>JANHMN010000009.1:39553615-39630906 GCA_030674055.1 Rhabdomys pumilio
TCTCTCTCTCTCTCTCTCTCTCTCTCTCTCTCTCTCTCTCTCTCTCTCTCTGTCTTTCTCTCTCTTCTCCTCTCTCTTTCTTTCTCCCCCCTCCTCTTCTTGTGTATGGAGTGTGTGTTTGTTTGTGTGTGTGTGTGTGTGTGTGTGTGTGTGTGTGTGTGTATGTGTATTGTGACCATCACTGACTACTAAAAATAATAGCAAAAAAAAGTTAATAAAATAATACAACCGACTGAGGACTGTAAATAGAGGAAATTCATTTTCTTGAAGTTCTTGAAGCCAGAAGGCCTATTCAGTGCTCAGTCTCCTTGATTGCCTTTTGCTAGCTCCTCAGATGGTGTCTACTCAATGAGCCCACACCTCTGCTGTTTTTTGTGTGCCCACGTTTCACCTTTTTCTAAGAACACATGTCAACTTGGATCAGGACTCATTGCAACAGTCCCAGTTTAATGAAAACACCTCCCCAAAGGCTTGATTGCCAAATGCAGCCATGTCTTGGGCTACAAGAAATCGAGCCTAGGACATGTGGATGTAAGAGAGAGCACCATTTGGCTCCTAACATGGTCAGGGGGTGTGAGTGTGGTGGGTTCTTTGGGATTCCATCCACAAACTATTCTTGTTTTTCAGTGTGTATCCAGTTCCAAGGACTCCCACAGAAATGTGATCCTTTGATCACAAAAGTTAAGAAACACAGTATTTTCTGTTTGTGCCTGGTGGTTCTTTATCCATTTCTTTCATAACATAAAGAAGTATTCAGTTTTGGTGGCACATACCTGCAATTCAGATGCTTGGAGGCATAGGCACGATGATCTGGAACAGGGATCAACACTCCATATAACTGGGAATGCTAAATAAAACCTAGGCTACAAAAGGCTCTGTCACAAGACTAACAAAGAAAAACAACTGCAACTGGAGCTTTAAGTGTGGACCTCTAAATGAAGAAGGGGGAAGTAATGTGTTCTTTAAACACGCTGGAAATTTTCTTTTATATGGGCTAATGTATAATGAGAGTTTTTACAGAATGGCATTTTATTTTAAGCATCTATCAGTCCACGTGTTTACTTGGGAGGTTTTCCTAAGTACACTAATAAAGAATTAACTGGAGGCCTCCTGTGGAACACATTTTGAGAAATCTGTACAGAGTAGTGGCCTTGCAGTCCTCTACATGGGGAGCCTCTAATAGTTTAGCATTCATCGACAAATGAGATTGAAACATTTCCATTTTATGTCTTTAAGGCATTCTGTGCATGAGTCCTGGTTTATTTTTACCTCCTTATCTCCCATGGTTCCCTTGTGTATAGCACTTTCTCCAAATAACATATACTAAATATACTTCGTAGTTTCCGCCTTCTGTATCTTTTTAAAATGTGGTTCCCTATGCCTTAAATTCACTGCTTCTTCTTCCTGGAAGATTTTGTTATATTAAAGGTTCTTTCTCTTTATGGATATTTCTAAACTTCACAATTTAGTGTGATTTATTCTCTTTATAAACTTGCAATGAATTTTGTTATTTTTGACTATATTGGTCAAAAATATGTATTATGCCCTTTGTGCCTAGGTATTTACCTTATTGCCTCTTAGGTTATAAAATAATCCAAGTAAATGTTTTACCTTACATATATTTCTGGAAAGTATTTATTTGTTTGTTTGTTTGTTTGTTTGTTTTCTACACTCCAGATTTTATCCTTGACCCCTGACCCCCTGACCCCAGACCACCCTTCAACTGTTCCACATCCCATATCTGAAAAGCTCTTTTAAATAATGTTCCTTTGGCATTAACTGGATGAATGACATGAAGGATATGCCTAATGGGATCCTTTGAACCCTGACTTCCAAGAATTTTGTGAACCTTACAAATTTAACTTACTCCTTCCAGAGCTTTTTTTAAAAATGATCAAGAAATAATTACTCATGTTTCATGATCAAGATATTAAAAGAGACGAGAACTTTCCTTGGGTTTCTGAGAGGTGAAAAGCAAGCAATGTCAAGGAAAGTACCAGCCATCATATTTCAGATGATGCGAAAATAGAAGTCAGGCCCCAGGAGGCTCTGGTGTTGAAGATTTCTAGAATCTTCTTTTCTAAAATGACCTAAGAAAGGTCTTTTCTCTTCTTCATCACTTCAGCACTCCCCCATTGCTTTAACATTATTTTTAATTAGGAGTGTATCACTTGAAATAATAATATGGTAAGAATTTTCTTAGTATGGCTTTGGGGTTTTTTTTGGTGTGTAGATGTGTGTGTGTGTGTGTGTGTGTATGTGTGTGTACATGTGTGTATGTGTGTGTGTGTTTGAGTAATACAAGTAGCCTATCTATCCATGCATCCATTCATCCATTCATCATCCATCATCATCTGTCTCTCTTTATCTGTGCATGGAGAGGGCAGAGATCAATTTCAGCTGTCTTTCTCTAGTCCTCTACATCTCTTTTCCTTTGTATTTTATGTCTTTTAATTCATTTTTGAAGTGTTTTATGTAAAAAAAATTAGTAAGTTACCACCCCCAAATTAAAAATGCTCATCTATTACATGGCTATAAATGTTTTAATCTAAAATGGCAAAATTTAAAACAACAACAAATTTAATCAGATATTTTATGTTCATTACTTTCTACAAGGATTCATTATTCATACCAATAGTTAATATGTATCAGACCACTCTGAATTTGTGTCTGTTTTGTGCCATAAAAAGAGATTCTTTATCTGAACCCATGGAAAGAGACTAAGGGAAAAGCATTATAATTTACTTAAATATGTTCAACAAATAGTGATTTATGGACCAGAATTCGAAAAAAATTTTCCAAATCACTCTCTATACTTCTACTAGAGGATGAATGTTGAGAGTGGACAGTTATGATCTCATGAAAGGGAGTGGATAATGATTCTTGACTCTCCCAAATTTTCAAAGATTTCTATTTATATATTCCAAACATTAATACTTTATTTGTTTATACTTTTATTTAGCTTTTGGGTGAGATCTCCCACTAACCCTAGTGCTTTCTGGCCTAAATTATCAGGTTGGGTATCTCAGTGGCATCCTAACGCTTTTGAAGCAAGCACTTTACCCACTGAGACTTCCCAGCCCCTAAAATATGGTTTTTATTTTACTTATTTATTTTAAATGTCTGGAGTATATTTTCTGCAAAGCAATTTTGAATTGAGCCTTGGCCCTCAATAGTGAGAATACATGAGAATCTTGGTACTCTTTAGACTAAATAGCCTGTTCCCTTCTGTTTTGGTGTGAACTGAGACCAGCCATTTTAAAGATGCTCTTCAAAGAGAAGTAGATCCTTTGTTATCTCAATATCCAATACTCACAGGTTTAAAATACAATTTTTTATTTGCTGAATAACAACATATTGGGTGTAGTTCTGCTAGTGTATCCATTTCGGACAGTGACCTCTATTTGAATGGAGAAGATGTATGAAAATAGGCTTGACTTGGTGTTTTTTATATTCACAGTTAAATGAAAATCATATATATATATATATGAAGTAAAGAAAGGTTTTCTTAGAGAAAAGATCATATCAAATAAATCCTGAAATTAAAAGAGCTCAAAATGAATATAATTATTACTATCATGATGATCAAAATGGAAAAGATATGAAAAGGGAACTAATAAATGAAAAAAACTTGTGTTAATGCTCATCTTTTCTTAAGAATTTAATAATATAAAAGCTAATGTCTCAGATTAATATTTTAAGTGCAAGTGCAGAGACATAATACATGGGGACCTAAGAGCACAGAAGATTAAAAAATTAAACATAAGACATTTTGAGAAAAGAAAAAAATAAAGATTTTTGAATTGACATGGTCTGGTTAAATGCAAATCAGAAAGGGTAGAAAAATTCTCCTAGATAGAGAAAGAGCACTTTCAAGTTTAAGAAAATTCCTGGTGGAGAAAACGTCTTAGGAAAATATCACATATTCTTTCTCCTATAGGGACCTAGACTTGGGATCTAAACAAATTGGGTTATAAACAGTAAAGGGCCAGCTGGGAAAAAGTGAGAGCAGGATATAGGGGGAAGTAAGGAAGTTATAAAGTAACTAAATCAGTAGTCATTGATACAGTCACTGATGCAATCTCATTTACCAGTGGGACAGATTTGTTAATCTGTTAAAAATTCTTTGCTGATTACCAATTCTTTTTCCTTTATTTTAAATTTCGAAAGTTTGTCCTTTGGCTCTATAGTCAATGCATTAAAGTCTAAACATCAATGTTCAGTTGCTTTCAATTCACTGATCTTGCTTTGCAGATGAAAGAGATGCAGAAAACTATAAATATTTTCTAGAGGATTGTCTTCTAAAACACTTTTTTCATTTGCTATCTCACAAAGGCAGGACTCTGATTTGTGAACAGCATGGTATATAGCACAGACTCTCAGCATTTTTTTTTTTTTTTTTTTTTTTTTTTTTTTTTTTTTTTTTTTTTTTTAGTTTTTCGAGACAGGGTTTCTCTGTGTAGCCCTGGCTGTCCTGGAACTCACTTTGTAGACCAGGCTGGCCTCGAACTCAGAAATCTACCTGCCTCTGCCTCCCAAGTGCTGGGATTAAAGGCGTGCGCCACCACCGCTCTGCGACTCTCAACATTTTTAACCCTCTGATGGCGCTGAGAATTAAATCCAGGACCTCACACATTCTCAGCAAGGACTCTACCATGGTACCAACCCTTTATATGTGGGCTTAGAATGTGCTGTAAATCTCGGCTAATGGATTTATTTTTATCAATAAATTTATGGTAAGATGAGTTTTCAAAATAAAGAACAAATTTAGTGACACCAGGAGAAGGCAGCCAAAGTTCCTAGCTACAGATATCTTTTAAATGGAAAAAAAAATTATTAACCTTAAATAGCAACAATAGAAAATTCCCAAGGTTCCTCTTTCCCTAGGTATCGTGTTAATGGTTATTGAGTATAATTTTCCTGTAGAATTCATTATAGTGTACTAATTTGAAGGTACAGACACAGCAGCAGAGCATCCATATTACAATAACTGAAGTGCTTGAACAGAAGCTGAACTGTTGGTATTTTGTAAGTGCACATCTATGCTCTGAGCCAATACAAACACAGTTCATTTTGACTCTAAATATATATTGATTCTGAAGTACAGACTTAAAATATGAGATATAAGAAAATGATGGCTATGGGCTGTGATGTCCAGTTTCACTAGGACAAATTAATTTCTTTCCTTCACATGACAGTTCTAAAACTATATAAAATCTTCTGCCCAAACTGTCAGGATTTATTTATTTTATTCTTTCAACAATTAACAGAAATTTAATGAGTGTCTCAAAACACCCACATTTAAAATACTGTAGGAGAAATCAACTATAATATTGGTGAATTTTAGCCAACCTCTCAACTGTGAACATTCAACTTTTGATCACTTTAACTCCTTACTGAGTTTGATCCCTTTAATTATGAGGTTTTTCTGTATGTGAGAAAATTACATTGTATAGCCTTTTCCGATTTCCCCCCAACTTAAACAATTGTATCTCATATGCAGTAAATACCAAACAGCTTTTTAGTTCCATCTAGTGGATAGAAAATAAATTATCATTTTTCATATAGTCTCTGCTACATTTCTGGTCTTGGAATGCAAATTTCTGTTTTGATGTCTGAAAATATAAATAGCTGAAGTTCTGCTTTCAAGCAGAAGTGCACAAATGCCGGGCGGTGATGGTGCACGCCTTTAATCCCAGCACTTGGGAGACAGAGGCAGGCGGATTTCTGAGTTCGAGGCCAGCCTGGTCTACAGAGTGAGCTCCAGGACAGCCAAGAAAGAAGTGCACAAACAAATCTGACTATAATGAGCTGTATGGTTGTGTTTTGTTACTTAGTTCCTGTAGAATTCTTACCAACTCTCATTCTATATTGGACACTATACATGTCATCAAGTCTGTCTGCGAACTAGTGTGATGTAACTCTATTTCTATTCTCCACTTACCTCAGATAGGAAACTGGAGACAGACCAAAGTAAGAATGCCACCAAATTCAAACTTGCTTAAAAAGAGCTTTGGTTGGAGTTATAGGAGTTGGGGTGAGGGGATACTTATACAAGCAGAGATGAGTCAAAGACGCATCACCCAAAGTGCTGAAGCAGGGGTGATAGCTCACAAAAGCTGGCAGTGTAGAATGCATAGCACAAGCTGCATAAAGCTCAACAAGCTTTGTGTGCCATTTCTTGGTGCCATATTTGGCCTGAGCTTCTTCCAGAAACAAACAGGATTTTTCTTTCTTTCTTTCTTTCTTTCTTTCTTTCTTTCTTTCTTTCTTTCTTTCCTTCTTTCTTTTTCTCCCTTTTGGTAGAAGTCATTAGTGACTTTTTTTTTTCACTTTCAGAGACTTATGGAAACCTTTGAGTTGTTTATTGCCTCATCTCAATGAGATTTCTACAAGATGAAATATTTCATCCCCTCCTAGAACATGTTGTGTCTTTATTAAAACTATCTCTAAAGTGAAGATTTATCTCTGAGGAACTTTCTAGACTGTATCCAAAGATTTAACGGCTATTTATGTTGTAATAATAATTGTTTAGGAATCTAAGGCACCCCATTCAGCATGCAATATATCAGTATGAATAAAATGTCATAGGCTACTACTTGTCATGTGATTAAACCATAGATACCTCTTGAATGGTAGAAATAAAGCTCAGATTGTAATACCTACATATTTTCACTTTATAGTAAAAATTCAGAGAATGATGCAGTTCATGTGTGTTAGAAGATTATTCTGTAAACTCTTCAAATAAAAGTATAGAACTAAGATGATATTAAATCTGAAGAGATTAGAATTAACTAAAATTAATTGATTTGAATTACATGTAGATATTTGGTTACTCATATAATACTTTTGAAAATCTACCTCTAATCAATATAGTATTAATAAATATTTTCATTTCACTTTTAATTGTCCACAAATAGACAAGGATTTATTTCATTAATTACAAATGAATTAATATGACATTTCTCCTAAGGCAAAATTTTCAGTTACATGTAAAGCTTATGTTAGCTACTAAATATGTTAGCTAAATATGTTAGCTACTAAAATAGATTACTCTGTCAAGCATATTTTATGAAAATTTCTTTTTTATTGTTGTGAAAATAATTTGGCTGAATAATACCAATAATTATATGTCCACAACTCAGGGGACAGTGCATGAAGCTTGTCCCCTTATTAATGTGTGTCTTGTGTTTAACGGTCTAATTTAATGACAAAATGCACTGAAATCACTAAAAATGTAGCTATTACTATCATATTTACTTAAAACAGTAAATGCAGTACTGTAAATGAGATATATGCCCATTAATGGTTACACTTCCTAACTTTACAGACAGTGGTTCAGGCACAAAGGCCACCCTTATAGTTGCTCAGTATCAAAAAATGCTCCACACATATATAGTAAATGCATGGCTTAAAAATCAAATTCTACCACTTGTTAATATGGACTAAGCAATATGACATTACCAGATGAATGAGATTTTAGACTTTTTAAAAATGTAAACATATTGAATAATTCAGTGCAATTTTGACACAGAGAGGTACTGTGTAGTATGCCTTCAACATGTATGTGAAACAGGAAATTTCACTGAACTCTTAATCAAAACTAAATTAGATTCTTTTACTGTATTCACAGTATCTGTACAGTGTGTGTGTGTGTGTGTGTGTGTGTGTGTGTGTATTTGTGTGTATGTGTATTTGTGTGTGTGTGTGTGTGTGTGTGTGTCTGTGTGTGTCTGTGTCTGTGTATGGTGTATTCTAAAATCTATAAATATAACATGCTCAGTCCATATCTAAGTTTTATGTGATCTATTCTTTCAGAGTGGCCAACTTAGTGTTGATTAATCAATTCAAGTGGCAGTTTTGTTTTGTTTTCTTTTGTTTTGTTTTGTTGTGTTTTGTTTTTGCTTTTGGTCTTGATGGAAACTCTTCCTCACTGTCATTACTCTTTACCTGCCTGCTGTTCTATGTCTAGGGCTTGAGGCCCTCTAAGCTTCCACCATTCTGTGTTAAGCTGTTTGTTGATATTATTCTTGTTTAGGTCTGGCTTAGGCAGCCATGTTGACTAGATTATGTGAGGTCAATTAAAGAGTTAGCTTCTCTGACTTATCTATCCAAGATATAAAAGATGGTGATTGTTGTTAGTCACTTGTCCAAGTTTCCTTCTTCTTTTAATTTATTTATTTATTCACTCAACATCCCAATATCAGCCTACCCCTCCTCCAAGGGCCCCTGACACACAGTCCCTCTCTCTTCCCCACCCCTTCTCTGAAAAGTGGTAGGACCCTCCTGGGTCCCAACTCACCCTGGCACATCCAGTCACTGCAGGACTAGGGCCATCTTCTCCCACTAAGGCCACACAAGACAGTCCAGTTAAGGGAACAGAATCTACAGGCAGGCAACAGTTAGTGAGTCTCTGATCTAGTTGTTGGGAGCCATACATGAAGACCAAGTTGCACATCTGTTACATATATGCAGGGGGTATAGGTCCAGCCCACACTCACTCTTTGTTTGATGGTTCAGTCTCTAGGAGCCTTCCAGCAATCCAAGGTAGTTGAGACTATTGTTCTTCTTATGGAGGCCCTATCCTCTCTAGGTCCTTCAATCCATCCCCCAACTCTTCTACAAGACTTCCAAGCCTCACCTAATATTTGTTTGCGGGTCTCTGCATCTGTTTTTGTTAACTGTTCGGTGGAGCCTCTCAGAGGAGAGTCATGCTAAGCTCCTGTCTGCAAGCATAACAGAGTATCATTATTAGTGTCAGGAAACTGCTCTTGCTCATGCAATGGGTCTCAGTTGGACCAGTCTTTGGTTGGCCATTCCTTCAGTCTCTTCTCCATTTTTGTCCCTACACTTCTTGTAGGCAGGACAAATTTTGGATCCAAATATTTGTGGGTATGTTATGTCACTATCCCTCTACTGGAGTCCTGCCTGCTTTCAGGAGGTAACCACTCAGGTTCGAGGTCTGTCATTTCTATGAGTATCAGTAAGAGTCACCCTCATAAACTTTATTAAGCTTCCCTCATCCCAGGTCTCTGACATATCGCAGAGTTGCTCCCACTCACTGCTAAGTCCTTTGCCTCTGCCAATTTCTGTTCACTCTCCCATGGCCCTCTTTTTCTCCTGTACTCTCATTTTCTTCCTTCTTGCTCCCTTTCCTCTCCCTCCTAGTTTCTTCCCTCTGTCCATCTTTTAGTTCTATTTACTTATTTATTTATCACTCATTTCTTTATTTATTATTATTATTATTATTATTATTATTATTATTCTAATCATTACACTCATTTACATCTCAAATAATATCCTTTTTCTTGGTTTCCCCTCTACACACCCCCATCCCTTCTGCCCTCTCACCCTCCCCTGTGCCTGTATGTGATTTCTCCCCCACCCGTCCATTCCCACCCCACCGCACCAGCCTCACCCTACGTTGGGGCATCAAACCTCCACAAGATTAAGGGTTTCAGCTCCCAATGATGTCAGACAAGGCCCTCCTCATCTACCTATGTGTCTAGAGCCATGGGTCCCTTCCTGTACACTCCTTGGTTGGTGTTCTAGTCCCTCGAAGAACTGGGTGGTCCAGATAGCAGACATTGTTCTTCCTGTGGGGTTTCAATCCCCCTCCACTCCTCCAGACCTTTCTCTAGTACGCACCCCCCATACTCAGGGTCCCAGAGTTCAATCTGATGGTTGACTGCAAGCATCTGCATCTGCATTAGTCTGGTGCTAGCAGAACCTTCCAAGGAAGAGCACATCATGTTCCTGTCAGCAAGTGCCTCTTGGCAAAAGCAAGCAACAGTGTCTGGGTTTGGTGTCTGCAGACAAGATGGATCCCCAGGTGAGGTGGTCCCCAGATGACCCTTTGTTCAATCTCTACTCTATTTTTTTTTGTCCCTGTCTTTCGCTGGGACAGAAACATTTCTGGGTTAAAAATTTTGAGATGGGTGCGTGGCCCCATCCCTCAACTGTCTATCTACTGGAGATGGTCTCTACAGGTTCTATCTTCCTTTTGCTGTGCATTTCAGCTAAAGTCACCCTCTTTTGGATTCTCAGAGTTACTCTTACTTCCCAGGTGTCTGGGATCCTCCAGTGGCTACCCCCAGTTTCTCATCATTTCCCCTTCTGACGGAGATTGAAGTATCCTCCCTTGAACACTCCTTGTTATTTAACTTCTTTGGCTCTGTGAATTTGCAGTGTCTGTATTCTGTATTTTATGGCTAATATTACTTAAAAGTGAGCACATACAGTATGTCTGCATGTAGAAGAATGCAAAAAGATCCACATTATTACCTTGCACAAAACTCAAGTCCAAGTGCATCAAAGACCAACATAAAAACCAGATACATTAAATCTAATCGAGGAGAAATTGGGGAATAGCCATAACCAATTGGTACAGGAGACAACTTCCTGAACCAAACAACAGTAGCTCAGCTACTCTAACTAACATTCGTAAATAGAAGCTCATGAAACTGGAAAGCTTCTGTAAGGCAAAGGATACCATCAGTAGGAAAAAGAGCAGCCTAGAGAGTGGGAGAAGATCTTCACCAACCTTGTATCTGACAGAGGACTAATATTCAAAATGCATAAAGACAAAATATACCAAGCTAACTCAAGAAATTATTCACCAACAAACCAAAGTAACCCACTTAAAAATGGGGTATAGAATTCTCTAAATAGAGAATTCTCAACAGAGGAGTATTTAATGGATGAGAAACACACTTAAAGAAATGTTCAGTGTTTTAGTCATCAGAAAAATGGAAATCTAACTGATTGTGATATTCTACCTTACATCCATCAGAATGGGTAAGATCAAAACCTCAAGCAAAAACACACACTGATGAGGGTGTGGAGCATGAGCAGCACTCCTTCATTGCTGGTGGGAGTGCAAACTTGTATAACCACTCTGAAATCAATTTTGTTGTTTCTCACAAAACTTGGAATAGTTCTAACATAAGACCCAGCTATACCACCCCTGGGCATATACCCAAAAGATGTTCCACCATACCACAAGGACACTTGTTCCACTATGTTCATAGTAGCCTTATTTGTAGTAGCCAAAAACTGGAAACAACCTAGATGTCCCTCTGGAAAAGAATGAATAAAGAAAATTTGATTCATCTACATAATAAAATATTACTCAGGTATTAAAAACAAGGACATCATGAAATTGGCAAGCAAATGATGGAACTAGAAAATATTATCCCGAGTGAGGTAATTCATACAAAAAATGCATAGTATGCACTTTTAATTCCTATGTGGATAAATCAGTTACCACCTCTATAGCCCAGACTCACCCTTACTTAAAAATTGTTTTATGCTGGTTAATATTATAAGTAAACATTTTAGTGAAAACTGGGAATGAACTATCGAGAAATATGTATTGTACATAGTCTCATTCACTATTCTAGAAGAAAGTAAAGTATTTAGGAAAAAATCTAAATGTGAAGATGAAAGCTTTCTACAATGGAAACTTTAAGCATCTGTGATAAGAAGGAAGACATTAGAAAATGGAAAGATATAATATGCACATGAATTGCTAGAATTGATATTGTGAAAATGACCATTCTCCCTAAATCCATTTATAGATTCAATGCAATTAGACATGCTACTTTTCACAGAAATAGGAAAAATTTTAATAATCATGTAGAATCACAAGAGACCCCAGAAAGAAAAAAATTAATACTAAGAAAAGTTGTAATGCAGGAGGAATTGCCATTCTAGACCTTAAGAGCATTACAAAGCCAATAATAAAAAACACATAGTACTGGCAAAAAAAACCCAAAAGAATTATAAAAAGAAAGAAAGGAAAGAAGGAAGGAAGGAAGGAAAAAAGGAAGGAAGGAAGAAAGAAAGAAAGAAAGAAAGAAAGAAAGAAAGAAAGAAAGAACATACAATCCAGTAGAAAAAAAAATCAAGAACTTCTGTCTTAGGTTGGTAAAGCTCTATGCAGAATCTTACCTATCCTTGGCTTGCCAGCCTGTTAATTTAATAACTCTGTCTGGGGATCTATTTTCAGGTTCAAGCCAGGTACTTGGCTGCCAACATGTTGATGTTATAAACACAGTTTTAAAATAAGAGTTTACTCTGAGTTATATATGAATGTCACATCTTGGAATCATAATAGTAGTAAATTGATATGTTATCGCTTTTTTTTTTCTTGGAGCTTTGTAATTTAGTAACACATTAATATAATTCCTATTGTAGTACTGTAAAATCAGAAGTAAATTTACTACTACAAATATGAATAACTAATAATGAACTGAAGCTCAATAAGGAGGATTCTTAGTAGGAAAATGGAGTTTCATTATGAATTCTTAGGTGTAACGCAGCATATATTGATAAGAAAAAATTAAAGACTAGTCTTGACTACAGTAGAGAGGAGAAAATATGAACTTATGAAACCTCAAAGGTAATAGTGATCACAAATTTCAACCCCATAGACTTTTTATAAGATAATTAGAAAACAATGATTTAAAGCTTTGAAATTTAACTTTTAAATCTTTAAACATTGCCAGAATGTTTGTACCCATTTAATGTAATTAGATTGTAATACTATTACAATTTAATTATGTATTCTGACCAAATCATAGAACTCCCTATTTCCATATTTTCCATTATCATTCTCATTCACTGAGAAACTTTACATGCTCTTCATCTTTATTATAACATAGTAAATATTTCTGAGCCAGCAGTTGAGACAAAGATTAGGACTCGTTTAAAAGTTAACCATTCATGGAGAGAAGTACAATTCAGTTGAGCTCAAAAGACTCTTTGGTGGTAATCATATTACTAGCTGGCCCCACAAAATAGCCTCCTTTGTCCATGCTTTTTGTCAAGCTATTCTTAACACAATGACAAAGAATTTTTATACAATGTAAGTGCATACTTTTGCACATATTTAAAATCTCAGTGGCTGCCAAGTCATTCCAAGTAAATGTCACATCTGTTGAATGGTATGTTTCTATAAGAGCACACTCCTTGGTCAACTGTCTCTGATTTCTTCTCTTTCTCCCTCAATTCAGACAAACTGGCTTCTTTGTTCTTGGTTAGACATACTGGGCACTCCTGTGTTTTCGGAAAATGCCTGCAGCTGCTGCTGCTGCTGCTGCTGCTGCTGCTGCTGTCTTTCATGGCCTTCTTCTCGTCAGCAGCAGCTAATCTCTTGCTCAGATTTTCTTCAGCCCCTGGCCTTTCCATATGGTATTCCTGGGCAAACTTATTTACATTGAAATTATCCTTCATAAAAGTTATACAACACTTCTCTTTATGTTTCTTCTCAAATCTTAACCATTCATGTTTATTTTTAGTATCTGACTACACTCTTCATTTTGTTAATTACCATAAAATTGAATCTAAAATCCTTCTCTGCACAAAATCTTTTGTGAGACTGCATATTGCTATCATTATTTGATGAAATTTCCACATCTGCTATATATATATATATATATCATGTATTACTGCATTTTCCACTCCCTCTTCTACCCCTATACACTGTTCCCACCTCCTGTGTCTCCCATATCTTCTGCCTCTACCATCCCTCCCTAGAAAATACTCCCAGAGACATCAAACAAACACAGCATAACAAGTTACTATAAGACCAGGCACAAACCAAACCATTACATCAAGGCTAGACAAGGTATCCCAGTAGGATGAAAAGTTTCCCACAAATAGGCAAAAAGTCAGAGATACTCCTCCACCCACCTCCTCTGATACCACTGTTAAAATTTCCACAAGAAGACCAAGCAATTAATTTATAACATATATGCAGAGGACCTTGATCAGACCCCTATCAGTTCCCTAATCTCTGCAAACCCCTATGCATCTTGTCAGCTGATTCTGTTCCTATGTTCTCCTGATATCTCTATACATTTTATGATGTCATTGTTTTTAATAGCTGAATAATAGTAACACTATAAATGTACCACATTTTCTTTATCCACTCTTCTGTTGAGTGATATCTATGTTGATTCCATTTTCTGACTATAATGAATAAAGCTGCTATGACCATAGTTGAGAATGTGGCCACATCTGCTTTCCAGCAAATGACCTGAGTTTTATTGAGAAAATTTTACATATTTATGATTATTAAAAAGTAAAGGTTCTTGGTTACTTCTTAGAAGCTGTTAGGGAAGTCATAAAGAGAGGGGTTTCTAATGAGATGATGCTTCCTGAGAGGTGAAGTAAGGCTATCAAGTAGCAAGATGAGAAGCACATGATGGAGGAAATGTTTCTGGAGCTGGTCTGCACTCTGCCTTTCACTTTTTACTCTCCTCAGCACCACACTATGTTCCCATTTCAGCTTCTAAATTAGATTAATGATTCTCTTGAAGGAATTTTAATATAACTGCCTAACAGCTCTCTGACCCTATGATCATTTTGTATCTCAAATAAGTCCTGATCTGTTGCCAGCATGTTCTCGAACATTGCTGGATGTTCACCATAGACTTTTATTTTTGTCAAATACCATTTTGCCAAATTGTTCTTTGATCCACAGGATGATTTTATTTGTGTTGGCCAAAAGGAAATTCTTTCCACAAATAATCATCATCAGTCTTAACGTACTTACTTTCATTCTCTTCAGTGACATGAAATCTGAGAGAAACAACTTAAACAAGTAAAAAGACTTAAATTGATACAGGGTTTCAGAGAGATTTCAGTTAGCCCACAAAGCAGTTCATCTGTGCAATGGTGGCATGACTCAGAGGCTTTGAACACATTGGTGGATCACTAAGCAAGGAGGCAACACTTGACCTTCAAAGCCCCATATTTGATAACCCATGTTTGCCTGCCAGGCTTTACCATCTCAAGTTTCCACAGGCTTCAAGTTAGTACCATAAGTCAGGGATTAATTGTCCCAGATATAAAACAGTTGAGATTTAAATCATGATGTTTAAGAAGTGGTAGTTAGAAGCAATATATTCATCAGTAGTCAAATACTCCCCTTTTCTCACTATTTCTAAAGAGATACAGTAATATTGAAGAGTATGGATTTTTTTCTTTTTTTTTTTGTTTGTTGTTTTTTTTGAGACAGGGTTTCTCTGTGTAGTCCTGGCTGTCCTGGAACTCACTCTGTAGTCCAGGCTGGCCTCGAACTCAGAAATACACCTGCCTCTGCCTCCCAAGTGCTGGATTAAAGGCATGTGCCACCACTGCCCTGCTAAGTGTATGGATTTTTAAGGGATTATTTTTTTAGAACATTGGCAGATATGTTAAGAATAATTATAAAATGTGGAAGAAGCAAAGATGTTTGAACAACAAAAAAAGGCAGACAATGATTTCTGGGTATTTTTATTTATTTATTTATTTATTTATTTATTTATTGCTTTTACCTTTTTCTTTTCTTTTTTTTTATTGGATACTTTATTTACATTTCAGATTGATCCCTTTTCCCCATTTTCCCTCCCTAGAAAACCTTTATCCCATGCTCCCTTTTCCGTTTTGCTTTTATACAATTTTTTAAAATGTTAGTCAAAGGCTTTATAAGTTTGGTAATGCTCAGTCAGAAGTGTAACCCAATACTCAACCTAGATATATCAGCTATCTTTGACTGGTGGAGACACGTGAACATCTGCCTCCATGTCCCCCTCCCCTCTTTCTCTCTCTTTCTCTCTCTCATCACCTAGCTTCTCCTGTCCTTCTTCTCCTTATCTCCTTACTCCTTCTCTTCCTCTCCATACTCCTCCCACCTTAGCTCCTCCTACATATCACCCTTCCTGTTAAAATAAACCTTTGCTCTTAAAATACAATTAGCACATAATTGTGCCGAATTGTGCCAGTAAGGTACTAGTTAGTCCTAATAACCAGTCCATCATTTTGTTGACTAACCAGAACTTCTGTCATCTCTCCTAACTAAAACACTTAGTTCTGAACCTGGATTTTTTTCTTGGCTTGGAATGAATGTCAGCTGAAAACCCTCCACTCAAATCTTTTCTCTCAAAGTAAATAGCCAGGATTGTCTATGAGCCTATAACTTTTCAACCCCGTCAGAAATTCAGAATGACTGAGTTAACTGAAATTATGGGAAGCACAAAGCATAGCTTCTAAAACTTAGCCAATTTATAGAGACTGCTGAACACCTGGACAGTCCCTATACTTCAAAACGTTGGAGCATCTGGTCTTCAGCCTTCTGGCACAGGATTTTCTGACAGACCATAGTGATGCAGAATTATTAAGGGCTGATTACTCTGTCTAGGCAGACATAATCAGTCAACTATTCCTCAAGTGCGTCCTTTTCTGGACAGTAATTTGTCTGTAAATGGGAAGAGGCAATTCTTGCCCAGTGGCTGTCTCACCACAACTGGAGTAACTCCAAAGATGCTCAATTTCTTCTTAGAATCCAAGACAGGAAGCTGTCAGGAGCAGACAGGTCTCTAATCAAAATGAACATTAATACAGAAATGTTTGTAAAGTCAATTCTGTGGACTTCTGATGTTTTGAAAACCAACTATCCATGTAAGGCAATCTGGACAGTTGTCTGTTAACTCCTCTTAGCTATTTCTAAATAAAACACAGAAAACACCTTATCAATAAACTCAAAGCCCTGAATTTGCTATAGTTCCTTATCTCACAGGCTAACCATCTCAAATCAGTTAGAAAAGTTAAAGAAGGACTGGGTCTAAGCCTTGTATTCAGCATATGTTATACAGGCACAATGCCTATGTGAGTATCAATAGTCATCTCACTTTTAATATCAATAAGAAGCTTGTACCAATGGAAACCTTAAATTTGAAATCGAAGTAAATTTTGTGCAATTTAAGAAATTATAACTTCATCTTGAGAATAATTATACAGATTTCTACCAATAGGTTATGGCTATGCCATAAATCCTAGCTAATCCTCCCTGTTCCAACAAAACCACTACTTTTCCCTAGAAAAACAGCCCAATATTAACCACCTTAGTCCCCAAGCCCAGGGAATAGGGGCACAGGGTTCATCATAAACTTCTTCAAGCTGATTACAGGCATTGAGATATTGGAAGAGGGATGAGGGGAAGAGTAAATTGATAAGCCTCTGACTCTGGGCCTTCACTGCATCCAGATGGAATTCCAGGACATCGGAGATTTGAGCAGGTCTGCTCAGCTTGCTTGATGAGTAGGTACACCAAGGCTGTGTATTCTGCAATATACAATTCTCAAAACAAATTTAGTATCAAGCTAATTTATTTTTTCCGTTCATTGCTTTCTTTTTTTATTTAATTTTTTTAAAAATTTTTTAAAACTGGGTGTTATATTTACATTTCAGATTTTATCCCCTTACCTCGCTTCCTCCCACCACCCAGAAACCTCCTATCCCATCCCCCCTCCTCATGCTTCTATGAGGCTGTGCCCTTACCTACCTACCCTCCGCCCCCACTACCCCCTCCCCACCCTTACAATTCCCCCCCCACTCTGTGTTCGTTTTTCATGGGACCAAGAATCTCCTCTCCCTCTATGCCTGTCAAGGCCATCCTCCCCTACATATACAGCTGGAGTCATGGGTCCCTCCCTATGTGCTCCCAGGCTGGTTGTTTAGACCCTGGGGAGCTTTGGTTGGTTGGTATTGTTGCTTTCCTCATGGGGTTCCAAACCCTTTCTGCTCCTTCAGTCTTCTCTCTAACTTCTCTATTGGGAAACCCTTGATCATATCAGGTTAACTGTGAGCATCATCCTCTCAATGTGTTACTCTTTGGCAGACCTCTAAGGAGACAGCTATATCATGTTCTTGACAGCATGCACTTCCAGCCATCCACATCAGACTGTACATGGGATGGATACCAGGTGGAATAGTCTCCAGATGGCCCCTCCTTCAGTTTTCGTCCCATGTTTTGTTTCCATATTTGCTCCCTCGAGTAATTTTGTTACTTGTTCTAAGTAGAACTGAGGCATCCCCACTTGGTCTTCCTTCTTCATGAGCTTCATATGGTTTGTGAGTTTCTGGGTATTTTTATTTTAATATCATCCTGGTGCCTTATTTAGCTTTCATCATTTTAGCTAATACAATAACGTTAGTACTGTTTTTCACAGAAGGGAAAAACTCAAATAAATAGGAAGTCTAATAACACATTGAAGTTTGCAAAATTGAGATTCAAACCTGGTAGTAGATTCTAGAACTGAAGAATCTGATTCTTTAAGAAACACATGATGGAGTAAAGAACAAGGGACCTCTACTTTTGGAACATGTGTGTATTTTTGGCTAATTGACACTTTGAAAATATTGATAAATTCATTTCTTTAGCAATTCGTAAGGGCATAGTCTGACTTTAAAATGGATTTTGAAAACTCTATATAATAATTTTATTATTTTCTTACTTTAAGAAGTTATCTTGTAGAGATTACAATGAGATAACATTAAGTTTACATATATATTTCCATTCAATTTTTGATGATTTTGCTGGTAGAATCTATAGTCTTTAATCTGAAATAGTAAATAAATGTACTGAAGTAAATAGGGAAATGAAATTACAGACATTATATTATGATTTTCATGTGAATTAAAATTTGACAGCTACAAAATTAGGCAGAACATGTTTTTTTCTTAATGTACATGCCTTCTTCCTACAAGTACCTTTAGCATCTCTTTTGTATATCAGCTTAGTCAACTTTCAGTTGTTTTCACAAGAAAGAATGAGTGGTTCATACACAAGAAAACTTTAGCTTTCACATTTCAGTAGATTAGAATTCTATGATCCAGGTTGTGGCATGCCAAGTGCTAAACAGGCGCTTCTGAGTTGTAGATTTCTGACTTTGGGTTGTATTCCTAGTAGAAAAATCTGGATAGTTCTTAAGAACTGATGAAGGCTCTAATCTACTCTGAAGTTTACTCTTTTGGCCTAACTATCCCCAAAGACCTTGTATAAAAATGCTACCACATGAATAAAAGGAACACATGCATTTTGAAATGGTATAAATATCAGATCTACTCCTGGGCCCCTTCTACAAAAGTCAGCTTGAGTGGAGCCTTGGTTATAAAATGAACAAAAGTTAACATACAGTTTTACAAATTTACAAACTAACATATAAAATGTAATATATATATATATATATATATATATATATATATATATATATATATTAAAAAAACACAATTTCTAAGACAGAGTAAATTAGAAATCTGCAAGAGTCAACTTATGTCATAAGGTAAATTTAGTCTTATGACAGAGACAATGAAATAAGTTCTAAAGACTGGATATGAAGGCAGTATTTCCTCAGAGAGGAAATCGAATACGAGCTTATAAAGCCATGGTCAGAGTAAATACTGATAACATTGGGTCTTGTAAAACTCCCACTTTCTTGCAACCCACTATTCATCAATGTTCCATGTTATATGTAATACTGAGTTGAATTTAGTGTCGGGACTTTTGTGTAATACCATACTAACTCAAAGCCCCATAAGGATACCTCTTTGAATTGTGTTTCTAATTGCTTACAATCTTGGCCTTGTGGATTAGCTGGCTTGTCACTAATATATTCACACACATTCACTGTGTTTTCCTTTGCCTGTATGTGTGTGTGCTTGTGTTGCAGAGAAGGGCAGCAGTCACCTGAACAGTGGCAGAAGACGTATGGGAGGTGCTCAGGAAATGAAGTCTATCATATCGTTTTGGAAGAAAGTACATTTTTTGCTGAATATGAAGGGAAGAGTTTTACCTATGCTTCTTTCCATGCACACAAAAAGTATGTTTCTGTTTCCAGTAGTGAATTAACTCATCAGCCAACCAATCAAAACATTTAAACAGTTTTCCAAATTGGTGCTCATGGGTTTAATGTGTTTATAGATTTTTAAAGTATATATTTGTTCCATTTTTAACTAAAAACTTTGTAGTTTCTACAAGTTATTTTTGCCAGGAGGAAAATATGTTAGGAATATCTACTCTACCATATCTTAGATCCTCACAACATCCTACCTCATTAAGAATTATAGCCACCCAATAATGTACTTGTTACATAAATTAAATTTAAAGTGATATTTAGTTTTATTTATACTTACAATAACAGAAACACTTGAAATTTAATATAACAAAAAAGAAAAAAAAACATTTTCCCTTTTTGATCTTTTGAATCATGATCTCATGTAACTCATGATGTCCTCAAACTCACTATATGGACAAGGGTAATCTTGCTGACATTCCACTTTTATTTCTAAAACAACACATAAGTCTCCAAAAAATAAAGAAATGGATATTAGACATTTTTCTTTCTCTTTTATACTAAATTAGTAACCTAAGGAATTAAAAATTATATGAAAAATCAGCTATATTAAAGTATTTACAATAAAAAAAAATCCAGGCAGTAGTGGCGCACGCCTTTAATCCCAGCACTTAGGAGGCAGAGGCAGGCAGATTTTTGAGTTCCAGGCTAGCCTGATCTACAGAGTGAGTTCTAAGACAGCCAGGACTACACAGAGAAACCCTGTCTTGAAAAACCAAAAAAAAAAAAAAAGTATTTTAATGAAATGTATTTGGATATTTAATATATTCTACTTAACTGATATGTAATATACTCAAATTTAACTCTGTATAATGCTAATTATATATATTTTGCTACTACATATATTTTGAAATTTGACTTACTCACTTATGCTGTTTTGTATTAAGGTGAATTGTGAAAGTTAGAACATTACCAAAGATCAATAATAAATATTTTAAAACAATATTACACTAAAAATTTTGAAGTTCTCCTATAGAACATGTATGACCAGACTATTGAGAAACATTTGAAGTTGTTTCTTTCTTGAATGTATGAAGGGTGGTGAGCAAGAACTATTCAAAGACATCACTTATTTTCACATGACATTGTTTACGAGTCTCCCTTATTCCAATCTATTATAAACACTCTGAGCAAGGTAAGACGTATTGTTCATAGCTTTGATATAATTAGTTATCTTAAGAATTATAAAACAATGTTACTTCTACTGTATGACAACCAGTCTAATATTCTATATTGTTTTTTCATTTATATATACAGTTATGTTTAAGACCAATTGAATTTATGCTTTTTTTCCTTTAAAAGTGAAATTGTTAAAAGTTAGGGCACTCTCCAGTCCCTAGTTTTATGTTCTTATTTTGTTCTGTTTGTTTACAGTTGACTAATTTTCTTATAAATATAAGCATTTAAAAGAACAAAAAGCTAAGAACTTTTCCAAATTGTAATTCTTAAACTCTTATATTCTTCTTTTAAATTAAGGTTTGGTGTCTGCTTGGTTGGTGTTAGGAGGGAGGATAATAAAAACATTTTGCTGAATCCAGGTCCTCGATACATTATGAATGCTTCAGACATATGTTTTTATATTAATATTACCAAAGAAGAAAATTCAGCATTTAAGAATCAAGACCAACAAAGAAAAAGTAATGTGTCAAGGTCATTTTATCATGGACCTTCCAGATTACCTGTCCACAGCATCATTGCCAGCATGGGTCAGTACAAACTCACTGGAATTTGCTTTAGTGTGTTTTGTAAGATTACAAATGCACATCTATTTTCATAAAAATTCATAGTCAACCTCAAAACTTATTTGTGTATGTTACAAACTATGTATGTTTAGATAATACAGAAGAAAAATTTTAAACCGTTGATTTAAAAAAGCAAGATTACCAAAATGTATTCAGTAACTACTTTATGTTTTTCATCATAAGTGCTTGTCTTGTATATCTTTTGTTGATTGTCTGTTCAATGATCAATTGAGACTACTTCCAGTCATTTTTTAAATTTATTTTCAAAACTGTCATTTCATCAGGTCCCCAAAATTGACTTGGACATTTATGATACTCACATACCCAGTATAATAATATATATCCAGTTAAGATGAAATTCATTAAAAATTTCCCATTAAACTTCCTATAAACCTATAAGTGTATATGATTTCTAGTCATAAGGAATATATACCATTCCCTTTAGGTAATTTTATTGTCTTTGCTTACTTAATGAGGTCACTCTCTTCCCCTGTTTTGCATATTTTACTTAAACTATATTTAGCCTTATTATCCTTAACTTCATTTCCCACCCTCCCCCAATCAGAAGGTGCTATTTTTACATCCTTCCACACATACCCAACTTGATACACATACATATGCTATTGACCTTCATGATTTTGCACCTCCATAAGTTCCTCAAAATGGTTAGATTTTGATGTGGTTTCAAATACCATGCCCTTCATGTCTATCTTTACCTCAGTCTGCAGTCATGTAATTGAATTCAGTGTTCGGTGGTTTTATATCATGCTGTGGTTAAGAATGGTTCCAGAAAGTCACAATAGTGCCATTCATAGATTAAATATGCAGAATAAATATAACCAGCATTTATATTACTTGTAACAAAATCTAAGTGAAAATAAAGATCTGAAGGATTGTAAGATAGATAAGTGGATACACAGCTTATGCAAACATGAGGACTTGAGTTTGTTCTCAAGAATCTATATGAAAATGCTGAGCATGTCAGCACACATTTGTAATCCTAGTACTGAGGCGCTGAAGACAATCTGCATAGGTGTTGTACAGACATCTCACTAATGCTGTTGACCCTCAGCAACTCAGAGATGTTGCTTCCAAAAGCAAGCGATATAATAGCTGAGGAACAATGAATTTTATATCTGGACTCTACACATACTTCTGGACCCCATGTATATTTGTATACTTGTTATGTGCTTCCACCTACACTGTATACCTGTACACACAAAAATATACAGACATATTCACACACTTGTATACACATACACAAAAAAGAAAAAGAGAAGAATAGAAAAGTCCAGAATAAGGCAACAGACACACATTAGTGACCTCAAGGAAGTCAGAGTTTAAGCTGTAGAAAAGTTGTATTGATTTATATCTTGAAAACCCCAGTGATACATTCATAGTGTTAGGTGGAAATTGAGACTATCATTCTAAACTCATACAGTGAAACCAAAACATTGCCCAGATCCAAACTATATACCTTTATTTGGGAATTTTATCTTTTAAAGAAGGTAAAATGGAGTCATTAGGGTTACCGTTATTTATTTCTATGTGACTAGTGAACTGTCAGGAAAAAGAAATACAACATAGACTTACATGCAGGAAACTGATGAAAAAAGATAATTGAGGGGATAGAAATCATTAAACTAGGAATGATAACAGATCTATTTTTCACAATCCTCTGAAAAAAAATCACAACAATGTGAAGACCTTTATCCTGAAACCTTATTCTTCATAATTGTGAAAAATAGTCTGTTATGACATCTAATGTGTTCCAAATTGTTATGGAAGCTTTAGCAAACTATGACAAATACTATGAGATCCATAAAACATTAGAATAACACTGATGAATAACTGAATTAATAAAATATAGTAGTTACTATAGTGTGAAGACCTGTGATCAAAAACAAATGGATTTTCACAGAAGATTTTTAAAAAATGTTCAGTGACAAAAAAAAAGAAAAGAAAATTGCCCACTCACTGTCCACCTCTAAAGCACAGGTTACTTATTTATTGCAAAGAGAATGATCTCAGAAAGGACTAAGCTTCCTAAGAGAAAAAGATGTTGCAAGGAAAGTCTTGTTCCAGCAGCTCTAACTGCTTCTTCACATCTTCCTGCTGATTTATAAATTTCTCATACCTATATGAGATCCTGGAAGATATCAGTAGAGGCAGGATAACTGACAACAGACCAAACAGAGCAACCATTTACATATGGTTTTGTCTGTGTGTGGCCTGTGTTAGGAAAGAAAACATTTAGGTATTTGGATGTGATGTACTGTCAGATTTACTGACAAGGTTATATAAATTTCACTTTGAAAGTGAGAAAGGGTTTAACACATAATGTGGGACAGTTTTATATGAAGAGACACAATTGTAAAATGAGAATAATCTCATTTTGCTTTTGATAAGACTTGAAAAGAATCCTGACATGCCCTGTTTTCTTTCGTTTTGAAGTAGTAGCTTGGTCATTATAGAGTTAATATAGTAGATGTACATTCAAGGTACAACTTTATGATAACAGCATCCCAGATCAATTTCTTTTGCATCAATAAATTAATTTCATAAAATTTACATTCCTTATCTATTTGTTTAAGATTTTCTCTCATTACTTCCAGAAAACCTTCCTTCTTTCCCAGTGAGACAGAGTTGTCCTATAATGTGATATCTAATAGTTACCATCATGTTTGCTCATACACTGGAATGACAAGAGCGCTGGTCCTCATGTAAGGACTTTGCAGGAGACTAAACCTTTTAAAGACCTTATGGCCTCTTAAATATCCACAATTAAATCCAAGCTCTCATCACAAGAAACTGAATCTATAATAAATAATTTTTGATACAGGGTCTCTTTGGGTAGCTTTGACTGGCTTGAAATCCACCTGCTAGATCAGGTTGCTGTTGACTTCTCACAGATCAACATGTCTCTGCCTCCTGAGTGCTGTGTGCATGATAATGACATTAGATTTCAACATCAAATTATCATTATATCACTTGTAGTAAAAATGTGCTAATGATTTTCATATTTGATTGTGTTAGGTACTGTGGCTATAGACTTGCAAGACACAAGCTGTAGAGCAGCGAGTGGCCCTACCCTGGCTCTTCCTTCAGAGGGAGGCAAAGAATTAAGAAGACCTAGCATTGCTCCTGTTTTAGAGGTGGCAGATACATCATCCATTCAAACATGTGATCTTCTAAGTGACCAGTCAGAAGATGAAACTACACCAGATGAAGAAACATCTTCAAATTTAGAGTAGGTTTGATTTCCTAGGTTGCGTTTTGCTCACTTTTTTTTATTTTAAATTTTTGAGAATGTATCACATGGATACTATATTCACATAATTCTCATTCCCACTTCACTCTGCAACAGTTCCCATGTACTCCTAACTCTCTCTCAAAGTCATGACCTCTTTATTAATAATAAAGCAGGAAATGGCTGGTTACATCGTGCACTCAGTTTTAAGGAAGAGATGGAGTGAGATAGAGGTACCCAACTGACTTTCTTCCTTTTGTTAAGTCTAGTATCCTAACCCCTTAGATAATCTCGCCAAAATTCATGGTGGTTCTTCCCTCATCAGTTAGTCTTATATGAACGTATCCTTACCTAGAGATTTTTTTTTATAGTGGCAAGTTTTTTTTTAATTATATTTCTCTTTTTTTCTTTCTTTTATTGGATATTTTTTATTTACATTTCAAATGTTATCTCCTTTACTGGTTTCCCCTCTGGAAACCCCCTATCCAATCCCCCTCCTCCTGTTTCTATGAAGACGTTCCCCCACTCACCCACCCACTTCCACCTCCTTGCCCTAGCATTACCATATGCTGATATATATAGCCTTCACAGAACCAAGGGCCTCCCCGCCCATTGAAGCCAAATAAAGCCATCCTCTGCTACATATGCAGATGGAGCCATGGGTCCCTCCATGTGTACTCTTTGGATCATGGTTTAGTCTCTGGGAACTCGGGGGGGGGGGGGGGGGAGGGTCTGGTTGGTTGATATTTTTGTTCTCCCTATGGAGTTGCAAACCTCTTCAACTCCTTTAGTTTTTTCTCTAACAACTCCACTGAGGACCCTGTGATCAGTCCTATGGTTGGCTGGAAGCAGCCATCTCTGTATTTGTCAGGCTCTGGCAGAGCTTCTTAGAAGACAGCTATATCAGGCTCCTTAGCAAGCACTTCTTGGCATCCACAATAGTGTCTGGGTTTGGTGACTATATATGGGATGGATATCTGGGTGGGGCATTTCTGGATGACCTTCTTGGAAAGGGGAATAAAATACTCACAGGAGGAAATATGGAGATCTATTTTTTAAGTGATTCTAAAGTTCATGAAGTTTACAAGCATGATTGACGGTCATGAAATTCAACAGTTTACCCATTGACATATTCAGACTTCTTGATAAAGTGTTTTCTCATTTTAGCCTTTAGCATCCTCTTTTATCTGAAAGCTAGCAATAGTTGAAATTTACAAATCAAAGACATGTTCTTTCTTTACCAAGCTTCCAGTCTTTTGTAGTACCTACCTGAGTGGCAGCCATCCCATGTAGACATACTATAAATATTTATATGTAAATGACTACATGGATTGCTGTAGAAAAGCTGTGAAAAACAGTAGCCTACACTATTGACCTTGTTATCTCAGAGATTTCTTTCCCATTCCAGTTGCATCTTATAATACTTGTTTGCAAAATAGACAATTAATATTATTACAATTTCTCTATGAATCATATATGATTGCTACCTCATTGCATTATATAAAGCTTAATTGAAATGAGGGAGAAAGTGTTTCTGTGATGCATTGTGATGATTGACTGATGGCATTAGGCATTATAACTATTGTTACTGGGATTAGTGTTATACATACAGTCATTGTTGATCATATCCCACAATAAAGTTCATTTAAGGTCATCTAATGTTTTATTAAACTAAAACTGTCATTAAAACAGAAAAGTCACTTTAAATTCATCTACAATTTGTATTTGTTTCAGAAAATGTCAACGTACATGTAGATAAAATCAGGTTTCAGAGTATCTTGTGGTCCAAATATGCAACTCTATCTGTAGACTACAGAATGGAAACACCAGCAGACGGGGCAAACATCCCTGCAGGCAACCGTACTTGTAGGAAATGATGTTCTGAAGTGTGAACAAAATTCTTTTTTAGATTTCTAAAACAGATTGAGGTAGAAGAAAATTTTAATAGGAAAATCAAAGACATATTAGGGTAGCAGTAGTGGTAGTCAGCTTCTAAATTTATAGGATGTGCACATTTTGACCTCCCAAACAATTGTATCTAGGAAATAGTTTCAATAAGGCCTTAATTTCAAGGTATCTTGGGAAAAGTTACCGAAAACCAAGAGCTTCCATTTTGGATGAGAAAATATTGCTTTGAGTAATTTCTTTTTGTTTACTAATTAACATTTAAGCTTCTGCCTTTTAGAAGTTGCATGTTCCAAACAAGTGTAGCCAAAATGTGCAGGTGGCTGCTTCTAAAATCAGTAAACAAAACTGAATTTCTTTGATAATATTTGAAGAACAATTTCAGGAAAAACCCTGTTTTTGACTAATTAAAATAATTGCTTTCCTTTATTTATGTTTGCATGGCTAATGAATAATAATATAGCCAAACTTAATACAGACTGCTTTAAATATACTTTGTAAGGTATGATATTATTCTTTGTTATGGAAACATGTTTATATATCCAAGGGTGAGAATTGGGAAACGTTTTCTAGAAAGAAACAACTATTACATATTTGCATTCATTCATATTTCTCTCTGAATCAAGGACAAAAGCCCCCTTACTCAACTCAACACGAATGTGAATGGCTGTGTTACAGGGATGCTGAGTTCATGGATGGAGAGAACTTCGAGTTTATGTAATTTTCACATGACAGGAAATAATTTTATTAGTATGTAAAAATGCAGGTCATAGGACATTATAATCAGTCATATTTTGTCACAATTTGCCTCACATTTCTTAAACTATGTAATTTTCATAACAGGATGGAAGCATAGATTCACTAATTGTATTGAAACACACAGTAGATCTTGGTCAAATCTGTGGGTTCCAACTTCCATGACTACTCAAGGTATAACATCTGGTTTTGCTTTTCAGGTATGCCAAAGGCTACCCACCTTACTCCCCATACATAGGAAGTTCACCTACTTTTTGTCATCTACTTCAAGAAAAAGTGCCCTTTTGCTGCCTAAGATTAGACAAGGTAATGTTTTCCTATTGATTTTGTTTCCTCTAATAATAAAATTATAGCATAAGCTATTGCACATTATGAAATAATTTTATAGTATTTGATTAAAATATAACAGCATATAAACTTTTTATACAAAGTGGTCAGTTTTACTTTTGCCCTTACTAAAAAAATCACATCTATGCTTTAGTCTTCTGTTTAATTATCCAATTATATTAACCAGTCAGTAAGTTTTTAAAACGAAAGACAGAGGCACAAGAATCTTAAACCACTTCAGTTATTAGTTGATCACCATTTGTGTTTGCTCGCATCTTAAGTATCTTAAGTCTATGATTCATTAAACAATCTCTTAACTAAATGAGATCTACATGCTTTTATGACTAGGCTGAAGCTGACCTAAGAGTCTTGACTCATATCTCCTTCTCACATTTTTTATATAGTTTTCTCTTTCTGCTTGGATGCCTGAAAGAACCAGCTCAAAACAAAGCAATCTGAGAATGTGAATATTTTTGCCTTTTTCTTTGATATTTTGACTCCAGAGGGATGAGAAAACAGATTGAAATGCAACAAAATACAACTTAAAGAGTTATCTGGGCCTCTTTGCATCATAAACAGGGATTTCTTCTTCAACTCTTTATTTAGATTTTGAATTATAATGCCATCACCCTTTCACAATCTTAGCAACTTGAGAAAAATCACAAATAAAGTTCAGTTCTCTTATCTGTAAAATGAATATAATTTTAATGCTATGAATTCTGTAGTGTTCTTTGAAGGGTTATGTTATTACATTTAACTTGAGGCGTTAGATTACTGAGCTGGATTTTCATTCATTTTGTTGCTATTCTTGCTCTTTTCTTTATTACAAATACTGTCTGCATCTGCTCTTAAAGAAGAGAGAATGTTCGTAAGCTCCAAACTTTACTTATCTGAAGTTGGCCTGTGCATCTTTCTCTTGCTCTTAATTATCCCATGCCATTTCATTGGCATCAAGAGTTCTATTTTTCAAGACCATTAGTTACTCTTTTGATGTTCGTTCTTTTCCTTGATTTTTGAAGCATTCGAGATTTCTCGTCAGCTTTGCTAAATTAACAGATATAAAGTTTCAGTGTTGTTCATCTGCATTGATTCCTTCTACAGGTACATTTTCTTTTTTATTTAGAGTGCTTTTGATGTTTTCTTTCAAGACTGTTATTAGCATAACAAATTTTTATGATTGGTGCATGGACTTATTTTTAATGTACTCAATTTTTTTTAACCATATAGTTATAGAATGCAGGAAAACAATCAGGAAATCAAGAGAGTAGAACTGAATTATCTCCAAGTAACTCATTTAGTTCTCACTGTAAGGCTCAGCTCTCAGAGACAGGGTGCAGTAGAAGACTTGAAAAGCAGATTACTAATAACCTTTTGCTATATTAATACAGGAAAATCATGCAGCTTTATTGCTTCATGGCTATATAAAAGATTATTTGTTATACCAGTAATATTAGCCTGGTATAATAGGATCTGTTCTGAAAATGGATGTTTTCTTTGTGATTATGTGATAGCGTTCATCAGTTGGCCTCACTGTGTCTGTGAAATGTATGAACTGGCATGACCTCATCACTCTGACATGGTATCAGCTGACTGTTCTGGCCAAGGTTTCTCAACACTACTTTCACATTGTCGCCTTGGATTTTCTTTAACTGTGTCCCTTCTGTGTGTTCATAAACATGAACTCTTACCTTGTGATGTTTCATGGATGTTGGAGTTCTAATTGTTATAAGTATCAGCCTATCAGTATTCTCCAACCCTTTTCTTTTTTTTTATTTTTAAAAAAGGGCTTTACATGGCTCTAGAATCTGAATATCAGAACTAAAATCTCTCTACACTGCATTCTATGAAGACCTTTGCCCATATTCTCTACTGTTCCATTCCTTTAGATAATTTTTTTCTACTTTTCTTGACTATTTCTATACTGCCTCATTTTCAGATATTAGAATTTCTACCAATGACATTTTAAGGTTGACATTTTTTTTTCTCATTCTGCTTTTCTTTGGACTCCTTTTACTCTCATCCTAGAGGGACAGCTTGCTTGGTTTCCAGTTCCGCAGTAAACTCTCTCTTCAATACCTCTGTCCTTCTGGTCAGTATACAACATACATCATTATTATTGATAATTACTCTTTCTGGCTGATTAAGGTCCTAAAGTCTTGGCCGGTCTATGCTTTCATAATTCTATGCAATTGGGTTTATTCAAGATTACTATTCACTGACTTTTCTGAGGTCTATGGCTTGGTCACTTCTAGAAAATCCTCAATCAATATTTATTTGAAAAAGATTCCTTCTGATTGTGATTTCTATTTTAGCTTCTAGCTTTTAGGTTTGTCCTGTGTTTTGCATTTGAGATAATATCTTCATCTCTGTTCTGCAGTTGCTTCTTTAGGTTGCATCAAATATGTTGCTTTAATTATTTTCAGCATTGGAAGTTGAGCTTGGTGTTTTAACATAGTTTGGAAAGTGCTTCACTATTGCCTTATATCTTTAGCTCTGAATTGACTCTTGGGTTACATTGCTCAACTGGAGAGGATATATAGAAATATAGTATGTTTAAACAACTGCCTTGGATATTAAATGGGATTTCGTTAACTGTTTAAGGGCTTCCACTTTTTTCTTCAAACATAATTAACATTATTTTCTGAATTCACTGACAGCAAAGTTTTATAAGTCTTAATTGTTTTTATTCTCACATTGTGCTTCATTTTGCCATTTTAAAAATAATTTTATTAAGGGATAATGGCAAAGGATACTTCATGGGTAATTAACACACAGAACTGACTAACATCAACCCAGGTAAATAAAAAGAAGTCCATGTAGAGACATATAATGGTAAAAAAATAAACCATTGTAGCCATTAGGCATGTGGATAATTAAGCTTGAAAACTGTCTTGATTTAGTAATGTTAGTTAATTTCCTCTGAGTTTAACCTCTCAGGAATAGCAACATTTTTCCCAACAATTTTGTTTTCTTCCCAGCTCTGTGATGAGTTCTGAACAACTGTTGTGCTTTCTTCCTTGTGTATTGCTTCTTACTCTTTAAACTTTCTATGCACTTAAATAGCTAAGTTTTCTTTACTTTACTTTTCCCAGTTCCTTTGTTTTCTGTTTCTTTTTTTTTAAATTTTTTTTTCTTATTATATCAATATAACTAAGTAACTAAGACTAGGAATATTCCTGAAGCTTTTTAATCATAAAATTAATATATTTTGGAAACAAAAGTCACATGTCCATGCTATAACAAAACAAATCATATATGGCTATACAGTCACAACTTTTAGCTTGCAGTGAAACCAGTGCACACAATTCCTTTTTCAGCATTAGCCTATGTACTTTGCGCTCCTTTTTATTTTCGATCACACTTTTATTTCCTACCTCAAGTTAGAGAACTGAGCAAATACAAATGCAACTGTGCTCCAATCTGTTAGAGAATTAGGTAGATAAATTTTACATAACCATATATCCTAAATTCTTTCACCAAATGTTAGTAGAGTATAAAAATGGCATTTCTTTGTATAATTTTTCTTCTCTAGAGTTGCCAGCATAACTACTATGAGGACGCAAAAGCCTATGGATTCAAAAATAAGCTAATTATAGTTGCAGCTGAAACAGCTGGAAATGGATTATATAACTTTATCGTACCTCTCAGGGCATATTATAGACCAAAGAAAGAATTAAATCCCATAGTTCTGCTATTGGATAACCCGTAAGTATATTTTAAGATACACAGACAGAATTTTTAATTTAATTGTACATCTCTTTATATTTACTGATAGTTTTAAATCAGATACATTATGGTGCACAAATCATTGGGAGATAGAGTCTATGCTATAATACTAAACATTACTAGCTACGATCATGTTTCATCAATTCTAGTTAAATATCACTGCATAAGTTTATTAAAAATTAATATGAACATGGTCATCTACTCCAGGACCAGTGGGTTTACTCAGAGGACCAAGGGAAACAAGCCAGTGAAATATCTATTGTAAATTTCCTCAATTTAATTAACAAGCTTTAAAGATACCTGCCCAAGTCATTTATTATCAGAGAAGCATTTATTGATGTGTCTTTATATGTTATACCATGGGATGTCACTGTGTGTTTTACTTATGCTAATGTTCATATACCATAACAAAAACCAAATTATGCTGTATCACAGGTGTATGTCTGGAACTTTTTAGGGTGACTGACTGTGTTAAATATGATTACTTAAGCATTATGAAAATCCTACAGATGAATGCATAGGTTCCCAAATAAATGGTCAAAATTATTGGTCAAGTTACAGTGTGCCTCACTATGACTGTGAGTAAATTGGTTGCCATGAGTGCAGCATTAGAAGAAATTAAAGCACATGAAAGCAAACCTCAGTACTGTGAGAGTCAGGGAGTATGATATCTGTAACAATAGAAGGATTGTCAAGCTCCTTCCTGGCTTTGTCAACACTGAATTCTGGAGGTTCTCTGCAGGGAACCTAAGTTGGTACAGACACTTTGGTGAACTGAATCAAATGTTCAGTTTGGGGCTGTTTTTCAACCCTCAAAACAGAATTTAAAATAAGCGTTTTCAGACTATCGTAAAGTGTGCTTACTGTGAATGATTAGATTAAATTGACTCAATTAAAACCCCTATCATAAAAATAAAGAAGTAAGAACCTTCAAAAAAAAAAAAAAAAAAAAAAACCTGGAACTGTGTGCAGAGCATCCTCTGTCAATCCTCAGGCCAGACTGATCTGTCCTCTTCCTCACATTGTTTTATTAAAACTGGGGTCCTGATTCATAACTTTTCCCTAGCCCTCATAAAAATATTCATTTCCCCTAAATTTAGAAGTGGTGTTCTGCTTATGAAACAAAGGGGTATACTCTTTATTTTCAGTCTCCAGTCTTGTAATGTAACCTTAACTCAGTCATTTGTCTTTTACCTCTGTTATCATATCTAAAATGAGCCAAGCCATCCACTTCCTTTTGGTTTTGAATGAAGTTACTAACATTTCTGATTCCTGGAGTATCAGTTTGTTCATCAGGATTATCTAGTCTTGGATTCTTTATGTAGCCTTAAATTCTGAATGTGATTCATCACACACAATACCTGAAAACTCCCCATCTCTGGATTACTGACTGGCTACTATTTCCCTATAAGTGTACATATAGCCATTCAGTACTATCATATCAGAATGAAACCATAAAGACTAACTTAAAATGTTAGTGTTCTTTTCTTGCACGTGTTGTATAATAGTAGCAAATGTTGAAATTCACTCCTAGTCATTATATTTCACATTTTAATTTTATTTTACATTTTATATATTTATATTACATGAAAATCATGGCACCAGAGAGATATACTCAAGGAGTTAACCATCTAAATGGTTACATTTAATTTAAAGATTTGAATAAACTTTCATTATCAATGGTACGAATCAAAGCTAAAGATGTACTAAAATCAGACAAAATTCCCCTGGTCAGTTCTAGGATGAATGCCAGATATACACCAATAAGGTCATTGTTCTTAACCTCTGTAATCTTACCTAACTCATAGGTTTTGAACAATATATTGTTTGCAATTAATTTTAAAGGCCACATTTCATCTAATTTCCAATATATAACCACTGAAAATACATCATCTTTAAAAATTGCTGACCATTTGGATTATAAATGTCCACACGATGCTGTTTTTTGGTGATTCCTGCTAAGTAGAATTTTATTTATACTCAAAATAAATATGGTTATTTTATTGTCATATTACATGTACTATTATAACTATTTAAATTTCTTTACTAAATTCCAAGGACATGATAAAAAAAAAACATTTAGCTTCCTGTGTATGTCTCAAAAGTGACATCTAACACTTTTAATTGTCTTTATTTGCTTTGATGAAATGAAGACTCAGATACTGAACTTCAATAGACAATGCTCATGGGAATTTTATGAAGTCCTTTCTCCCTCTTTTGAAACAATGAGACACCTGCTGGCCTGAAATTGGTTTTTATTTTGTAACGTATTATATCTAATTATAGGAAATGATGATTTTTCTTCTTAACATAGATCCATATACTCTATGAACTTTCATAATATAATCCTATACACTTTGGCAATTATTGCTTAATTTTGAGAGTTTTACCAAGTTTAAACAATCAGCGGTGATGCTAATATTAAGTGAGCGCCTATTGAGATAAATTAATCAAAACTACAAACTGATCCCTTATAACAAGAAGTGTTATAATAATGAAGTATTAAAATGTAAATCCAATTTATACTTTCAACACATAATAGGATGTTCAGAATGTTTGCAGCTAGAAAGACTTGCACATTTCACTGGTGCTCAAGTGAAAGTCTGGCACCATGAGAGCATCTTTCCTGTGGCTCATCAGAGCCACTCTGATCTTTCCACAGTTCATCAGAGTGCTGTCAGTTCTGATGCTTTCACCATCTGTTCTCTTTTGTTTGTGGTGCTAGAATGTTTTCCAATATTTTGATTATAGCGTCTACCTTAAAGGTCATCTAGCTAAAATTTAGCTAGAAGTCAAAGCTGAAATATATTACCCAAACTTTTTTTAGACAAAGAAGGGCCAGATCCATGCTGTTGCCATACATTTTTACATTAATCATTTATTAAATCAATCAACCTCTTTGCATGTAGTACCTAAGCACTTCAGCTTATTTATGAATTATTGCTAAAATATATGATAATGCAGCACCTCCTTATCCTATAGTAATGTACAGGTTTTGTTTCAGGCAGTATTGAGATGATATCTAAACTTAACCTCTAGAGCAGCCTGGACCATTTTTTTTTAATTCTTGTTACCCCATCTCACTTTTTCTTTAATTTAAAAAAGGTAAGAAAATTCAACTTGTTCTGAGATTTAGATAATATATGTAACATAGTAGCATACAATCTGACATATGCGACAGCCTAAAAATGCTAGATTTTCTTCTTCTATAACAACTTTAAAAATCCAGTTGATCAGGAGACAGTCTGGAGATGTAATTTAGTAGAAGCGTCCCTGCCTAGTGTATAAGACACCCAAGCTTTGAACACATACCACCAGTGTGCACACACACACACACACACACACACACACACACACACACACACGTACACATTGATTCTAAGCACTTGCAAATAAATTTATACTCTTTAATTTTAAAAATTTATATGCATATGGGTATTTTGCCTTCATGAATGTCTGTCCAACACTTGCTTGATGGTGCCTACAAATGGGGGGAAAAATGCCTTGGATTTCCTGGAACTGGAGTCATAGAGTTGTGAGTTGTGCGGTGCTGGGAATCACCCACGTACTCTGCTAGAGCAGAAAATGCTCTTAGCTGCTTAGCCATCTCTCCAGACCCTGGTCAAACAATTAAAAAAATAAAAAGGCTACTTAAATGTAGTTGTAAAATACTGATAAAATTAACTTTGATCACAAAAGTATATTACATTCTTTCCTTGATGTTAAAATAGAAATATTATGCATAATAATTTAATTGGACAGAAAAGGTTCTCTTGAAATATGCAAATCTACAAAATGTATGATTTCACTGTCTGGCAATGTTGATCTCCTTAGTATTTTAATATATGTACAGTATTGTGGTAAGATATTTATGAGGGTATAAGATTTTATATTCACAGCCTGTGTTCTTATTAGACACTACACTCAGAGCTACATTTAACAGATAAGCTTACTTCTATTTTTAAACATTGGCTGCTTTGTATATTTTCAAACTTTTTATTTCATTTGTAGCCAGTCATTTTGTCTCAGTTTTTTGACTTTGGCCTACAAATTTATTAGATGTGCATCTACTTCCTTGACACACTTATCATTGTCTCTTAGATTTAAAAAAGAAAAAAACTAAAGTATTTCAGTATGTGTAAAAAACTTGTCTTATATATGCTTTATATATGCTGTATAAATAACAACTTTTACATTTATTTTCATATGATAAGATTTTTAAGAAGTTTACAGAAAAAAAATCCCTTGATCTTTTACAATGTTTCTTTAATATGACTTATAATAGAACAGATAGGCCTCTCTATTTGACAGACAGAAAATGCACACACTTTATTGTATTTTGTTAATAATTTTCTTCTATATTAAGCATTCCATCATACTTTGAATACATATCATAAAAAAGACAAAGGACATATTTTCAATGAGTATTTTCTCAATAATAATGCTTCTCAATGTAAAGTTATGCTTGCCAATTCACTGTCTCCCAATGAGAAGGAAAATTGACCAATTATGTGTAATTAAATTATTAAGCAGCCTTGTATGTTAACTACTGCTGTCAACTCAGCTAAATGACCAGCTATGAAATACATGAATGCAAAGTTGTTTGTTTCTTTATATTTCTAGTTTCTTTTAAATCACAGATTGGTTTTTATTTACTGTGTTTCATTGGGAGTATGTATTTACAGTGTTTAGGGGATTAGATTATCCTTTGAGATAGTTAAAATCACACAAATCTCTAAAAGCAAGTTGTAATAATTTGGACGATATCTTGCTCATTTCAGATATGTGTTGTAAATACATCATAACTAAAATTCATGGGTTTTCTATAAAAAGGCACTTCTTGTAACAATTAGAGTTTATCATCTCTACCAGTCATAAGAGGAAAAAATATAATAGTCTCATCTTGAATTTTATCTCTCACTTGATGGTGCCTATAGCACAAAGACTTATTTGCTCCCAAGATCTGAGTACAGTTTATTACTCAGAACAATTTATGTTTTTTACTGAATTTAATAATTCAATTATGCAAGAATTCTGAAAAGAATATACTGGAGACCTCGTGAGAAAAAACAAAAGAAAAAAGAAAAACAAAACACACACACACAAAAAAAATCCCCCCAAAACAGCAACAACAACAAAAACCTCAGAGAAATACTATATAAAAATTGGAATAATCTAATCTTAAAACAATATACCAGATTAAAATAGATATCATGGAATCCCAGGCACATATTTACAATTAATAATTAAGAATGTTTTTTTAAAAAGCCAGAATAAAAAGATCTAGAAATTTAAATTAGCCCAAAAGATACAAGCAAAAAAATTTTTAGACAAAATCCACCTTTATCTTTCTGCATTTTTGGTGCTTAAATCTTTATGCACATTTCTAAAATTATAAACTATAATGAGAACAATAAAATATTGCCCTCCTAGTGTTAAGAGGCACGAAAGTGTCTAGAAACTGAATTGAAGTGTCTAGCCTAAACCCCACAAATATATATTTTAGAATATTAAGTGCTTTAAAGTGTTTTTAATACATTACTAACCTTCATTTTTACTTAGAGTTTAAAGAGATAGGAGGAAAATCAACAGGAAGAAAATAGTTAGGAAAAGAACTGATCCAACTGGGGATCAATAACTGGGAAACTGCAAGTTTCACTCTCATTGCTTTGACCTGGAATTTCCCTTCTGTCTTGTACATGCCAAATTGCTCCTCATCTGCCAACACCCAAAGTAAATATTATCTCTCTGTAATATTCTCCAATTCTATTTTCTGGGTGCAATCAGTGATTTTTTTTCTCTAGAATAAAACATTGTATTCTTTTGATTTTCTATATGCATTTAATCTTCTGCATATTATATAAATTGATTGTCTATTCAATATATAAAATAATATATTTAACAGTTCTATGAACAGTGTTTGGATCTATATATGCTCAGTGAGTGCATGCATGAATTAAGAGCTATAAAGTGGGTATAACATATTAAGTCATCTCTAATCAAGGTTGAACTCTATGGTTCTTTCTTTTGCTGTGCTTACATATAAAGATTTTAGGTGTAATGAAATTTGTTCAACAATATATTTTGGTAAGACAGTAAAGTCAAAAGTGAAGTAGTGTCAATGTAACTGTATGTAACAACTTTTCCATGCATATGTAGACTATAATCTAGACATATTGAGATGTGAATTATGGAGTGATTATATACAGTCTTTTGACAAAGTTCTCTTGATACTCAAGCTGATTTATTACTATCTAGAGGCATTTGTAGTGCTTAGAATCATCTCAGAAAATAACAATGATTTGACCATTGTCTTATTCTCTTCTGCATTGAGTAACTGCATTGAGTAACAATAAGTATTGTCATAATTAAGAATAATAATTCAGTATTTTTTCAGAATTATGCCATGATGTTTCTGATTATTGACTCATAGTTCTTAATGTGTCACATGGTTCATAAGAAGTGTAAATATATTCTCAAGCAAAAGGGCAATGTAGGATGTATCTTGGTTTTGGCTTTAGAAATGCAAACTAAACAAACTTGCTTCCCTTCCCTAGAAGTGCAACCTTTGTTGTGACACTATGTTTCATTTTGTAACCCATCTGCTACATAGGCCAGATATGCATTTTCTGGATGCAATCTGTTGGTTTCCAATGGTTTACTACATGGTGGGCTCTATTGACAAGTAGGTGACAATGTCTATGGCACATGATGAGTGAAGTGTCCCGTGATCTGTCAAGTGCTGTGTCTTGTCCCTGCATGATGAGTGTACTTTGTCGTGTTGGTACAGTAAATATGGTGACCTATGCATGCAGAGCACATGCTCCTATCATACTGCTAAACTTTAGTCCATTGCTGGATTACAACAGACCTTGCTGCATGTCAAATTGGTCAGGTCCACACATTTACAAAGCTCTTTCAGTCTTGTAGCTTTTGCAAAACCAGCAAGTTTTTTGCAGTAATATTATTGAAAAAGTGACATCCAAAAGTGTTTTAAAATTTCACATTGCAGTGAGACCATTACCACACTCTCAATGTAAATAGTAACAATTTGTGACAATTTATCCAATTTCAGAATTCATAATTATATCACTTGCTAATTGAAAGATTATCTTATGTATTCAATTAACAATGTATTAACATAAAATATAAAATATCATGAACATTTTTGTGACACCATGTATCAGAAAAACAATTTAGCACCAAATTAATAGCATGAAATACTGTAAAATGAAATACTGTGATGGTCAAAAAAATAACAACATTAAATTCCAAAGAATGAGATGAAAGATGATTGACTGATTTTAGACTAATAATTGTTGAAGTTTGGTCACCATATCTATATGCATGTCTGTGTACTCGAGAGGGAATTATACATGTAGTGTCCCAATATAATTCTTGTTAGCTTACGTTTGAAATTTTCATGAAAATAAAACCCACTTAAACAAGAATACTTCCTCACACTTGCAAATTTCACATTTTCCAACTTGGAAAAAGTGAGTTATGCAAAAGTAAAAAGGCATCCCTGTTTGGAACAACTTGATTTTGTCACTCGAATGGGTTTCTTTGGCTGCTATTGCCATCTGGTGGCTGAACAGTGTAAAGGAGAATGCTTTAAAAAAGACAATGGCAGATTGAAAAGCACGGAGGTATCAGAGAGAAGATAGCTAAGAGTCATAAGAATAAATTCATAACCTACTCAAAAAAGTTAGGAATTAATTACAAAAAGTAAAGCTTCTAGGACCTGAATATTCTACATGTTTAACTAATATCATCTCAGTCATATGTATTGAGTCACTATAGCAGGAAATACTTTAAGGAGAAAGCCAAGAAAAGCACATGAGACCAGGATGTTTCAAGAAACGTAGAACAAGCTCTCCTAGGAAAATGTGCTTCTAGCATTATCTTCTGTTTTGAAAAATCATTCTGCTTTGACTCAGTAAAACTGACTTCTTACCAGTTTATATTTCTCTTGTTCTATAAAATTATTGGACAGAATTTTGATGTAGAAAAGGCTATAAAGGCTGAAAAATACAAGGAAATACCTTGAAACTCTTAACTGACTAAAAGCGAGATGATTTAGTACTCACCAAATTCTCCATAAGGGACCACACCCCCTTCTTTTTTAAGTCTAACTATTTTCTGTGTTGCTGTGGCTTCAATTAAGGAGTCACACATGCTGAAAAGCATGTTACTGTGGCCATAAGCCCCAGCCCTTGCCTGATAATTTCTAAAATATTATTTAATCGATTTAGGAAGAAGTACAATGAATTTCCTACACAAAAGGAAAATCGAGAACACTAGAGATTTATCTTTACAATCATTATATTGATTGGATGTTACGATTCTGCCCAATTTTCTCATGGGGAATTTATTTGGGAAGGAATGCTGTGTAAACAGTTTTAGCTATAAAATATCTGTCACAGAGGATTGTTCCAAATTCAAATGCAGTATTGCTCTTTCCATTCTGCCCCCCAAATTATTCCTAGAGGTCTTAGACTGAGGCTTTCATAATAGGCCTCTGAGGTCTGTTAACCCATTATGTACTTTTATGAGATGCCCTGAAACTAACTTCAGGTAATATCAGTTGTGACTGCAGTTTTCTACATTTTAATTTTGTTAGATTGCATCAGGAGGTGTGGACATTAACGGATTTTCTTCTCTGTCCTTGCTGAACTGTGTAACTACTCCATTCTTGTAGTAGGATAAGTTTAGTCTCACCCAATTTTTGTCCTGTTTTTCTAGTCTTTAAAAAGTAAAGACACTGTGACTAGTATATGCCCACATTCAGCCTTAATGGTAAACATCCTTTTCTTTAATTTGCAGGAAAGATGTCAGACAATATATTTTACAGAAATAAGTATGAAAACTGACCATAATAATAGTTCACAACCCATTTTTCTAGTGTTATACAGATAAAGAAACTTGAACCATTCAATTTTTGTTAAAAATTTGTTTTAACACACACACACACACCCTACTCTCATTGTAATGTAGGAACAATATATATATATTTATTTATATATTACATACCTTTATATTTCTACATTAGCTTATTATCCAAATTAATAAGTCATTGTCCCTCTCATATTCTCACCAGAAACAGCTTAGCAACTTGAACCAATTAAATTTTTTTGCTCTTGAAATAATATAAGATATATTAGATAGACAGAAGCATGAATCATTGTCATACTTCCTATTTAACTATTTATATATTAAGTGTTACTGAACAGAGATTCCATATATGGATGCTTTGGAACTGTTAGTATCTGACGAATTCTGAATTTTATATCAGCAGGTCATATTGAATTACAGTTCTCATTAGTGTCTATCTGTGTATACTCTCCTTAAATTTAGCTATAAGGATGCATACATAAGCCTGCCAAAAAGCAGATTTAGGCACTGAATGCAGTATTGTTGTTTATTTAAAGACCTTCTTTTGTTTTTTTTTTTTTCTAAATTTTTATCAAAGCCTAGATGATTTACTCAGGTGTGGAGTGACCTTTGCTGCCAACATGGTGGTTGTGGACAAAGAAAGTACCATGAGTGCAGAGGAAGACTACATGGCAGATGCCAAGACAATTGTGAATGTGCAGACTCTTTTCAGGTATGCATCTGGAGCCTAGCCCTGTGATTGTTTGAGTTGCGTTTTTTATATGCAAAGTATTTGATTCTATTTGTGCATGAAGAGTGGACATGGGACATGGAAGCTGACCTTAGGTGTCTGTTCATTCATTTGATCATAAAGCAAATACTTATGTAGTATAAAGTGTGACTGGTACAGAATAAAGTTAATAATTCTTCCCTTAAATAATAGTGTATTTCTTTTCTAGAGCTTCATAATAAATTCTAAAAAAATTATGTACAATGACTGTCATGATTTAGGACAGACTGTGTTCTGATTTGGGTTTCTTTCCTAGCAGTGACCCAAGACTTGACTACATCTAGGACTGTGATGTTTTCAAGCTGTAATCCATTCAGGATAGGAATGAGTTTGCAACATTACTCTCCCTCTTTTTACATCTTTCCTTAAATTAGTTCAGATGTAAACCTCCATTTTGGTAATCATTGGACATGGACAGGCAGACCTGACCAGAGAAATATTCCCGTGTAAGAAGTAGAGTAAGAAGCACTTTTAAATCACAAATCTGAGTCACGTGGGATTGGTCTAGAAACATTTGAAAATTTCCATTTTGTGGGAGTTTTTAGATGCCCCAAGGAAATGTGTGACCTGCTGAACTATTAAGATAATTCAAATATCCTCCACTCTTTCACCCTGCTTCCCTTCATCTTCGTACCTTTATTGGTAACAATGACTATGTCATATTCAAGTACCTCTGTTTATAGGTTGAGCTCGTAGTTCACAGGTAGGAATTTAGGTGTGAGCCTCAGTCACAGTGACACTTTGAACTGTGATTTTAGGAACTTTCTTTCTCGAAATCTTAACGTATCACTTACAAGTCTACTTATAATTTACATATGAATAAAATATCATTATTTTGATATCAAGATGTCAACAACTTATCATTCCCTTGAATGTACTTGATATTTTTAAAGAATGTATTAAATATTATTTAATTTATAATTAAAGCTACATAGCTGCCAGTTTTATGTGACCGGATGGAAAATCATAAAACTGAAGCCATCATAAAGAGCAGCAAAGACCATCTGGTATAGTGTCCACCTGGAGTCTTTCCTGACATCATTAACTTTACAACCTGAGTGTGTTTCTAACCTAATTGAAATTCAGTTTCCCACATCCATGATCCTGAGAAAATTAATTAACCTATCTTGAAATGGCAGTAACACTTAGAGATGAAACATGTACAGAATCTGTTGTCACTACACCCAGAAAATATACCCCTAATTTGCATAAGAACTTCTAGCTCTAGTGGGAAGAATGTACACTGTGAGGTTCTTACACTGGGGTAGTTCACGCAGAATACAGGTAATGTGATTGCCCAGGATAGTGCATTGAAAACTACTGTAAGTCATATTGAAAATGCAACCCTTAGAAGCAACATGTTTCTTTAGAGAATAAAAAGAGAAATTACTTTAATGGTTAGGTTCACAGACAGTCATATACATTTTTCTCCCATGCTTTGCAAAAGCTAATTAGAGTTTTTATAGAAGAAAATTTTCCAGCTAAATATGCTATTTTACTTACCATATACTGTGTTTAGTTTTTTTTTTTTAAACCACAGGTAGAATCGGTTTAATCTTTAATATCTACTCTTTGAATGAATTATTTGGTGCTAAGACAGAAATCAATCATTATTTTGTTGAAATGTATCAACATATTAATTACTCACTTCAAACTAACTGACAAGAGTCGTTTAGAGAAGATATATACCACTAGACAACTGATCATAAATCAGCCCTTCTCTGGACCTGGCTGATGGATGAATTAGTAAATAAATGAATGGATGAGTGAGTGAACAGTGTATGATCCCTCAAACACGAGTTTCATCTTTTTTAAGGAGTTCTGAATCCTATGCGAAGAATTATGGCTAACTAGCATTTCTAAGAACAGGGAAAGAAGTCTTCTACAGGAAAGGGAATGGCAATTGGTTATGCAGTTGCAAGTGGTCATGTATGAAATCATAAAAGCACCAATAACCTTATTGGGAGTGTGCAGGTTGTGTTGATATATTTAGGAACATATGTATCATAAAAAATGAAACCAATGCTATTTATTGAAAGACAGCAACAAAGGATATAGGGGAGGATTTGAAAGTGGCAAAGAGAAGAGAGAATTGATACCATTTTAATCTCCAAAATAAATAAAAATAGGTCATTTTAGAAATTGTGTAATGTTTATTGCATTTGGGGTGAATAGATTCCAGCAGAATTTAACAGGAGCTGGTAACCAAATAATTTAAATTAAATTTCCTTTGTTTTTTGTTGTTTGTTTGTGTGTTCTACAGAGACATAGTTATTATTTCAAAATAATAACTATGTGTACATAAAAATATTTTTCCGTGTTTTTGGATTAAGTTATGAATTGATAACTATGCTTGTAAAGCTATCTTAATCTTAATCAAAATAAAATATGTATAGATTTCTATAATGTAAGATATCTCTTTACACTAGTGAATGACCAAGTTCTGTAAGACTGGGCACTTTCCTTCTGTGGTGTCAGTCACATGCCACTTCTTGGTCACTCCTCTGCACTGCTTACAGGTTTTTGTTTCAAGTTTAGTATGATTATTGCCAACCTGACTTATCTCTAATGCTTCATGTTTCCATATATTTAATCTCGTATAAATGTTCTTTTTAATCTCTTGCCCCCATTCTTCCAGACATGGTCATGACTTTGAACTCTAAACCGTTTTATCTTCCACACTCACAGTTTCTCCATAGCATCTGAATATTTTTTAACTTTGTTTTTCGTAATGTTCCTAAATCTTCATAAATTCACTTTGTATGCTATCGTCAACTGATCACCTACCGTTTCACTGCACCTGGTTAAATGAAGGGTTTTCTCTCTCTACCTAGACTGAATTTCAGTCCTCCAGCCCATATTTTAATTCACAGATCCTAAGAAACCTTCCAACTTTCAGATTAAAATCACAAATTTTATATTTTTCCCTCTATATATCAATTTATTTCCAATATCAGACCAAATCCTAAAGTCTCCATCACTTCTGGCATTTTCACACTTACCCTGAAAACATCTTACCCAATACTCCATGATGTTGCTGGCAGATATCCTATGCCTAGCCCACGCACCTCAGTGACTTCTGACAAAGAAAACCCAAGTGTATCTGTCTCAAATCCACCTTCTCTCTCCCTGCAGCTGACGGAATCTCTCTTTCACCTGGGTGTTGTCTTAGTTGTGAAACCTAAGAAAACTGCCCTTCAGTTTCCTTCTGAGTCTGTTTTAAATTCTGCAGAACTAGGAGGCAACAAAAGGAAACTTATGTTCTTCATCAACAGGATAAAGGAAAGGAAATTTAAAACTACCAAGACAAGGGGAATGAGTCTATCAGTGCCAAAATGGGCAAATCAAATTTATTAGCACTTAATCTGTGATGTAAATCCCTCTGCTGGAGTAGTTTAGAATTACTGCATTTAGAATTATTACCAGTGGATAAAGATGCTGTCTAGCCTGTTCAATTGTGTGCTCTGGCAGTTTAACAGGCTAGATTTGGCCATTCATCATTTCATGCCAGCTAATAGACCAGATCTATTATCAATTCACCTTGACCCAAAGCAATTTGGGGTATGTTTTAGCTTACAAATTCCAGCATGTTTTTGAGGAAAGCCAGGGCAAAAGCTCACGGAAAGTACCAGAAGTAGAAAGAAGAAAACAATGAGGAACACTATGTACTGGCTTGCTTTCCCTGATGTGTCCAGTTTGCTTTCTTGTATACAACCTGACTCACCACCCTAGGAATGACAACACCCATAGATGACTATGACATCATACATAAATTAACAATGAAAAAAATTTCTCCCAGACAAGGTTCTGAAAGCAACCCTTCATCATAGGCTCCCTTTTCTTACACCTGTCAAGTCAACAACTGACAAGACCTGTTTGACAGAAGCAATGGTGAAAAGCAGAAAAATGAAAGTTAATCAAGTATATGGAATAAAACATCAGGAAAAGGGGGTCCACTGATCCAAACTTCATCTTCAGAGTGTCTTTGAGACATTTTAATTTAAATAGCCTAAGGATTAGGTTAAGGACAAATGTTTGCAGAATTACATAAACCTGCCCATCATATGGGCCCATGCAACCCTGTCTCTACTTTGCTCCTGTACGGTGTTCAGAAATTATCCATGCTCTCATAGCTTTATCTGCATAGTGAAGTTACATGCAATAAGCTGATCTCTCCTGCTCCAGGATACTCCAAGTCATCACAGACACGCACTTTCATGTTGAGGGGTGGAAATGCTCTGGGTTAATTTTTTGACAGAAAACAGTGCATTATGGATATGTTCAACAGCGGTCGCTGTGCTAAGAAGATGTTCTGCTTTTTTTTGTTTGTTTGTTTTAAAGAAAACTAGGAAGGCATCCATGAAACCCGTGTGTGTCCAGATTCATTATGTAAGAGAAGACAGATCAAAACTGAGGAAACTCTCTCATTCCTTTACCAGAGATAATTTTAGGCACTGTCTTAATTTCTTTTGTTAAACATAAACATTTTTATTATATCCAACAAGAAGATCATATTCTTATACAAATGAAATGTATGTAATATCAGTTTTTCTGCAAATCAGTTAGGATTCCCTGTTTTGTTTTCACAACCCAGTCTTGAGAGATTTTGGGTAATATTTCAAATTTGATGTGGAAATTCCTGAAAATATCCCTGCCCTAAGCAAATATGAACAGAACACATGTTTTGACAACCATGTGGTAGATAAACCAAGGCAGGTAGTCCTTGGGGGTCAATGGTTTGAGCTGATGAACAGGGTTGTTTCTAGATACCTACAGAGGCTGCCTATGGCAGCCAGTAGTTAAAGAAATTACTCAGCAGACTTTTTCTATGGGAATAAAGCATAATTCACTGGAGCTGGCAGTCCCTGTTTTCAGCAGAAAAACCATGAACTCTTTTTAACTTTTTGGGTCTAGAAAGAAAGAGAAGGAAAGAAAATTTGCATGCGTGCACGCGCACAAAAACACACACACACACACACACAGAGAGAGAGAGAGAGAGAGAGAGAGAGAGAGAGAGAGAGAGAGACAGAGAGAGAATGAAGCAAAAGGCAGAGTAGTACAATGACATTACACAAAGAAAAATATGTATGCATGAATACATACAATGTATATGCACACGTACATGCATACATACCTACAGACAGACATATATACATTTATGAGTAGAATGGTTAGAGCAAATCTCTAGCAAGCAGGTTCCAAGCATTTCACATGCACGCATGTACACGTGCACACACACACACACACACACACACACACACACACACACACACAAAATTGGTGGATAGAGGAAACTCCAATCCACAAAGAGACAAGCCTTATATATATGCTTACATACACAGAGTAGATGGATGGAAGGAACAATGTACCAACCCTGACACTTGTTTTCCTTTTTTCCATAGCTTGTATATCCTAGAAAATTCTTTCAAGCAGTGTAAAGTTACAATGTGATAACATTTGGATTTCTTTTAGTGAATGATTGTGAAAAAGAATTTTGTTTCCCAATACCTTTACCAGAAATAATATGTAGTACAGGTAAAGAAAACAATTTTTTTTCTAAAAGCCCATGTACATTTGTTACTAAGCAACTTGTTATTGACTAAGAAACTTTAGGCAAACAAGGCAGTTTTCTCAGCCAGTATCTCTTACTGGCAATTGGGAATAATTATTTTATTATTTATCCTTAAGATTAATCTTGTAAGAATCTTAAAAGAATCACAAATATAAAAGTTTGCATAAAAATCGATAAAACCTACTATAAATCCTTCGAATGAATATCTACTCATCAGCAATTCTCATTAAATATTAGGAAGCTGAGGGCAAAAATGGGTATAAGAAATCAATCATCACCAGTCCAGCCTTAGTGAGAGTCACATCAGCCAGTGCTGCCATTGTTCTTGTTCCTTGACAATAAAAGTTTTCTATCTTAATTAATAAAAGTGTGCCTTTCTGAACTTCAAATTTTTTCCTAACATTATTTACATTAGAGCCAGTAAAATATATATCTCCACCTAGCTTCACTAACAATTTTCTGTTTTCAAATGGTTTCTAAAGGTGGTAGTCATTGCTAACAATCTGCATCTCGAAGTTCTTCTCTGGAGTGGTACCCCAGCAGCAATGCCTGAAAGAAATCAAGCATTGTTATTGTGTGTGCCAGAGATACTGCCCAGTGAGGGACTTGAAGCCCCCTGAAGTTTGCATATAGTTCTTGGATTAAGAGGGATGTGAGGACAGCAAGCAGAGAAGAACTCTATAACAGCATGAAGTCCTTGGGATCATGCCACAACAAAGCTCACCAATGTGGGTGTGGTAACCAGCTGGCCACATTCCATGAGTTCTAAAGCCATTTGTCATTCCAACATGCATGGTCCTCAGCCACAAGTCAGGCATAAGAACCTCTGCTATGTCACATGTCAATTTCATTTCTGTTGGTGACTGTGATACAAAATGTCATTATGAAGCCATGCAGTCCTCAGTCTCATGATTGTCTTGCTTTACCCTCACCAGTCATGGGATTATAAACATGTCTCACCACACCAAGAATGACTTCATTTGATTCGTCAAATTTCCATACACACACACACACACACACACACACACATACACACACACACACACACACACACACACACACACACACACACACATATATATATATGATAAACTTTTTTGCCCTGAAGGTATCACCATTTCTTGTTAAACATCTGGTCTTTAGGTTCTAATTTTCCTCCTTTGCCAAGATGAAATTTTTCAGAAATTAGGTGGTAGATGCAGGGAATTTATGATCAGCCCAAAACCCCTTATTTCCAAATGCAAGCAAAGTTTGTAAGAGGAAGTTGGCTCTTCCACCAAGTACACATGACATTCTTTCTCAGTTTCAGTTTGTCTTGTAGCTGATGTCCCAGCATGTGAGAGAACTGGAAGAGAGCTAGAGAATTCAGGTTCTTTAAGGTTAGGAGCTACGCTTTGAAATACTGTCAACAGAAAACATTTACGAAATGTTTTATAAGTAGAACTTAAAATACCATCAATAGAGCAAATGCTTTTAAAAAGAAGTTTAAAAAACAAGCACTTGTAAGAATGCTTTAGGAGTTTTGATAAGGCTAATCATTTTTACATATACCATCTTTAAAATTTATACCCCTCCCCTCAATCCTTTGTGATTTACATAGGCCTTCATGATATGTGCCCTTTGTTAAAAACCCTTTTTTCCCACTGTTATCTGCTTACTTTTCTTAACAGCAAATGTTGTTTTACCATCCAAAAATCCTGCCTTGTGTTTTTTTTTTTTTTATTTTATTCTTCCTTATCAAAAGTATATTCTCATACTTACATTCTACTTTACATTTATCTTGCCTCTATTTCTTCACTCCATATCTTTTGTTTTCTTTTTTACTATTATGGGACAAAAACATAAAAATATGAACTTATATTAAAAATGACATGAATACAAATGGAGTGCATTCAGGTTACCAAGGAGCACCCCTGGTGGACTGTCTGGCTAGTATACATGGAGCTTTGGGTTAGATGCCCAAACATTTAACGCTGAACATGGTGACATAAACAAGAAACCTCAGCACTCAGGAAGTAGAGGCAGGAGGATCAAAAGATTAAGCTTATCTTTTGCTACAGAGCAAGTTCAAGATTAACCTGGACTACACCAAATCCTGTCAATCAATAATCAGTCAATCCATACATCAAACAATAACTCGTCAAAAGATGGTAAAATTTGAATTTTGTTTTATTTAGCATGTCCCAGAAGGATTTTAATGACATTTGTATTCTTTTAAAGGTTTTTAAATACATTTTGCCTCTTTTTCACTAATTTTAGTGAGTTACAGAATGCCATGCTCTAGAGAAACCTTGCCAAGATGACAGAAGTTCTTTGGAAAGTGTCCAAATTTGTATAAGGAACAAGGTAAAAGGGAGAGAAATTACATATAATATGCATTCCTCTAAAGAACTAAGAGAGTTAGCAGACAGCTTTATTTGTAAAGGGGAAATCAAGACTTTTATCTTTTGTGAACACTGGACAGAAAACTTGCTATTGGTGTCAAGGTCAGCTTGGACCCAGTGTACTTCTACATTCCCTAAGGAAGAAAGAAAAAAAAAAGTACATTTGTCATCGTTTTAATGCAAGGAAGAAACATCATAACCAAGGCAACTCTTTATTTTTTTTTACTTATTCACTTTACATCCTGCTATTACTCCCTTTCCCAGTTACCTTCCCATAATCATTCCTCCAAACTCCCTTCCCTTCTCCTCTGAGCAGGTATACCCAGCCCCCAAGCATCTCCAACTACACATGAAGTGTAGGAGGCCAAGGTCAAGTCCTTGTATGCTCTTTGGTTGGTGCTACAGCCTCTGAGAGCCCCAAGGGTCCAGGTTAGTTGACTTTGTACATCTTCCTATGGGGTTCTTATTCCCTTAAAGGCCATAATTCTTCCTCTTGTTCTTCCGCAAGAGATCCCAATCTCTATCCAGTATTTGGCTGTTTGGCTGTGGGTATCTATATCTGAGTCAGCTGCTGGGTGGAGTCTCTTAGAAAACAGCCCTGCTAGACTTCTGTCTGCAAGCACAAGAGAGTACCATTAATTGTGCCAGGGATTGGTGCTTGCCCATTGGATGGATCTTAAGTTGGGCCAGTTATTGGTTGGCCATACCCTCAGTTTTTGATCCACCCCCAATCCTTGCATTTCTTGTAGACAGGATAAGTTTGGGGTCGAAAATTTTGTGGGTGGATTGCTTTCTGTATCCACTAGGGTTCCTGCCTGGCCACGGGAGGCAGCGTCCCCAGGCTCAATATCCCCAATGCTGTGAGTCAAGGCTAAGAACTCTAATAAAAGAAAGCATTTACTCGTGTTTTATCATCCTGTTGGGAAGCATGATGCTACAGAAGCAGCTGAGAGGGTTTTATCCTGATTCGTAGGCAGAAGGCAAAGTGTCACGGTGCCTTGACAGGTGCTTTTAACATCTGAAAGTTCACAGCCCAGTAACACCTCATTAATCAAGGCCACACCTACTCCACCAGGACCACACCTTCTAATCCTCAAATAGCGCACTCCCTGGTGACTAAGCATGCATATATAGAAGGCTATGGGGTGGGGGGGAGGGGCACATAGACTCACTCAAACCACCACAAGAAGAAAAAAACAAACAAGAAAGAAAAAGAAAAGAAAGAAAAAGAAGAAAAAGAAAGCATAAGAAAAGAAAAGAAGAGAAAAGAAAAGGAAAGAAAAGAAAAGAAAAGAAAACAAAACAAAACAAAACAAAACAAAACAAAACAAAACAAAAGGAAAGAGAGATCCAGAGAGAGGAAGCCTGAGAACACAGCTCAACATATGAAGCTCTCTCAGAAGACTAGTGTTTTTTTCCTGGCACCCATGTGTGGCATTTCACAAAAATCTGTAACTCTTTCCCCCATGATCAGACTTCCTTTTTAGGCATCTCTGAGCACCTGCACTCATGTTCATGCACGCGCGCACAAACACACACACACACACACACACACACACACACACACACACACACATTCTATTTAAAAAAAAAGTAAAATAAATACTTGTGTTTGTGCTACCTTAACTAAAAACCTAAGTTGAATCCTTAAATTGTGCTTTAGTCAGAAAGCCAGTGACCTGACAAGACAGTGGCTTAATCAGCATCCCAATAACTTGTTTTGCATGTCATCTCCAGCTTGTAGGCTTTCTGGGGGTAAGAGTGGGTCAGAGGCAGTCAATCATTCCAGAACTCAGTCTTGCCCCTCTGGTAAGGTAGTCAGTAATACTTCAGAGACCTGTCAGGTCTGTAGTTCCTGTCATCATTCCTTTCACTGATAGTCTCAAGATAACTTATCTCAGGTATTTCTTAAATGTTGAGTGGAGTTAGTGTTTGTCAAAGTTAACCTTGTACTTCTCCAGAGACATCTGGACTTGGGGGTAAGGGGCTATTAACTCAGCACAAATTATTAGTAGTGTTTAAATGCTAAACTATTAATCGGTGAATAGAGATTTCTTCCTGCAATGTGTCATATATGTGGGTCATTGGAATACAGATTATAAAATCGATCACATCCCTCTATCTGTCCCTTCTGTTCTCATCAGATTGATTAGTGGTCCCAAAATTGTCCAGTGATGACAGGAACACAAGGAACTTCTAGTATGATATGTTTTGTGTCAAATGAATTCTTTCACCAGAGTAACCTAAATAAGTTTTTTTGAATTAGTTAAATATTTTTTTGGCAGCAATGGGAACGAAACATAGTCCCTTGCAAATATTGAACATGTGCTCTACTATTGAGCCATATCTTCAATAGTACACAGTTTCTTTGTTTGGTGTTTGTTTTGGAGGGTTTGCTTTTTGTTTGTTTTTTTTGTTTTTTTTTTCAGACAGGTCCCAATTGTATATCAAACTGAAGATCCTCCTACCTCTATTTCCTCACTCTGATTTTATTTCATAAACTATAGGCAAATCCTAGGCAAGATTTTTTTTTTGTAACTTATTATAGTCTTGATTTTTTTATTCTCTCACGGTAGATTTACCTATATAGACTCTGAGTCTAATGGATGTTCTTAATATCCATAAAAGAATCGTAGTTTTCATCTCAAGGGAAATAGAAGACAGATTAAGCTGGACACAAATGTGACTGACCATGCCCCAGACACACAGCCTCAGGTTGTCCCAAATAATATGTTCTAGGATGAAAACAGTGTCATGAAGTTTTTATAGTTACAGAATAAAAATAAAAGTAAAAAAATAAATCAAAGCATTTTTTGAATTCATCATTGGAGGTGTCTGGTAGATGGCATGCACCAAAAGAGATTTCTCTGCTGTAAGTCTCAGATGCTTTCTGATAGTCATTTTAACTTTCGGATTGGTGGAAGATAGTGGTGTGTTAGATTTCAAAAGGAGAGTATAAAACCATTATAAGTTATAAGAATATTAGGTCAGATAGAGGTGAGCAATAAAAGGCTAAAGAGACTAAATTTAGCCTGATGTCACTTGGCTGTAGATCCTGACATTCCAGCTTTCTATATCTTTGAGGTACTAATCAGTCATAGTCTGTACCAGAATACCGGACTTTGAGCTGTCTGTCACCCAATACCAATAAGCAGACGCAGGAGTTGAATCTTTCAGTTGTTCTTTATTCACAGATTGCTGACAATCGAGAAAGAGAGAGGGTCTACATCCTGAAAGAACAGCCTTCTCTTGCCTTTATCTTTACCAGCTAGCATATGTTATAAGGTATTTCAACAGTGATATAAAATCCTTCCAAAGCTTAGCACTAATTCTCCAACAACTTGTCAGCTGGTCAACTTTGTCATTAAGAGTCTCCTCTCATTGCCTCTTGTACTTTGTCTTCTCATCACTCTCTGTGTAGTGAGATTTATTGATGCCCACAGCCACAGAGTCTCAGTACTCTGCCTAAGATGCTAGCTCAGCTAGATTTAAGTTGAAGTTTAATTCACCACAATACCTTTACCCCACATGTCCCATACAATGTGTGTGGACTGGGCCTATCAAAACATTCAGATTTCTTTTTAAAATGTGAAATGCCTATGTTCTCCTGTAATATGAAGAGAGGTACTTAATATTGTTTTTGATTTGTGTATTTGTTTCTTTGGGTTAGACTTCAGGCCATCTTTGTCCATCATAGCATGAAATTCTCAGGAAAATCACTACCCAGAAAGTTCAGAGACCCTAGAGGAAGTCAAGGAGATACAAAGTATTTCTGTTCCTTTACCCAGAAATCATGTTTCTATACACTTTGTGGTTGATATACTCTTCCCCAGAGAGCATTTCTGAAAACCAAAAGCGTTAAGTCTTGGCCTGTTTTACTTATCTCACTATTGGTTACTACTAACCAGCTCCACATCTAAATAGAAACACTAACAATTCTTTCCAGACAAAGAAGTACTAGAAAACCTATATATGAGTTTGAAATATAAGGAAAAGTACCCCCTTTTCTTTGAAATCTTGGCTCTGGAATTATGTCTCAATGTGCAAAGCCCTTGTTCAGAACCCACAGAAAAACTCATCTTAGAAGCCTGCATGTACAATCTGTGAGCTTGGGGGACAGAGAAGTGAGATCCTTAGAGCTCATCAGTTGGCTGGTCTAGACAAACCAATGAGGTCTAGTCACTTTGTAGACATTGTCTACAGATCACAATGGGTTATGCAGTGCCTCTGGAAGGCTGCACTGGTGTTTCAGCACATGTGTTCAAGTGCTTATAATGTATTTAATCACAGCCACTAGGCCGATTCTTGTATTAAAGGAGAAGGAAGGTATAGATAGGAAACCAGGACATAACCCAGTTTCTCTAAACATTGCATTTCTAGACCCTGGCTAGGACAAAAATATCTTCAAAACCAACAGTATCCTTAACTCCTGACTAAGGCAAAACTTCCTGTTTTTCAGAAATTGTATCAGAACCTCCACAGCTCCTTGAAAATTTTCTTTCCTTTAATCTCAATTGACCTCACTAGGAAATATATCTACTTTGGTCTTGTGTGTGCAGGGATTCCTCCTTAAGTAATTCATAATTTGCCACAAATGAATGGAAACTAAATGTGCAGAGGAGAGTGGAAAACTTGAGGGACCTTTGCATACTACACAGAGCTTGGGGCACTAAAGGCATAAACTACTCAAGGAAATGGAGCAGAATAAAGAAGACCATTGTGCCATGATGTAGTAACACCCTTCACAATCCACCATATTTCAGGCTTTGTAGATGTATGTCTACAAAGTATGTCAACATGTAGATCTTTTAAGAAGAGCTGAGAGACATAGGTAAATAAAATATGGACACTGTTTATGAAGAAAAAGAATGGGGCAGATTACACCAATAAAGAATTTTGTGTTCTTAGGACTGTAACAGCATAAAAAGGAAAAGTGGAAAAACAGACTTTTATTCCACTTTGACTTGGCCCAAGAAATCAGAATCTTTCTGAGGAAGGCTAGCATATGCATGTGGAAAACAATACAACTCAAAATAATGTAAGAGTAAACATATGAAGAGTGAACATATCTCTTCACATAATTTAAATAAGTATTAAAAATAGTTATGTAGTAAAAACATTTTGATGTTTATGTCATCTATGATTTACAAGAATAAAAACTTGAGATTATGAAGAAATTTATATCTATCATTTTTTTCATAAGGAAGACTTGACTTTTTGTATCACTTATGAAAAGTTAAGGTATATTTTGTATTTATTTCAGTGCTAACACGCTGCATTTTCAAGCTTTTTTAAAAATTTATATTAGTATGTTCATATGCCTACAAATTTCACTTTTACACTCTATTTAAAAAACTTATTTCTGGTCACCTTGACTGGACATTTTATAGTATAACACTTTATTTCAAGAAATAATGTTTTAATTAAAATATTACTAAAAAATGTTACAGGATTGTTTACTATTTTCTTTGTTTTGCTCCGAAATAAATTTGGAAACGTAATGGAGCCAGAGCATGGTCAGAGAGAGATTTAAATAAGCTCTAATTATATTATCATAATTAATAAATTATTATTATACAATGATACTATATTAAGTTAAATTAAACACAGAAACATATTGGTGGTATTCTTAATAAAAATATATTATTTTTTCTGGTCCTCTTTCCCACCTGCCTACTCTTTATTATAGTGGTAAGAAGAGACATTTTTAAACCTGAATTCTGAAGTATTAGCTAGATTCTGACAACTACAAAAATACTACAGTAAACATGTTTTTTTTCTCTGCTTCAGTTTATTCAGTAAAGTGCCATTGGAAGAGATTCCTAAAGGATGTTTTCCTACCTGTAGTTTGGGGAGATAAGGCAGCTAGTTCTCTTGACATGTAATAAAAGTTTGAAACTTCCAACATCCAAAGAACAAATTACCAGCAAGAGAATGTGATAATTTATTTTATTTAAATTTATTTAAATAATATTATGTAAAATTTAAAAAAAAAACCAGCAAGAATGGATGAAAAAATTAATTATAATTCTTATCATTTACCATATTGTTTTACTGTGTTATTTGTGTCTGGGGAAAAGTGGCTTATTACATAATGTTATTTCTAAGCTGTTTAGTATTCACAACGTGTTTAGCAAATATTAAGGCAGAAAAATAGATATTAGGTATCAGCAATTACGAGAAACTTAGATATATTAGTAAATAAATACATAAATAAGTCCTATAATTCAATACACATGTTTTTATAGATATAAATGGCCCTATAATACTTTATTTCACAAGTATTACTTTTAAAGTTTCACTAGGTGGCAGGCTTAGCTAGTGCATTATTACTTAGTTTAAAATAATAAATTCATAAAATAATAAGTTCATTTATGTATAAGAGGCAAGGCACATATACCTTGTTGCAAATAGAATTTCAAGCATAAAAGCAACTCAAATACAATCAGGTTCTGCAATTTTAATTAGTATCCACCCAATCTTAGCACTTATCTCTTTTATTAATATATTTCTCTTATGTCTAATGAATTAGAGAAAAAAGCCATGAACATATACATAAAATTCACATGTCATTAGAAAATATAAATTTTTCAAAAGATGAAATACCTTTCTATTATATAGTAGCTGTATTTGCCTCAGAAGATATTCACGCACTAGTGTCTTGATGCCTCTTCCTAGAGGAGCAGTCCATCGCCACAGTTTATCAGTATTTTAACTAATATGCATAGGCTGATAATTACTCAGCAATACTCTCTCCATAGTTATTTTGCAGAGGGATAAATCATGAGTATTTCACTTTCATACCACTTTGTATTTCCGAAGACCAGAGATTTCTGATAACAGACTTTTGTCAAGTCTTTGTTAAATTAAATATTAGACATCAGCCCTCTATTCCAAGACCAATGCAACAAGCCTAGCACTCTATATGCTAGGTGTGTGGTAGACTTGATATTTCGAAAAAAAGAGTTTTTAATATGTGAAACACCAAAATATTGACAGATACTCTTAATAATATATTTTGTCCTTGATCATCTGGGTTTCTTTCCCATGTTACTACTCTTTATTATAGTGATAAGAAGATGCATTTCGAGTATTAGCTAGATTCTGATATATATGGAAATACAGTAAACATATTTTGGTTTTCTGTGTTTCAGTGTCTTCAGTAAAATGCTCATTGTAAGAGATTACCACAAAGGTTGGAGGGTGGGGTCTTACAGTTTAAAGAGATAATACGGCTAGTACTTTTGATTTGCAATAGAAGTTGGAAACTCCCAACAGTCAAGCATCAAATATCTATCAAGAGGATATGGTTTTGGTGTTTGACCAATAGTAGATTTGCTAAATCCACCAAGAGCACCCAGAGCCATAAAGACAGCTACAAGACTAGTTCTATAGATCTGAGCTCATGAAATGTTTTGACACAGACCAGTGCAAGTCTGCACATATTGAAAAAACAGAGTCAGGCTAAACCAACTGCTATATAGTCTTGCAAAAAGGAGGTACAGACAGAAATAGCAGTGAAGGAAGTTCAAATATCGAATATAGCATTTAGTGCCTAAAAATGTCACAAGAATTTGTATTAATTGAGTCACTTTAATGACATTACTTATTCACTTAAGTAATGATCTCACATTGCTTGATATTGATTAAGACACCCCCATATGTTAAATATATTTAGTGATAATATTATATATTTTATTCATTAAATTGATGACTCTGAAATTCACAAGATAATATGAGTTTAGATGGTTGTCTAGTCCCCAAATCAACTGACTTTCTTTCCCTTGAAGTTCCTCTTGTAATTTTTTTTAAAGAGTCTTTGCAATAAAGGGGTTTATATAACAGCTACCATTTGTGATTTGAAATGAAAACACAAAGATGCTGAAACTATCCCAAGATTGTTTGTCATACACATATTATAAAACAGCTCTAAAGTAAAGAGTAGAATCCCATGTGTCTACTATCAACCCATCATCTCGACTACATGAAAAAAAACACTTGAGAAAATGTGTCACAAATGATGTGTTTAGTTAAGGAAGTATAATGAGACATAATGAGATAGACAGTAGTGAGTCCTGAAAAGAACATCTAGACTCCCAGATAGAGTTATTTCATAAAACTAAATCCCCTGGTGTATAGCGCAATAGATAGTGTGAAAATCAAATGCCAGGGGCCTTAGGGAAGGATTTTCACTTCAAACCATTTAAGACTTCACATTTTAACTGGATTCTAGAGGATGTATAAAAAATAACCTTGATTTCCAACTCATAAAGGTTGAGGAGAAAAGTAAACACGAAAGCAACTTCATCTTAGGCTCTGGAAAGATAAAAGCTAAAAGAGTACTAAGGCCTTTCTTTAAGACATAGTGGCAATATGGTTCAACAGACTAGGGCCTTACAAGTAGTGAGGCTCCTGGATCCCTTCCTGCCTCCTTTTCTCTGTCCCTCCCTCCTCTCCTCCCTCTCTTCTTCTCTCCTTCCCTGCTTTTTCCTTCTTGTCCTTCCCTCCCTCTCTTACTCCTCCACACACAAAATAATAATCATAATGACAATAATAAATAAAAATGTTAAAATTCCTTAAATATCCTATTTATTGTCTGATGACTGGCTAAATTTTTCACTAACCATCCATAACCTTCAGAATGCACTTTTTTTTTATAACATTCAAAACAGTGGCATGTTACACAAATGAAATTACCATAGTTTTTAACGTTAAATGTCATAAAAGGGAATTATAATCAGGTCATGGTTTACTGGTACTATTTACTTTACCCTTCTTACATGTTACTTAGACAAAGAAATAAGATCTGTCATCCAAACTAAGATAAAGGCATCATACTTTCTAAATTATAAAGCACGAATGGCACTAAGGTTTCAGGCCCTCTTAGGTAAAGAAGAGGATGTACAGATTTCCCTTAGAACTATGAAGGAGACCGTTCTGAAGAATAGTTTCAAGTATTAACATGAGTGCTCAAGACAGCCCTTGAAACGAGACCTGAGAAAGTCATCATGAATAGTTGTCCCATGCTGGAAACAAGTCCCTGCAGGCTCCTCAAGTGTTAGCTTTCTACCATTGCCTGGCGGGTAGGAGACATTTTATTTTAACAACTTTTCATCAGCATCAGGAAATATTAGGCTCCAGGAAGCATAAAACCTAATCTCAGCATTATGGCTCAGGGTTCCTCTTTTCAAACAAGTATATTCTTTTGGAATGTGCTGTCAGGCAATCAGCTGCTGAAGCAGGAGTACCCTCAGTGTTGGAGTAACTACGAAACGAGAGCAGAGCAGGAGTTTGATTTGATTTTGAGAGTTCCAAGAGATAGATTATATCTCATGTATTTTGTAAGTGCTAATCTTTGAATTTAGTGATTAGTCCAAGCTTCTGGTAGGCATTTTAAGTGGTCTTAACTTAGTTTAACTTAAAAAACATTGTTTCTTGGAGGGGAAGGCATATCACCATAAAAAATAACTACTGAAGTAACTCAATTAGAACCAGAAATGCTTCATGTGATATATGAAGACTAGATGAGACCAGAGCAACAGCAGAAGCACATATACACTCATTTACTTTAACATCGTGATGCACTTCTCCATAATGGTGAACAATCCAGTGAGTGTTTGAGAACTTGTGAAATTTTGAGTGCATTAAAAAAAAAGAAGAAGAAGAAATAAGAAAAAAAAGTAGTGAAAAAATCTTAGCTTATTTTTAACATCATTATTAAACTTGGCTTCAATTCAATGGTGAGATTTACCTGAATTATAGTATTTTCTTATCTCAGAAGCTCATTGTAACAAGATTTGACCTTTACAAAAACTGTAATAGTATATGAGGCAGTCACAGCTTTAGAGAACTCATAGAAAGAACAAGAAAATCATCAAGTAAATTTTTTACCAATCCAAATATCTGTATATTTTATTTTAATATCATCCGCAAAGTAATCTTAATAACTTCTTAAATCAACTTTATGAGTTCCCTCTTCCATGATGTTTCATAATTATGGAGATAAAATGTCTAATAAAAGGAAAATTGCTGAATTTATTTTTCCTCACAGTACTAACATGTTGGTTAAAATATTGGGGGAAAATAGCGTTTCATTTTTCTTGTATTTTACTGATCATTTTATGTTGCAGTGCCTGCTGTTGTAATTGGATATAGTTTTATACCTAAGGCTAACAATCACTCATTCATAAATATGTTATTATAAAAACATGCCATATTGGATTATTAGTGTGATGTAATTTTTCTTTAATTTAGGTTGTTCTCAAGTCTCAGTATTATCACTGAGCTTACTCACCCAGCAAATATGAGATTCATGCAATTCAGAGCCAAGGATTGTTACTCTCTTGCACTTTCAAAACTGGAAAAGGTAAGACCAATATTAAGAAAGTTTGCCCGTTTGTATTCAAAGAATTATGGATGATATACCTTAAAAGAATAATAGGCTTTGGTTACTTCTTCTACAGTCACATAACTAGCACAGCCTGAGAAAAAGCAAGGCTGTTGCTCACCTTGATGAGGGAGATACCACAGAAGAGCTGTGGCAGGGCATCTGAGCGTGAAAACCAAGAGCAAAACGCACTACAGGCTGGAAATTTGATGTAATAAGAGTGTTTCGATGAGGTTACCTAATTAGGACCAGGTGATGAGGATGCTGAATGAATCAATGATTTTAAGAAGTTATGTTCTATAGATGTTACGGTTTGAGTTTCCTTCTCAGTGACCAAACTGGCTGTGGTGTTCATGGCTTCTCTAATTTTGGATAATGTTAGACTAGTAGACAACTTCTCATAAGGGGAAGGTTATGACTCAGTAATTCACATAGAGTGTAAATGCCTACTCAGGAGGTTAAATAATACCTAATCAGCAGATGCTTCATGGTTCTGCAAATGTCAGGGACAAAGATCAGAATTTCAGCTCATTCTTATGTGATGAGCTTCCTCAAGTGCAGATTTATAGCATAATAGCCAAACTAACAAGAATAACCTGCATTCTGAATACTAGACTTGGTAATGCAAATACATACACAAGAGCTTACTTATGTGTTGTTTGAAGCAAGTACAAGGCCAGTTGAATAGAGTCAGATAAAATATCTGACCTCAATGATGAATTTCACCATTTTGACAGACACTGCCTGAACTTCTTGAAGATATGTGTTGCTAGGGGTTTTGGTTCTCTTTGTATATTTCTATCTTCATGGCTAACACATATACTATGTTAGTCCAGTCTAATGTTGCTTCTATGAGTTTAGGGGAATCATTAGTATTCTCTAATTACTGACATGGACAATAACCTTGATATAGTTTTTAAAAGTCTTTCAATATTGTACAGATCTCAAATCAATGTCTTGTGGGAAACAAAGCCACGAGTGTTCAGAACAAACAACTTCCAGACTGCCACAACACTTTAATACAGTAAAGGTCTTTTAATGGGGGTTAAATGGACCTTGTTTTCATAAGCAAATCTGGTAGTTAACATTAGGGGTAGAATTGGTGATGACATGTATTTACTAATACCTTGACAAGTGAGGTGGGATGGCATAGTATTGAGGAAGCCAGGCTCTGGGGTTGGACTGGTCTAACCTTCCACTCCTTCTCAGTAATGGATCCGGGATTAATTATTTCCTACTAGCCTTGACATTCTTAGCTGGTAAATGGTGCTAAAAAATAAATAATTGCATGTAAAGGTATGGCTTATTATAAAGGTGAAGCAGCCCAATATTTTATTTAATGAGCATTTTAGTTATAGTAAAGGAATAAATTATACTTTTCATATTGTCATAAATATGTATCCCAATCTCTATAATTACTTATACATATAAACACTTACATGTGGAAATATCATCATTGTAGGTGATATTTTCAATATACATAAATAGATGAACTAGTTTAATTAAATATTTCTTACACTAGGTATAAAATGGAGATTTTTTTATTTTTATTACTTTTTATTGGATATTTTATTTATTTACAATACAGATATCACCCCTGTTCCCCATTTCCCCTCCCTAGAACCCCCTATCCAATCCCCCTCCTCCTTTTTGCTTTTGTACCATTTTGATTACATCATGTATTCAGGTCAGTTCTAGGTCTAGAAATCCAATAGATGCAAATAGTCAAGAACAAGTGATACAATAAACACAAATAGTCAAAGGAAAAAAAAAGGAAGGCATTGAACCCAATTACGCAAACACTCCCATGATCACTGTTTCTGAAGGCTTATCAGGATGACCAAAGTATCTGAGCCTACTTCCCTGTCCTATCCCAAGGTCATTTTCATGTCTGAAGCCTACTTCCTTGTTCTAGCCTAAAATTTAGATTGCTGTCTGAAATTACTTCTTTGTTCTAGCCTAATATTTAGGTTCTTGCCTGAGATTAGCTGACTTCAGATCACCAGAAGAAGGCATCAAATTCTATTACAGGGTGGTTATGAGCCACCATGTGGTTGCTGGGAATTGAACTCAGGATCTTTGGAAGAGATGTCAGTGCTCTTAACCACTGTACCATCTCTCCAGCCCCTTGTTTTATTTTTGTTTTAGCAGTTAATTAAAAATAAAATCTAGTGACAACTTAGAAACTGTTTCCAAAAATATAGAAAACTTTACATGGATATGGAATACAACATATTATGTTATGTAGTGAGAAGCTTATAAATATATCAGTTATTCATATGTAACATTTAAATAACCATTAATAAACCTTTTGAATATATGTCAGCCAATTATTTATCAGTGTTCATTATAGGAAAAATGTCATCTGTATATCTTTGTAACAAGCAAGAAGTTATTATGTTACTTAGCAAAGGGTCCCACTGAACACTCATAAAAATCCAACCTGTATTATCCTATTTGCTTAAAAAGGATATTGATTGTGGTGAGATTTATTGTCCAGGAGAGAGGTCAGTACTGGAAAACATTTTAGGGTACTGGAGTTAGAGAAAGTGAAAAATCTGCTTGATGATTGGATTACGGAAAGCAGGAGTACTGGGGTCTTTGCAGTCATAGAAGATTTTTTTTTTCTGGTGAAGTATCGCTTTCTATGTGTTAAATGTTGCTCTTGTGATGATACAGGAAAAGGAATTTGGTGCTCCTTCTTTGGGTTCTTAATCTTATTTATAAAAACTTAAAATAGACTTTAGTGAAAGTTCAAGGGCAATTTTATTGATGTGTAAAAGAAAACACTCCAGGGCTGTCAAGTTATACATGAAGAATATACATTGCTATGCTCATTCATTAAAATTTGTCCTGACAACTCTCTTTCTCTATGGATGAATCTTTTAAAAAATTAAATATTTGTCTTATGTAGTAGTAGCAGTCATTGTGTGTGTGTGTGTGTGTGTGTGTGTGTGTGTGTGTGTGTACATGTATACATGTAGGCATATATTGTTACCTGTGTGCTATACTGCATGTAGCACAGAAGGAAACATTCCCTGTCATGAGTCCCCTTACATTGTGGGTTCCATGGGTCCAACCAGGTTGTCAAGCTTCTCTAGCAATCACGTTTACCCACTAAGCCCCGGTGCCAGCCCTGGACCAAAAGTGTTCTGGAAAACTCTCAGAAAAATTCACCTGGATGAATTTTGTGAATTATTTTTCTATTCTTCCTTTTATTAAATTTCTCTTTCTTCCTTTCTTTCTTTCTCTTTCTTTCTTTCTTTCTTTCTTTCTTTCTTTCTTGCTTGCTTGCTTGCTTGCTTAATTGGATTTTTATTTATTTACATTTCAAATGTTATCTTCTTTCCTGGTTTCTTCTGAAAAAACCCCTATTCCATACCCCTTTCCCTACTTGTATGAGGGTGCTCCCCTGACTCACCTACCTATTCCCACCTCCCTGTCCTGGCATTCCTCTACACTGGGTCATCAAGCCTTCACAGGACCAAGGGCCTCTCCTCCCTTTGATGCTGACAAGGTCATTGTCTGCTATATATGTGGCTGGAGCCATGGGTCCCTCCGTGTGTACTCTTTGGTTGATGGTTTATTCCCAATGAACAGAACAAGAGAAGAGCGGAGAGGCCTGCCTGGTTCCGATGCTTTATCAAACGCAAAGGTGACATGTGCATGTCTTGAGCTCTGTCATCGCAGCAGCACATCATCACAATAACAGCTTAAGGTTCAAAATGGAAAACTAGCTGAAAGCAGTATCACTGGACCACAGCAACTTTCCACCTGTTCTTTTTGAAGATGTGTCACCAAAAATCTCTTGATCACATAATGCAGTTGCTAAGTCTTGTCTTCTATTCTCTTCAGCTCGCTTCAAGCTTCTTCCTACACTACATTATTCATATCAGCACAGTCGATATTTCTCTAAGATTATATAACTTACTCCTTAGGGCAACTGAAAAAGTTCAAAGAATTTTCAGACTACAGCTTCTTCCCTAAAACTTAACAAACTCATGCATTTTTTTTCTGACTGATTTTTACAGCCAGACCTGTTCTCATAATTCCTTCCAGAATATAGATTTTTGTGTCATTTTCTACTTGCGTCTTCAATCTATGTTTTTGTCTAGTGGTCATAGGAGTTGATTTCAGGTTATTGAGATAGTAATTTTGAATCAGGCTTTGTTGTTTAAATCAGTCCCCTATTTCTCCATTTGTCCATCTCCTATTTTGTCAACTTCAGAAGTAAACTACATTAAATAGCACTTCCTAAAGTCAATGGTAACCAATTAGAATTTTCCATAAACCAGGATTGGGATTGGGATGTACTCCTCACATTCACATGCCATTGGTTTAGTTAAAAACATAGTGATATCTAATGAGAGTTTGAGAAATGCAGTCCACATATGTCTAGGAAAAAAACTGGCCAGTAATAAATTGGACAATCAGTGTGCTTTGGTCATACATATAATGTCTCCCTAATAGATATTTTCTTCAAACATAAGCATCTTTCTAAAATACATCTTTCATATCATGATTAATTTGCATTTTCAATTCATTTGGCTCATTGTTTTGGTTTGTTGAATAATCAAATTGTCATTCTTAGACTTTTCCCTTAGAAAACAGTCCACAGTTATTTAATGATGCCACACACCATGTGTTCCAACAGAAAGAATATGCCAGATAGGCAGATACGGACCAGGTGAGAGGAAATAAAAAAACAGGATGGCAAGGCAACAGAAGTACTTTTGTTCTACAGGATATATCTTATATTGAAGTCACGAACAGAAACACACACACACACACACACACACACACACACACACACACACACCATACACAGGAACACAAACACCATACAGACACACACATTCAAACACATACAGACACATACACACACACCATTTATTCATGTGACGTATGAACTATTTTCTTCACAACTGCTTCCTTTACAGTTGCTTCAAAATTAAACCACTCACCAATGATAACATAGTCAAACTCTACCATCATTTTAATTATACAGTGTGTGAGATGCTGAGTGTTAGATCTGGATTAATGGAAACAATGTGTAATAAAGAAACTAACCTCTACATGAACAGACTGTTCTTTCATAAACATATTGAAGGATAATAGTCTCCACACATAAGAAGAAACAGGAAAAAATTAATATCATAATGGAAAGAGTCACATACAAACTTTCATAGTTATTGGAGAGCCAAAGAAGGTAGGAGGGGAGTTAATAATAACTAGGGATGAATTGTGCAAGAACAATAGAAAAAATGTTAAAATTCTGTTTTTCTTATGTTCATTATGTAAAAGCAATGAGGGATAGTTTTTTTTACATCATCTTAAATCATACTTAAATTAAATTAAATTGAGTTAAAGGGAATGAATATTTATTGGGTAGCCACTGTGGGTACACAAAATGCCTTGCCAAATATTGGTAGCTTTAAAATTGAATGAAACACTTGGAGATTATGATATGATGGGTAACACAGATGTATAAAACTCATAAGAGAATATTACCTAACTTTGTATTGTTTCTGTACAGACAACTAACTTAAATATGTTTCATTAAAATTTCAGGAATTATAATTGCTAAATTGAATTGTTGTATGAAATGCCAATACTGGGTCGGATTCATTACTAAAGATTCACGTAGTTTATACAAATCCTATTTATTCTTTTTTATGGAAATTTTCAAATGAATTTGAAGATAATACAATTTTTTTCTTTACAAAAGGTGATAAATAATTTATATGAATAATAACTCTAATATGTTAATTAGGTTTTAAAGCAACAGATCTAGTATCTTCATATTGGGCCACTAAGTGGGCTGTAAGCAGCCCTAAGGGCTAATTTGCTTTGACAATAGTGTAGATACTTACTCTGGAACATTCCACAGAGTTGCCATGTATTTAACTGTCTTGAAGATGAATATATACATCCACATACTAAAGCTAGTAATGTGATTCAAAATGTAGTGAAGTTATGCATTGATGTGACAGTATTGCAACTTAAAATACATATTAAATATTAACAAATATTGTTTAAAGTTTTAAAGCAGAGTAAATTGGAAAAATCTTTTAGAGATCATTTAAAAAGAAAAATAGGTTTTATATTTGACAAAGATCCATTCATATTTACTCCTACTAGTCTTTCAATGTGTAATACACTTTGGTAGTCCATTTTGTTTTAAAATTTTAATAAGAATTTTATATCTTTTATCTTCTAAGAATTTGGACATTAAGTGTTATCTGTAGGTCTAATGAGATGGCATAGTGTCATAACTCACCTGCCTTTGTAGGTCTGATGACATGCATTTGGTTCCAAGTACCCATGTAAAGATGAAAAAGGGAACCCATTGGAGAAAATTATTCTCTGCCCTCCATTTGCACTAGGTAACACTCATGGCCACAATCACCACCACCCACTACTCTCGTTTTGCAATAATGAATACTATATTTGATTCTATCCCATTGCTTACTTAATGCTAGTTCATTTGCAAAATTGTTTCCAAATGTTTAATGTAAGATGATCTCTTGCTTTCTCTCCAACTGTCTTTCTTCACTAAAAACCGTTGATTTACTTACACTGATGTTATAATTAAAATGCGTTGTTATTGCATTAATTCTTATGTCAATATTACTTTTTCAACAATGGGAATTATAAACTTTCTCTTTAAAAATTCAAATGTTCTCACAAGTGAGCTTCTCTCAGTGGTGCAACTATTCTTTGCAAGTTGTTTGCTTATAGGCTTCCTGATGTTTTAATTTTTTGGTTCTTTTATGAATTACAACTTTTTAACATCAATGCGTAGTGTATTGGTAGATTTGTATTTTTATATAAAGCCTGATAACTTTTCAATCTTGTTTATTTATTCTTCTCTTATGTATTAAATCTCTACCCCAGATTTCCCTCCTTCCTATATTTCCTTTCCCTCCCTTCCACTTTCTCTCTTCCCAGAACCACTCTTCCTTTACTGTATTTCTGAAAAAGGGAGGCCTCCCTAGGATATCAACCAAACATGGCATATCAACTTACAATAGAATGAGGCACAGCCATTCATATTAAGGCTGGACTAGGCCACCCAATAGGAAGAAAATGGTCTTAAAATCAATTAAAAGAGTGAGAAATAACACCTGATCCCACTGTTTGTGGTCCTACAAGAACAGAAAGATGCACAACCATAACACATACGTAGAGGACCTAGGTCAAATATACCTACAGCCCTCCTGATTGTTCATTTAGTTTCTGTGATCCCCTATGAGCTAGTTAATTCTGCGGGCCATTTTCTTGTGGTGTCCTTGATCTCTCTAGCTCTAAAAATTTTTCCTCCCCCGACTCAGCAGGATTCCCTGAAATCCCCAATGTTTTCTGTGAGTCTCTGCATCTGCTCTCATCAGTTGTGTGATGAAGCCTTTCTGATGACAATTACACCAGGTTCCTGTCTAATCATTAGAGTGTCATTAGGAATCATTTCATTGATTTTTTGTTGTGTCTTTGCTGGTTATATTTGGTTCTATCCTCAGTCTCTGGTCTATACAGACTCTGGTTCCTGGCCCTTTATGCAGTGTCAAGAATAGACTCCATCTCACGATGTAGGTCTCAAGTTACATCAGTCACTGGTTGGCCACTCCCACAAATTCTGTGCCACTTTTACCCCAGTACATGTTTCCAGAAAGACAATTTGTAAGGCCAAAGTTTTATGTCTAGGTTTTTATCCCAATCCCTCCACTGGAAGCCTTGCCTGGATACAGAAGAAAGTGCCTTCAAACTCCATATTGCCCATTACTTAGTCTTAGCTAGAGTCACCCTCCTGGTATCCTGGTAGCTCCCATTGTACTAGATTTCTACCTTATCCGGACATGCTCCACCAATTCCAGGCATCTCTCCCAGTACTCTCTAATCCCACCTCCCTGTGATTCCTCTGTTCCCATCTGTACTTGCCCCCAGTCCCCTTCCAAGGTCTATTCTATTTCTCTTACTCAGCAAGATTCATATGTTCCCCCTTTGAGCCCCCCTTGTTACTTAGCCTCTGTGTCTGTGGATTGTATCATGGTTATCCTTTACTTTAGAGCAAATAGTCATTTACAAGAGAAAACATACCATGTTTGTCTTTCTGTGTCTGCAGATGATTTTCTTAGTTCTATTAATTTGCCTGCAAATTTCATGAGGCTACTTTATTGTTGTTGTTGTTATTTTATTTACATGTCAAATGCTTCTTAGTCTCCTCCCCTTAAACCATCCATGCCATCCCCTCTCCTTTTTGCCTCTAAGAGAGCAACCCCTCCTCGTGTTATTTTTAAAAAAAGTAACAATTGATAAATACTCCATTGCTTAAATGTACCATATTTTTCTCATCTATTCTTTGGCTGAGGGATATCTATGGTGTCTCAAGTTTTTGCTATGAACATTCTTGACCAAGTGTCCTTATGGCAGGATAGAGCATCTTTTGGGAATATACTAAGAAGTGGTATAACTAGAGTAACTAACAGTTTTCAGAGGAACAACCATATTGACTTCCAAAGTGTCTGTACAAGTTTGCACTCCCACTACCAACTGAAAAGAATTCCTTTGGTTTTACTTTCTCTCCAGCATGAATTCTCACTGGTGTTTTTATTATTAGCCATTGTGACAGGAATAATACGGACTCTCATAGTCATTCTGACTTTACCTCCCTGATGTTTAAGGGTGTTGAATATTTCTTTAGATGTTTCTTAGCCATTTGAGATTCCTCTGTTTATGAATCTTTGGGTAGATCTGAACCCCATTTTTAAATGAAATTTTTTTTGGTTTATTGATGTCTAGTTCTTGAGTTCTTTATTTATGTTGGATATTACCTTTCTGTCAGATGTGGAACTGGTGAAAAGATTTCCCTATTCTGTAGGCTTCTGATTTTCCTATTGACAGTACCCTTTGACTACAGAAACTTTACAGTTTCATGATGTCTCATTTATTAATTGATGATCTTAGTGCTATGGTGCTATGGTGTTCTTCTCAGGAAGCTGTCTCCTGTGCCAGTGGGTTCAAGGGTATTTCCCACTTACTCTTCCATCAAGTTCAGTATATCTAGTTTTATGTTGAGATCTTTGGTCCACTTGAGCTTGTGTTTTGTAAAGAGTGATAGATATGAATTCTTCTACCTGTAGACATCGAATTAGACCAGCACCATTTGGTAAAGATGCATTCTTTTGTTTAATTGTTTATTTCTGGATTCTTTATGAAAAAATCAGGTGTCAATATATGTGTGGATTCATGTCTGATTCTTTGATTAGATTCAGTTGATCAACCTGTTTGTATTTATATCACTATCACATAGCTTTTATTACTATCGCTCTGTAGTACAGTTTGAAACTAAGCATAGTGAAGCATTCAAAAGATAAATTATACAGAATATCCAAAGATTATACAGGATTGTTGTAACTATTCTGGGTTTTATTATTTTTCCAAATGAAGCGGATTATTGTTTGTTCAAGGTATGTAAAGAATTGTGTTGTAATTTTGGTGGAAACTGTGTTGAATCTACGATAGTCATTTTTTACTATGTTAATCCTACTGATTCATGAGCATGGAAGATCTTTCTAACTACTGATGTTTTCTCTGATTTCTTTCTTCAACGACTTGAAGGTATTTTCATATAGGTCTTTTTCTTGCTTGGTTAGAGTTACAACAAAATATTTTGTACTATTTGTGTCTACTGTGATGAGTAGTGTTACTTTAATTTCATTTTCAGCCCACCTGTCATTTATAGATAGGAGGCCTTCTGATTTTATTAGGTTAATCTTGTACCCACCCACTTCACTGTAGGTGTTTATCAGGTATTGATGTTCCTCTTAGGATATTTTAGAGTCGCTTACACATACTAATATATCATCTGCAAATAATGATACATTGAGTTCTTTCTTTCTGTGGTAGTTTAAATAGGAATGGTCCATAGAGATTGACACTATTAGGAGGTGTGGCCTTACTGGAGTAAGGTACAGCCTTACTGGAAGAAGTATGTCACTATGGGGCCGGGCTGGTGCTGATTTGCCCTCTGTTGGAGCAAGAGGCTTCTGTCAGAGGTGCTGACTATAACAGTTTTTTATAAATTAATCTCTCTTCATAGCACACATTCTCATCAGGATTGAGTCAATTTTTGAAGACTATATTTGCTGATATTTGAAAAGTCAGTAGGATAGAAAATACTGCAGCAAAGTGTTTAGTTCATTTTCAATTAAAAAAGTGAATAACATAAAGGAGCAAATGATGAATGCTGAACTATTTACACTTAGCACAAAAGCATTTCTGTGGAGACATTTCAGAGTTAGGGAGCACATCTAAATTAATAGAGCCCTTGGTAGGCTCTGGAAAACAATGCATTATGTATAAGAAGAGTATTCTCCATGGTGTGATAGAATCCATAAAATAAATACATTTTCAGGGTTTAACCAAATAATTACATAACTCTCCAGTAGCTCTCACTGAAAAGTCCTACTCAGACAACCTAGAAAGACCACTGAATTTTCTACATGAAAGTAAAAAGATGGGCATGGGGAAGATGACTCCATGAGATTCATGGTTTTGTATAATTGTTATGGCAATTACTTATTTAAAGCAGACTTATTAAAAGGAGACATGGTGGTGTAAATGAGTATTATAAGTGATTTCAGTTATTTATGAAGAAATAAGGAAGGTTTGGCAGGGTGATTGTGATGATGGAACTTGAGAATTCTGAGCAAGAAATGACTTTGGTAAAGTACATATTCAATTATTTTAAATCATATCAATATTGTAGAATGTATTATATAGGTAGTACTTTGTGAAGTATATGTTACATATAAAGATATGTAATTATATTTAAATTATGGATATTAATGTGCATAGATACACATCTTAGTTTATGTTTCCATTGCTGTGATGAGACACCATGACCAAGGAAACTCTTATAATGGACATCATTTAATTGGGGCTGATGTACAGGTTCTGAGGTTTAGTCCATTATCACCAATGCACTAGAGAATCTGAGAGTCCTGCATCTTGTTCCAAAGACACCTAGGAGAAGAATGCTTTATTCCAAACAGCTAGGAGGAAGGTCTCAAAGTCCACCACCATAATAACACACTTCCTCCAACAAGGCTGCACATACTCCAACAAGGCCACACATCCCTAAAGTGCCACTCTCTGGGTTCAGCATATTCAAAACACCACAATATGTATGCACTTGTATGAGTGGAAGTCAGAGTACAATGTGTGGTAGTAGACAGTTCTTTTCTTACATCATTACAATTTCAGGGATTGAACTTGGGTCGTCAATTTTCATGGCAAGTGCTTCAATTTGCTGAACTATTTCTACAACCAAAGAAGTACAATGTTAAAAAAAAAAGAAGATAGTTTTAAGGAGACATAGTTTAACCAAAAATTTTATCTTGTGAACTTTATAAATGAATATCTGTGAGGGAACAGGTTAAAGAAATGAATGTGGAGTCAAAGATCCATCTAGAATGAGATAGTAATGTCAAAAACCAGGCAGATTTTTACAGTTTCAATATTTTGGGGCAAATAATTTAAGAGATGTTGTACAGGTAAATGTTAAAAAAAAAGATATTAGAGGTAGGGACTCTGTTGTCAGATGTCAGAGAGGAAATGAAGGCATGTAAAAGAATTGTATTTCAGAGAAGGGATAGAAGCCAATAATTTGTTCCAATGAGGCTTGATTTACTTTGCCTCCTACACTGTTCTAGTACATCCAAAAAAAAAAAAAAAAAAGAATGTCATCTCTTTCCATATGGTATTGGATTGCCACATAGCAAACAAGGTATCTGCCCGAGTGAAATTTCTTATTTCAAGAAAAGCCTTTACATGTGATCACAAATACACTCAAAAGAAAGGCATGAGCAAATGCATTAAATCACCTTAAATCTTTAAGCAATGATTTAAGTACCACATAATTCTTTTAAGTGCTTTAGATAAATGCTTATCAAAAAATAGGCCTTTAATAAATATTGACTTGAATACAGAATTCTGTTTGGAAAGAAAACTTTCTGATTAGTGTGAGAAGGAACTGAAGGAGGCCTTGTGGAAGATAGACAAGTAGTCTACTTATGAGATGCATACTCATGTCTATATGTATATACTTTGTTTTTTTTTAATGTTTTAATGAGAATAGAATTAGATCACTTATCCTTTTTATTCCCCGCTTCTATCCCTTTTCATGTTCCCTTCCATGCCCCTCCAACTCTGAAACTAACAGTACTTTCTAGCTTTATTATTATTATTATTATTATTATTATTATTACATAAATACATACACATATGCATAGTATACAAAAATATGGAGGCCATTTTAGTTATTCATTTTTTGATTATATTATATGGTATCAAGATGACCACTCTCTATTGCCAAAAAATAAAGGGTAATTCTTCCCCTTTCAACAGTTGTTAGTTAACTATAGCTCTTTGTCTAGTGGTGGCAGCCTATGAAATGTTCCCCTTTCCACAATTGCATATCTATTGATATTAGCATTGTTTTGTTCTTGTTTATACTATTATTTCTAAAAGAGACAGTTTCACAGCAGACTTCCTGGTATTCTACGTTACAGTCATTCCTCTAGTGCTTTTGTAATGTTTCCAGAACCATAGATGTGAGATCAGTGATGTGGGTATATCTGTTGAGGTTGGTATTAGTGGGATCCATTGATTTCTACATTGTGATTTACTCTGGTGGTCTCTAGTTTCTGTAGAGAAGCATCTTTCATGAGGGGTGGTAGTTGCATTTATTAGTCAAAGGAGGCTTTCAAGTAAAGCAGGATTGAGGTTCAGAGATCTGACACTAAACTAAAAAAAAAGGTGGTTCATGGAACATAGTTAAATTTTTAGGAGGATTACAGTGTCTGTATGTGCTAGAATCAATAGAAAAAAATAATTAGTATAAAATAAAATATTATAGAGAAATTTTAATCCAACAACATGGCTGCTCTGGTAGGAAATCACATCCATAGACTGTCTAGGTCTATGTGATCCACTGGAATGTAGACATGCTCTAGATTACAGAATGATCTGTCTGAATACAGACAAATCCTTAATATGTACCTTTGATCTTGAAAAATGAAGGTAAGTTTAGTTTGTAGAAGTAACCTACCATGTTTGAAAGTAACCTCTAATTGAGGAACAGACAAAGTGATGAATCAGAGAAAGATCTGACATAATGAGTCAGAAATAGGATATGCCCAACTGTGGTGAGATCAGAAAGGCTACTTAAGAGATGCACAGGGAGAAAAAGTGTATGCATATGTGTACAGTTTTTACAGAAACAAGTTGGAGGAAGAATGAGCTAGATGCAGGTAAAAACAGAACTGGTGAGAGAATGAGGAGGCAGATTAGAACACATTGCCAAAGTTACTATGAGATCAAGCAAAGCAATTAATTGAGAAGCTGAGAGAAGCCATAATCATTATCAGTAAGCTTGGAAGATTAGCTTATATGGAGTCAACATTATTGTAGACCTAAGAATATGGATAATTAGAACAGAGAAGGAAATGCTATGACCTCAATCCAAGCCATATATTTGAACAGGTTGCATAAGAGTTTCATCTCATCCTTCCATCTTAGGAAATAAAAACAATATTTACAACTGGCCCCCATCTGAGCAAATAAAACCATTCTTTACAAAATGCAAAATCAAAAAACAATAAAGATAGGTTAAGTTCCAAAATAAAAACTGATAGGACACTCCTTCATATTTTGAGACTTCTATTAAGTAACTTCATCGAGACAAAAGAGGTATTAAATATCCCCCCTTTTCTTTTCCTTTTATTTCTTACTTATAGCACATGAATGTTACTAGTCTTAGTACCCTCAATAAGATTTGATGTATGCAGTTACTAAAAATTGAACAATGTATGTGCTCAAATAAATGTTCATTGGCCATCTGTAGACCTCATGCTATTTTTAACATGTTTGTAAATAGCAGGAAGCAAATGCATGCTCTGTACTCTCATGGGACACAGAGTGTTCTGGAGATATATAACCTATAAACAGCTTTCTAAGGAGTTATAGATTACAACTGTGTGGCAAGTAGTTGAAGATCAACTATTGAAGATCAATTATACAAGAGTAATTGATGATCAAATTCAAGAGTAATGGGGGTGGGGATGGGGAGACCTGTTCTAAGGTGACAGGCCTCTGTGGGAAAGAAATAGTTTTGTTACAATAACAACCAAACTAGTGCAGTAAAAGGATGGGAAGACACATTACAGGAAGAACATACAAACTCTCTAAGCCTATAAATAATTTTACATATTAAAAGATTGATGATAGACTATAATATTTTCTAAGTGGTTACTATAAATAATAAGTATAGATATTTTGTTTATTGCAATCACAATGGGAAATGGAATAAAATAGAATCAGTGACAGTTGTGAAATACACATAATCAAAAGCAGTGCACTTCTGTCTTAGGTTGGTAAGGCTCTGTACAGAATCTTACCCATCCTTGGCTTGCCAGACTGTTAATTTAATAACTTTGTCTGGGAGTTCATTTTCAGTTTCAAGCCATATACTTTGGCTGTTAACCTGTAAAATCTTTGAGGTCATACAACAACTAAGGTAAATCTGTCAATCACTAAACCATGCCTCTATGTACTATCTGCTTTTTCATTTTTAACAAATGAAAACATCAACCAATCTTAAAATTTGGAGAATTGTTTTAAATGATGTGCTTGACCTGGAGAATCATGTGAAATTAGGTATTTATAGGTATTATATTTTTTTCAAAAAAGGTAGAAGAGATTCCTTGGGTTTAGAAAAATTTAACTCTATCAGAAAATACACAAGCAGGTTAAACCTGTGTGAACAAATCACAATATATTGAAGAATATCTATACTGATCCACTATGCTTGTGAAAGATTTCAGTTGGTTTGAGAATACATTCCAAAGATTAAAACATTTTTAATTCTGTGAATAAAAATCCTTTCTTAACCACAAAATTTTTGATTTTCTATTCTCCAGGCATGTCTAGAAAAGTCTAATTATAGGGTAAATGGACTCAATTTATAAACAGAAATGGAGTTTCCAGAAAGGACATTAATTAACAGTGAGGCTGTCTTGGAGTAACAAAGATTTGTGGTTAGAATATTTTAGGTGTGCATGTTATAGCAGTAGACTTTAGCAGAAGAAATAAAAGAACACTGTACTAATACAAGATTTTGGAAATTCTATAGATATACAGATTATGGAGAGAGTCACAACAATCTTTATTTGATAAATTAGGCAGCTTTGATTAGAATTTACTAGTTAGGTAGATATTCTGAGTTCAAGTTTACAAAGAGGTATTCAGGTTAAAACTCATGAATGGATTTAAGGTTGGATATAAAAGTAAGCACATGGACCTTCATTAAAAATCCCACATGAAAAACTTAAGGTTCCAAGTTCAATTATTTCATGAAAGGAAGGAGATAGGAAGAAATCTGGGATGGAATTATGTTCTTTAACCACATACCTTTTGATAAACTTTCCAATGTGTTTCTGTTTTCACTATGACAGCAAAGCTACAAAAATGAAGGTACAAATATCACTGTGGTATGTTCACTCAGTGTCATTTGTATATGAGGTATGGCATAGAAGCATCTTAATGGAATTATATTTTCAGTTTATGGAAAACCAAAATACTGATTCCAATAGTGGTTGCAGCATTTAACGTCTAATGGATACAGGCTCCATTCTAGATATCTTTGCATTTGTTTCATAGTTATGGACATTCAGAACAGCCTTTCACTCATTCTTAAAAGAAAAAGGAAACTAAGGGAAACTCTGGTCTCTTTTTTTAAGATCCCCAAAATTTGTTTCATTAAAATGGGGCCTTCAGTTTCTTCAAGAAGTAGATTTATATTTGCATGATTGTTTTAGTCTGTCCTAGTAAAGCTTGCTGAGAAGAAATATTTTTTGAAGTTAGTGTCCAGTAAATATAAGCTTAACTTTCTTTCTTAAGATGCTTCTTTCAACTGTTAATACATGAAACATTTGTGGTCTTCATTTCTGCATCTTAATAAGGAGAGAATAGAGGTTTGTTTTGTTTTGATACAAGGGCTCCTGTAAAATGTAATGGCCTCAAACTTAAGCCTTCCAAGTCTGTACCAAGGCATCCAAATAACAATAGAATTATGCATAAGAAAACTACTGTGTATTGAAATATACATGCATACTTACATACACATAACTTTTCTTTTGAAAATATAAGAGCTTCTCTGTTATTATGTGTATGTTTAAGAAAAGGTGAGACAGATGGAGAAGTAAACTAAAATAATGAGGTGTGATATAAATATTCACATCAGAGCACCTACTCCAATATTGCTACTTTGAAATGTGACCAATATATCATGTCCAATATACCGCAGACTGGAGAGCTTAGATGTGTGTTTATGTTGGTCGTAGATGATTGAGAGTCTCAGTATAAGGTGCTTACTTGTGACATGAAGAGTGGTGGAAGGCACACACTTTAGTTCAAAGCTGGCACATGGTTGCTGAACTTTGGCTCTTAGGGCACTGATCCCTTTCATGAGAACTCTGACTGTGATAAGATGAAATTAGTTTCTCAGAACATGACCCTGCAGTGTGATAACCTTGGCAGTTTGGACCACAACACATCAATCTGGGGTAACATGACCATTCCAGACCAGCCTAGGCTCTTACATGCCTAAAGTTTTTCTCATATATGATGTTATTTAAGGCAAATCTTAGTAGCATGATATGTTATGCAGCTTTAGCAAGTGTTGAGGTTTAACTCAACTACTTTTATCATTTGTTTTATTATGTCATCTATTACAGTAACAGTAACTGTTTACACATGAGAAAGTTAACAATCTGAATTATGAAATGTTTCAACCGATTTGGAAAGTTGTTAATAAAAATTAAAGCGATATTTAAAATTTTATTTTTAAGCACACACATGCACATACACTTGCAAGAACATTTACAAAAGTCAATTTTAAACAAAGATGGGCACATTTATTATTAATAGTTGAATATGACTATCTTTTTTCATAAATGCTGAGAAAATTTGCCATACAGCAGTGCATAAAATATAAATGCTCACAGCTTTTTCCTCTGATTCTGGACAGAAAGAAAGAGAACGAGGTTCTAACCTGGCCTTTATGTTTCGACTGCCGTTTGCTGCGGGAAGAGTATTCAGCATCAGTATGTTGGACACACTTCTTTATCAGGTATGCAAGCAATCTCTCTTTCTTTGAAATGGATATTTTATATTTTACCTAGATTTTAAGTAAAAATATGTGTTAGTGATGTTTCAACCTCTCACCTTAAAAGTTGATTTGAAATAGTTCAATATTGTTTTCATGTATTTAATCACCTAAATGCTGATATCAAATGTAATATTCAAAAATATATTTTCAAATTTGGTTTGATGTCAAATGCTCAGAAATGAAAACATACGTGCAAGTAAGATTATATGGATTCAACAGGTTGTATTTTAAAACATGTATCATATACATGTGCATATATAAAAACCATAAATGTGAAAGGGAGCAAGGAGATTATTTGGGAAGGTTTGAAGGAAAGAAAGTGAAAGAGTGAATAAATGATGTAATTATATTATAATCTCAAAAGTAATTAAATAATTTTTAAAATATTAAGTAACTACAAATATACACACACACACACACACAGAGGGGGTGGTAGAGAGGGAAGAGAGAGGGGGAGGGAGGGAAAAGAGCGAGAGAGACATATATAGAGAGAGACAGAGAGAGACAGACAGAGAGAGAGAGAGAGAGAATCTATGCATTTCACAAGCTTGAAGACCTTAAATATTTCCTCAATTCCTAAATTTATCCTGTTTCTCACAGGTCACTGTGCAGTTTGTGAGCTCTTTCTCTCTCTCTCTCTCTCTCTCTCTCTCTCTCTCTCTCTCTCTCTCT
>JANHMN010000009.1:39630916-39687346 GCA_030674055.1 Rhabdomys pumilio
TCTCTCTCTCTCTCTCTCTCTCTCTCTCTCTCTCTCTCTCTCTCTCTTTCTCTCTCTCTCTCTTTCTCTTTCTCCTTCACCACAATAATAACAACAATAATAATACAAATAAAAGAATCTAAGAAAATTATTTCTTATATTTCTGGGTACCAGTTTCATGTGAAATTTATTAATGTATTTTCTTTTTATCCTAAGCATGCCCCTGTACTAGTTGAATTTTTGGAAAAAATAAAATGTTAAAGCTATAATTGTTTATTAGAACATTTTTTTTCAGATTTTAAGCAGATAGCAATGTGTCAGGATTCTAAACTGAAGATATTTAAACAGCTGATAATTTTTGCTTACTTTACATAAATGGAAGAAACATTTTATAACCTAGAGTCTTTTAGTTAATCCCTAAATACTGAGGTTTCATTGTTGTTTCTGCACTGTACACTAATACAGAACAATCCAAAATTTTGTATATTTCACACAAATATATAGCATGATCTGCTTTTGTTTGCTTGTTTCGGCCTATGGCTGCATCATAGTGATGTTTCCTGTTTCCTGATTAGTCAGACAGTCATTGAACATTTTCATTTAAAGAAAAAATATATTTATAGGGTTTTATTTTATAGCATTGGCCTAAAATTAAGCTCCTTGACATTTTATTGTCTACACTGTTTTTGATTATATATTTGTTGCACTCTTCTAATCCCAAGATATCTGGAGATTTTCTGCTAGCCTCTGGGGTAGCTATCCCTGTGTGTCCTTATGGCTGTCAGGCACAATCTGCTTATCAGTGGAAGTGCCACAGCACACAGTGACCAGTGGGGGGTATTAATGCTTTGTAGTAATATTTCCAGATAACTTATCTAGGTAACCTAGGAGGCTGGAATGTACTCAAGCTCCCCAAATATGAATGTACTCATCTCTTGAAAATAAAAGTGCAACCCAATTTTTCTCCCCCTCCCCATTCTTGTTTTCTTTTTTTTAAGTATACTAGAAGAGCAGCAGTTGAAGCTGAGAGTTTGTATCAATCACAAAGAAGTACTCAGCTACTATTCTGAAGCTACAGAGTCTTTTTTTCCTGTGATACAATGATCCTGCAAAAGTGAACCATTTTCAAGCCTTCTTTGTCTTGATATTTGCTTTGCGTTATCTAGAGGCACAGAAGTTAATTGATTGTTGAAACTAGTGCAAAAAGACTCAATTAGAATGTGAAGGGTTTGAATTATAGCAGATAAGATGACACAATTGATTATGTGCTTGTGGGCCTTAAATCCTGAGTTCTATCTCAAAGACTCACGTTACACCTGACCATAGCTGTCTTCTGACTTCCACGGGCACTCTGTCACACCCATGCACACATACACACACATTGAGACATAGATTAATTAATTAATTAATTAATTTAACATTTTGAGATCAGAATTATGCAAGAGTTAGCGTTATATTTTCTGTTCTAATCTGCAATCTACTGGATCTGTCTATATGAGTATGTGTATAATTGAGAGAAACTCCCTACAATATAGCAAACTTATTTGCTAGTTAGTCATTTCTAGTTTAATAAACTTAAATTTTTTCTAGCTACACCTTATAACTTTATGTTACTATTTGTTTGAAAAATACTTAGTGAGAAGACTTCAGTTAGTAAATTCTAGAAAACAATTTCTATTCTTCAGGACTTTTAGCTGTTTATAATGACCTCTGAATTGTTGGAAATTATTTTCTTATTTGGTTGGAGCTGGGATTAGACCCCAGAGCTTTGTGCTCCTAGTAATGACTTTTATCAGGAAGATCTCTAAAAGTTTGCTAATATTATATAGGATATTTTTTATGATTAAGTAAAACACATTGTTATTTTAAGAAAATATGATTCCTTTTTTTAAAAAATGTCTATTTTTAGATGGAATAGTTTGGGAAAGAATATATGTAATAAAAAATAATAAAGGAAATACAAAACAGGTTGAGCAGCTTAATCTTAGGAAGAAGAGTGGTTGAAGTATTTAAAGGCATTTATTTTAAAAGTTATTAATTTGACCATTTTATTTCAATCACAGATATATTTTTTTTTTGGTTTTAAACCATATAACATGTTAACATGATGCCTTGTATGCCAATCTCAGCATATGTATTATCTCTACATAGCATGTATTTATTATATTACTTTATAATTCGCTTAACTATAAATGGTTATTTTAAATGTAGAGATGTACTTTAATCTCATTTTATCAAGACTTACTGAGATGCTAGAAATAATCTTCCAGAAACATTTATATTTTCAAACTCCCCCCTCTTCTATGTATCTCACATATATAATGTATACATATTTTGCTTATATTGCAGTCATTTGTGAAAGATTATATGATTTCTATCACCAGACTTCTTTTGGGACTGGACACCATACCAGGATCGGGGTTTCTTTGTTCTGTAAGTTAATCATGTCTGGAAGAGGAGAGAATTCTGATAGAAGGTTTGATTGGAGCATCTACCATGTGCTTTTGGTGACTTGTTTATAACCAAATTTATTTCCTTGTGTGTGTCTAAAGAGTTAATGAGATGTTTTTTTTTTTTTTCTAATTCATTAGGCCATTAGGCCTTAGGTATATTATATGTTTTCTTTGTGGCTCAAACATTACAATTAATATTGTTTCAAAAACCACTTCATATACAACCAAATAAATAAAGGTCTTCATTGTTGATGTTGTTTTGACTATCAGTTTGACAATGTCAGATCCAAGACTTGGATGCTACAGTGTCTATGAACAGGGTAATTTCTGGCATTCAACCCTATGTCTTTCTGAGATGGTATCCTATTACATTGCTCAGACTGTCTTAATATTCTAGAATTAAGGAATACTCCACTCTAGCCCTTTCAGATTTCAGTGAGACAAGACCTATGGTATTATTGCATGTGGTTCAGACATGCTGCTTTGTAGAAGAATGTAATACATAGAACACAGTAGATGGCTAATGGCTCAGATGTACAAGAACCTGTGAGGGAGAAGAACCTTGGCTTCCTGCCTGGAATCCTGTGCTCCTTCTACCACAAATTTGCTTCTGTACATGTAGGAACACTAGGCAAAGTGGATAGGACTTTTATCATTAGAATAGGTTCTGCATCTTATTTTTTTTCCTTTTTTGCTTTATGTACACTATTCCCTAAATATCAGTGTCAGTTGTCTTATTATACCATCATGAAGGTTTTCAAATTTTACAGGATCTCCCAGATCTCTACCAATGTTGTTTTTCCTACTTTTACTGAATCAATATAATGTCATAGTGGCCCAGATTAAACACTTAACATTTCTTGGCTTTGGATGAGCTCTCCAAATAAGCTGAGATGGGATAAATAAGTAAACTTAATGAGTGAATGGGGTTTTATCAAATACTACTTTGAGATTTCAATATATGTTGGCAGGACATTTAAGAAGAGAGAAATGAACACTGGGGTTTTTTATTCTTAAACATTTATTGTGTGATTCATTCATATGCATTATAGATGAAAATCACGGAAGATGACTTGTGGATCAGAACATATGCCAGACTCTATCAGAAGTTGTGTTCTTCTACTGGAGATGTTCCCATTGGGATCTACAGAACAGAATCTCAGAAACTAACTACATCTGAGGTTTGGAACTATGAAAGCCTTTTTCCGTTGATATTTATTATGATAAATATAGTTATTCATAACCATGGAGATTGATCTCACACAAATGCAATTGAATGTGAAAAGGAGGCCTATATAAATGCCTACAGTACATTTTCAGTAGCTAAAAATCTCAACTGTTTCACAAAGTATTGTTAGATACAAGGCTTTGCAGCATTGTGGATATTAGTTAAGTCTTTTATTTTCTCTCTCTAGATCCAAGACTAGGCACTTCTAGAACACTTTAAGTCACCCTGAGGCTCTGAGATAAAAACAAATATTTTCTAATGTGCTCCTTGACTGTGCTTAATAGCATTTGAAAGAAAGCAAAACAGGAAATCTCATTAAGCATAATGCATATTTCTCTGTTTCTACTGTGAAAATGTATGTAAAGCTATAAAAATAATCTAGGAACCGTACCTGATTTTTTTAGAAAAAAAAAGTAATTTTATTGGAAACTAGAACCTATTAATACAGAAGGAAGAATTTTGATGACCACCTGCAAGTGAGAATACATTAATTTTATCACCTCTGTGGTTGCAGGTGGTTTATATACTGTTAGGAAAATTCACTCTTTACATTAGATTATGTTATGAGACAAAGATTTTAGATAAATATACTATCCTACATACATATAATTTATTTATAATATTTCTTAACATAAATTTTGGTTTATATTATTGAAGTATTTCCTTTCAAATTTCCCAAAGTTATGTCAAATCACAAAGATATTTTGACTAGTTGTTTTTTCCTCTTGTGCAAAATCACTCCAGGCACAGGACATTGATCAATGATATTTATTTTAGCTATCCAAATAGATTCATGATAAAAATAAAAAAGTAAATTGTCATGCAGATAACTTTTTTGTCAGAATATAGTTAATAGAATATAGATTTGTTTTCTTGTTCAGTTATTATTATACTTTTACATAGATGGGTACTGTGGCTCCCTGGATGTTACTCCTGTTTCCTGAGAGTTTGTGGGTGACTTCATTGTTGTTTCTGAGTCATTGAAAAATCTCTGCTATCATCTCTACAGCTAAATTTAATTTTTTGTTAATCTTAGTTTCACTTTAGAAAAAGAACTTACAAATAAGAAACAATCAACAGTGGCTGACTGGAGATGCATACAAGAAAATTAAATACACGAAGTAGTTTGGCAAATATGACCAAAGTTTGTAGATTAGATGCAAATATTATTTGAGTATACAGCAAAATATTAAAACAAGACACTTTTATATGTAAATAGTTTAACATTTTCTTAGTTTGCAAGTGTTTCCACAGTTGCATATTAAAAATGGAAATGGTAATGGCTATAGATTGTTCAGTAGTAATAAGTTCATTCTGCTGTTCCAGAGGAAGGTCATATACTACTGTGTATACACACACACACACACACACACACACACACACACACACACACACACAATAGTGAAAAGACTTTTGTAATGAAAAGAAGATTTTTGACATTTGTAAGAACTATAAGCCTGGAATCTAGACAGAGCTAGGTTTGTTATCTGAGAAGAGTCTGCTTGTGATTCTTGGCATTTGAGTAACATACCTTCTTAAGACAGAAGATGCAAGGTATTCTTGGATCCCAAGACCTTTCATAACCTAATCAGTGTCCAGCACTTCTATCTCTAAATACCATTGCCCACTGGCTTACAATTTCACATATTTTTGAAAGGTGGAACATAAACATTCATTGTAATGCAAACATTTCTCAATTGGATATGGTAATTTAAAAGTGAATTTCTATAGACATTTTATGTACTTTTACTGTTTTTTGAATTTAAATGTAGCAATTGTTTTCTTTGGTCAGGCCATCCATATTCATGTTAATTATTTTTTACTATTGAAAAAAATTTTTGATGTATACTACATACTATGTCAAAATGTAGAAAAAAATACCTGAATATCTTCGTTAATTCCATTTTAGCTAATTCTATCCTTCACAAGTAAAATTCTCACTGAAATGCTTTTCTAATCCCTGTGCCTTCAGTTTATATATGCTTTTAAAGCAGTAAGTCATTGTCAAGATAAAAGGAAGCTGATCTAAGGTGATGGATCTTGTTTTCCTATTTTTGAACATAATTTATCATCTGACACATTGTATTTAATGATTTATATTTGAGTTCTGTAGGTAACACGAGACACAAAGATAGAGTATATTAAACATTTCATCAACTATTTACTTCCCCAATGTAATATTATTTTATGCGACACACACTACCTACTGTACCTGGGTTGAATATTCTTTTCCAACATTAAAAGTCTAATATATAAAGGAATAAATTCTGTCAGATAAAGTGAATTCTTTCCCTGGACACTTATTTTTAAAATAAGTATATTTCTTCTTATTCTTGACGAGGAAATTATATAAATATGATTGATGGATAGTATATCCAGAATCAATCATAATTTTACAATTTGCAGAGACGTTTTTACAGTGAAGGAATTCAGTTAAGCAGTGGGTTATACCTGAAAAAAGGAAATTATTTCTCTCTAATAAACACAAATAAAAATGAATAGGTCTGAGGAATTGAAACTTACCATCATTTTTTCTCCAGGGTCAGATGATTCAAAAAAATTTAGGAAGTTAAAGTGAGACGTTCAGATTAAAAGGCAGTTTTCTCTAAGTAAACCTAAGAAAGATTTCAGATTTTAGGAAGCAGAAGTTTCATTTAGGTTTTACAATTAAAGAGGTTGTTATGATCTTGCTCAGATTACAAGAAGCCTTCTGCCATGGTTCTAAAAGCTTCCATTGTCTTTCCCATGATATAGACCTGATCAGTATGTGCAAAGCACCAAGCAATGAATAGGAAATAGCAGGTGAGAAGGAGAACAGGAAACTGTAAGAGAGATTCTCTTAGGATAAATTATTCATGAGTGAATACAGAAAAAAATTTTAAGTAGAAAAATTTGTTACTTTAGTAAAATAATACATTTATCAACAATAAAATTATATTAATAAAATAAATACCAGTCCATGTCTTCTCCATTTACATAGATTGTATTTAACTGTAACTTTCCTAAATATCAGTTCAGACTGCAATTGTATGCATCATTACCAATACCTAGTATATAATGTAAATGTTTATTTAAATATTCTTTTTAAAATAAAGTAATTCAGTTATTTTTTAATCATATATTTTAGTATCTATTGTACTTATCCAATCTTAGAAAACAGAATGTTTGTTAGACATTAAGAATCATACCTTATGCTTTACCTGACTTTGTTCAAAGCCCTTACATAAAGTGAACCCAGTATGGCGTTGTAAGTGTAATGTGGGTATATGTCATATCTTGTCTATGTTTCTGTTTCATGTACGTATGGTCCAGTCACTGTCTAAACTGCATTTTATGTATTTCTTCTTTCCTCCTTTGTGTCAGTCTCGAGAAATAGCATCTCAAGTAAGTACTTCCTGTTTGTCTCATTCCTCAGTACTTTAATATGCAAATACAGACCTATTAGAGAAACTGATTGTAAAAGACTACATTCAGAATTTCATACTAAAGGTTCATATGTACATTTTTTCATGTTAATGTGCTTTTATTTTTACAGAGAAGATTGCAAAATAAAGTTACATTCTGTCTTCAGACTGCATTTGTTAATCCACTTTAGGCATTATTTCAGAATTTCAGTAAATCAGCTCCACAAATGCTATAGCTAACACCAAGAAACTAATGATCATAGTTCACAGTAGTCACATGCTCCTTTTCTTTTGTGTGATTTCTTAATTTTTTAGTCTGTACTGACAGGACTTTGGTGTGTAATTAGCAAGCCTCTGTTCAAAAAGTCAGTCCTAAGAGGTGGAACTTAAGATACAAGCTGAAGTTTTGGAAAGACATTGAGACTGAATACATATGGTAATAATTCTTCTATCTGAAGCTTGACATTATAAGAATTAATTACAAATTATATTAACATTTAAAATGAAAGATGTTTCAATGTGTTACAGTTTTTAAGAGTCTTAAAAACTGGTTTTAGTTTGATTGTTTTCCCAAATGCTAAGAATTACACAGATCTTCACTAGTATCTGGAGAACCCTGATCTTGTCTTAAAGGTATCTGTGGATGGATACCTAGAAGACAGAATTCAGGCATATAAACTCAGGAGCTGCTGTACTTGCTAAGATATATAATAATTAACTAAGGTGTGTCTCCTGAATTTCTTTCTAAGCATTTCAAGTATACAATACATTAATATTAGCTTCATTCACAGTGCCTAACATACCCAAAATTTATTCACTTGACACATAGTAGTTTGTACTTTTGACACCAGTTTCCTCCCCTTTTTACTCTCTCTCTCTCTCTCTCTCTCTCTCTCTCTCTCTCTCTCTCTCTCCCTCCCTCCCTCCCTCCCTCCCTCCTTCCTTCCTTCTTTCTTTCTTCCTTTCTTTCTCTTTCCTCTTTCTTTTTTCTTTTAGATTTGTCTATTTTATGTGTATAAGTGTTTTGCCTGCATGTATATATGTGTATGTGTGTCTGGTATATGTAGAAGTCAGAAGAGGGTTACCAAATTCTTAGACCTGAGTTAGAGATGGTCGTGAGCTACCAAAGTGGATATTGGGAATCATTCCTCTCAAGGGGCAACAATTGAATTTTATGGCTGAGACATTTTTGCAGCTGAATTTCTTCCTTTTTAAATTCATGCAAGAACAATGCTACTCTATATAAAAAATTTACTTTCTTTTAATAGTAATAAAACAACATGAGAAAACCTTGGCACTTTGTGCTAAGTGAAATAAACCTGCATACAGAAAAAGCACTATTATTACTGAGATTTGAAGTAAGGTATCTGGATCAAGATTCAAACTTTATGATATGTCAGAGCTGGATTTCAAATTGACTACCTCAGACACTAGACTGACTATATTTTATCAGTTGACTCCAATGTTGTAGGTAACTATTCCCTTCTTTCTTAATCGGTTTTGAGCACAGCATTTACTTTGAGAATCGACATAAGAAGTGACTCAAACTATGTAATTGTTTTACAAAACCTCATCTTTTTCTGCACATTAACTGAGAATAATTACCTCTATGTTGTTGGAAGTTTTTTTTTTTTTTTTTAAAAAAAAAAATTTGAAGTAAGCTCTTCAAATTCTTTATATGAAGAACATAGGCATGATCCTCCTGGCCAGGATTCTATCTATCTTATCATCCTCAAAGAGAACATCTACTGAGAGATGCTATATGTATTCAGTGCAGGCTGAGAATGCACTGGTAAGCAATAGATTTGTCAGAAAGCTGAGGTGAGGATTCAGGCCCATTTGTACATTCACTTTTCTCACTGTGAATTTGAAATATTGAGATCTTCTTCTCTTGCTTGTCTTGCACAAGGCTTCTAGATAGAAAATCCCATTTTCTTGTTCTACTAGCACTAGATCAATCACATTTATGTTCTACTGTCATGATAAAGAATCATTAGTTCATATTAGCTGCCTAATATTTCTGATCACATTTATTTCTGTGTTTTGAGTCTGTTGGCAGCATAATCATTCTCTGCCAATGCTTCCTTGTTGCTAGGCATCAAGCATTCATCTCCTTATTCTGCATTGACCCTCGATTTAGATTTTCACTACTCTTTGAGTAGCTGTGTGCAAACTTGGGCTATAATGAATGTGAAGCAAAAAGAAAAGGAAATGGGGAATATATTATTACTTCATAGGTTAAGATACAAGAAATGTGTCACTTATTCAGGGTTAATTATATATAATTCTGTGACCAAGTGTATTCAGCATTATAGATGTTAATTTCTTATTTCAGCATTAATTATGAGTATATACTGCTACTTTAGAGGATGCTCAGGTTGATACAATTAAACCTATGATATGTAAAATCAATATCCCTGTATTTGGAAAATGACACAGATGCTGAGTTTAGTAATGTAAAGCACTTGATTTTTAGTATTATCAATCTTATTATTTTCTTTGACTTTTTAAATTTTTATTTGCAAGCAAAACAGGAGGAATAAAGATATCTTTGTATCTAAAAGTATTTATTTTAGATATTTATAAATATATACAATGTATACAAATGCAACTGTATAAATCTTATGAATTATGACAACATGAATTTGCAAATCAGTTATTCATATATACTCATTCATGTACATACATACACATACAACACACATATAAATATCTATCATGGATTTTTTGTTTTTCCAGACAATATATAAATAAAACAAACAAAAACTTAGATTCATATGTACTCTAAGGCTGAGTTCATCCATAATTTTCTTCTTGTTTGATATCTTATAAAAGTTTTTTCTTGAATTCTTTTTCTTATTTTTTTATACTTATTTATCTGCTATTTTTTCATTGTGAGGAGACCATTCTTCATTTTCCTTAGGGGCTTATTTAAACTTAAGAGTCTGATTAGCTGCTATGAACATAGTGGAACATGTGCTCCTGTGACATGGTGGGTTATCTTTTGGGTATATACCCAAGAGTGGTATAGTTGGGTCTTCAGGTAGATCTATTTCCAATTTTCTGAGTAACCTCCATATTGATTTCCTAAGTGGTTGTACCCGTTTGCAATCCTAACAGCAAAGGAGGAGTGTTCCTTTTGCTAAACATCCTCATCAACATGTGCTGTCATCTGAGTTTTTTATCTTAGTCATTCTGATTGTTGTAAGGCGAAATCTTGGGGTAATTTTGATTTGCATTTTCATGATCACTAAGAACTTTGAATGTTTCTTTAAGTTCTTCTCAGCCATTTGAAATTCCTCTGTTTGAATTCTCGGTTTAGTTCTATACACACCTTTTTGATTGGGCTGGGTTTTTTTTGTTTGTTTGTTTGTTTGTTTTTGTTTTGTTTTGTTTTGTTTGTTTGTTTTTTGTGACTAACTTCTTGACTTCTTTATATATTTTGGATATAAGATCTTTATCAGATGTGGGGTTAATAAAGATTTTTTTTCTCAATCTATATGTTGCCAATTTGTCCTATTGACTATGTCTTTTGTCTTACAGAAGTTTTCAAATTACACGAGGTCCCACTTATCAATTCTTGATTTTAGACGTTGAGCCATTAGATTCTGTTTAGGAAATTTCCCCCTGTGTCAATGAGTTCGAGGGTCTTTCTCACTTTCTCTTCTATTAGATCCAGTGTATCTAGTTTTATGTTGAGGTCTTTGGTCCACTTGAACCTTAGCTTTGTGCAAGTTTACAAATATGGATACATTTCTATTTTTCTACAAACTGTCTTTAGTCCAGCACCATTTATTGACATGCTTTCTTTTTTCTATTGTATATTTTTGGCTTCTTTGTCAAAAATCAAGTGTACATAACTGTGTAGTTTTATTTCTGGGTCTTCAATTCTATTCCACTGATCAACCTGTGTGTCCCTGCAATACCATGCAGTTTTTATTACTGTTGAACTATAGTATAGCTTGAGGTCAGGGATGGTGATTACACCAGTTCTTTTATTGTGAACATTTTTTTCTATCCTAGATTTTTTGTTTTTCCAGATGAATTTGAAAATTGCTCTTTCCATGTCTTTCAAGAATTGTGTTGGGAATTTGATGAGTATTGTGTTGAATCTGTAGATTGCTTTTGGTAGGATGGCCTTTTTTACTATGTTAGTTCTACTAATCAATGAGCATGTAAGATCTATTTTCTGAGGTCTTCTTTGATTTTCTTCTTGATAGACTTAAAGTTCTTTTCATACAAATCACAGCCACAGTTACTCTGATACCTAAACCATACCAAGACCAAACAAAGAAAGAGAACTTAAGGCAAATTTCACATATGATTATCTATGGAAAATATTCAATAAAATTCTCACAAACCATATTCAAGAATACATCAAAACCATCATACACCATGATGAAGCCAGCTTTATCCCAGGAATGCATAGATGGTTCAATATAAGAAAGTCCAGCAACGTAATCCACCATATAAACAAACTTAAAGGAAAAAAATCACATGATCATCTCATTAGATGCTGAAAAATCCTTTGACAATATTCAACACCCCTTCATGTTAAAAGTCTTGGAGAAATCAGGAATTCAAGGCCCATACCCAAACATAATGAAACCAATATACAGTAAAACAACAGCCAATATAAAATTAAATGAAGAAAAACTTGACAGAATCCTACTAAAATTAGAGATAAGACAAGGTTGGCAACTTACTTCTGATCTATTCAATATGATGCTTGAAGTTCTAGCTAGAGCAATTAGACAACAAAAGATCAAGAGGATACACATTGAAAAGGAAGAAGTCAAGGTATCACTATTTGCAGATGATATGAAAGTATACGTAAGCAATTCCCCAAATTCTGGAAAACTCTTATGGCTGATAACCAACTTTAGCAAAATGGCAGGATATAAAACAAACTGTGTCACGGCCCGAGCTGCCCCACGTTGGGCACCAAAAATGTTGAGAACCACACTGCTCCACACTTGTGGGAAAAATGTCTTGGATCACTCTGTCAATGTGGGGACCTGTGCTGCCCCAAGCTGCTCCAGTCTGCGGGTCAGGGTTCAGCAAGAGAGAGAGTGAGGGCAGACTTGAAGAATGGAGACCAGAGTGTGATTCAATCCCGTCTTTTCTTCAGTCTCTCTTCCTAATCCAAGTCCCAAGTCTTGAGTTCCTAGTCCCTAGTGCCTCCAAGTTCCAAGTTTCCAGTTCTAAGTTCTAGTCTTGAGTCTCATACAACTACAAGTGTCTAATTTTAGTTGCCTGTCTTGAGTCTCAAGTACCTACTACCTAATTCTCTGTCTCAAGTGTCTAATAATTTCTTCTGTCTGCCTCTCCCCTTTTTTATGTCTCACTTCTAAGCCACACCTTTAAGTCATTCCTTTAAGTCATGCCCTTAGGCCTTATCTCTAAATCACATCTTTAAGCCTCACACACCAAAGGGAAGATCCTGGGTATCTAAAACAAGATGTTATCAGAGTGTGCTCAGCTGTTGTAGACTGTTGTAATCAAGTCTCTTGTCAGGGTATATGGCCCAAGATGGTTACAAGGATGATAGCAGCCTTCTGTTGGCTCCCCACAAAACTGCATCAAACAAACCAGTAGCCTTCCTTTATACAAATGGTAAACAGACTGAGAAAGAAATTAGGGAAAAAACACCCTTCATAATATTCACAAACAGTATAAAATATCTTGGTGTAACTTTTACCAAGCAAATGAAAGATCTCTGCTGTGGGTCCCTTGTTCTGGAGGGTGTCCCACAATGATCTCCTGACTGGGGACAGGGTGAGAGCAGGGAGGGCTCACTACTGTCTCCATGCTGCCTCCAGCCTGTAGATCTCTGGCCTGGCCTGATGCAGGAGGTCGAGGCCAAAGGACACAGAGTGCAAGCAGGAGGGGAGATTGCCTGCCCCTGCCACTGCCTCTGCTTGCTGACTGTCTCTCCCAGGTGCTGCACTTGTCCAGGCCCAGGCTGGGCCGATAAGGAGCTGGTTAGCTGGCAAGGAGGCAGCTTGATGTCCCAGACAGGTTCCAGGAGAGCAGAGCTCTCCCCAAGTGTTACAGCTCTTGTAACAATAACTCTTGGACACTAGAAAGATTCTTGAGCACGCACCTTTACTTCCCCTAAATAGAGCCGTTATATACAGTTTTGGGGTGGGTTAGGGTCTGACAGCAGATAATGTCTATTGACTTGACCTGAGAGCTTGGAGATACCTCATTTGCATGTGGGACAGCCTGAGGGACCATTCCTTGTGACTGATGGTCATAAACCTCTCTGTGGGAGGGATTGTTGGAGGACTGAAGCTAAGTAAAAAGAACCAGGGCCTGGGAGCAGAGCCGAACTCCTGCCGTCCTATAAAGGTTCCAGGGTTTGAAACTCATGCTCAACTAAACATCCAACTGCTTCTCACAGCCCACTGCCCTACACTCTGCAACAAGAACTTCAAGTCTATGAAGAAAGAAATCAAAAAAGGCCTCAGAAATGGAGAGCTCCCATGCTCATGCATTGATAGGATTATTATAGTGAAATTGGCCATCTTACCAAAAGCAATCTATAGATTCAATGCAATCCCCAACAAAATTCTAACACAATTCTTCACAAACATGGAACAGACAATTCTCAATTTCATATGAAACAAAACAAAACAAAACAAAACAAAACAAAACAAAACAAAACAAAAAAATCCAGGATAGCCAAAGCAATTCTCCACATTTAAAGATCTTCTTCGGGAGTCATTATCCCTGCCCTCAAGCAGTACTACAAAGCAATAGTGATAAAGATCGTATAATATTGCTACCAAGACAGGTCAATCAATGTAATAAAATTAAAGACTCAGTATTCACACACCTTGGGACACTTGTTCTTGACAACCCCCCCCCCAAATGCATTAGAAATAAAGCATCTTTAATAAATGGTGCTGTTCTAACTGGCAATCTGTACCTAGAAGAATGCAAATAGATCCATATTTATTACCTTAGACAAAGCTGAAGTCCAAATAGAACAAGGACATTAACATAAAACTAGAAACATTGATTCTAATAGAAGACAAAGTGGGAAAGAGGCTCAAACTCAATAGCACATGGGAAAAATTTCCAGAACAGAACTCCAATGGCTCAAGTTCTAAGACCAACGATTTATATCTGGGATCTCATGAAACTGAAAAGCTTCTATAAAGCAAAAGACAACATCAATAGGACAATTTAGCAAACCATAGATTGGGAAAAAAATCTTCAATGATTCTCTATCGGATAAAGGGCTAATATCAAAAATATATAAAGAACTCAAGAAGTTAACATGTAAAAAACCAAAATAACCTAATTAAAATCAGCATCATTTAGGAGGGAAAGGGGAGATGTAATGGTGTGAGAAACTGTGAGAGGGGAGACTGAGAGTCAGGGGCAATGACTAGAATGTAAATAAAGAAAATTATGTTAAAATTAAAATAAAATTCTCCCACAGGCAGTGTTACCATCTTAAACTGTTGATATTTTTAAATTCTAATTTGCCTTTGTACCTATATATAAGCCAACTCTATTACTAACATGTGTAATAAATATGGAAAAAGAAACTAGTAAAACTGTTCAAGTAATATCCACCATCCATTTCCTTATATTCACACTTTAACATGAGAAATATCTCTTCCTTTGTTTCCATAAAATTCTATCATCTTTTTTATTCCTATATTTCCAGTTCTGTGTTTCATTTCTTTCTACTTACTGCTCCTGAATATACAGTGTTTTTGAATTTTTTTGTTTTTTTTTTAATTGGATATTTTATTTATTTACAATACAATTCTCATACCCTTTCTCCATTTCCCCTCCCTAGAACCTCCTATCCCATCTCCTCCTCCTTTATGCTTTTATACCATTTTGAGTACATGCATGCATTAAGGTCAGTTCTAAGTTGAGGGTCTAGCAATACAATAGATGCAAGTAGTCTAGGAACAAGCAATACAATAAACACAAACAGTCAAAAAGAAGAAGAAGAAGAAGAAGAAGAAGAAGAAGAAGAAGAAGAAGAAGAAGAAGAAGAAGAAGGAGGAGGAGGAGGAGGAGGAGGAAGAGGAGGAGAAGAAGAAGAAGAAGAAGAAGAAGAAGAGAAGAAGAAGAAGAAGAAGAAGAAGAAGAAGAAGAAGAAGAAGAAGAAGAAGAAGAAGAAGAAGAAGAAAAGCATTAAACCCAAGTACATGAACACTCCTGTGATCACTGCTTCTAAGGGCTTATCAGGATGACCAAAGTAGCTGAGCCTACTTCCGTGCCCTAGCCCATGGTCATTTTCATGTCTAAAGGCTATTTCCTGTTCTAGTCTAAAATTTAGATTCCTGTCTGAAATTACTTCTTTGTTCTAGCCTAATATTTAGGTTCCTGCCTTTGATTTCTTCTTTGTTCTAGCCTAAGATTTAGATTCCTACCTGAAAATACTTCTTTGTTCTAGCCTAATGTCAGATTCCTGCCTGAAGCCTATGTCCTTGTCTTTGGCCAATGTCATATTCCTGCCAAGTACCCCATTTCCTTGTCCTTGGCCCATGTCAGATTCTTGCTAAGGTGTCCCAAAGGCTCTTGCCTCCCCCTCCCCTTTTTTTTATTTTATTAACAAGACTTAGCCTGCCTTAGGTAGTTCTGACAAGAAAGCCTTTCTTACCCATCATGGAATAAGTATTATAAAAAGCAATGAATTTCTGTCTTAGGTTGGTAAGGCTCTGTGCTGCACCTTACTCGTCTTTGGCTTGCCAGTCTGTTAATTTAATAACTCTGTCTGGGGGTCCATTTTCTGGTTCAAGCCATGTACTTGGCTGCCAGTATGTTTATGTGATACAATAGTTTTTAATTTTCTTATTTAGAAGAGAGAGACAGAGATAAGAATGTAAACCTGGGTAGATAGGGAGATTGGGAAGATATAGAAGTTGGGGAGAGATAAAACTTGATTAAAACTTTTGGGGGAAAAACACTAATAAACGAGTAAATCACATTTGTTTTATGGAACTCAATGTGTTTTCCAAAAGACTTCCATATGTCCTTGCCAAATTTAGTCCTGTTTCTCTAGAACATGGATTCATCTTTTCTATCCCACCTGTTCCTACACAAACTCCATTTATTTACAATTTATTTGTGTTAACTATATCACTGTTTTAGTGACTTAACTAAGTATCTATTCTTATTACTTATATAAACGTTTATTCAGATATTGCAAGTGGCTAGGAGAATGGGCAGTATGTAGCAAGTTTTTTATTTTATTTTTTAAGTAGTTATAGATAAAATTTGAACAGGAGATGATGTAAAGGGAAATGCTTACCAACTGCAGAGGTGACTTGGATGTTATGATTTTTAGACTGTGGATACTAGAAATGCATCAGAAATTTTTACTGATAATTTGGAGAGAGAGGAGAAGGCAGGTGGGAATTCAAGTATTCCCAAAAGTAATCTGAGAAAGTGGAAAGTCTAAATGACCTATTTCTTATTGTGATTAGTGGTCAGCCCTGAGGTAAGGGTTTTTATGGAATGAGTGTGGCTGTCAAACTGCTTTTAAAAGAAGAGACATTGACTTGTATTACCAATTTGCATTGGAGTGTAATAAAAGGTTTCTGGGATTTATGAGTTGTGCAAATCAATCCATTCTTATCTCCTTGTACAAAGCTCAAGTCCAAGTGGATAAAAGACCTTGACATAAAACCATATACACTGAAACTAATAGAAGAGAAGGTGGGGAAGACCCTCAAACACATAGGCACAGGGGAAAAGTTCCTGAACAGAACACCAATGGCGTATGCTCTAAGATCAAGAGTTGACAAATGGGACCTCATAAAATTGCAAAGCTTTTGTAAGGCAAAGGACATTGTCAATAAGACAAAACAGCAACCAACAGGTTGGGAAAAGATCTTTACCAATCCTACACCTGATAGAGGGCTAATATCCAAGATATACAAAGAACTCAAGAAATTATGCTTCAGACAACCAAATAACCCTATTAAAAATTGGGTACAGAGCTAAACAAAGAATTCTCACCTGGGGAAACTTGAGTGGCCGAGAAGCACCTTAAGAAATGCTCAACATCCTTAGTCATCAGGAAAATGCAAATCAAAACAACCCTGAGATATCACCTCACAGCAGTCAGAATGGCTAAGATCAAAAACTCAAGTGACAGTGAGTGCTGGCGAGGATCTGGAGAAAGAGGAACACTCCTCCATTGTTGATGGGATTGCAAGCTGGTACAACCATTCTGGAAATCAGTCTGGTGGTTCCTCAGAAAATTGGACATGCCATTAAATAAGGATCCAGCTATACCACTCTTGGGCATATGCCCAGAAGATGCTCCAACATATAACAAGGACATGTGCTCCACCATGTTCATAGCAGCCTTATTTATAATAGCGAAAAGCTGGAAAGAACCCAGATGTTCTTCAACAGAGGAATGGATAAAAAAAAAATGTGGTACATTTACACAACGGAGTATTACTCAGCTATGAAAAATAATGAATTCGAGAAATTCTTAGGTAAATGGATGAAACTAGAAATTATCATCCTGAATGAGTTAACCCAATCACAAAAGAACACACATAGTATTTGCTCACTGATAAGTGGATGTTAGCCCAAAAGCTTGGAATAGCCAAGACACAACTCACAGACCACATGAAGCTTATAAAGAAGGAAGACCAAGTGTGGATGCCTCTGTCCTACTTGAAAGGAGTAACAAAAATACTCAAGGAAGCAAATATGGAAGCAAAGTGTGGGACAAAAACTGAAGGAGGGACTATCTGGACACCTGAATATCCTGAATATCCATCCCATGTGCAGTCAACAAAGGTAGACACTGATGTGGATGGCAGGAAGTGCATGCTGACAAGAGCCTGATAAAGCTGTCTCCTTAGAGGTCCGCCAAAGGCTGACACATTCAGAGGCCAATGCTCACAGCTAACCACTGATCTGATCAAGGGTCTCCCAATGGAGAAGTTAGAGAGAAGACTGAAGGAGCACCAGAGGTTTGTGGCCCCATGAGAAGAGCAATAATGCCAACCAACCAGAAATCCCCAAGGTCTAAAACAACAGCCTGGGAGCACATAGGGAGGGACCCATGACTCCATCTGCACATAAAGGGGAGGATGGCCTTATCAGGCATAGGTGGGAGAGGAGATTATTGGTCCCATAAAGAATGAACACCGAGGCGGGGGGAGATTTGAGGTTGGGAAGGTGGGAGTGGGGGTAGGTGGGGGTACATCCTCATAGAATCATGAGGAGGGGGGATGGGATAGGAGGTTCCTGGGTGGTGGGGGAAAGGGGGGTACAGGTGATAAAATCTGAAATGTAAGTATAATATGCAATAAAAAAAGAAAGCTGAATACAGTAAAAAAAAAAAAAAAGAATTGTCAGCAAGTAGGCATCAAATGTGGGGCCAAATTGTTATTATTCGATCTCATTTTTGGGTGATTAAAATATGCATTGTTTCATTCAGCATTTAGTACAGCATTGTAGTTTATATTCTGTGCTTAGTACAAAGATGGAAAATCTTTTGACTGCTTTGACTTGTATTCAAACTTTGCCTATTTTGGAGATTTAAACTGTGTGCCTTGGTAACTTTTAACAGTGTTTGTTCTCTGGTAAGAAATGGTATAACAATGAGTCTTATTTATTTAATATAAGAAGACTTATATGTGACCTTAGTTTTATTTGAAATACCTTGGAGGAAAGAAAGTGTCTCTTTTTGCTTTCTTACTACACAGAGTGTGAATTGTTGGTCGGCCACAGACACTAGCATACAAGTATCTAATATGTGCACATGAGCCTTATTACCCAAGACATCTGGTTTTAAGATGTTCCTATGAATTTTGCCAAGCTGATACTGATTTTCTAGTACATTTTGTTACTGGATTGTTCTAATAGGAATAAAAAGTAACAATTTTATATGTGTCATCTCATTTAATGATGACAGTGCTTTTCATATAGTTTATTCATTTGTTCTTAGGCTATAAAAGCCAATGGATCTAGGATGTGTGTTATGCTACATATCTGTCACATTCAGCAAGGCACTAAGGACAGTATGCATCATACTCTCCAGCAGAGAGCAAATGACAAGGACCTATTTGGCTTTCTTCTTTATTTGCCATTTTCATTTTAAAGTGAAGCCTTCTTGGTCAACTCATGAGTCTCCAATTAAAACTGTATCTTGAGCCACAAATTTCTCTAAAAGTTTCCCAATTGCTAAACATCATGAGGTGGTAAAGGGATGCTAACTTTGATCTTATGCTGCATTTGTGTGTACGTGGAGGGGGGGTGTCAATATGTCATTTACCTGTAGTATTGTTTCTTTTATAAATGTTGATGGCTTTGTGTTTAAAATTTCAATATTATCTTAGTGAGAATATTTTTCTCTGATGAGTATGTAGTGCCACCTTTCCCTAGCTCTTCTAATTAGGTTTGGTTTCATCTATTTTTTCAAATATTCAAATGACTACATTGTCATGCTTCTTGTGTCCATTTTTTTGGAATATCTTTTTTTAACCTTTACCCTTAGGTGATGACTATCTTTGATGTTAACTTGTGTTTGTGGATACTGTTTTTGAATTCAATCTATTAGTCTGTTTTTCTGATGGGTAATTGAAACCCTTGACATTGATAGTTATCAATGAGCAGATTTGTTGATTCCTTTGTGTGTGTGTGTGTGTGTGTGTGTGTGTGTGTGTGTGTGTGTGTATAATTTTTCCAATATGCTTTTATAATTTTAATTGCATTCAAGCATTAAAGTTGGTTTTAGGTTGAGGAACTAGAAATACAATAGATGCAAGTAGTCAAGGAACAAGCAAGATTACAAACACAAATAGTCAAATAACAAACAAGGAAATAAACAAAGTCCCATGATCATTCCCATAATCACTGTTTCTAAGAGCTTATCAGATGACCAAAATATTTGAGACTATTTCCCTGCCATAGCCTAAAGTCATTTTCATGCCTGAAGCCTACTTCTTTGTTCTAGCCTAAGATTTAGATTTCTGTCTGAAATTACTTCTGTGTTCTAACCTATTTTCAGATTTCTGCCTAAATCTCATTTTCTTTTCCTTGGCCAATGTCAAATTCCTGCCAAGTAGCCCCAAAAGCTCTCCACATCCCCCCTTTTTTATTTCATAAACAAGATTGAGCCTGTCTTAGGTCATAATGACAAGAATGTCTTCCTTATCCATTGTGAAATATGCATAATCAAAAGCAATGTAATTCTGTCTTAGGTTGGTAAGGCTCTGTGCAGAATTTTACCCATCCTTGTCTTGCCAGTCTGCTAAAATAATTGCTAAATCAATAACTCTGTCTGGGGTGGGGGGTCAGTTTCAGTTTCATGCCATGTACTTTGGCTGCCAATGTTGTTAAAGACAAGCTTTAACACATTGGGCAGGAATAAAAGTATTTTCAGGACAAAAAAAGGGCTAGCATGATCAAGCTATATATGCCATTCTTGAAGCTTGACCAAAATGGAAATACTGACCTCAGGCCATGGATAACTATATCAGCAGTATCTGCAGCATCAAAGCTCAGCAGATCCTGGGCAGATGTTATACAGACCCTAAGAGAATACAAATGCCAGGCAAGGCTACTATATACAGCAATAGTCTCAATCACTATAGATGGAGAAACCAAGATATTCCATGACATAACCAAATTTACACAATATCTTCCCACAAATCCATCCCTACAAAGGATAATGGAGTGAAAACTCTAACACAAGGAGAGAAATTATACCCTAGAAAAAGCAGGAAAGTAATCTTCCAACAAACCCAAAAGAAGATAGCCACAGAAACATAATTCCACCTCTAATAACAAAAATAACAGAAAGCAACAATCACCATTTCTTAATATCTCTTAATATCAATGGAATGAATTTCTCAATAAAAGACATAGACTAATGGACTGGCTGCATAAACAAGACCTGGCATTTTGCTGCATACAGGAAACACATCTCAGTGACAAAGACAAACACTACTTCAGAGTACAATGCTAGAAAACAATTTTCCAAGCAAATGGCCCCAAGAAACCAGATGAAGTAATCATTCTAATATCTAATAAAATCAACTTTCAACCAAAAGTTATCAAAAAAAGATAAGGAAGGACACTTCATACCTGTCAAAGAAAAAAAAATTCTACCAAGATGAACTCTCAATTCTGAACATCTATACTTCAAATGCAAGGGCTCCCACATTTATAATTTTTGTTTTAATGTGGGTATTTTAACCCCTCTTTTGATGTACGTTCTGAGATGATTTACCCTTTCTGTTTTCTTCATTGTGGCTAACCTCACAAGATTTAAGTTTTCTTTCTAGCACCTTCTGTAGAGCTGGCTTTTTAGCTAGATACTATTTAAATTTGGCTTTTATTTTGGAATGTCTTTCACCATCTATTGTGACTGACAGTTTTTCTAGATATGGTAGTCTTGGCTGCCATTTGTGCTCTCTTTTAGAAGAGTTGTAGATCATCCATCCAGGTCCTTCCAGGTTTTAGAGTCTCTATGGAAAAGTCGGAAGTTATTTTAATGGTTCTGCCTTCATATCTTACTAGGTCATTTCCCCTTTGCAGGTTGAAATATTCTTTTTTGTTCCTCCATATATATGCTTTTATAGATAAGTTTCCATACAACCTTCTCAAGTGATATTGATCCCTCCCATTATTCTCTCCTGTAACTTGCCCTCCACTTCTTCTCATTTCAATTCTTCCCGTTCCATTTTTTCCCTTTTACTCTTTTGTACTACTGTGTTCTAACTCCTTTCTCCTCAGAGACCTTTTAAACAATGAGATAATCAATCCATTTTGAGCAGAATTGATTTTTTATTTTAAATATTTATTTTATTTTTTGTAAATGTATACATTTAGCACTTTTCCTAATGGCAAGTTTGATGAATCTTATAAATAACATTTTTTTTAAAAAAATGATAAGACTACAGATTTCACAAATTATTATAATGCACATATCAAATTTTATTTTTTATTTTAAGCTTACATACATTTATACATATGAAAACTTTACTAAATCCATTTCACATAAAGTATATTTGGTGTGGTGTTGGGAGATAACTCAAAAAATTAGAATATCTAATGTGCAAAATGACATCCTGGGTTTGCAGCCCCAAATCTCATGTGAAATAACGTTTGTTGCCTTCAGTTGCCAATGATCATAGCATTGGGAGATAGATACAGGAGGGACCTGGTGTTCACTGCCCAGAAAGTCATGTTACACAGGTGAGAGTCAGGTTCTATGTGAAACTCTGGGATAACATAGAGTGCAAGAGAGGAAGCACCCAATATCTTACTCTGGTCTCCACATGCACGTGCACAATTACACATCTATACGCACACACATGAACATGCACTAATAATACTTTCTGGTATTATTACTGTTTTTATTTTTATTAAGCATTTGATGATAAAAATAAAAAAAACTGTTTCCTAATTAATTATAGATAGACAGAAGAATTGATGCAAACAAAATATACATTATATTATAAATATGTTTTTTTTCTTCAAATTCAATACATTTACAAGCTACAGGGTTTTTGCTCTCTTTTTAATTTCCCATTTGTCTCATGAAAAGGTACAAGTCATGTTACTTAGTATATATTGAGCCTTTTCTGGATTAAACACCATACCTTATTCTCTTTGATTTAATTAGAAAGTAATTGATAGACAAAAAATGATAGACAGTAATACAATTTACCTTTTCAGAAAGAAAAATTGAAATAGAGAATTTAGACTTCATAACCAAGTAAGGCAGCTGTTTAATAGCCTAGTGGGAATTTAGGCCAAATCCAGTGTGTTCCCAGTGTCCCTGCTTTTAACCCTCTACTATTCTAACCCTCAAACCAGCAATTCAGGAGAAGACCCTAAGGTGAAGCCTCCATTGAATTTTATGTGCTTCATTATATTTCCTGGCTGGAGATGCTGCATTCAAAGTAGAATAGTGTGACAAACATCTGTTAAAGCGACTGTAGGAAAGTATGTCACAAGCAGACCTCTTTTCACACATGTACACAGTAGACATGCAATTTAATAACAAGTACATTTGAATAACATTTTATTCAAATATTATACTTTTGTTTTCTATAAAGAGATTGAAAAACCCTGAAGCACCACTCTAATTTTTGATCTCATTATAAATATCTAACAACCATACTTCTCATATGTGATGTTCAGATTTGCAAAATAAAACTTTGTGCTAAGCAGTCTCTAAAGTTTCACTTGGTTGTCTAAAACAAATCCTGAAATTCTTCCAATGTTTTCTTCTTCTGGGTAGAGTGACATTTACGAGATTTTTGCCTGCTGTCTAGACTTACCAGAAAAATGACTTGCAATTACAAATGACTGTATATATAAAATCGTGATACTCACATCATATATTTCAGAACATCCCTAAATACAGTTTGATCCATAATTTAGATGCATGTATTTTGCACTGGCTGAGACATATAACTAAGAAGAAACATTCACAAAGACAAATAGTGTTTTATAGCAGCTTGCAATAGCATCAAATCCTTCCCCTGTCCATTACATATGTATTGGTACATTATTTCAAGCCCTAAGCTGTAAGTGATGGTACATATGCTTAGCAGCTTGAATAATTCTTCTGAAAGCTTTATATAGAAAAAATTCAAGTAACTGCGCCTGCAGGACATATTATATAATACTGATTAAGTTTAGATAGTCTTTATTGACCATACATATTTTCAACTAGACTGTAAACTACTTTCACTGAAGAGGATTTTAGTTGCAATATTAACTAGGTGGGGATAAATAAGCTAAGATTTGTAAAGGTATCCATGATTTAAATTCTTTAATCCTCCCAGCTTAAGTTCTGAGAAATAATACCTGGTTTCTACACTGTTTTTTCAATGAACTTTTTATAAGGAGGTATAAGTTTAAATGAATTATTTTTGTGTTATCCTAATAAGTACTGTTCTGTAAGAGAAATATGAAGGGATTCCTAATGTCTTGCTGAGCTTTGGTGTGTGATTATTCCTGACATGTTGCTAGAGTTGTGGGTGAGGCATTCACTGAGCCTCATAATATATATTCACATTTAGAGGATATGTTGGATCTACTTTCTGATCCTAAATTTATATTACTTTGAAAACCATCTGTGTGTGCCTATGACATCTGAAGTTCAAGCAAGCCTTCTGCTCTGCAGGGGACTTCTGTGACAGATTTGTGGGCCTATAAGTCCACTAGCATTGTAAAAGCTGTTTCCTTACCTATACATGTATCCATAGAGGAGGGGTCTCCTTGTGTAGGGTTAAATTTCATGTGACTGCCTTGTATAAAATCTAATAACACTGAAAGAAAGAGCATTTTTTATTGTAAAACTGAGAATCCACAGAAAAGGAGTAACTCAGAAGAGATTTAATAAGTTTCTTCATGGTTTATCCTTCTAAGGAAAGGAGCCAGTTTTCCCTTCAGTTGCTAGCCTCTAGGATATTCCTGGAAAAGTGGATGTTATGTATGCCGTGAAACAAATTTAATCAAAATATTTTATGCTACAAATATATAGATTTATAGATTCATGACATAAACCTGCTCTAACTTTCTTCTAAGTACATATGAGAATTAAGATAAATTCACATTTTGCACAAAGGTTATTTCTGGACATACATAGAAAGAGCATTAATTTAAAAATCTTTAAATGGAGTTACTCTAAAACAGATTTTATAGTAGTTATTTTTGTTACATCTGAAACACTTATAGCAGATTTAACATATAGACTAAATGTAAATGTTATAAAAATATGTATATATTTGTTTAAAGAATTTGTCTTCTAACAAGCAGTTATATTTTTTAAAAGCCATATGAAAAAGACTAACACTGGGAAGATCCAGATGTTTACCAGTTAAGGATGAGCTCCCGAAAAGTTTGTGCAAGTTGATAAGTAAAAGATGATAGAATGGAATTTCTTTATTTTGTTTTTCCTATGGAAACTCTCACATGTAGATACACAATTAGACCAAGATCATGCAAACAAATTACTTAAATTCTAGTCGATGACTACTCCTAAAATATGTAATTATCAATATTCGTTTCCCTTAAAGTCTCAAATATCCATCAGTGTGGAAGAGTGGGAAGACACCAAAGATGTCAAAGACCCAGGACACCACCGCAGCATTCACCGCAACTCCACCTCTAGTGACCAGTCGGACCATCCCTTGTTGCGGAGGAAGAGCATGCAATGGGCCCGAAGGCTGAGCAGAAAAGGGCCAAAGCACTCTGGTAAAACTGCAGAAAAAATAACTCAGCAGCGACTGAACCTCTACAGGAGGTCCGAAAGACAGGAGCTTGCTGAACTTGTGAAAAACAGAATGAAACACCTGGGCCTCTCTACAGTGGGCTACGGTATGCTTTTTAAAACTCCTAGACACCTAAGCCTGTCATTTCTTCTTGTTACTAGTCTCACTGTCAACTTTAATGTAGGAAAGGACTGATTTTTGTTTGATAGGGTATGCACATGGCACTTTGATGAAAATATCATCTTTTGTGCAATATTTAAATAAAAATATTGCTAAAAGTAGTTAGTATTTATTTAGTTCACTAGGCAAGGTTTGAATCTACACCAGCAATATCTCACTTTAATTATTCTTAATATTTGAAGTGGATTTAGTTTCCACATTGGAGCTATAAAAACTAAGCCATGAAACTTTTGGATTTGCTAATACTTAGCTAAGATTTATATAGGTCTATCTGGCTGCAATTTCTCTCTCTCTCTCTCTCTCTCTCTCTCTCTCTCTCTCTCTCTCTCTCACGCACACACACACAAACATACATACATATATACATACATACAAACATACATACATACATACATACATACATATATACATACAAACATATATACATACAAACATATATACATACAAACATACATACATACAAACATATATACATACAAACATACATACATACAAACATATGTACATATATACATACTAGATACAAATATCATACCTTCCTAAATTCTACATTCTCAGATGAAATAAAATGGAGGCATTGCAAGTAAGTAACTATAATGACCAGTAGAGAACTATAATTTACAAATTGTGTTTAGTTTCTTAAATAAAGACTTCAAATGATTTACTTATTTTCTATTCTATTTTTTGAAATTCTAATATCGTTTCTTAAACAAGGACTTCAAAAGGTTTACTTATTTTCTACTTTATTTTTTGAGATTCTAATATAATTGTAACATTTCTTTCCTTTTCTTCCCTTCAAACTCTTCCATATACCACTTCCTGCTTTCCTTCAAATTCATTGCTTATTCTTCCATGGATTGTTAGAGTACTTATTTGTATATATGCACATTCATATGTGTTTCTAAATATAACCCATTCAGTTCATATTATATCACTTATGTAGATATTTTATGTCCTGACCATGGGGCTGTGTCCAAGCAATTGCAATGCTCTTTCCTGGGAAAGATCATTTTTCTCAGTTGTTCTTTTCCGAAGTCTAAGGCCTTGAAATTTTATTTTTAAAATAGAAATAATATTTTAATTGTTATTAATTGTTTAATTGTTATAGTACAAGCTATACAATTATTATTCTATATGTTAGTCAATGATTTTTAATTAATATACTTAATTAAGTAATGCACCAATCACGTTAGAAATGTCATTGTCATTAATTCAAGTTTTATTGCAGAAATGTGCTTAACAGACTAACACCAAAACCTGTAGACATACCATAGGGACAGAGGACATTCCACACAACCCCACTATTAGATGTCAAATGACATGAGGCCAGTAGCTGCTTAGAGGAACAGAATCCTTTGCCTTTATGACAAATTCCCCCATAATTTATTCCATATAATGTACAGATGTACATATATGAACATATAAGAAAAATTAATGAACTTAGTAGTCTGTATATATGTATGTACATATGTATATATATTATGTGTAATGCATATGCATATATACAACAATAATAATATTTTAAAGTTTATGCATATTAGAAAGAGACTAGAAGAATTTGGGGAGATAAGTTGTCAGGGATAACATAGATTTAGCCATCATATTGAAAATTTAAGAAAATAAAATACTAATTAACAAGAAACTACTCAACTAGTCAATGAAAATGGGGTATTTTCATTGCTTATATATACTCATGTACATATATGAATGAAAAAAATATATATATCCTCATATTCTCTTTGCTATCAAGTCTTATCTTGAGATGTCTTAATCACCAAGTTACAATTTTAAAAAGGTTGCTTTTTGGATTTTGGGGATTTTCTTTTTTGAGCATAAGAAGTGAAATATGTTTACTTAGTAGCTTCATATTGAAACTGTATACATTTTTTCATAATTCCTTAGAGCTATTAGATCGGTATCTTGTTTACTCTTTATGATTTTTTTCTAAGACTCAAAAACTTGTAATTAAATTTGCTCCAGTCAGGGTTCCTAATATAACTAACATTTGTAATATATTTTCTTATCTGCAAATAAAGACAAATCTGTGCAGAGTAATTTTAATAGAAATGCATTTAATATGTTACATTAAGATATAAATTCAAAATTCAAAATAATCTTACAGAAATTCACTAATGGCTACTTGCCACTTTGAATGAAATCTGAGATGATTTAATTTTTAACCAACTTATTTTCTATTTTTACCTTTTACATATTGCTGTTTTTCCATTTAATGAAAAGATCTATCACAGGATTATTCCTCTGGATCTCAGTTGTTTCAAGGATATTATAATTTCCTATTAGTCCACAAACAGAATAGCCTGTTACATCTTGACTATTAGAAATATGAAAATGCCTGCGCTTACTACCTGTGCATTGTCTGAGAAAGCAGCAAGGATTTGTAAGGGAATCTTTCTTTTCTGTTTTGCTTTTTAAAATTGGATATTTTCTTTGCATTTCAAATGTTATCCCCTTTCCCAGTTTCCACTATGAAATCTCCTATTCCATCCCCATTTACCCTGCTTTTATGAGGATACTCCCCACCCACCCACTCCTGCCTCGCCACACTAGCATTCCTCTACACTGAGGCATCAAGCCTACACCGCACCAAGGGCCTTCCCTCCCATGTTGCCAGATAAGGCCCCTTCAGCTCCTTAGGCACCATGGAGTTACTCATATTCTATTTGAATAAAACTTAGTTAATATTTCGCTCATGATAATTCTTATAATGAAAAATATTCTATCCATTTATTTTCTCCTTTTTCCTACTCCCTCTCCTATTCATATGTTTACACAAAGATACATTTTTCTGTTCTATAGCACTTACTTAACACCTGTGATCCCAGGTTATAATAACAGGACTTAGAATATAAAATATCATGGTCTTCTAGACCACTTCACTTAATACTAATTTTAATCCACGTAATCAATATTACTAGGGTCTTCCTAACTACCAGGAAGTGAACTCTTTAAGATACTAGGAATTGTGGTTATACAGACAAGAATTCCTTATTTACAGAGTTCATAAAACACTGTTAGAACAGTATGTTAATTTTTATGTACTTGAACCTGTTTTCCAATTTTTTATGTGTAAATTGAAAACAGTATCATATTTGTCAGAATATATTATTATTAATTATACTGAGACATATGATAATATATTATCACTAACAATTCCTTTACATTACAGAACACTTAAACATTCAGAATACTATAATTTTGGGTCCAGGATTTCCCATCTACATATACACCACATATCTGCTTAATCTTATATGCTTTTTTATGCACAAAATGATACAAATTTGAAACCACCGTTTAAATAAAAAGCAGAGGTACTTAGCAAACATGGTTATATGCTTAGATGTCCATGAGTTGTGAAGTGAGGTTTTTGTAAATCTGTATGCTCTGTGAGAACTGAGTAGACTATATGCAGTCATGGATATGGAATATAAAGGAGAAAAGGCAGAAGACTAAAAACAGGACATCTGTAGCCCATTTAGATGTAATGGGAAACTCTGGTATCTGAGTACTTGGAACATTCAGATAGAGACTCTTGGTCTGGTTATCTCCAAACATAAGCAACTTTGTGTACCACCCAGATTATTGAGCAACATCATTTGTTATATCTTGCCTGATGTAAAATCACGTAATGCTGCAAGTCTGGTACTATGTCATTGGTGCCACTGAAAGAACTGTATCCATAGAATGATTTGTAAACCAGATATGAATAGCATGAATAGTAGAGGCAGATACTTAGGCACAGTAGATATAGATGTGTTGTGAGTGTCTCTAAGTAAAAGAAAATATAAGCATGGCTTAAATAGAATATAAAATTTCTGGTATCCATGTAAATGAATACTGTTACCGTATTAGATTACAGACCCTTCTGTAAGGCCTGCTTTCTCTGAAATTAGAATATACTTAACCTCACTCTCCTCATCTGAGGAGCTGAGCCACACACCTCCCTCAATTATTTTCCTTCCTTACTCTGATACTCTGATCTCACTAAGGTTCTCAGTGGAACATAGGTTTGTTTCATAAGCATTTGCTTCACGTGACATTCTCCTAATTTTGTTGGAAAGGAATTTACCCTGATAGCCTGCTCATCCATAAGGTCAGATGTTAAAACCAGCTGAACTTGCAGTCAGGTTCATGAATATCAACATCCTTAAAGAGACACTATCAGCTCCACCTTCAGATGCCACATCTCAGCTGCCACAATCACGCCAAAGATTGCCATTTTAACACTTGCCTAGAGTTCTTCTTCATTCTGCAGTTCAAACACTACAATGATATATGCCTTTAACACCCAAACCATCATGTTCTCAAGAACAGCTACTGAGTACTATTTTCCATAGTGCTCCATATTCAGTCTATTTTCCATGCCACCAGTCCTGTAATATATACCAGCTCTACTAACTTATGCAGAGCACTCACTGTGAGGCCAGAGGCCCTAATCTTCCCTAGGTAAGCTGATCTTCAAGTATCTCTTAGCTGACTCTAAACTAGCCAAGTAATGGTAAGAGAAAAACAGATCGCCATGCTCATTCAACATGAAAGGTTCATATGTGTTAGTGCAGAAACTCGTATCAAAAGATACCACTAATGACCTAATGCTGCATACACTGGTTGCAACAGAAATATATAACAAGTATAAAAAATTAAGACAATACACATTCTTCACCCTGTAGAACAAACCAACCAACCAACAACAACAACAGCAACAACAGCAAACCCCACCAATTTCATAGTAACAGTTTCTGATAAAAACAGCGAATCAACCAGTGGAAGTTTCTTCAAAGTAGACCACAAATGGAGACATAATGCGAATCTCAATAAATATAAGGAATTTAAAGTAACTCTTTGTATTCTACTTAACTACAGCAGATTAAGCTTGAAATTACAGTAGAAAGTAAGCTATAGAGATTGTGAGATTAAATAACCCACTCTTTAATTGCAGAGATTAAATAACCCACTATTAAATGATGGATGTGTCACAGATAAAATTTAGGCAAAGATTTAAGAATTTTTGGGATAAAATGAAAATTGAAATACAAAATACAAAAATTTCTAACACACAATGAATACAGTCTCATTAATCAGAAAGAATACAAATTAACTACTTAGTGGTGCACCTTAACAATTTAGAAAAATAAAAATATTCCAAACCCCAAAGCAGAATGGGAGTAATTTTATAAAATGCCAAAACGTAATGGAGTGGAAATTTTAAATAATACAAAGAAACACTCCACACTCTAACTCTTCCTAGACTCCTTATTTCATATCTCCTTCCAAAATAATATTCTTTATGGCTTGTTTGTTTGTTTAACTCACTAAGTCTAATTAGTACTGTCAGTAAATATGCTTGGATATGAGCCATACAATGTGAAAAGAAAAATCTACCATTTACCACACTCCTAAAAAAATTAGTACCCTCCAGTGACAGTCATTAGCTGACTAGCTCATCGGCTAGTGGTAGGGTTTTCGAAGAACCACCCCATTGCATGCTGGAATCTTTAACCGGCTTGATCTTGGGTAGGTCTTATGCAGATAAACATATATACCTGTGTACAAAAGCCATGACTTTCATAGAACTCCTCCCTATCCTTTCGGCACTCACATTCTTTCTGTCTACCTCTTCAGATATTCTCCTGGAGTCTGATTCAGAGTGTAGGCTTGCTATAGAGGTCTCCTTTCTGGCTGAACATTTACAGTTGCATATTCTTAGCACTTTGAACAATTATGAATCTCTGAATTAACCATTACCTACTATGATAAAATGTTTCTGATTAAGATTAGGGGCAACATTTACCTATAATAAAAATATAAATATGTTGAAGGCAGATTGAAAATATGACCATTTGTATAACATATATTAATAGGTTCCCAATAAACTTATTAATAGGCCCATCACTTCCCTAGCTTGTCTATAGGACTGGGCTGTGTTTTCCCATGTTGAAGTTGCAAAGACAATCACGGGAACAAGTAATCGCCCTTATAAATAGTCTAGCAATTAGTGAACCAGTGGAAACATTTTACCTAGTAGATCAGTTTGGTAACTTACAGTGTCCAGTCCACAGCTGAATAAGGCCAATGGTGTCTTTCTGGCACTGTTAAGTTAGCCAGAAGGAAGGGTGTCCAGGTTAATTCAAGATAGATTTCTCTCTGTCCTTCAACCAAAGTTTTCAATGTTTTCAGCCATAGGGCCATATATTAAGTTATGATAGACAACCAAGAACCATGTCAGTGGCCTCTATTTTGTTGGGTGACTGTAGGACCTTATTAACCAATACATCTATGAGTGCATGTCTGTCTTTGAGATTTTTTAAAAATAACTCATGTCTTCTAGAAGCAGCATTATGAACTAATGTGGGGTTAAATGAATAACAACTGTAAATGGAATGTAAAATGGTGTTATTTCACTAGGCATCCTCATACATCCTTAAATTTTTATTAAGCTACTTTATACCCTTAATTCCCTTGCTAGAATTTTTGAACACTTTTAAAAATCCTATTTGATCGATGTGATTTTCTATAACATTTTGCATCTGATACTCCTGAAAGTTGCAGTGAAACTGTGTCTCCTATTAATGTCAGTTATAAAGTCACATGAATATAGATGACATCAATAGACAAATGACATCAATAGACACACTCACATGAAAGAGGAAAAGTTTACGGGACTTCAACCCTCTAACCAAAGAACTACTATCAACTGGGGAATGCTGAGAGCAGGAGAAATAGTCTTCCCCAAGGAACCACACAACGTTGGTTATCAAATAGCAAATGGTCCGCTCTGGGCTGATACACATACAAGTGAAATTATGCAGAGTGAACAGTTGGTGCTTCTGTATTTAAGAACGCACATACATGCACACACACATGCAAGCATGTACAACAACAATAAGAACAACAACAACTAAAGAGAGAAAAAAGGTGTGGAAGGAGGGAAATAAGGAAAGGATAAAATTTATAATTATATTATAATCTCAAAAAATTAATAAGAGAAAATTTAAAAGACTTACCTTTCACTTTTACTTCTCTTTTGAAATTTGTCTTCTTAAGTCCTAGTCAATTTGTTAATAGACACTTTGGGGGATATTTTATTTTTTGCATTTCTTTATAAAGTTTTATTAATAGTCGCTTGTCTGAAGTACATGGCAAAGATTTTTCTCTCATGCTGAGGCTTATGTGTTTGGTACCCTTGGCTGTGCCAAAGATTTCATGCAGTCTCATTCACTGTTTCCTATCCCAATAAAGCCCTATTAGACAGCTCTTTTCCACATTGCTATCCTGAAAGGAAATATTTGGTTCGTTTTGAATTGAGCTTTGTATAAAATGAAAGACATGAATCTAATTTCATTGTTCTGTAAGTGGATGTCTAGTTTTATTAGCACCATTTGCTGAACTGCTAGTCTTTTTCCACTGTGTATGGAAAATTTTCAATGGCTGTAATTTTTACTATATGGAATTTTTCCGCTGTCTACAGTCAAAATTTAGCTGTCTTGACACAGAAGATTATTAGTACATTTTTGATGCTAGGAAATAGAATCTTGATTCTCTGGTTCATGAAAATACATGTAAGGCAAATCAATTTTTCAGTAAGTATTGTATTATGTTATCAACACAACAATATTTTTTGTATGTTTGCATTGGTTAATGATACTTAAGGCAGGCTCTTAATAATCTATCAAAACCACTCTATTCCTCCTATAGAATTGAGAAATAACTGAAATGTAACCAGAGAAAGCAACTAAGATTAAAGAAATAGCATGTTGCCAATAAAATGACTGGTGAATGTGGATTTGATGTGCGTCTACAATAGACTTAAAATAACAAACACACCTACTCATTCTCAAACACAAAATTACAAAGAGGAAATAGTGACCACAGGCCTAAGGCAAAATGTGGTAGACAAGGAACAGGCCAGACTAGGCTCTCTTGCTAGGCAGACTTGAAAGAATGGGTTTGAATTCACCAACTACTTTTAACTTATATCAAAAGGATGACATTCCTCTTCTGGGAGGACAAGTCATTGAGGAGTGAAGAAGGAAACTGGAATTGCTGGTTCTGACTCTTAGCTCATCCATTCATCCCTTGCTTTAAACCTTGTGAAATAGCTAAGTATATTGCCGACTTGTTCGATATCATTCTTACCACCATTTGCACAACAAATGCGTTCAGTATGATGAGTTAAAATAAGCTAGTTAAGCAAGCTAAAATAGTGACAAAATAGCTGTATCAGAAAACTTATCTAGACAGCTTTGTGACAAACATGAGAGCAACACTGGCCCTTGGCTTATATCCAAAAACAAAAGGAGACTAGCTGTTAATGATGGAGTATGGCTGTATATCTACAATGGATAAGAGGCACCCTGTTAAAATCATCTTCCTTGTGTTGCACTTCAGAAATGCTGATTTTTATTTATAAAATTGAGTTGCTCATACTCACAAAAAATGAAGCTTTTCCTAGTGTACCTACTATCTTTCAGTGTGTTGTGATTTAGGGTGCCGAGAACATCATCCATTCATGTTCCTCTGAAAAGGACTTCGTGTAATTCACAGAAAATTAATTCTTTTTCAGAGAACTATGAATCAAACTTATTTTTCATCGAGATGTATGATCTTGATAATGTCATGTCAGTATAATGTGATTTATGTTTGAATTGTAACTATTTTTGGTATAAATATCATTTTTATAACAAATTGGGGTTTCAAACTTCAGCCTGTCGCTTTAGCCATTCATTCCTAAGTATGATTCCAGACTTAAGAAATAAATATGCTGGATTTCCACCTGCATATGACTTTCAAATAAACAATTATTTTAGTCTGTCACTTGCACTTTTAGGCTAAGCTTGTGCGAAGCAGTTTGTTTGTGAGGAGTTACACATGGTTTACATTTCCTTAGGCATTCTCGTTTTTTTTCCTGGTGACCCTGACCCTAAGGGAGGACTCAGATTTTTTTCCCGTACATCTACTTCATCAATTAGCAAACAAGCATATTACTTTATTTGAATATCAATTAAATCAGCTTGGGATTTTGTAATATTTTTACTGGTAACCTTTCAGTTGGCTCAACTATTTTGTCATTTGTCTGTCTTGTGAGATACTAACACTGATTTATAAATTTTTTTAAAATAAATTTGCATATCAATTGAACTAAAGCAGAATACATTATAACATTACAATGGCATATTTTATTGAAATGAATGTAATAAATTACATTCTTTTGTGGGAATTGTATTTTCAGTACAGCAAATTGTTTATTAAGTTCAGCCATGTTGGCCTAGCATGAACTTTAATTAAGTATTTAAATATTGAGGAACTTCTCTTGGTAAAGAAATAACTTTAGAGTTTTCTTCAAACTTACTAACTTAATATGTTCTTCAAGAACTATGCTTATTTATAACTGTAGTATCTAGAAATATGCTAATACTTTGGCTGGGTTTTTTTTTTGGAGGGTGGTTAAATGTATCAACATGCTTTATCTTTGGAAAGAAAGGTAGCCATTGATTTATATGTCCTTATGGCTTTATCCTCTCAGCTTATAATACTCTTCTAATGTAGAACATGAAAAGCTACAAAGGTGTTCACATTTTAAAATAATTATTCCTATGCCTTTTGTGCTGGTGAGTTTCTTATTGCTACATTCGATACTTGAGGTTGGATACTTTTAAAGAGATTGTTATTTAAGTCGTATTATTGGATATGACAATTCTAATACAGTTTGAACTCACCAGTTTGCAGTTTTGTGATGGCCACTTGACTATGATATATTAAAAGTTTGTGAATTTAATAGAAATTTACAATGTCAGATAATTGAATATTTATCTCTTAAAACAACTTGATCTAACAAAAAATTACTCGGGACACAGCATGGTGCTCTGAGGACATTAACTTCAGTGCCTACACTGTGTCCTAGCACTGCCAAACATGGCCAATGACAACCAGGCTTCCAATATAAGAGTGTCTGAGGTGGAACTAAACATTCAATTAATACTTAAAGCATAGCTCTTCCATTTTTCTTGAAGAAAATAATTTGCCAGAGTAATCTACTTAAAATGTATCATTAAATTTTTTAAACAGAATTCTTTGCATTTTTAGAGAAAAAAACAAATTCTGCCATGAAAACACACATGTTAAACTATGCATATTTTCACACTATCTCTAATGCCTTCTAACTACATCTGCCTAGAATAGTTTTTCAGGGAATTTCCTATATCAACATTCTCTGAGATGATGCTTACTTCTAATTATATCTAATTATTATATAGGGAAATGAATCAAACAAATATCCCATATCCATTTCTTTAGTAAAAATGCTTTTTAATTGTAATGACTTTCAGGAGAAAATGTAACTATGGTTACGCTGAACAGAATTAGATACTTTGTTTTTATCATCTACTGGAACAAAAAGTAGGCACATTACAGATATTTCCAAGGCAGAAATGGGAAAACCAAAGCTACATTCATTAAAACAACAACACAACAAAACAAACATACAAAGAAACAAAAACTACAGCAAGTTCTCATTGACAACTCCATGATTTGAACACAAGTACAGTAACTGTGGTAATTTTGTGTGGATCGCTTAACAACCTTAACATCTTATTTTATTTTATTTTATTTTAGATGAAATGAATGATCATCAGAGCACTCTTTCCTACATTCTGATTAACCCGTCTCCAGACACTAGGCTTGAGCTGAATGACGTCGTGTAAGTTGATCTCATGTCATGCATTAGGGCTATATAAACTACTAATTTGTGTTTTATTCACTAATATGGTTCATTCTTTGTTTTCATGATGAGCATGCATAGAAAATAGTATTTTGGGCAAAAATATGTAACTGTGCTTCTAGTGCTATAAAGTGTCGAGTTGTTAATAACGGGATATTTGAATGAGGAAGTAGTAGCATAGTAGCAAACATTAAGTCTCTGGGCAAGTGTACACGTGTAAAAATAAGAGAAAATCTATACAATAAGTGGAAAACACCTCATAGAGAAAGTGAAGTGTTCAACACTGTGTAATTCTACAGATTGATACATGTCCAAAATCAAAAATAAAATACAAAAAAATACAAAAGAAAATATCCAATAAATAATAAAACAGAAAATCTATGTGTAGGGAGCTGACTTTAAGCAGAAAGCGGCTAGAAAGCAGTTATCTTTGCAGCCATCTAGAACCATTTACCCTGATAGAGACTTGGTTTTTCAGCAGCCTACAACAGCTGAGCATACTCTAACAAATATCTTGTTTATTCCACATAACTTGTTTTGTTGTTTAGTGACCTCAGCTGCATAGTACACATGGTAAAATGTTTTCACCTGTGTTCTCCTGCATGTGCTTATAAATACCCAGGATTTCCTTGTAAGAATATATACAGTCAATAGAGTTAAGAGGTATATGAGTAAATAGGGTTAAGAGGAATGAACAAGAGTGAACATGCGCCAATAGAAGAGAAACAATAAAGGAGACTTGAGACTTGATTCCAGAACCTCTGCCTTGTCTCCATTCTTCGAGACCCTGACCCCTTGACCAGAACAGCAGCTCGGTCCCCAACATCTATGACAACTGGAATTTGTGACTGATCATCACAGTTGTGGGCAAGGGGCCAGTTATACTGAATCATTTAAATATGCATTTGTGATGCTTCAAATAAAATATTTTAACATTAAAAAAATACAATAGAAAAGGGTCTGAGAGAGGAATATTATTCACCAAAACAGTGGTTCTCAATGTTTCTAATGCTGTGACCATTTTTTATTATTGCTATTAAATTATTTTATATATTTTCATTTCAAAAGTTGCCTTCTCCCAGGTTCCCCCTTTCCAAGTTCTTCACCTTGTCTCCCTTTCCTCCCTCCTCTGAGAAGATGCACCACTTCCTAGCCATCCGGCCCCACCTCACCCCCACCAGCATCCCTCTTCCCTGGGGGATCAATTTTCCACAGGATTAAGTGCATCCTCTCCCACTGAGGCCATACAAGGCAGTCCTATGGTACACATGTGCCAGGGGCCATGAAACAGCCTATGTATGAGGCTTGGTTTTTATCTTAGATTCTGGGAGCTCTGAGAGGTCTGGGTTAGTTGACACTGTGATTCTACCTATAGGGTTGCAATCCTCTTCAGCTCCTTCAGTCCTTCTAACACTTCCACATTGATACCTGGCCTCAATCCAATGACTGGTTGTAAGTACCTGCATTTGTTGCAGTCAGTGATGGTAGAACCTCTCAGAGAACAGTCATGCTAGACTCCTATTTGCACATACAATATGGCATCAAAAGTACTGTCAGGATTTTCTGTACATACATAGAATCGGTCCCAGGTTGGGCCAATCATTGGGTAGCCTTTCTTTCAGTCTCAGCTCCATTTTTGTCCCTGAAGTTCTTTTAGACAGAAACAATTCTGGAATAAAGTTTTTGAAGATGAGTGGGTGGTCCCCTGTATTACCCGGGGCACTGTCTATCTAATGAAGCTGGTCCCTTCCAGTTCCATCTCACAGTTCTTCTAATGTCATCCCCATTGAGTCTTAGTAGCCTCTCACATCCCAGGCATCTGGGAATTTGTTGAGAGTCCTCCTGATACCTAACCTCTCCACTGCTGCATATTTCCATTCATTCTCCTGGCCCTACAGACTCCTTTTTTGTTTTTCCCCATACCAGATCCTGCATCTCCTTTTCCCCTTCCCCTCTCATCTCCCACCCAGTTTCCTCAATCCCTCTGCCTCTCAAGATTATTTTGTTCCCCTTCTAAGTGGGATTCGGGTATCCTCACTTAGACCTTTCTTGTTAAGATTTCTGTGGTCTGTGAGTTGTATCATGGGTATTTTCAACTTTTTGGCTAATATCAACTGATCAGTGAGTGCATAATATAAATGTCTTTTGAGTCCGACTTACGTCACTCAGAATAATATTTTCTAGTTTTGTTCATTTGCTTGCAAAATTCATGATGTTCTCCACTTTAGTAGCTGAATAGTATTCCATTGTGCAAGTGAACCGCATTTTCATGTATCTATTCTTCAGCTGAGGGACATTTGGGTTGTCTCCAGCTTCTGGCTATTACAGATAAGGCTGCTATGAACATAATGGAGCATATATCATTGTGGAATGGAAAAGCATTTGGGGGGGAAATTCCCAGGAGTAGTATAGCTGGGTCTTCAGGTAGTTCTATATTCAATTTTCTGAGAACTTCCAGATTCATTTCCAGAGTGGCCACCAGCAGTGGAGGAGTGTTGAGCTATATTGAATTTTCTGGAGAACTGCTAGATTGATTTCCAGAGTGGCCACCAGCAGTGGAGGAGTGTTCCTCTTTCTCCAAGTCTTAGCCTGCATGTGCTGTCCCTAGAGTTTTTGATCTTAGCCATTCTGATTGGTGTAAGGTGAAATCCGAAGGTCATTTGATTTGTATTTCCTTGATGATTAAGGATGTTGAACATTTTTAAGTGATTCTTAGCTATTCAAGATTCCTCTGTTGAGAATTCTCTGTTTAGCTCTGTATCCCCATTTTTTAATTAGGTTATTTGTTTTTGTAGAGTCTAACATATCATTTGCAAATATTGATACCTTGGTTTCCTTGCCAGTTTGTATCCCCTTGATCTCCATTTGTTGTCTTACTGATCTAGCTAGAACTTTGAGTACCACATTGAATAGATATGGGGAAAGTAGGCAGCCTTGTTTTGTCCCTGATTTTAGTGGGATTGCTTCAAGTTTCTCTCCATTTAATTTGATATTTGCTGTTGGTATTTTTTTGTATATTGCTTTTATTATGTTTATATATTGGCCTTGAATTTCTGTTCTCTCCAAGAGTTTTAACATGAAATGGTGTTGGATTTGGTCAAAGGCTTTTTCAACATGTAATGAGATGACCATGTGATTTTTTTTCTTTACGTTTGTTACCTAGTGGATTACATTGATGGATTTTTTTATATTTAACCTTCCCTGCATCCTTGGGATGAAGCCTACTTCATGGTAGTGAATGATGGTTTTCATTTATTTTTGGATTCTGTTTGGTAGAATTTTATTGAGCATTTTTGCATCAATATTCATATGTGAATTTGGACTAAAGTTCACTTTCTTTCTTGGGTCTTTGCTTAATTTAGGTATCAGAATATCTGTGGCTTTGTAGAATGAATTAGGTAGTATTCCTTCTGTTTCTATTTTCTGGAATAGTTTGGTATAAGCTCTTCTTTGAAGGTCTGGTAGAATTGTGCTCTAAAAACATTTGCCCCTAGGCTTGTTTTAGTTGAGTGGTTTTTATGACTATTTCTATTTCCTTAGGGTTTATGAACTGTTCATATAGTTTACCTGCTCTTGATTTAATTTTTGTGTGTGGTATCTGGCTAAATAATCACACATTTCATTTAGATTTTTCCAGTTTTCTTGTGTATAGACTTTAGTAGTAGGATCTCATGATTTTTAAAAATTTCATCAGTTTCTGTCATCATGTCTGCCTTTTCATTTCTGATTTTGTTAATTTAGCTAAGAGTTTATGTATCTTGTTGATTTTTCTCCTAGAATCAGCTCTTGGTTTTGTTGATTCTTTGTATCTTTCTCTTTATTTCAAAATGGTTGCTGTCTACCCTGGGTTTGATTATTTCCTGCAGTCTATTTCAATTGGGTATATTTCCTTTCTTTTGTTCAAGAGCTTTCAGATGTTCTGATAAGTTGCTAATGTAGGATATCTCTAATTTCTTTGCCTGTTCACTTATTGCTATGATTTTTCCTTTTAGCACTGGTTTCATTATGTTCCATAAGTTTAGCTATGCTGTGTCTTCATTTTCATTAAATTCTAGAAATTCTTTAATTTCTTTCTTTATTTCTTCCCTGATATAATTATCATTCAGTAAAGAGTTGTTCAGTTTCCTTGAGTATATGGGCTTTCTCTTGATTTTGTTGTTAGTCCCTGTTGATCTGATAGGATGCATGAGATAATTTCAATCTTGTATCTGTTGAGGCTTGTTTTGTGACTGATTATATGGTCAGTTTTGGAGAAGATACCATGAGGTGCTGAGAAGAAGGTATATTCTTTTGTTTTAGGGTGTAATGTTCTGTATATACCTGTTAAATCTTTTTGGGTCATACCCTCTATTAGTTTCCCTGTGTCTCTGTTTAGTTTCTGTTTTAGTGACCAGTCCATTGGTTAGACAGGGTGATAAAGTCTCCCTCTATTATTGTGTGATTCAAAGAGTATTTTATGTTTTTCTAGAGTGACTTTTATGAATGTGGGTTGTGAGGCTGTAGCTTGTTCATGGGCGGCTAGGGCCACAGCTCAGGGAACAGAATCTCAGGGAATTTGACTGAGTTCACTCCAGGCAATGCTGGGCAGAAGCTGGGCTATAGAAAGCCACAAAGCTCCACTCCATGCATGGAGAGATTGCAGTCTGAGGTCCTAGGTTAGGGGTCCCCGGGCCAAGGTGGCTGGCAGGAGACAGACTAGTCTCAGCCCTTGGGCTTCCAGACACAGCTGATAGGCAGCAGAAGGACTGATACTGGGGGGGAGGGTAGTATATGAGCTAGACTGGCCCACAGCCAAAGGGGGGGAGGGGGAGAAGCTACTGCAGTACTCCATGGGGTAGATGAGACTCTTGGTCATGGCGACTCACTTGGCTGGGTCATGGCTTGCTCAACTAGTTTGCTTGAGTTGGTGGGCTCCATATCGGGAATGCAGAGAGGTCCTCGGAGGGAAATTAGACAGTGGCTTGGTAGTTGGAGAACAGTCCCCCATTGTGGGCCCCAAAGACGAGAGGAAGTCCATGATCTTAAAATGTTTATTGTCATGGCGGAAAGTAGATGAAGCTGTCCTCAGGGCAGGCCTGAGGTTAAATACCTTTTGTTAGTAGGAGGAGAGTCTAGGAAGGAATGCTTAATTGGCTATGCCATCTGGCTTTTAGGTAACTCATGAATATGGAGATCTCTTGAGGCTCTGTGCCTGTAGTCATGCCCTCTACCTGTGCTATGTAACACAAACCTCTCTTTGGGAGGGGCTGTAGAGAGCTGAAGCTAGTGAGAGGAACCTGGAGGCCCAGGAGTACCACCAAACTCCTCCAGTACCTTTAGGGTCTCTGGGGTTAGAAGCAGACTCAACTGGGTACCCCACTGCCTCTCACAGCCCACCTTCCCACAGTGAGTGCACTTGCATTTGGGGCATAGATGTTCAGAATTGAGACTTCATCTTAGTGGATTTTTTTCTTTAATGAGTATGAAGTGTTCTTCTCCATCCTTTTGATTCCTTTTGGTTGAAACTTTATTTTATTGGATATTAGAATGGCTACTCCAGCTTGTTATTTTCTTTGCTTAGAAAACTTTTTTCTAGTCTTTTACTCCGAGATAATGTCTAACTTTGTCACTGAGGTGTATTTTTTGTCTGCAGCAAAATTCTGCATTCTGCTTCAGTGTGTTAGCCTATGTCTTTTTATTGGGGAATTGACTCCATTGAAATTGATAGATACCAGTGATTGTTGTTTTGTGTTATTTTTGTTGTTGGAGGTGGTATTATGTGTGTGTGATTCTCTTTTTGGTTTGTTGTGAGATGATTAATTCCTTGTGTTGGAGTTTTCCTTCTAGAATCCTCTGTAGAGCTGGATTTATAGACAGACATTTATTTAAATTTAGTTTTGTCATGGAAAATATCTTAATTTCTTCATCTATGGTGATTGAGAGTTTTGTTGGGTATAGTAGCCTAGGCTGGTATTTCTGGTTTCTTAGGGTCTGCATGACATCTGTCCAGGATCTTTGGGCTTTTAGAGTCTCTGATAGATAGGTCAGCCTTTATATGTTACATGGCCATTTTTTCTTTATTGTTTTTAATATTCTTCCTTTGTTCTGTGCATTTAGTGTTTTGATTATTATGTGCTGGTTTTCTTTCCTGGTCCAATTCATTTAGTGGTCTGTAGGCTTCTTTTACATTTATGGCCATCTCTTGCTTTGGGGAAATTTTCTTCTATGATTTTGTTGAAGATGTTTTCTGGCCCTTTGATCTGAGAATCTTTGCATTCTTCTATTTCTATTATTCTTAGTTTTGGTCTTTTCATGTATCCTGAATTTCCTTGATATTTTATATTAGGAGCTTTTTATGCTTTGCATTTTCTTTGACCTTTGTGTCAATATCTTCTATGGTATCTTCTATGCCTAAGATTCTCTCTTCTATCTCGTACTTTGTTGTATCTATAGCTCTTGATCTCTTTCCTAGATTTTTCATCTCCAGGGTTGCCTCCATTTGTGATTTTTTTTTATTGTTTTTATATCCATTTTTAGATCTTAGACCACTTTGTTTAATTCTTCACCTGATTGTGTTTTCCTCTGTTTCTGGAAGGGATTTATTTGTTTCCTCTTTAAGGGCTTTTATCTTTTTCTTACGTTTTTCTGTATTTCTTTAAGTGAGTTATTTTTATCCTCTGTAAAGGCCTCTATTATCTTCATGAGATGGGATTTTAGGTCAGCATCATGTTTTTCAGGTGTGTTAGGGTATCCAGGGCTTCTTGTTGTGAGAGAATTGGGTTCTGATGGTGCCAAAATACATTGGCTTCTGTTACTTATGTTATTGAGCTTGCCTCTCATTTTCTGGTTATTTCTGGTGTTATCTGGCCTCTCTTTCTCTGTCTGGAGCCTGCCTCCTTGGAAGCAAGCAGAGCTCTGGGATTGGATTACAGCAGGCCTCCTGGAATGCAGCAAATGCTGTCAATCATTGGGGGCTCTGGGCTCCCCTGTCATTGTTTAGGGCAGATCACCTGGGAAACAGTCAGGGTGTGGGATGGTGGGAGGAGGAGCAGGCACACAGGTCTTCCTTCTGATAAGATGTAGACCAGAAGGGACATGGGGTTCATGCAGGCGAGAGGGGTCCCGCAACTGCTGGACTCTATGAGGGTCCCATCTGGGGCAGTTATTTGGGTGGGGGTCTCACCTGTGTCCCTGGTTACAACAGATCTCCTGAGAGACCTACAGACTGTGATGTGGGGAGAGGGGCAGACATGCTGCTATGTCTTACTGGAAGTGTAGACTAGATGAGAGCTGCTGTGACCCTTTAATAAAGTCATAGTGTTGTATGACTCCAACTATAAAACTATCTTGCTGCTATATCATAAGTATAATTTGCTACTGTTATGAATGATAATGTAAATACCTTATATGTAGGATAGCTGACATGTGATTCTGAAGTGTCATGACCTACAGACTGAGAACCAACGCACTAAAAGTATAAACAGTGCTTACACAATAGTAGTGACACTACCCTGTAAATGGGAGAGAGAAATGAGTATAACATTTTCCTTTACTTCTAAGTACTTACACCTAATTACCAAAACTATAGTGTAATCACAAGAAATTGAAAATAATGTATAATGATGTTTGTAATATAATACATTCATGTTTGATTAAGTTAGCTGGTGCTTCACTAATTTCAAGAAAGAAAGACATTTCTTCAAGATGGAGTGGATTCAGGGGTGGGGGGATATCAACTAACTTCTGAAATTTAAATAAGATTTGTTTTATTGGATAGTAGAGGACTTTCAAGAACCGGAGAGCTGGTAGGAGAAAACATTCTGCACAGGAAATACATAAAGTATGTTGGGTAATATTTTAGCAATATAACAGTGGAAACTCAAGTTAGACTTAACCCCAAGAAGAGACAAATCAAGAGTTCAAGTATGACATATAATAGATGGCATTTCACACCTGATCAAAAAAGTATCAATAAATTAGATATAAGACTTTTACATTTGGTAGTGCAAGCATAAAAACAAAATTCTTACAAAAGCCTACTTTTCAGTCCATGATCAATAAAGTTCTGGATCTGCTTAGATGCTCATAGACTGTGATTACCAGTCAGTTACCATCCACTGTGATGGGAAGATGACAGCAGCAGGAGTTTGAGATAACTTGTCCCTGCCTCCAGGTTGAGAAGCCCAAGACAAGCAGAGCTTGTGTTCAGCTCACTCCCTCCTTTTTACATTGTCTCGGAATCCATCACAGCTACCTTCTATCCTCAGTCAATATAACCCCCAGTAGAAAAGCTGAGAAACCCATCTGTCAGTAGATTGTAGATTCTAGGTTGAAAATTGAAACTGACAGTCACAGCTTGTAATTGACATACTTCGTGTTGAACATTTATCATCTGAATTGAGATTCTCAAATTACCCCTTTTTTCTTTAAGTATTTTGAAGTGTACAGTAATTTTACAGTAATTTAATTTCTTTAAATATTTCTGGTGACTATGCAGAAATTATCATAATCCAACTTTGGAATATTTCATACTTCCTTAAAGAAGATCTGCGTCATCAGATGTGTTAAGCAATCACTTTCCAACTTTTTCTTTTTTATTCTAACTGATGTCCTTTATTAGGCTACATTCTGTTTTACAGGTGTCTTAGTTAGGGTTTCATTGCTGTGAAGGGACATTATGACCAAGGTAACGTATATAAAAATAAGCATTTAATTAGAGCTGGCTTCTAATTTCAAAGGTTTAGTCCCTTGTCATCATGATGGGAAGCAATGCAGCCTATAGGCAGGCATGCTGATGGAGAAGCTTATAGTTCTACATCTCCATCCAAAGGCACTGGAAAGAGACTAGCTTCTGCAGAAAACCAACAGGAGGATCTATTTCACATTGGGCAAAGCTTGAGCCTAGAAACTCAAAGCATACCTGACAGTAACACAGTTCCTTCAACAAGACCACACATATTCCAATAAGGACACATCTCCTAATAGAGTCACTTCCTGTGGAACAAGAATTTAAATGTATGAGTCTATAGGGGCCAAACCCATTCAAACCACCAAAACAAGCTTTATTTTATTCACAAAGTTTAAAGCCAATAGTATCATATAGCCTGGATTCTTTTGTTATTTTATTTCAACATTGACAAAATATAATGGCAATTTAATCATATGGCAGTGTAACAGTCTTTACTTTCAAATAATATTCAGTGTAAATAGATTACACTTTATTTTTTTCATCAGTGTTGTTTTAACATTTGCTTCTGTTTTTGGACTCTTGGCATATAGTATTATGCCATTTTGTGGATGCTTATTTTCACTGTTTTAAGGATAATCTTGGCAGTAAATTTCTGGGTATATGGTGATATTGTGTTTAGCATTTTGAGGATAACTTAAACTATTTAATGAATTATTTCTACAAGATTTCCTCTCTAATAGATAGTTTAACAGTGTCCTAATAAACACATGTTATAATTTATGTCCATTTATGATTTTTAATAATTTTATGTAACTGTTCAAAATATCATATACATATTCAAAGAATAGTGATCAAATCCTTCCTTCCACTAACCTTCATCTCCTCTTGTAAACCATCCAACCCATATTCCCCCTACCTTTTTGTCCTCCTTATATTATTGCACATAGCTTTTGAACTCTGAGTCCTATTAGTGCTGAGTATATGCATGTGGTTGAAGGACCATTGACTTATTATGCATTGACAATCTACTAGGGAAAGCATCACTAAAGATAAGTGGCTCTCCCATCATTTATCAACTTCCAGTAGTTCTTCATCTACTGGTGATAAGTATGACATCACTGCCTGCTTAAAAAAAAGTATTTTCTCTAACCATGGTTAATAACAACATAAGTATGTGGATATAAACGTAAATATTTAGAAGGTAATTTCACAACACTACCATTTAGAGAAATGCAACTATTTAGTTCCCATCTAATGCCTATAATCTTGCCAATCATAGAATTTGACCATCTTTACAATGGTCATGCCATGAAAACCCTCTTGTGGAGCAGGCCACAAATGAAATGGAAAAGTGATTAGTTAGTATAATTATCATGCCATTTTTATACCAGGGTCACAACTAGCCAGATAGGTTGGTATTGTGGCATGTGGTGTCCTGTACTTGGTATCTTGAAGCAAAATGTGTGGTATATTACTATCTAGTTATGATAGACAACAAAAATGCTCCCAAAAGACATTGGAAGTTTATTTCAAATATGTTTGTAAATGCTAGTGTCCTAATGTGTTTCCTCTGTTTTCTGTTGATAGTTTTATAGTTGTGATTTTAAATATCCTTTAAAATTTTTTAGATAATTTTTGTGTATGGTTAAAAAAATCACAATATGATTCTATGATAATATTGTTCAGTTTTCACAGAAACATTTTTTAAGGAAAATTTTCTTTCTTCTCCTCAAGTCTTGATCCTCTGTTGCAAATTTAATCACTTGAAAATACATTTGCTTGTCTATATGCAAGTACCATGCTGTGTCACTTCCTTACCATAGCTTTGAAGCATAGTCTGCTAAGTAAGATGCAAGCATTGTAATGTTGCCAGTTTTTTGAGATTTTGCTCCATATTGCATTATTAGATGGGCTGTCACCGAAATGGATAAAAACCTTTAGTATATGCAATGCTAAAGCTTTAACCATATTCTGTTCTATACAGAAATTTGCATAAAGAAAAAAAATAAAATGGATGTCAAATGGTGGTTAGTATTCAATTTTAGGGTAAAATTAGACATTTTTCAAAAAAAGTGACTAGAAATGTGTATTAAAAAGAATATCATTGTCTCTACCTCAAACCTGGAAATAATTCCTAAATTATGCCTAACATGATCAGTTACAAGGTTTATAATGTAATAAGATAGGACATATTTGTAATCTGGTGAGCATGAGTTTATGCTTGTAGATTTCTTATTGGTCTGTCAAAAGTTACATTTGATGGTGTTGAATTTATAAAGGACTGTTGAATAACTGTATATTGTACCTGACTCTATCTTTAAGACTTCCTTCTGTAGATCACTATAATAAAATTTAGCAACTTCTTTGTTTACCATCCATATTTGTATATCTTCTTTCCTTAAACTCATTTTAAAGAAAATTTTTTTAGGAAAACTGCTATCTATCTCATATCTTAACTTCAATACTCTATTTCAAAGTAATAATAACTGATTTTTTTGTTGTTTTTTTTAGGCTCATTCTATTTGTATGCTATAATACATCAAGCCTACAACAACAATCATGCATGATTAATTTTAGCAGTCTGCTCAAAATTGATAGCATTAATCTTTTGTCTCTATGACCATGTTTCTCTATCATATATGTATGCTTATTACTTCAAATGAACTGTGAAACAGACAATAACGAAGACATCTAGTTGTTGGACATACAGCAAACCAGGCATGTTTGTGAAGAATTTCCTGTTCTTTGAACAGTCTTTTTGTAATTTAATCAAAAATATCAATATAAGTGCCAGGAATATATGACTCTCATATTACAGTGACTGTAGTTGTGGCAATGTCAGAAGGCTTAGATGAACTCAAACTATGGCACATTCTCGCACCTTCCACGACTAGCAGCAGATCAAAAAAGAAACAAACCTGCTGTGTTAAACTGGTTTATACTGATAATCATGTAGAGAGCAGTGTTTGTCACAACATCAATGCAGTTAGTGAATAATTAATTATAGCTTACTTTTGTGTTTTTTCCTAAAATTTACTTTTTGAAGTTCATTCCAAATCAGGGAGCAACATTAATTTGATTCTGAAACAATAAATCACTAGATGAAATGTCATTAAAAGACTTAATGTGTGCTATTAGTTTTCTTCATCGATTTACAATGCTATTGAAATTTCAAGCAATTAGAAAGCAGTGTGTGTAGATAGTGAAATCCCATTAGTAGATAAAAGGACAGTAATTTCCACTTTTATTTGATGGAAGGAACTGGATGGAGCTGCTTTCTCTTGTCTAATTCATCATAATTATGAGGGGCTGAATAATTTTCCTCCAGGTTCTAAGAAGGAAAGTACAAATCATTGTTAGGTGTTCATTCCTAAATTTGTTCTTGATTCCTTTTGGTATTTTCTTTGGAAATTATTACAGTAATGTGGAATTCTGCTTGCATTTTCACCTGGAATGACCGTCCTTGAAAGTCATTATTTAAAAGCTTTCGTTATCTTTTTGCTGCCTTTCTTTCTAACTTCAACTACCACTACTTCCTGGTCTAAACCAGCTGTATAGACAAACTATCTTTTAAATAGACACAAAGCACAGCTCTTGCTCAGTGCCAGCAATTGTCTATTTAACTTAGTTTGGAGTGGGCTTTGTGCTTTGTGCTTTGTTTTCTCATGCCTATTGAAATAAACAAATTTCTACCCAAATGCTTTAATAAAGTATTATCCTGTTATCTTCTGCTTGGGGGCTATTTATGATTCCTCTTTTTTTTTGTATTTGTTCCATACATTATATATTTATTTGTTTACTTACTGACTTTATTATTTATTAATCTATTATTTTGTTATGAATTGCTAATATGTAATAATGCCACATATAGTTTCATGGGATGAAGATCCCTTTCCTCAAACAAATCTGGATATTAATAGAACATTTGAGTTTGTCAAATGAACATTTTCTTATTTATTCATAGAAATTATCGAGAATGATTTTTCAAATAATCTCATGGTAATAGTAGTTGTTACATGTAACCCCAGCAGTTGCAGAAAGAGACAGAAATATCACCATGATTTTGAAGCCACACTTGCCTACCTAGAGAGCGTAACAACAGTTATGATGAAATAATGAGACCAAACAGTATCAACAAACCAATAAGCATAAAGAATAATAAAGAAATATAAAAACATTTAATACTTCAATATTATTTTCTTAAATATTAGATGAACAATTATCCAACTACTACAAATGTTGTTTTGGCATAGTGTTTGCTGTTAACAGTAATTAAATATGTAAATTAAAGAGATTTTTTAAATCACTTTCAACAATCTCTTAGTTGTATGAATAATAAAAATAATCACCTATTTACTGATGGTTACGATATAGATTTTGATAGAAAGTAACCAGTTTACGGTCACAAGCAGAAACCATGAATAAATTATGGAGTTTTGACTAATTGAAGCATCATAATTTTAAAGAGTGATTCATTAGCATCTACCATCTAATTGCAGTTCAGTTACTGAGAGTTTTTCCATTATTTATTCAATAATGTGGGCCTGCATTTTGCCTCAACACAAAGGTGTGGGACACTGCCTCACTGATGGGGTGCAGGGCTCTTGTGACTCTGACACACTACTCAGGGGAGATGAAATACAGCCTCAGATAGGAGTCCTAGCTCATATTTTTCTGAATGATAAACGACAGGGTAAGTGCCAGGAGTGGAGGGGTCTCCTGTGGAAGACTTAGGTGCAACTCTGTACAGGTGGACCTTGATGAGGGAGACAACCATTGCTTGTCCAAACTGTTTATTCATAGTCTATGAGGATGCATACAACGTACTCAGGATGAACCCTTTCTCAGGAGGGGATGCCCAGGAAGAGAAGCTCATTGGCTAGACACTTTGTGTCTATCTAGACACCTTATTGGCATGGAGAACTCTGAGTTTCTATGCTATATGACCAGTTATCATGGTCCTCTTAGTGGGATGTCATGGTCACATGCTCCAGGATGGTACCCTGGTTGGGAGATGACTTAAATACCTACTCTTCCCAGTTAAGAGATTTACTAGGTTTTTTGAATCTGCTCCACCATACCAGTTCTTTGGTCTGGTGGCATGGTTCCACTTGCCCCACACAATATTGTTTTATATAAGTTATGTTTATAACTTACAGATAAAACATATAGTAACACTTAGAATTAAGGTTGCCTTAATTTACTAATACAGCTTTGTTTTCCTTTGATAGATATTTGATCCGACCAGATCCATTGTCCTACCTTCCAAACAGTGAACCCAGTAGGAAAAACAGCATCTGCAATGCTGCTGTTCAAGATTCTCGGGAGGAAACTCAACTCTGATGAAAAGAAAATAAGAGACATTATATTCCTTACAGAGATCGTGCTTAAAATCATTATAATGTTGCAGATAATTCTAAGAGCCTGACTGGAATGTATTCAATTTCTCATGTTACTTCTATTTAACAATAAAATCTATTCTCTTAGAAGTACAGATCATTTTGAAACTTAATGTGATATTTGTTGACATCTTCCTGGTTAATATTTAAATTTCATTGGAGGACATTCTCAAAATGACTATAAAGTGCCAAAGTTAAAATATGATATTTAGTTGTTTAAGAATAATCACAACTACTGGCAGTCAATTTTAAAACATTATTAAGACTATATAAAAATTTAAATATCCACCTATATTAAGAACACAGAAGACTGATTTTCTTTTTATAATTAAATACATCATTATATTGTTTAAAATTACTGTTTCCAAAATTCAGTCCATTAAGAATTAATACCTATCTCTATATAGAGATTAACCATTAACTTACATGGCTGACTTCTGTCTAGGCATCTCTGTTTGCTTCAGAATAGATCTTTGGCATCATGTCTCTCTTTCCATATTATCGTATTCATTTTAGAATCTGAGATATCCATAGCATGATTAATTATACAGAAGAAACTAAAACACAAAGGAATATTAATCACCTGAGCTTTGGTTTTTTTTTTTTTTTGGTAACTTTACATTAAATGTACATTTTATGCTAAGAAAAGTGTACTTAAGAGAAAATATTTTTGTTCTCCTAAAAAAATGCTTAGCATAGAGAAAACAATACATATCTTTACAGCTTATTAGAATGTGAAAATTGGAATATTACCTGTATATATCAGATGAGCAGTGATGACTTCTATTACTGTTGGCTTTAATATTTTTTACTTAGATATATAGTAAAATTCACTAGGAAAATGATTTAAAGTTGAAAGAAGAATATTTATATGTTTTATGAATCACAAGGACACTTTAAAACCTTAAGTATTCTCAAAATGTCTTTGATATTAAATACTCACTATCAAAGTCTGATTTAATGTAAAATTAACAAAATGTATCTATATTTAGCATTGTAAGGAAAAACATCATTACCATAGATATTTATTATATTTGAAATTTAATATGAATTATTCAGAATTTGACAGATGATTTTAATATAACCTGACTATTAGAACACTAATACTTTTAGCTTTATTCTCTATTTTTTGACTTCATAAATACGCTAAAATTTACAAGAGAATAAATACATAGACAGTTACATAATCACATAAAATTTCCCCATTGGAGATATATTAGTACATTTAAAAATACTAAAATTCTGATTTTTATCTATTTCTTTATTCAGGAAGTTGATATGGAGTTACAATGCAACCTAAAATAGTTCATCTAAGAAAAGGAATATTATGTCCTTTCTTACCATAATGAAGCAGATCACAGAAAAGAAAAATAAATTATTTTAAAAATGAATTCAAATGTCCTTCCCATAATTACAGAGAAAAACAGAAAGATGAAATGTAAAATCACATCCTCAGGCAATCTTGCAATTTGACCAGAGAATATACAATGTACTTTTTTATTAGCAGTAGTCTTCATTTTCCATAATTGAGAATAAGAAAAACATAAAGAACTCCCTCAAAACAGAGAGATGCTCTCCAGTCTTCAGAAAATTATGGTAGAACAAGTTTCTTACAATTGAGAAAGAGAGCATGCCTTAAAAGTCATGACTGTATGCGAATATGTGTGTACATTACAAACAGTAAATGCATTTGGAAAGCATATGACATGATGTTAAAATTAAAGGCAGAACTGAATTAATGTATTCAATAGGTAAAAATATTGAATATATATTGATATCAGTAGTCAAGTAGGAAATTTCTTTAGATTGACACTTTTTTAATTCCATTACAGCTGTTTTAGGAATAAATTTCGGGTTTTAAAAGTCTTCTATTTCCCAATATTCTTTGAAGCTTAGTATTTTTGCATCATGACAGTTGCTAAGACTGGGATTTTAAGCTAGGATATGATTATATTTCCTATAAAACTAAAATTTTTGTTTCATAAATTTTAAAATAATTATTTTTGATTATGAATAGTAGTCCAAATTTAATATTTGACAGAATTCATATTGCTTGCTATGACAATTATAGTTTATAGTCTTTCCAGTTATTTAAAGAATAAAGGATGTTTATTAATGACATTCAACAAATTATTGCCTTTTTAAAATTATTATACTTGCACATGAAGATAAATCATGAAGAAATTGTGCTGGTAGCCTTTTGGGAATTGGTTTGGTTTATCGTCTATGTACCATTTTGCTACCAGTTTCATTGAATTGCTTTAAAAATAAATAATAAAATTATTTCTGATGATGATGAAATTTCCTTGTTTTTTTTTTTTAATAGCAGAACTTTGGAAAAATTCTGTTTTGAAACTGTAAAAGTATTTTGTCATTTTTATATCTCAAATCCCAAATAAATGTGAAAGTTTCATTAGAGAGGCAAATTAAATTACTTTTTAACACTGCAGTCTGTGGATAAATACTGCAGGAAAACAGAAGAGAAATGAGGAGTAGAGAGAGAAAAAGAGGTATCCAACAGGAAGGAAATTATAAAAGGAAACTATAAAAAATTAAGCAGGAGGAGGGGAGATGGTATAGGGGTTCCTGGGCGGGGGACAGGGGATGGAATAGAGTAAAGGAATAAAATCTGAAATGAAAATATAATATCCAATAAAAATTTAAGTGCCAAAATAAAAACATATTTTACAAAATAGTGTGTCAGGTTCAATTATGCTCAAGTATAAAATTCAGAAAAAAAAATCACCACCTAAGTGAAAATTAAAATGGGCTTAAACATTAAATAGTTTTTTCTTTCAAGCAAATAGTAGACACCATTCTCCCTGTTTCTGTTGCTATGGTACCTGGAAGAACCCTTGGGTGTATTTGATGAGAACACTAATTTAGCCATGGCAATACAAGTAGAGAACAGAACCATGGGACCATTGAGACCCCTGAGATCTTATTTTGTCTCCCATAATCCTAATCACGATAATGAGAAATGAGTGGACATAGACAGTCCCTGGAAAAGCATGTTTTATTCTCTCTAAGGACTGACTCCTGAAGCAAAGTGACATTGGGGGATACAGACTGCTTAAGCAGCTTTTGCTTTTGCAAGATGGTATATATTTAGGACAAAAGATTTTATAATGTACAGTGATTGGCACGAAGAAGCTGCCATGGTGACATGGGTCTTGCTTCAGATGAAGTATGCCTCAGAAAGTCTTCACCTAGAACCTTGGAGCAGAATTCTAGTGAGTACACCTACAATAGCAATGTTGTGACTGCTTTCTTTTGTATGATATCCCACAGTGCTGCTTTCAAGTGAGCCTGGAATTATTCTGAAGGCTTTACCTAGAACCCTTTATCTTGACCCTGAAGCTGTGGGTACTACTTACATAGCACTTCACAGTTTTCATGTTCTCTTTGCTAACCAATCTGTTATTACTCCAGGGTCCCCTTAAGAGTTAATTCTTCCACACCAGCATTTTCCAATGGTATTGAGAGATTTCATGACCATTACAACAACGAGAGGCTAGGAGATGAAACTCCTTTAGATCAAAGGAAATTAATTTATGATAATTATATAATGTTTCAAAACTTAAACTTATGGGCTCAACAAAACACAAATGGAAGCAATTTAATAAGCATTATTTCATCAAATGCCAGCCTAAATTACTAGCTATAAAATGGTAGTCACTCAAGCTCAATAGAAGATAACAGTACAGAAGTGGCCAAGCCAGAAAGAAATTATGCTTACAAATCTAAGAGGAGAATGAGGAAAAAAAAAAAAAAACTAAAACATCACATAAAACTATTCAAATTAGAGCACAGAAAAACTGGATGTGAACATGGAATGGAACAGAGTCACAGTTCTGTTTAGAGTTGTACATAGGCCAAGAAAAGCAACCATAGAATTGATCATAAAAGATTTCAGAACCAAGATCATCACTTCAGAGAGAAGAAATGAATTCACATAGGAATTTCTTCTTTAAAAACAGCAGTGGAAGCTGGGCGGTGGTGGCGCACGCCTTTAATCCCAGCACTAGGGAGGCTGAGGCAGGCGGATTTCTGAGTTTGAGGCCAGCCTGGTCTACAGAGAGAGTTCCAGGACAGCCAGGGCTTCACAGAGAAACCTTGTCTTGAAAAAATAAAAAAAAAATTTAAAAATAAATTAAAAAATAAAAACAGCAGTGGAGTCAAAGAAAGAATACAGTACATTGTAGCCTTGGCATTCAGTTGCTTGGCAGGAGAGTTTTGTTTGGAGTTTGCTATTCCTTCTAAAGACTCTAATGCTACTCCTATTAATACCTTGGACTATTTACATCAGAACAAATATTCCTTGAACAGAGTCCACCACAGAAAAAAATTACCAAATAATATATGGACTAAAGAGAAATATTTTAGACAATTATCTTTACTTCAAGTCTTTGCTATGTTGAAAAGCTGCCATCTGAGACCTGATTTAATTATTTGTTTGTCTTCTTTGTACAGAATCTGAAACAGTTTTGCTGTGTATTAGTAGCCTTATAAACAAAATAAAATTTTGCTGCTTTTAAATGTGAATTTAAAAGCAATTCCATAGTCTACATATTTATTGGACCTAACTTTCCTTATTACTACTGCAGTTAAATCTATAGAAAATAAAATATTATAATAAAGTGGTGGATGTAAAAAATATGTTCCTTTATAAGTTGATGTTATTTTTGTAAATAAGAGTAAATCTTAAATTAAAAATATCAATTGTTGATAATATTTACATGAAGCATTATTGGCCTGATGCTGTCAGGAGTCATAGTGACACCTTCTTATTCTCTGCCTATTAAAAAGTTAAAACTCAAACAAGAATCATGGAGAATCTGGACAGATACCTGAGAAATGAGAATGTTATGGGGTTCTGAATTTCACTAAAGAAAGACCTTAAGGACACTCACTAGTAGAAGCTCAAGGACAAAAAAAATATACTCAAATGAAAGCTTGTGGATAATCGCTTGTAAGAAAATGGGGTGGAGGTGAAAGCAAGACCTGACTTATTGGAATGAATTTTAAGCAAGGAGACATGGGCATCGCTTCCCCTGGTAAATACCATTCTCTCCAGACCAAGGACACTGTGGTTACTTTTCCAAAAGTAAGCACAGAATGGTAAATAATGTACAAAAAGCCATTCTCTGGTGAAGTATTGTACAAGGGCTGTGATTTTAAACCTCAACCACTGAAAATCAGATGGACCGACAGGACAAATTCAGCAAGTGGACCAGGACCTCCTAAATTATTTTCTGTCCTAGGGGCACTCAAATTGTAGAAGATTGAGCACTCAATGCCATTTATATTTTCAACTCTTTCATAGGTTAGACCTTCTACTTATATCACTTTGAGGAAGCTAAAGATAGAGTGGCCAGTTTTACATGGGAAAAGCTAAGGTCAAGCTAAGATAAAAGTAAATAATACTTTAAAAACTAAGTGGACTTTAGTCTGCATTATATTCTTATCCAACTGAATTGTATTTTATTAGTAGAAATATAATTATCCTTATATTTATATTATGATAATAATAACATAATTTATAGTATAATATATTATAAATATATTATATGTTAATGATAACAATCTATAAATTACTCAATATTTAATAACACTCCAAAGAAATATACAGTTTTACACAAAGCCATACAAAGATGTATGTTGGGTCCAAAACAATGAGCTAACAATATGTTGAAAGGCAAAACAAAAACAAAACAAATCAAAATCTTTTTTATGGCTAGGCCAAACATCCAGTCTCTTACAAGTAGAAGAATCAGTCAAGACTAAATTCAGGGGAGTTGGTTTTTTGTGATCATTGAAAATTACATGTTGTGAGTTTATAGTCCAACTGTTCATGGAACATACCATAAAACATTTTATTGTCAGCCAATTCTCAGAAAATACCAGAAAACAATGGAAACAACCTAATATGTGTACATTGTAAGCTTATAGAAAAATAATCAAAGACAGAAGTTGACCTTTAGCTTAGGACATGATTAAAGATAAACATCATAGGGCAAAATACAAAAATAAATCAAATTTTAGCATTTTGTTTACCTAGGTAAAGGAAGAAAGAATGGGGTGAGCTGTCCATTAACTGTGTGTGTGTGTGTGTGTGTGTGTGTGTGTGTGTGTGTGTGTGTGTGTG
>JANHMN010000009.1:39687356-39707903 GCA_030674055.1 Rhabdomys pumilio
GTGTGTGTGTGTGTGTGTGTGTGTGTGTGTGTGTGTGTGTGTGTGTGAGAGAGAGAGAGAGAGAGAGAGAGAGAGAGAGAGAATCACAACAAAATATTCCTTCTTCTACTGACAGCAGACATGATGAACTTAAATACAATCTCCAAAATAAGTATTTTGAAATTTACAGGTTGCAGATGTATGCTCAGTGCATTACTAGTATTCATAGGGTCCAAGAAAGATTGAGTGAGTTCATCATAATGCAAAAGTTTCCTGTTTATTTTTGTCATCTTAGAAATCATCAGTATTATTTGCTACATATTCACTGTATCTAATAACAGGTTACATATTAATGACACTTTTGTGCTTATCTGTCATATACTTTGATTATATTTTCCCATACTACCTTCTGGGTGCCAGACATGCATGTGATGAATATAGATCCATGAAGACAAAACACATATAAAATAAAAATAAGTGAATTCTCTCTCTGTCTCTGTCTCTGTCTGTCTCTGTCTCTGTCTCTGTCTCTCTCTGTCTCTCTCTCTCTCTCTCTCTCTCTCTATATATATATATATATATACATATATATATACACACATATATATATTTATAATCAAAATATATATATATTGTATATAAATATATGTATACATTTGTATTTACTCATATTCACTATAATAATAAAAATATCAAAAATTGGAATAATTATTAATTGCTTTAATAAGATGCTCAAATTTATATAAAATGTAAGAAAAATAGTAACTACTTGACAAAATTCTACAGTTTCAAAATTCTAGTCCTTAGTTAGATATAAATGACAAATTTTAGAAAGAAATACCTCATGAGAATGTTTTAATGGATTGACTTTTAAATTTCTGGCAAAGAACAATCTGTGAAATGACTGACATTTCGACAGAAATACATGTTGCTAGGAATAATAAAGTGGATGTGACAGCCTTGTTGCTGCTAGCTAAAGGAGGGAAGCTCTTTATTTTGAAGTTCCAACATCTTCCAAATTGGTGTGAACAAGTCTCATTTGTCTCAAGAGACAAATCAAGGTTTATCCTTGCACTAGGCAACAAATTGCAGTCTAATTTGCAGCCAGAAGAATGAGATCAGTCATTTCCTGGTACAAATTCAAAGTCTAAGTTAACCACAGAGTTCTTTTCTTCTTGATCATTTTAGAGTGTGAAATTTTTAGCACATATTTAGCTGTTACGTTATGCAGATTTACTAATATGTATGTGATTTTTTTATATGTTAAAGTCTCTCACCTTTGTGTATTCTTTATAAATATTTGATAATGGAATCATGCTGTAGTCCAAGGTCATTTCTATCGCAGTGCATTAGTGCAGAAACCCCAATCATTTAATTGAGGTTTATTTTCTTTATTTTGGAACATGGAGAATATTCTGAAATTGTTTTCTTAAATTTTGGTAAAATTACACAAACACACACACACACACGTATGTGTGTGTGTTTTTATGTACTATACATAATAAACTATTAATGAAATAATTAAACAGCCTACAGAAACACTCTTTTAGCATTTTAAATTTGAATTTTACAATTTGTAAATTTCTTCTTATGCAGCCATTATTAAAAGATACTTGCCAAAACCAGCTTAGACATCTGTATGGCAGGTAAACTGAGTCAAGAAGTGGATGAAGGGTCAGTATTGAGAGCAACTGACAGGTGTGATTCCACATATCTACCAGGGCTGAGGACAAAGGCAGCCAGTGATTAGAGTAATTACTCAGCATACTTTATGCTGAAGGAGCAAAGCTTTATTTACTAGGACTGGAGCTCTTTGTGGCCAGTAGAAAAACTATCAATTTTTTTTTAACTCTTTGAGACTGGTGACAAAGAGCAGGAAAGAGACAAAATACACACACACACACACACACACACACACACACACACACTCTGAATGGATGAAACAAAAGGCAGAGTCCAATAACTTCATGCATACAAATATATATACATACACACATACATACATGCATACAGACATACAGTCAGACATATACATATTTGCACATAGAATAGTTAGAGCAATCCTCCAGAAGACAAGCTCCAAGCATTTCACACATGCACATATAAATACACACAATTAGTAGATGGGACAAGCACCAACACACTCCCAGACAAGCTTTACATGCATACATACATACATACATACATACACACAGTTGATGGATAGAAGGAACAATGTTCCAGTCCCCATCCACACAAACCTTCCAAACATTCGTGTATACGTACATACATACATACATACATACATACATACATACATACATACATATAGTTGTTGGATATTCCAACCCTCATTCATACAAACTTTACACGTAGACACACATACACATAGTTGATGAAAGGAGAAACAGTGTTCCTGTCACCATACTTAATTCTTTTGTCCATAGCTTATATATCCCAGTGAAATTTTTCAAACAAAATACAATTACAATGTAATTATATTTTAGTTTTCTTCTAGTAAATGGTTATGGAAACACAGTGTGTTCCCCAATAACTTTACAAGAAATAACATTACATATACAAGTAAAACACACACACACACACACACACACACACACACACACACACACACACAAATTATTTCCTCAAACCAGAAAACTTGTTACAGATTAACAAAGTGTAAGCAAGCAGACAGTTTTTCTTACTGGCAGGCAGCAATTTGGTGTTACACAGAAAAAAGTAACTATTTTATTTATCTTTAAAAGTATTCTTGTCTCTCATGTCAGTTCATGGGTTGCATGGTGTAAAATAGCACATAGACCTTTATTCATGTGCAATTAATACAAGTTAAGAGAATGGACATTTGTCCTACCCAATTTAAGATAAACAATAGCCAGTGTGTATTTTGCAATAAATAAATAAATAAATAAATACAACATCTACCATAAAAAGTATTCTTGTAAGAATCTTAAAAGAATCACAAATTTAAACTTTTATATAAAAATCAGTCATATCAACCTTAAATCCGTAGAATGCATATCTGCTCATTAGCAATTCTTAATAAATCAAATCAGGAAGCTGAGAGCAAAATTGGGTATAAGAAATCAATCACCAGTCTATCCTCAGTAAGAGTCACATCAGCCAGTGCCATTGCTCTTGTTCCCTGACCATGTAATGTTCCTAGTCTAACTAATAACAGTTTAATAACAGAGTTTTCATATAATTCTTAGATTAAAAGGGATGTTAGGGCAGCAAGCAGAGCAAAGGGTCATAAGAGCATACAATCCTCAGGAGACATCGTCCTCGGAGTGTGCCATACTGAGTCCCACCCATGTGGCTGTGGTAACCTGTGGATGCATTTGATGTGTTCTAAACCCATTTGTCATTCTTCTTACATGGCCCTGGGCAGATACTAACAAAATCTGCCCTACAGCACAATTATTTGAGCTTTCAGATAGTGTTTCAAACATTATAGTTAGGCTCCTCTGATATCCTTCAATTTCTCTAACACGTTGCTTACTTCTTTATATAAAATAACCACAAAAGTGATTACTAAGTTTATATAACCTTGATGTGACTTAGCCAAGTAATTTAACATTCTTTTGCATCATAAACAGAAGGCAATTTTCTTCTGAAATCCAAAATCAATTGTTTCTTTGTAATTCATCCAATACCATCATAGCATAAGCCAGAAGACGTGGATGATGATCAAGAGTTAGTAAATTGTTTTGTGCATATTATATTGACCTGATCTCCAGATGCTCTGATTTGCATGGATTTGTCTCACAGTTGCAGCACCTTGGCTCTCAATTCCTGACAAAACAATAGAATAATTTGGCTAGGCAGAAAGGTGGTTGGTCACTAAGCAGCACAGCAACTTCTTGATGCTGTGATGGGGCATGATTTGCTCTCTCAGTCCAAAACGATGAAGCTGTGCTTGGGTTCACTTTTTTAACAACCACATTGCATTGTGGAAGTTCTCTGTGTCACAACCTGCTTTAGTATGCACAGTAAGTGTTGAGCTCATTCTTAGAGCTATGGTTCACTCTAGCCAATAGGTGTACATGAGTGCAATGAGTGTATCATGCTTAAAGAACAGAGCCAGCAAAGCATGGGCTTCCACGAGTTGATGGTTGCTGTGGACATATGGCTTATTTGTATAATAATGTTCATTTTTCCATGTTCTTCCTTCAAGGAATGTCTTATCTGCCCAGGTTAGTGACTCCATGATAATTAGAGACACCATAATTCCAGGAGGTAAGGGTGTGTCTAATGTATCTGCAGAATGGTAAAATGCTGTTACCTTCACGGCTATCCTCAAGGCTATATGAAAGAACTCTGAAAACATGACTTCAAAATTATATATAATTTCTCAACTACTTAAAATATAAGCATGCAATATGAATTATATAAAGAGCTTCACAGATCTAAAGGAACAGAGGCCGCTGCACTATGAGCCAGTTCATCAGAAAAAGTATTAAGGAAAGAGATAAAAAGAATTAAGGAGTGTTGATCGCAGGGCAAGATCTCACCCAACTAAGTTTTCAGTTTTACACTTACAAAGGCTGGCAGATTTCTGAATTCAAGGTTAGCCTAGGACAAAGGGAATTTAGTTCTAGACCAGGTTTGCTAGGAATGGTAATTTCAGGGTGGAGTTCTGTCTGTGCTTGTGCTTGCTGTCTCTATAATTCAAGGGGCTGTTGTCATGGGGTGCTGATTCGTGGCATAATCAAAAGGGAAAGTGGGGTAATAACTGAATTTAGAAGTAAATAAAAGACTGGGCTTTTGATCTGTGAGAGAAGAGCTACCCAAAGAGTTTTTAGAATAATAATAAGAAGCTGTCTCAGGAAGACCATAGAGAGAATGCTATCTGGAAAGCCCTCTTGAGCAGAACATAGGCCACCAGATTGGACCCACAATTTGATTTTGAGTTCTTTGTTTCACTACTCTCAGATACCCCTTCTCTCAGATCCCCTCTGTAAGCTGAGACTGATCCTTTTTTGCTAGAGTTAGTTTGAGGCCAAGCAGAGCAATTTAATCATAAGTTAGAGAGGGAGAAGAAGAGGGAGAGGGAGATGGGGAAAGAAATATGCATCTGAATCAGGCAATGTTGAGAGGGGTTTGAGTCAGCTAGAGAGAGAATGTTCAGAAAGAGCTAGAAAAAGTGAATTTATTCAGCAGTAAGACTCAGAGACTTAAAATATTCTAGGCCTAGATTAGATTGTACTGAAGCTAGAAGCTTTCAGGACTGGGCCTAGGATAGCAGACAGAAGCAGTAAGTCTTGGAAATGAAAAATTACTTCAAATGAATAAAGGTTCTATTACAATCATCACCTTGCCTTTCTATTAGTAATTTTTAGAAATTTCTTATATCATCTGAAGGAAGACAATACACCTTACATCATAAATTTACTTGGGTACATGACTGAAATCAAGATAACATTAATGAATTGTGATTTTGTTTCTTTTCTGGTTCCTATGATAAACTGTTCTGACAAAAGCCATTTAAGGGGGAAAGGGGGTTTATTTTAGCTCACAGTTCTAGATTACACTCAACTATTGCAGGGAAGTCACAGCTGCAAGGGCTTGCAGAAGTTCATTGTGTATCCATACTCAGTAATAAAAAGCATTAAAATCTTGGAGTCTTGGGCTTGGTCAAATCAGCACTTATATACATCAGGAGCTCCTGCCTAGCAGTGCCGCTACCTACAGTGAGTGGATCTTCTCATATTAATTATGTGATTAGCACAAGATGCTACAGTCGTGTCCATGGGCCACGATGATCTAGACAATCCTTTATTGAGAATTTCATCCCAAATGGTTCTAGATATTTCCCAGTTGACAATTAAAACTATTACAAATATACTATTAGTTTTTTTTCCTAGAAAGCCTGTATTAATTTAAATTGTGCTAGAAAGATTTGATTGGAGATAAGATGGTCAGTACAATGACTTTGAAAGTAGTCGTAGACACCATATTTTAGAAAAGCAGATATCTAGTCTCATGTGTTCTTCATTGTATTTTTTCCCTCTATATCCTGAGGAAGTTATGGGCTACTCTTTTCTTTCTGCATTGTGATCTCTGCCATACTACATGTTGTGGTCAGTCCCCATCACCATCACCCTCACCCTCTGGATTTGTTATATTCTGTCCTTTGTACTGATTTCTCTACTAACATCTAAACTTATAGCCTGAATAATGACACTCCTTTTCAAACACACACACATGTACACACCCACACATACACACACACATACACGTGCGCGCACACACACACTACCCCTTATTTTATCAGACTGAGAGTACAGGGCATTTTTCAAGGTCCTATAAATCCTACAATGTGTTTGTTCTGAAAATTCTCAACTTTCCTACTATGTAAGTATATAACTTTCTTACTATGTAAGTATACACATGGTTTTCCAGCTACCCAATCTCTTCACTGAAAGCTTCCCCCATCCCCCAACATTTAATTGCCTTGTTATGATGTGAATATGGTATCCATGGAAACGTCAATGAAAGGTAGATGTTTCACTTGTAACTGGAAAGACCTGTAACAGGCAGAGCCTGATGGTAGATGATTATGTCATGAAATGATTATTGTCATTCTCTTAGAGTTACGTGGTCTCTGGAGATTCAATAGGGCCTTTTCTCAGTAAGTTAGATCTTACTAGATAGGATTTGTCACTTAGAGAGTGGTTTTTGTAATGTGGGCCAGCCCCTATCTGTCTTTCTCTGTTATAGGTAGTCCTTTTTCATCTGACTAATTATAATTTTCACTTCTTCTCCTTTATATTATGGAAAATGTATCCCTCACCAGATCCAGAAGAGGTGCCACTAACATACTTTTGGTTACTGAATTGTGGGCTAAATAAGTCTCTTTCTTTCTTGATTCATTACTCATCCTCAGGCATTTTGTTACAGCAACTGATATAAACTAAAGTTATCTATGTTTTATATCAAAGTATTTGAACTTAATCATTGTCATAATTCCTTTTGTGTATCTTAAATTATTTTACTTTTTATATTTTAACAGTTAAAAAAATATTTATTAAAGGTTGCTAAGCTTATATATCACATGTGTCTGTACGAATTACAGAAAAAAGGAGGGCTTTTCTTTCAGTGAGTCACATATTCTTCTGTATTTGCCAGGCTCCTTGTCATTAATTCTGAACAAGTAGAAGTTTACCAATTACATTTCATAAATGGTAATATTAAATCCTGAATATATCAGCAATCTATTTTCCATCCTTTCATGAAAGAAATCAAAAGTATATGTGTTTTATATGTTCAAACAGAGCACACCTTCACACACCCTCTCTACCTGAAAATCAAAGAATGAAAAATCAATTTGGTTTGTTGAACACTCTAAGGATAGTGGTGAGTAAAATATTTATTTTGCTTTATTTTTTCACAACTGTAGAAATGTGTATCCTTACATAGTATACTTCTTATAAGGAATCTGAAACTTCAAGTATATCTTTATTGATTGGAGCAACAAGACATCAATTATCTCTCATTTTCTTTTCTTTTTATTTTCTCAGAGTCCTATTTCAGTTTCCAAATATCATTTATTTCATTCTCATTTGTGACTGATAGTTCTGTGTCCTACATAAATGAATAAAGTTAAAGTCAAACCTTTCAATGGGCTTCATTTGCATATCATTTACAGTGTATCCCGTTGTCTCCATTTTTCTTTTTTTACTTTCCTCTGGTTTTACCTTTTTAAATTTTCTTTATTCTTAATAATTTCATAAACAAACCCTCTGTGTTCTATCATTTCAGACCATGCTTTCACTTGATGTTCTGTCTCATATTAACTCAAACAGATTTCTCCTGTTGGTTTTTCACTAGCTACTCTCATCAATATATCAGAGTGTTCTTCTCCTAGTTTTATTGTCCATATTGATAGCATCATTTTATGTCTATTTGTAGCAATAACATCTTAATATTCTTTGTCTTAATTAAGTATTTAGCTGATGCATCATTTCTCTATTCTTCTTGATAGCAAAAGACCTCTTCATCTGTTTCTTTTTGAGTCATTCTCCCATCCTCTGGGTCTTTGTAGCAATTTATAAATTATGAGTAAGGTTGTGAAAAGTCATCAAAGAATAGTACATTGCGCACATTTAGGAACTAAGAATTTACTAGTGCTTTATCACACCACCAAGTACTTCTCTGATATAAAACCTACTGGCCCTCTAGCACTTCTAGTGTAGCTGAATTGCTTAAGGTAGATCTATATTTCTTTCCCATATTTCTTCTCTCAAAGCAGGTCCTGCTTTATTACATATATCCAGATAGCCAAACCAATCCATCTGATATTTCTTTTTTTTTTTAAATTGATGTTAGTTCTGAAATGTAATTGTTTAATATAGCTCTATACACAATATTCTTTTCTAAATATGTGCTCATTCTTTGCAATGAGATTACCATTCCTGTATAATTTTATCATGATTTGCCTTGAACATGAAATCAAAGTAACTGCTACATTCATGTACATTTTACTTAAATATCAACTAAATTTCTCTGATCACAGTTGTACATCCAAAAAATATGTGGTTTCATTACTGGTTGTTGGATTCAATCACATAATGAATTTTCACAATACATGTGAATAAAGAGCACAAAATTTTTATATTTTATTTACATGCTACTCTGAAAATCATTTTTCTGTCTCTATAGAAACAACCAGAGATAGTTTCTAAGAGCAAAATTGATATTTAATATGTCTCAGAAAGAGATCTCAGAATAAAGACAGGAAGCATATGTTATATGGTCAAGGGCTGAAAATTATGGAGTTTGAACAAAGTTAAACTAATTAGATCTAACACACCCAAACATTTTTAGACATAAAACATCTTATTATACATATTTGCTGAGTGAGCACTCATATATGATTAAAAACAATTAAAAGATATTTGAAAATTCCCTGAGAAGTTTTTCCCAAAGTACATGATTGAATTCACTTTATTACCTGTATTTAGATTTGTGATATAAAATCTTGTTAATTTTCTTGTAAAATAGATAATTGACAGTAATCTTCGTCAATTGCTACCACTTTAGAAATCATTCTTTCTGTGATAGAGTTCATTTTGGCAATGAAATCTTAAGATTTTATATAGTATTATTGAAGAAGAAAAATAGTCAATAAAAGGGTGTGATGGTTAACATCAATTTTCTGTTTGACATAACCTAGAACCACCAGAAATATAGTTTCAAATTAGAAATGCCTTGATTTTTAAATGATCTTGGAAGACTTAGTCCATAGTGGGCAGCCACATTCTGTGGTAATAGATTCAATATGATAAAAGAAGAGACTTATGGACTTGGGCAAGCGTTTACTTTTCTTTGTTCTGGAGTATAGATACAATGGAACTAGCTGCTTTGAGCTGTTGTACCTGTGCCTTCTCAGATATACTGTAACCAGAAATTGCAAGTCATATAAGCTCTTCTCCCCTAAATTGTTTTTGTTAGAATATTTTATTGTATCAATAGAAATGATATTAGAACAAAAGTTGGGTTCAATGTTTTAGTCATAGGAGAGGAATTTTATATTGTTTGACTTCCAACTTCCTTATTTGACAGCTTAGAAAAACAAAATAGAAAGAGAGTTCTATATAAAAAGTAGCAGAAGGGCCAGTCATGGTAGCACATACCTTAATCCCAGCACTTAAGATGCAGAAGCAGGCAAATTTCTCTGAGTTTAAGGCCAGCCTGGCCTACAAAGTGAGTCCAGGAAAGTCTGAGAAACAAACAAACACAAGAACAAAATAAAACAAAAACCCAACAACAACAGAAGGAAAACCAAAATAAAATTGAACAAAAGAGTAGCAGACACATAGCTAAGGGAGTCTCTGCAGGTGAACGGCATGAGGATGACAATGACAACCTGGTGCAGATTGTCTTCATCAGTCTGGATCAGATTTGGAGGAGACTAATGCCAAGCTTCATTGCCAGCAAATTTAAAACCTGGCATAATTTAGGAAAAGGTTTCCAGGCAACAATCAGTCCAATTCCAGATATACAATAAAGGTTAGGTGAGACTCCATAAAACCTCTTTTACAAAGTACATGTAACCTTGAACTAAGGTTTTATGGTTAAAATGACTAGAATCTAATGTGGTCTCTTAGCATAGAGGTCAGCAGGTCATAAAGTACATGTGACATCTCCTCTAAGGATGGTCTAGGAAGGGAAGAATCTGGCATAATAATTCTGGGTAATCTGGGTGAGGTCTGCCTCTATAGCAAAAAGTGGGTGAGGACTACAGATTGCAAAAAGGTCACCATGATATTAAAATCAACTCTCAACTTTCTGAATGGAATTGCAAGTATTTAATTTTGTCTTCTCTGTTGAGAAGATGCCTTTGCTTGGTTAACATTCCAGGTTCTGTTAGTATGTATCTGTGAGTACAAGGCCCTTGTACCACCTGTGCATACTCTAAAGCAGGAAACCTCCATGCCTGAGTTATAAGAAATGAAACAAGCTGGTTATTCAAAATGGAATTATTTAAGTACAGTCTTCTTTGAATAAAACATGGTATCTTAAGTGAAGAACAATTTTTATACCAATTTGTACTCAAAAGTTGTTTGTACTCTTTAATACTAAATCAATGTATGCAGCCAAGATGGAAATCATGGAATTAACAATTACATTTAGGTTTATTTTGATGTTTCAGCTTCTGAGTTAGACATAGACCATGGAATGTAATCACATTATTTCCTTAATATCTAACATGCTACACTGCCCAAATGTGCCACTTTGAGTTTTTATGGGAAATTACTTAGCTTGTCATTTTTAAGGTGATCTAATACATATATTCAGAAAAAGGAATAGCAATCTGATGAGACACATGGAGACACTAGAACAGTTAACATCTGGAACTCTGACTGGGCCAGTAATACCAACAAAGAGCAGTGTGGATTACATTTCTAGAGATTGTAGGTACACCCTTTCTGTGTGACTTATGAAAAGCCATTCAAGTGAGTCAGGACTTAACTCAGTATGTTTTCTATGGTAGTTGAATGAGAATCATCACCAGAGGCTCATAAGTAAATGCAGAATGCAGAATAATTTGGAACGATTAAGAGATATACACTTGTTCAAAGAAGTTTGTCGCTGAGAATGTCTGAGATCGAAGCCACTGCCAGGTCCAGCGTGTCCTCTTTGCCATCTGTATGCAAATCAGAATATAAGTTCTCAGTCCCGTTACTTACTACCTGATGCCATGTTTTCTGCCATGACAATAATGGACTAACCCTCTGAAACTGTAAACAATCCCCCAGTTAAATCTTTCTTCTATAAGTTGTCTTGGTCATGGTGATACCTCACAGCAATAGAATAAAACACTCCCCTGTGCTTGTGACAAAAAGATTTTAACTCAAACATACTTTGTTTTCTCTGATCTAGGTAACTATAAACAATGATTGATTTTTTTCCTTTCTTGTGTGCTTGAAGATAGACATTAGGCAAACAATAATTAGCTTTTTTTTCAGGAAGTAGTGCTCAAACATAAGGTTTTCATCCCCTTTAAATAATTTGCTTATTAAGATCCACAGGCTAGTCACTAACTAACTTCTAAATAATTACATTCAGCCAAGAATTCTGATGTTTTGTGTCATTATTGAACCAAGCCCAGCCTTTAATTTTTTCTAATATCATTCATTTCAGCCCTTAAAATGTAGTTACTTTTTGGAAACACTGAATTTTATCAGTTCCTATACTCACACTGTGGGGAGAAACCAACGAATAGATATTTTTGTAAACCTAGTATTTTCTACCAGACATTTGGGGGAAATAACAGTAACTAGTTAGCTTTCCTATTTTTTTCATATCTGGACAGTTGTATGTTAGCTATCTTATCTTTTGTTTCCTTGGTTTTTCTTCAAGTAAATTTGTCAGTGCAGTGCTTTTAAATCTCATTAAGAGCATTCCCTTTAGATAAAGAAAAGGTAATGAGTGGTCATGATGCTGCCTATTTGTTGTAGTAGTTATTTAATAAGTGGCCACTGGTCTTGCCGACTATCTAAGCTGCTGAGGCTCTGCCTAGTTCAGCTGTCATGTTGTGTGGCCAGAGGCCATGTGCATGCTGCAGTTAGAAACAGCCAGCCAGACACACCAGCCCTGCCACCCATGAGATGCCAGCATGGGAGATGGCTCTGCCAATCTTCCACACTGTCTCTGAAAGGCTGGGAATTGCCCAGACCAACTGGCCAACCATGCAGGCTTGGTACAAATGAGAGTCTAATGCTTAGATTATCCAAATGCTTATATATTTACTAATGATCAATAACAAGATGCCCTTATAATAAGAGGTGTAACCCAATACCCAACCTAGATATACCAACTAACTTTAATTACTACAGACAAGTGAGCATCAGCCTCCATTTCCCCCTCTCTCATTCTCTGTTTCTCCCTTCTCTCCTCCTCTTCCTTCTCCTCTTCCTCTCCCTACTCCTCCTCTTCCTCTCCTTACTCCTCCCACCTTAGCTCATCCCACACCCATTCACTTCTCTTCTATTTAAAATTTGCTTGTACACAGCTTATTTTTCTTTGAATATATATTGGTTTTATCACTAATGACAAGTCTCATTGTCACTAGTAAGCAAACTATTTTCCTATGGTTTTCATTGACAATATTTGCCTGACTTTTTGAAATATGAAATGATTTTTTCCCTATTTCCTCCCTTATTTCTCATATGTTATATCATGATTGTAGTATCTTCTGTCTCTAGTCCACACAGCTTCTCCCAACTCAACATGATCAAGACTCAGTCCTTTTCTGTCATTCATTAGAGAAGAACAGGACTCAAAAAGATGATAACCAGACATGACAAAATAAAATATAATAATGTAAAGCAAAAACCATCATATTAAAGTTGGTCATGATATCTGAACAGGAGAAATCAGATAGTCATTTGTTCTCACACTCAAGGTGCCATAAAAATACTAGGTAAATGTTTGCTGGTGGGAGTACAAACTTGTACAGCCAATTTAGAAATCAATATTGCAGTTTCTCAGAAAACTGGGGATTGATCTACCTCACAACTCAAGTATAGTATTTTCTGGGCATATACCCAAAGGGTGTGCTATCCTACCACAAGTACACTTGTTCAATCATGTTCATAGCAGCTTTATTTATAATAACCAGATACTAGAATCAACTTAAATGTCCTTAAATCAAAGAATTAATAAAGAGAATGTGGAAAATTTACACAATGGGTTATTACTTAGCTGTCACAAATATTAACATCATGAAATTTGCCGGCAAATGGATTGAACTAAAACAAAAATTCCTGAGTGAGCTAGGTAACCTAGACCTAGAAAGATAAATGTGGTATGTTCTTATGTATAAGTGGATATTAGCTATAAAGTAAAAAATAATCATGCTACAATCCACAGACCCAGAGATGCTAAGTAACAAAGACAACTAAAGGTGGACTTCAGGATTTCCCAGGAAGAAGTATGGAGTAGATATTATGGATGGATACGAGGCAGGTAGGTACAGGAACAGGAAAGATCAGGCTGGGGAAGGATGGAGGGAGAGAGAACTAACACAACTGGAATTGTGGACTATATTAGGTATAAGCTAGAAAACTAGTGCAGTGGAAACTCCTATGAATTTATGAGGTGACACTAGCCAAAAGACTCATACTAATGGGGGATACAGAGCCTGAACTGGCCATCTCCTGTAACCAGGCAAGACTTCCAGTGGAAGGATAGGGACACAAACTTAGACACATAATCTCCACCCTACAATTTGTTCTGCCTACAGTATGTCCTAGGGTAAAGGTGGCACAGAAATTGTGGGAGTACCCAATCAATGATTGGTCTAACTTGAAACGTATGCCATGGAAAGGGATACCACCCCCCTGACACTGCTTAGAGGGCCAAGACCAGAGGCTGAATAGCCCAGAGTCCTAGGATAGAAACAACATGACCAGAAAAAAAAGTTTGCCTGCTTTTGGGGCCACATTTTTCTTTGGGGTTGCCTTGTCAAGTCTTAATATGAAGTGAAGTGCCTAGTCTTACTTGATATGCCATATTTGGTTGATATCCCTGGGACTCCTGCCCTTTTCTGAATGGAAGTAGAAAATGGGTCAAGGATGGAACTATGATGGAGGAACGATGGGAAACTGTAGTGGGAACATAATAAATGAAAAAATTAAATAAATTTAATTTTATAATTATAAATGCAGAATAAATAAAAAAATTAAAAAGATTATCACATTTAGAACAAGAATTCTGTTGATCATTGTGATGTGTTTCAAGGTTGAAAACAAAGGAAAACCACTCTATTTTGTCTCTCTTTTTTTTTTTTTTGTGGTTGAAAAAATCAGCAGGAACTCTCATGTTTTACCCAACATTTCCCTGCTAGTTAAAGTCAAATGTACACTATTTGATGTTTAGAATAAATTCAGTTCTTCCTTGTCTGCTCCTTGCCTGCAGGTCCAGGCAAGAGAAGAGCTGTCCTGATACCTCTGAGTCTCTTCTGGGCTGAGCAGGATGGTGAGTGTCTACAGGATGGGAGTCAAAGCAGGAACTCAGCTTTATTGCATCAGCCTCTTACTTATATAAACTCGGATCATAAGGAGGGGGACTTTTGGTGGGGTGAGATGACTTAGGAGGTGGGGAAGGGTGATGGAGGGTATGGAGTGACTGATAGGGCCAATGGCAAAACTCTACATTAGAAACAGCAGGGCAGAGACAGGGCCAAGCTAGTCTTGCTGAGTCACCTCAGTATGGAAGTGACTGAAACAGGTCTCAAAACTCAAGCCATGCTCGGGTTTGTCCACAAGGCCCAAAGCAGGGCCAAAATGGGGCCCAACACTTTCTCAAAAGTAAGTGAGTGAGTAAGTAAGTAAGTAAGTAAGTAAGTAAATGAATAAATAAATAAATAACATATAACATAACATAACATAACAAAATAGAAATCCATGTGTGTAGAGAAGTAGTGATTCAGGGGCTAGTTAAGGGAGTGCCATGAATATAATAAAAAAAATTGTAAAACTCTCATTGAACTAATACAAAAATGTTAAATATTTTCTGGATTTTTCTGACTTCCCCTTTTCATATTTCTCTAGGTCACTATCTTTGTTATTATGTCTCATATTATTTTTTGACTAAATTATGACTTGTAATTTATTTTGATGACTTGTCAGAATCTTCCTACTGAGGGTTTACTTGTATGTCTGTTCCAAAAACTTCTATTTCTCCAATAGAAAATCTCTGATGTTCAAGGATAGGCAAGTGTTTGACCCCTGAGCCTTACATTCTTAGGCCAAACAGCTCACTTTTGAGGGTGTATTTATTTCTAATTATATGTGTATATTAGTGTGTGTGTGTGTGTGTGTGTGTTTACCCAGATACACAAATGTGGATACATCCAGAGTCTAAAAGAGAGTATTTAAGTGGTTAAGAAATTAAAAAAAAAAGTTGTATAAAAGCAAAAAGGAAAAGGGGGCATGGGATAGGGGCTTTCTAGGGAGGGGAAATGGGGAAAGGAGATGGCATCTGAAATGTAAATAAATACCCATTAAATAAAAAAAGAAATTAAATTAATGAATAAAAACAGAAAATTTATTCAAATTATTCTAATAAATAAAAAGAATCCAAAACAAAGAAAACTATCTTATGTCATAGAATCACACAGCTAATTATTGAACTAGTTATTGAAATTCTCCTTTTGTTGGCCTTCTGTTTGTCAGTGTTCATGTAGGAGTGTTTGTTTGTGGTATACACATATATATGTGCTGGTGTTCAAACTTGAAGGTGCATGCATAGGCCAGAGTTCAATGTCATGTCTAGTTTCATTACTTGCTCCCTTGTTCTCTTGGTGTTGACTCTCTAAGTGAACTTTTTATAAGGTTGGTAGTTAGAAAGGCCCATATATAGGGTTGTTGAATCCTCATCACAGGGCAAGGCTTCTCAAGAGAGCAGGACACAGGAGTTGATCAAGCTTACCCCATGCTGTTACTAGGAGGGAGTTGGGCCATAGGGACTCCATGAGACACCACTCCAGGATGGGAAATCACAGTCTAAGGTGCATGAGAGTCTGATCTGATTCTGGGTCTCTGAGCCTGTGACAAGGCTTGGACCATCTTGTTCTCAGGCTTTTGAACATCCAGGTGCCTCTGGAAGCTGCAGAAGAGCTGAGAACTGAGTGGAGGCCAGCAGGTTGGATCTGGCCCAGGGCTGGGGGAAGAAGGGAAAAGCTCCAGCTGGTCCCATGTTTCTTAGATTTTTCTTGCCTCTTGTGAAGAAGGTATTCTATCTCCTAGAAATGTGGCTATGGATGGTTGTGAGCTACTTTATGATGCCAAGTCATCTTCAAGACCAACAACTGGTCTGTACCACTTAGTCATCTCTTTTGTTCCACAATGTCATATCTAATATGTCAGCAATTTGTGTTTGCTTTGTTTTCTATATAATCCACATTATGTAGTATACATGGTAGTCCATTGTGGATAACAGAACAAATACTTTTTAATAAATAAAGACAGCATTGTATACTTTATTTGACTACTAATATATAAATAGCGCTTGAATAAATAGTTTTAAGTATTTATTATTTGTCACACTTAAATTTAAAATTAGAGTAGTAAAGCTAAAAACATAAAGTAGAAGAAAGGGAAAACCAATTTGCCTTAAAGAAGCATTACTTCTACAATAGGGTCTTGCCACCAGTATTATAAAAGTTGGGATGAAAAGGTATACAAAACTACAATGAAATCTTTCTGGACTACTAAGCTGAAACTTTGCTTAGCCATCAGACATCATTGAAGTTCCATCCTTTAAGTTGTAATGTTTAAGTTTGTCTGTTCATTTCATGTTACAAAAACATGCTTTTACTTTTGTTTTGTTTTTGTGTTTGTTTTTTTTTTTTCTGAAAATGAATGTGCAAAGAAAAATTTCCGCATAGATTCTAATAAGTCAGATTCTAGCTCAAAAAAAAAATTAGCTCAGGTCCCTACCTTGCCTCAATTCAACGTTACTCTTATTCTAATTATTCTAATTCTAATAATTCTTATAATGATTATTCTAATTATTTTATAATTATTTGATATTGTTCTTTTATTGCTGGAAAAACACACAAATTTGTGTAGATGATATTAAGCCATTCAACATTTTCATTAAAAGTGCAACTTGATGTGCACTCTTTCCACATTCTTATGAATTCAGAATGAACAGAAAAACATATTGTAAAAATGGTAAAAGTTAGAATAGGCCCAATTAAACACATTTTTCAGAGTACAAACAGCAGTCACCATTGATCCGTAACTTGTCCAGACTTATTATTTTTATGTTTTTACTCTTTTTGCATTCTACAAAGATTTGAAAAAATATATCAGTCAGAACCTTTGAAACTTAAGAAAATAGTCTTTAAGAGTTGTATATCCTTCAGTGTTTATTAACTTAGTCTAAAATCACAAGCTGAATACATTGAGCATTTACAGATGAGAAATTATCTTAGGAGAGTAATTTTAAAATAAAGAATGCTTTTGGGTGCTTAGATGCCTTAATGGATGAGGATACTTGCAGATAAGTCTGGTAACCTGAGTTAAATACCTAGATCCCACATGTTGGGAGGAGGAAACTGGCTCCCAGTCATTGTGCTGTGAAACCCATAGGTATATATTATGTGCATGTATAAACACACACACGCACACACACACACACACACACACATACACACACACACACACACACACACAGAGAGAGAGAGAGAGAGAGAGAGAGAGAGAGAGAGAGAGAGAGAGGGAGAGAGAGAGAGAGAGAGACATCAGTAAATAAATTAGCGTAAAGTGAGAAGTAAATATCTTTTTTTAGTAACACAGAAAACAAAATGCTTATAAATTATCAATTCCATGTAATAAAAACACAATACTCTAAATTTCCTCTTTTTTCTAGTAAATTTTTATGCATGATGTTCATGTTTGTATTTTCTTTACTTTGAGTGTTTATAGGATAGATGGGTCTATGTTTGAAAAGACAGCTGCTATTTTCAAGCTATTTTATGAAGTAAGGGTGATAAAATGATAGAAAATATTTTTATTTTTGATGTTTGCAATATAGACTTCTTAGAAGAAAAATGTTCTGTTTCCCGATTGTGACCAATGAATTACAATATTATATGACTTGGCATGATGTGCATGCTTATCCAATAGCCCCGTGACTGTCACTGGGATAGCCGACTGCTCTCTAATTGTATTTGGAGCTGAGTTCACAAGAGGGAGTTTTCTTTTTATGAACTCTAAGGTAGTTTAAAAACATAGCTATTTGAGTAGGTAATCCAGACACAAAAGGACATGCTTGGTATATACTCACTTATAAGTGGATATTAGCCATAAACTACTGGTTAACTATGCTATAATCCACAGACCTAAAGGAGCCAAACATGGTGGACCCAAGCTAGGATGCTTGAACCTCACTCAGAAGGGTAAATAAAATATATGTGAGAGGTGGATAGAGGAAGAAACTGGATGGGAGAGGGGCTGGGGAAGTGAACAGGGAGAGGGGAAGTAATTAGGTATAGGGAGAACAGTGGAGAGAGAATGGAAATAGGTGGTGGACAGGAAGGGGGAGGATCCAGGGAGTCTATGGATATGTCTAGCTGAGTCTTATAGCAGTGGGAGATATGAAGCCTGAAGTGGCTACCTCCTGTAGCCATTCAGGTCTCCCAGTGTTGGAATTATGACACCAACCCACCCAAAAAATCTTTGACCCAAAATGTGTCCAGCCTACAGGATGTAGAGGGACAATGATAGAATACAGGATGAGGGAGAGGCTAGCCAATTACTGACCCATCATTGGACCATTTCCATTGGCAAGAACCAATCTAGACAAGAATCTAGCATAACTGTCCTTGGGAAGGCTCCACACTGAAGCTAATGGAAACAGTTGCATAAACCCACAACCAAAAATTAAATGGAGCTCTGGAGTCTTATGGAGGACTTGAGGGAAGGATTGAGGGACCTGGAGGGGATAGAGACTCCAGAAGAAGAAAAATAGAGTCAGCTAAACTGTATATTTGGAGGCTCCAGAGACTGACCCACCAATCAAAAAGCAAGCATGGGCTTACTACCATGTTGAAAAATAAATAAAAAATACATGCACATATATGAGAGAAAAAAATCTGTTATTTGATGAAAATTTGTTTTGCAGAAAAATAAGGTGTGTTATTCATGGATTAGAACCTCATAGGGATCTTAAAAATCTATTTTAAAATCTCTGCTGTTAGCTTATTGACAATACTCGTTTTCAGAGAACTGAGAAGTTAATTTTTGGTAGGCAATTCAAACCCTGTTTCTCATTGTGCTCTAATCACCACCATGTGACAAAATGTAAACATGAAAACACTCATTTGCTAATATCATCCTGAGTGAGGTAACTCAATCACAAAAGAACACACATGGTATGCACTCACTGATAAGTGGATATTAGTCTAAATGCTCAGAATACCCAAGATACAATTCAAACACCACATGAAGCTCAAGAGGAAGGAAGATCAAAGTATGGGTGCTTCTGTGCTTCTTAAAAAGGGGAACAAAATACTCATGGGATCTAATATGTAGACAAATTGTAGAGCACAGACTGAAAGAAAGGCCATCCAAAGACTGCCCTACCTGAGGATCCATCCCATACACAGTCACCAAACCCAGACACTATTGTCAATGCCAAGAACTGCATGCTGACAGGAGTCTGATGTAGCTATCTCCTGAGAGGCTCTGCCAGAACCTGACAAATACAGAGGGGATGCTCACAGCCAACCATTGGACAGAGCATGGGATCCCCAATAGGGTCCCCAATGGAAGAGTTAGAGAAAAGACTGAAGGAGTTGAAAGGGTTTAAAACCCTACAAGAAGAACAATAATATCAACCAACCAGACCCCCTAGTGTTCCCAGGGACTAAACTACCAAATAAGAAATACACATGGAGAAACCCATGGCTCCAATCATATATGTAGCAAAGGAGGTCTTGTCAGGCATCAATGGGAGGAGAGGCCCTTGGTCTTGTGAAGGCTTGATGTTCCAGTGTAGGGGAATTCAAGGGTGGGGAGGCAGAAGTTTGTGGGTGGGTGGGGAACACCCTTATAGAAGCAGGGCAGGGAGGATGGGGTAGGGGGTTTCAGGGAGGATGGGAACTGGGAAATGAGATAACATTTGAAATGTAAATGAAGAAAATATCCAAGGGAAAAAAAGAAAAAAAGGAAAGAAAACACTGATATGGAGACTCAAATAAGCTGCCAACTGAGTTGCTCCAGCTATATTTACCATATGCTTTTAATCTTTGTCCAGTTCTAACTTGCAATAAGCAAAATAAAAAATTTAATCCTTAACTAACAACACTTTCTATGACTTTAATGGTGCAAAATGATATAAATAAGAGACACAGAGGTGCTGAATATCTACATTCAAAGCCCAAGTATCTTCTGCCTGCATCTGTAGGAGATAATCTGTTCTAGAGACAAACACAACTTAAAAGTTAGGAGATAGAAAAGAGCAGCAGTAAATTAGAAAAAAATAGTCAAGTAAATAGCATTAAAACACACACACACACACACACACACACACACACACACACACACACAC
>JANHMN010000009.1:39707913-39723870 GCA_030674055.1 Rhabdomys pumilio
ACACACACACACACACACACACACACACACACACACACACACACACGATCATCACATAATGGTAAAGTGGCCAATTTAGCCAAGCATTGTGATAATAGTAGACACAAATTTATTCATCATAGGAGTATCTATATATTTAACCGAATAGTGACATAATTAAAGTGAGAAAGATGAATAGTAGGTCAACAACAAAAGACTTAAGTACCCAATTTTCAAAGTAGTTATTCTATCTAGAAAATAAACAATAAAAACTTTTCAATTTGGACCTAACAGACACACAAAGATTATCTCCACTCATGGGTATATGAAAATATTCTAAGACATGCCACATTAGTTCATAAAGCAGATTTTTAACAAATTTGAGTTGGAACATATCAGATATGATTTTTGATATCAATCATTATTAAAATTAACTATCAATACCTTAGAGAAGTTAGAAACTCTCAAATGTACAATGTTAAACAATGTGGTAGCAAACTATAAATGGACCAAAAAATATATTAAAGGAGAAACAAGATACAAATTGATATTAACAAGAGTGGGAAACAACATCCTGAAACGGGTGTGATTAAACAAAATTATTATATTGAAAAAATTATTAAATCTAATTACTTTTTAATAAAGATAAAATTCACACTACCAAAATGACGAAATCTCCAATAAACAACCTAGTGTTATAATCACATATTATGAAATGTAATTCATATGGGGTTAATGTTGAAAAATATAATGGATGCAGTTACCTAAAGAAAACAACAATGAAAAAATAGAATAATCAACGAGCTAAAGCTGGAAGAAAAATCGAAAGAAAAAGCCTCATGCCTGAAAAGAAACACATGAGCTTGCAAGGAAGTTAGGTACATAAACTAATACATTATCTCACAGTTAATTTTACTATTATCAAAATGTCATACACACCAGAGAGAATGAGGGCAAGAGAGAGAGAGAGAAAGAGAAAGAGAGAGAGAGAGAGAGAGAGAGAGAGAGAGAGAGAGAGAGAGAGAGAGAGGCTGGATATAGAATGTCGTTTATGACACATGGTAGAACTTTTAGGCTATTATAATAATGAGAAAATGAGAAAAATGCATAAATACAAATAACAAATTATCTCAGATGTAAGTTCTCAAATATTCCCTCAATTTCATGGAAATGGGAAGATAAAGGTGAGCCATGCAAGAATTTATAGAAAATGTAGAATTTGTTCAATATTCATAAACTTTTGTTTATCAGATTAAAGCAACCTGAGAGCTATTATGCAGTAGGGAGACTACAGTTCACTGCCATCGGTATATTGTTTTATTTGTAAATGCTAAAAGAATGGATCTCAGCACATATAGACTGTAACTGGTGCTGCAAATGAGCCTGACAATCATCCCATGATGTACACGAATATGCAAGCATCACTTTGTACTCCTAAAAGTTACTCTGGTTTTCAGTTTTGCCTCAATGATATAAAATAAAGTACGTGACTATGAAAACATATTCTTGCTCTCTCACTTTCTTTGCTGCTGTGTCAGTGACATACTGAGCATGTTACTGAGTAATGCCATGCCATGCTTAAGATGCCACTGCATAAATATACCACATGTATCCTTATTTTCCTTGCATTTATCATTTTATAGTTATCAGACATGTTTTATTTTTCTCTCCCATTACCTCTCACTGTCAGTCCAGAAAGACATTATTTATTGGTTAATCAAGCCCTCAACTTTGTGCATATTTTTTTTACATATTTATCTACTTTGTTGAAAGCAAATGAATCCCTCCCCATATGCTAGTTATTTATATGCATTAAAACACTTACCTTTTAACTTTAGTCAGTATGCAATGTGGAACTTGCTAATGGCATGAGTACTTTATTGGTGATTAAGATGAGTTACACAGAGGAGAAGTAAATTATTTCTCATAGAAATGTTGAGCCCAGACGTAAGCTGAGGCTATCAGGCTCCAGGCCTCACACGGTGTCATGGATGCTGCTGAATGTGTCTTCTCAAGTTGCCCATACTCCAGAGTAGAAACTGAGAAGCATCAACACCTACTTTTGTTTACTGCTTTTATGAAGACTGATACAGACATATGATCAAGCGTCTTGGTGTTTCAGTCTTCTTCCCTCTCTCTTATTTTTGTGGCTCCCTGTAACCTACGTTATCACATGCTAGGGAGGGGCACTTCTTGGGGATATTGTTGAAAGGACACTAATGTCTTAAGGAACTTTCAAAACGTATGACTGTACTGGGCTCTAATTCTCTCCTAAAGTCTCTAACAGCATCTTTTGCTGAATTAGGACCTGCTACAGATGAACTCAAGGGCAGCTAGTATTCCAGTTTTAACAATTGCCATTCTGACTATGGTGCTGTTCAGAGGACTGTTGGCAAATTGCTAATGAGCAGGTAAATCAGTGGGGCTCATTGTGCTCCAACCATCAACAAAATCATCTTTGCCACTTGTATCATCAGGAGTATATCTCAAGGCAAATAGGTAGCAAGGGTTTATTTATTTTGACTTAGAACACAAAACAAAAAAAATCTCTTCAAAAATTTCAAAATTTTTCTACCTTAGAGTTGTTAAACACAAGATGAAAAAAAAAATACTAGCTAACACACAGCTATGATTTCTAGGTATAAAATCTTAAGTTCCAAAGTCAGAAGATTATCATTTTATTGGATGACTAATTCATTACTTAGCATTGCTATTTCATCTTCCCTAAATTTTGCTGCTCTGAACACTTGTAAACAATGCTCATATCTACCTGTGGAAATGTTGGGATTACAGATGCCAAATGCCTCATCTGTTTTCCGGTTTCTGTCTGTCTGTTTGTTTGTGGTAAGGTTCTGAAGCCAGAGAATGTTAGAAAAGTGATGAAATGTCTCAGTAAGCGTCCTTGAAAATAGAGACAAACCTCCTTTAGATTCCAAATATTAAGTGTTTAAATGTATTTTCTTTTAAAACATAATTTCATCCTTTGAATTCTCAATTCCTTTAACATTAACAGAAACAATTGAACAAACAAACAGCATTAAATTCATAATGCAGGCCTAAAACTTCAGAAAAATACTGCCAAAAACCTAATCAGGAAACCAAGATTCATTTGGATCTGCATATGTCTGCTTGTTGGAATTTTGTTATTTCTCTGTGACAGACTCTATGATGATTATTTGTGTAAGAAAAGGCAGGGTGCAAGTGACCTTGCAACCAACGGTCACTTCCTGAAAGAAAACAATTAATCACTCTAAAATAGGTAAAATTGCAAATTAAATAATAAATTCAGGTTTTCAGTTCTATTAGAAATATCAAATAGAGTTTGTAAGCTAGCTAAAAAGTTAAATCCTTTATAGGTATAGCTAAATGATCAAATGAGACAGCTATGCATTTTATCATGCTGAAGAAAATTGCCAAAGCCACGTTCTGGACTGATAAATAACTCACATTCAAAGATCGCACATCAGGAAAATATTTTATCTGATCTGTTACTTGCTAGACGATATAAAGGTGACACTTTTTCAGAAATCTACTGAATTTTCCTTGCTACAGATCATTGAATCTTTACATTGCAATACATGTATCTAGTTAATAGTAGAGTTAAATGCCTCAGAGAAATGAAAAGTATTATACAGTTTGTGAAAGTCATAAATAAATACCTAGAATGAATTATTCAAAGTGAAAATGAGTATTTGAAACAAATTAGGTAAGATCAAAACAATTCAGATGTATTGACTGAAGCACCCACAATATCAAAAAGTATATAGGGCCTTGTGTTCATGTGGTATGTATGTGTCTATATGTGTTCTTAATGGTGTTTGTGTTGCATACCTGTAGTTAATGTGTATGTTCAGTTATGTGCACCCATGTGTACATATACAGAGGATGGATTCAGATGTCACATTTCTTGCTCCATCACTCCCCATCTTATTTACTTGATTCAGGATGTATCATTGAACCTAAACCTCACTATTTCAGCTAGACTGGCTGACCATGGACCTCTAAGTATCCAATTCCTACTCTAAATGCAAGGCTTACAGAGGCAAGTGTCCGTGCCCCGTCTTTTATATTGAATGTTGGGGATTAGAACTCTGTTCCTCATGCTGTGTAGCAAGTGCTCTTACTCCCTGATCTACCACTACAGGCCTAGTATACAGTTTTTATCAGGAGTTACTTAAAAATGCTATTTTTAGTCTGCATTGTCTGGGCAGATCATTACTCTCAGTCTATTAATTATAGGACATCACCAAGAAAGGTAGTTGTTAGAAACTCTTCTATTAAACACAATGTTTCTGTAAGTACTCCTGTAGGAAAATTTTTGTTTAATTTTGGTATACTACACATCTTGATCTGATTCTCTCAGAAGGAACTCCCACACATGCCCCTGTGGGGTTCCATAAAAATATATTAGCATAAACTTGCACATCCTTTGGTGTCTAAACTATTTCCTCCAAATCCATACCAAACACACCTCTCTTATGCCCAGTTCACTCGTCATTGCCGGTCAATCTTCTGTTCTCGTCCACTTAATAATATTCAAAGGGATCTCTCCGGGAGATAATGAAGCTGTTGCCTTCTATAAACTGGTCCTTGTGGAACCGATAGTCTTACTGCTTCTTATTATGTGGCCTTGTTTTGAGGAAGGATGAGTGGTTGCTTATGTTACTCAATTTCTCCACTCTTATATATCATGATTAATCTTCCTGCCCTGCCCTATATCCTCTCGAGGCTGGCTGAAGGGCTATTTTGCTCCTTGTCTTCCCCAAATTTAGTATTTCAAATGCATAGCTTTTCTAATTGCTGTAGCTATCTTTTCTGGGTGAATTTTGAGGCTGCTGACTGCACATTAAGCCATAGAATTTCCTTTCTTTTGTAATAAAGGTGGAGTTGCAGGTTGTCTTCTCTCACCTTCACCCTTTTTTCTCCTTCCTCATATTTCAACTCTTCCTGTATGTTTTTCTACTTCTGGAGCATGGCTTATACAGGCAAGGGAAATTGGAGAGACAGGATATAAGTGAGAGAGAGAGAGAGAGAGAGAGAGAGAGAGCCTCTCAGCCTGTATTTTAATTGAAGCTTTTGGAAGCAGATAAGCAAGTAGTTCAGTTACTTTAATTATCTAATTAACATTTACTTGAAGCCTTTCTTACTGATTCACTGCACATTTGTCATCTCCTAAGGTGTTACCAGAACATGGGAAAGGATGTGAACTAAAGCCTTGGTGCTATCGTAGGGGCTCTTGATTTTGTATTTTTAGATATTAACTCCATCCATGGCATTTCTAGGTTCTTCTTATATACCTTTTATATCAAAAGAGAGATAGAAAAAAATCTCAGCAACATTTTTAACTGCAATCTGAGAGTCACCAAGATGACAGTATATACTGACAAGTCTAGGTAAATTAGAGAATTGTTAACTCTTGCTTGAGGACCCAGTATCTCCCAAGAGTATTCCACTTTGAGACAGACTTTTCTTAGTAGCTGTGTTACTATCCTTAGTAAGAACAACTGTTATCAGAAGACTGGCACAGCTGGGCAGTGGTGGCGCACTCCTTTAGTCCCAGCACTTGGGAAGTAGAGGCAGGCAGATTTCTGAGTTCAAGGGCAGCCTGGTCTACAGAGTGAGTTCCAGGACAGCTTGGGCTACACAGAGAAACCCTGTCTTGAAAACCAAAATAAATAAATAAATAAATAAATAAATAAATAAATAAATAGGACTGGCAAAGAGGGATTTGCCCAACTGAGGTCCTCAGGCAGTAGGCAAATTACATGTATTATCACCAATAGCAGAGGCAACACAACTACTCCTGAAAACTCATCATCTATTCTGTCATGTACCTGACTGACCAGGATACAGTAGTGCATGAGTAGCTATTCTTCTTAAAAGAAATAGGTCAACAGGGGATAGTCATGGCATAAAAATAAAGTGGTCACATTACAAATACTTCCCTTGCTTTTAACTATAGATCTTCATGTACTAATAACTTTTCAATACTAAACTGATGTATGTGAATTCTTCAGTTATCATCATTTACTAACTTTCTTTGTGCCTTGTATTCTTCCTTGTGTGCTGCAGATCCCTCATAACAGTCCTTATCCACTCTCTTAGACTGACATTCATTGTCAAGACAATTCAACTTCATAATAAAGTAATAAGTATATGAATTGTTCACTCTAATGATTACAAACTTTAATCACATCAGTTTTTCTTCACTAATCTGATTCACAGTGCACCTCTCATGGAAGTTGTCCACAAATACTTTTATGCCACCAGGACACCCTATTTATCATTTAGCCCTGTATGGTCAGAATGTTTAGAATCTCTCCAAGCCCCTGTAGTATTATGCTCACCTTTGGAAAGGCATAGTTTGGGACCGTGAAGCCATTTTCTTTGTGACTAGTGACTTTTGAATGGAAACCCTCACTAGTGTCTTCCATCAGTGAGAACATAAAGAGAAGGAATCAGATTTCTAACAGAAAGCAAATCTTATAGTCAAAAATGACATTGATTCTGATTGTTCCCGATTGTAGTACTTTAAATAATAAGTTTTTTAAATACAGGTCTCAGTTTATAAAGCTTTGTGGCATCCGCTATTTACACTGCAATTATTTAGTTCCTGTTTTTTTTCTCTCACTATATTGACAGCAATTATTGTTAAATAGAAACATTACTTTCTGATTATATTATCTAAAACAAAGCATGTATTCATACAAATAATATATGTTAAGAAAACCATTCTGTCTTCTATACTTTTGATTTATAAAAATGTTTTGCAAAATGTAAGCCATTTCTAGTGGAATAAAAAATTTAAAAATTTTCATAATTAGATTTTGTATACAAAAGGGTAAAAATAATTAGCTCTATCTTAGTGGGATTTTAACAAGATTATAAATCTCAAGGCTAATAAAAAGTTCCTCATGTACATAGTTCATGTGTTAATTTATTTTTATAAAATATACAGCAGAATACACACATTTAATTGATTCATGAAAATAATTTATATGACATTATTGAATCTAATATTCACCATGAAAGACTTATTCCCAGCAGTATTTGCACTTGAATGTGTTGACTTCATGCGATAAATACCAGTAAGGTATATTATCATAAAATAGCTCAATATAAGTTTAAGGAGATTTTGAAATATTAAACAAAAATATAGATCAAAAATCACTATTGATCAAAATTCTACCACAAAACATTGCTGTTAATATTTTTACGTAGGGTAATCTAAATTATATGTTGACATGTTATAACAATAAACATTATATAACATTTAATTATGTATAAACAATATACAAACAACATATAATTCATAACTAAATGATAAATAAATGATAGATATTAGTTCATTCTGCTACATTATTTTGTATCTTAAGTTTCATATTTAGTAATTTAAAATAGAACTTTTCCCAAAAGAGTCTCTAAAACACTTTCATAGCCCACAATATTTCATTATTTATGCATTATCAAATTCATTTCCTAATAGCAGTTATTGAGATACTATGTTTCAACTTCAAGCCTACTATCATGTGTTCCACTCTATGACTTCTGGCTGCAAGACTGTGTAATATTTATTAGGACCATTCTTTGCATGACATTATAGTTACTATTCTTATCATTTTTTTCAAGTCTGTGTGTCTGCAACTCTGAGTACAGCTAGAGATCCTTTCATCCAAACTCTAACAACCATGTTTTACTCTTGATGCCTCAGTGGAAATGAAGACAGTCATAAAAACATTTTTGGTCTCTCAAAGGGTTACTTTGGGAATGGAAATGATGAAAATGTTTTAATTTGAAGCTTGCTCCTTTACTCCCCAGTTTGAAATCTATAATGCTGAAGTCACTGTGTGCCCTAGTGAGCCTTTGTGGCTTACCATTAATAATACAGGCTTTGTTCTGCTAGGGAGGTTTCTGGATGTTCAAGGAAGTCTGTAATCAGATGTCCAGGCCTTTGATTTTGTGCTTCAATATCAGAAAGCCTGTATTGCCACATAGCTAAAGCATGTACTTTTAAAGCTCTTTCAAGGTCTAAGTTCTCAGGTACAGAATAAGGTTACCATTTATAGAAATTCAGTGTCCAAGTTTCTGAACACTTTAATAGTTTTAAAATACACTTTCAAACAGGGTACCTGGATACTTTCAATAACAGTATATTGTGGGGAGCCGACAGAAGGCGACTATCATCCTTGCAGCCATCTTGAGCCATATACCCTGAGAAGAGACTTGATTACAATAGCCTACAACAACTGAGCACACTCTGATAACATCTTCTATTAGATACCCAGGATTTTCCCTTGGGTGTGTGACTCTTAAAGGTGTGATTTAGAGCTGAGACTTAAGGGCCTGACTTAGAGATCAGATTTAGAGATAAGACCTAAGGGTGTGACTTAAGGGAGTGACTTAGAAGTGAGACATAAAAGGCGAGAGGCAGACAGAACAGTACAGTACAACTTGGAGTTAGTTATTAGGCACTTGGAAGATCATTAGACATTAGGCACTTGGAGAAATAACTTGGAACTTGGAGGCACTAGGGACTAGGAACTAGGACTAGGAACTCAAGACTTGGGACTTGGACTAGGAAGAGAGACTGAAGAATAAATGGAATTGAATCACACTCTGTCTGGTCCTCACTCTCTCTCTTGCTGAACCCTGACCTGTGGACTGGAGCAACTTGGGGTAGTGCAGACTCTAACAACTTAGCCCCCAAGGCTTTTGGCAGTGCTGGTCCAATATTGACAGAGCGGTCCTCAACATTTTTGGAGCCCAACTTGGGGCAGCTCGGGCTGCAAGAGTATATGGCTAAAGAGAAATTATTATTACTAATGAAAGCATGTTACAGGTTAAATTATATATGTTTTTCCCAATATCACCACTTAGAAGATTATATTTAATCAGTATGAACATTAGTCAGCAAAAGCAGATAGTCACCTAAAATATCAAAATTTTAAACTAACTAAAGTCATATTTTATACCTTTATGGATTTAAACTAATTTTTTTTCTAATTGAATGGGAGCATGGGATAAAGGAATGAAAGAAGAGGAAGTAGGCAATAAGACAAGAAGGAACTGCTTGGCCTTGAAGTTGTATTTATTGAATATGGAAAATTGTCTATAAACTTAATATCACATTTACTATATGAAAGTCTCTGTGAAAATTGTCAGTAAAGCCAATAGATTAAGTATATAAACACATACTTCAACTCTATACATTCATATATCACTGGACAGACGTAATATCACACTCAGTTGTGGAAAAGCTGAGTCTCTTCCCTGAGACCAAGGACAAGATAACAATACTGACCTTTGCCATGTTTTTTTTCACAGCCTTGGACTCACTACTGAAAAAAAATTAAGAAAGAAAAAGAAATTAGAGCTACACAATTAGACCTGTAAAATATAAAACTTTCTAAATCTTATGACATGATAAAGCATGTCAAAAACATAAAGCTCTCCATCACAAAAAATGTTATAAACAATTCTGTGAATTTAAAGTACAGAATTCTATACATAAATATTACTTTTGTTTCTTTTTAAAGTGATTAACTATCTTAAAACAATCCTGATAAAATTATTCTATTTCTTCTAGCATTCCAAGTAGGGAACAATTGAATAAATTTACCCAAGGAAGGAAGTAAAAAAAAAAAAAAACTTATATAGCTAGAGCCACAAACATCTACAAGGAAGTCACAAATCCAAGAAAATGATTACAACTTTCTGCAAGAGGAGATTTCAGTATCTAAAGTCCTTGGTTTCCACACAATCCTTATTAACTTCTAATGGCTAATTTAGCAATCATAGAGATCTAGTCTTACAAGTCTCTCCTCCCAACCAATGTCCTGAATGGCTGCAAAAGTCAAATCTCAAGAAACCACCCTTTTGTACTTCATTCCATATGCAACCTATGGACCCATGGTCAAGTCATCTTGAAGAAAATTATCTTGAAGAGAAAATGTAATGTGCAGAATTTTTTGTACACCATGTTATAAAAACTACTTGACATATGCAAAAGAATAAAGTATGTGATTGAAAAATTATTCCACATCACCCCGGATTATCAGTAAGCATACTGGATTTAAGTGAAAAGTTCGAAACCATAAAAATAAGAAAATTCTATAACACCATTGTTGAAAAAATAGATACAAAAACTGGGGATGCAAAGAGCAAAGCAGTAAAATATTTCTTCATAACAAGAGGACAGTGCAAAGTTGTGATGACAATGCTGGGAATGAGAGAAAGAATTTGGTGACTGTATTACTTCTATAAGAATAATAGCAAAAATAAGTATTGAGGAGATGGTTTTGAGGGTAAAATGCTTTCAGGCATGCCTAAAGATTCAAGCCTCATTTCAACCACCCACAGAAATTGCTGAATATGTAATCATGTACTTGCAATTCCAGCAATGGGAAGGAGGAGCAATGGGTGTTCCCAGGGGTCACTGGCTTACTTAGCTCCAGATCCCTTTGAAATACTTTTTCTTAAAATCAAGGTGGACAGCTCCTGAGCAAAATCATATGAGACTGACCTCTGGCCTTCATGTACAGTAATGTACACATGTATACCTTCATGGACATATGTACACCCATTCACACATGAAAAGGTAAACATACTGGCACATTACTCATACAGACAAAAGTATCCAACGTAAACAAAGACACAAAACACTCATGATCAACAAAACAGAACAAAGCACAGATTCTATCAAAAACAGTAAACAATCTGAAAAAGAAGACACTGAAGTCACTAACAAGTACAGAAAAAAGATACTTGATATCACTATTAGAGACATACAAACTGAAAATATGAGACTATCAAATCAAATTTGCTAATATGACACCTAGTAAAAAAGCCAAAAGATGATGAGAAGTAAGGTATGGGCATCTCCATATTCTGCTGGTGTTTCTGCTAATTGACACAGCAAAAGACCATAAGGCCTTAGCCTTATGTAAAGGAGTCTAGGCAAATAAAGAATTCTGAGAACCCAGGGATACATGGGAAGTACATACCACTTGATTATCTAATAATAAATGGTTATCTCCGAAATATACACATAACATTACGTTTATACAGACTGAGTAGGCTGGATTTATATATTAAGAGTATATAAGTATAGACATTTCCCATGTAACAACAGTAATATAGAAAGATCATAAATCTCAGAGAACAAGAAAAGGTATAGGGAATCATTTGGAGGGAGTAAAGGGGGTTGAAATGATGCCATTGTAATATAATCTTAATAGAAAAGAAATAATCACAATCTATTTGATGAAAAAAATATTATATGATCCAGTAACCATACCTCTTACTATATATATCTACAGCAAAAAAATATTATCTCAAAAGTTTTCGTCTGTGTTCATAGACACAGTATTGACAGATACCAAGATATTGAATTAACTTAGATGTCCATCATTGGTTAACTGGATAAGTTAAAATGTGATATACAAACTCAATGGAATAAAAGGAAGTGGATTGAGCATGGGGTGATTGGAAAGAGAACAGAGATTGGCAAGAGTGGTAGGAATCAAGAGAGGGTAGCATGGTGAGTATGATCTCAATGCTACAATGTATACATACCCAAAATGTCATAATGAAGCCTATTATCACATATAATTGATATATGTTAATAAAACACTACCTTAATACTATGAAATAAGCTAGGTATAGAAATGTTAAATAGCACATTAAATCAGTTATATGTTCAATCCAAATAAGAATGAAATCATAAAAGTCAACGGTTTGAATAGTGATCACTTGAAGTGACAGCAGAGAAAGAGCTACATGTTATATAAGTGTTTTAGTTAACATTCTATTGCTGTGATAAAGACACCATGACAAACTATAGCCTGGGGAGGAAAGGACTTACACATTCTATTCACAGTCTAGCACTGAGGTAAGCTGAGGCAATTACTGAGAGCGAGAACCTGGAGGCAGGAACTAATGCAGAGGCCAAAGAAGAATGCTACTTACTGGCCTGGATGCTACTTGCTCTCATGCTTGCTATGTCTACTTTTTTACCCAGGAACATGTGCTCATCCACAGTGAATTGGCCTTTCCCTCATCAATAATTAATCAAGAGAGTGCCCCACATACTTGCCTACAGTCAAATTTGGTGAAGGCATTTTTCTCAGTTGAGAGTCCACTTTCTAGATAACTTTCACTTCTTTCAAACTGATACAATCAACCAATGAAATGAACAAAACACTGGCTCATTAAAGATAGAAACTTTGATTTGCAATGCGAACCATTCTAGGGACCTAATGGCACAGTAGAGTGACTATGTTCCTCACATATGCACTGTATGACTAAGATTTGTGCACACATTTAAGCACCAGGGAAGCAAAACCTTAAACAAGCATGCTTTTCTTTTCAAAGAAAATGGTTTTTTGAGTTTTCCACCAGAATACTGGGGATGAATATAGTTTATTGCCTGGTGATCTTTTGCTCTCTATAGAGGAAGCATGACCCAAACCCTTCAGAGTATTATGTTTATCTCAGACTAACCCTGCCAACAGCCCCCTACACGTGAGATTTTGAGCGTCAATCCTCAGTCAATAAAACCCATCTTTAGAAGAGATGTCACTTGTACATTATAGTAGAATATGTATCATCTGTGATATCTTAGGATCAAGTCAATTATGAATCTCATAGGCTATTATGTTTACCCTAGTCATTTTCCCTAGACCTGTATATTGATTATTATTTCTGAGTCAACATTACTAAACATTATGCAAGCAGCCATATGTACTTTGTAATGTTCCTGTATAAAATGGTGTCCTAAGCTTTGTTGTATACATGAGAGTAAGTTAATTCATCAGGATTTCCATTCCCCAAATTTTGATGTACTTAAATATGGCTAAAATAGGCTTCCTGGCATTAGACTCTAGAACCTTGAGCCAACACTAGCTAACTAAGCCATGCTGAGCCAGATTTCCTGGTCTCTTGCATATTGTTTCTCTGTCATCTGCAAGCATTTACAGGGGTCCCCACAAGTGAAGAGAGTGGGCCTTAATCTTTTTCAACACGAACATAATATACGTGTGGTAATTGATAATTTATCAACTTCATATTGGTAATCAGTTCACAACATACATATAAGACTTCAGGTCCCACATTTTAAATATACACATTTTTATTTGTAAATTATACTTTAATAAAATTAGGTAAAAGGAAAATAACTTTCATTTTAGTTTCTCAGAATGATAGCTTGGTCTGGCATACATCAAAACACCACAAAATAGAGTTTTGAAGAAATGCTTTCCATGAAAAAAATAAACTGTTAATTCAAACTGCCTTTCAAATCTCTGGGTGGTTGTGTGTGCTTCCAATACCAGGGAACAGAGGAGTAAAACAAAAAAAATCATGGGTTCAAGCTATATAAGGAGACTTATACCTATAACTAGCATTTCATAGGATCGAGCTCCTCTGATCTCCTTGGGCATTGCACTAACTTGCACATACATACACCAAGATAAAGTTAGACATAAATAACTAACATTAATATAAAATAAATTTTATAACATGATTTCATGAAAATTATCTTTGATTTATAAAAAAAAAAAAAAACAATGCCAAAATATTCTCAGAATGGCAGTCTGTCTAGCATCATTAGACACTATACTGATCTGAATCATAGAAATATTGCATTTTTTGAGGCTCATAAAACTGTCCCTACACAGTTAGTAGCCCTGTCCTTCTGACAATAGGAAACCAAGTAGTGTAAACACTGTCAAAACCGCAAGAGCAAAACTTTTAAAATAATCTCTTTGTTTTTGTTTTTCTTAGTAGAGATCATAATTGTTTACTGCCTTTCTAAATGAGTCAACTTTCAAGAAAACAGCAGATGGTGAGAAAGGAAAAGGCCATGGCCAAATTAGTGAGATCATCTTTGCAGCTTGTTACTGAGTCTGTTATTCTCAAAGGCTTGCTCTCTGACAGCTACGCTAATGAACCCTTGAGTACAGGAGAGCAGAATGTCTTCTTCTATTAAATAACAAAAAGTAAACAAATGTCAGTAAGTGGCACAAAACAATCACATCATTTCTCATCTTTGAAAGATTAATCAGTTTTGAGATTAATTATTCTCCTTTGTATGCTAGTCAATGAGCAGTTGTTAGAAGAGATGGAATGCCCCTACCCAGTCCTCAGTGCAAGATAAAATAGTTCTGAAAATACAAAATAAATTGGAGGAAGGCACTCACCAACTAAAATGATAAAGTCTGAAGACTTACTGTAAAAAACAAACACAATCACATATAGTTTGGAATACACGGTGCACTATTCTGAAATTGTTTTGTGATAGCACCATCTTGTGGTCAATTTTAAAACAGTTCCTTTTTTTAAACAAAACAGGGCTAAATTGAGCCACAACAAAGCTTCTTCTGAAAAGGCCAGTACACCTTAAGTCTTTTGTATTACTGATCTTTTAATTAGATTTTGATGTTATTTCTAAAATTTATCTCTACTACTAAAAATTTCCTAAAATTATAGGGTTTGGTGGTACCAGCTATTAATCCCTGTATAACAGGGTCATGATAAGAGGCTCATAGATTCAGGTCACTTTAGAACATGTGTCTTAAGTAGAAGCAATTTAAATCTCTTTAATTTTATAAGTCATTTGAACTACCTTTCATACTAATTACTATTTTAAGAAGTACTTAAAATTTTTGGAAGGCAGTTATGTATAAGAAAAGAGATGACATCATCTTACATGTATGAACTTATTTAAACCACAAATATATTTTCTTCTACCAATTTATTTTTAAGTATATTGGTAATAAAATACATTATTAGTAAACCTGTAAAATATTGTAATTCTAACGGATTGATAGAAGGCCACAGATTCCTTTACACTGTGACATGATAGATGGAAGACTAAAATAGGACAAAGGTCACCATAGTTTCAGATTTGCAAGTAGATTTGCAGCAAATGCTCTGGAACCTCTTGTGTTCTAGTTTTGTGTTTCTGTCTTTGTTTTTTGTGATAAGACCCAGCCCAAGCTATTTTCTTTTTTCTCAGATGCTTTCTCAAAATACCCAATTCTCATCTGTTTTCAACACTGTAATGAAAATTTTTTGTTCATAATGCAAAATTGCTATGGATCCCTGAAGGGTCTGGGTTTACGAACTGACCATTGGTACCCTAAGTCCACAATCATAAAGGCCACAGAAAATAATACCAGGAAAGTGTATTCTATCCAGCATTCTTCTGCATATCTGCAAAGTAGGATGAAAATGACATAAACTATGACTCTTCCATGTAATGGAAGTTTCCATGGGGTGGTCCCTTCCATTTGTCAATTTTCAGACCTCAAATGGGAGTAATTTTTTTTAAAACCAATTTGTATAGGCTTTACTGTATTCAGTTTTACTTCTCATCCATCTGACAGCATGGCAGTGTAAGAGAACATGGCTCTTCTTTCACCAAGAACCAGAGTTTAGGAAATATGGCCTCCACAGGTTTTCCCGCCTCTTCTGTAGTTATGCTGAGTAGCACGTAGACTTCTGCCCTATATTCAAGAAACCCTTTCTAAAGTGTCTATTCTTGTAATACTTCTTCCCTGTTTGGTGATACTCCTTCGAAGGAAAGAACACAAATGACTGCTGTATGTGTACAGCCACTAGAAGGCGCTCTCCTTCCTCACAGCTGGATTCTGTCCAGCCTATTAGCTAGCCTTCCCAGGTACCTAACTAAATGTCTGACACAAGCAGTGAGTAACAGAAAAAGTTTGTTTCTTTTCACAATTTTAAAGAATTGAAGTCCATCACTGGGGATAAGTTGTCATTCTGTGATTAAGAAATCAGGATTCTTATTAAAACAGTTGATTTTAGGCCTGGCAAAATGGTAAAAAATAGAGAATGTAATTAGAGCATTTTTTTAACGTTAGAAAACCAGGACAAAGAAGGAGGAGAAGGAAGAGGAAGAAGAAGAAGAAGAAGAAGAAGAAGAAGAAGAAGAAGAAGAAGAAGAAGAAGAAGAAG
>JANHMN010000009.1:39725200-39752031 GCA_030674055.1 Rhabdomys pumilio
TTTTTTTCTGCCTGAATGTTGTTCCCATACTCCACAGCAAGGCAGAACGGGAAAACCCAATTCCATTATATTATATTTTATTTTCTCAGACTTGGTTGTTATCTCTTAGAAGCCTATTATTTTCTAGTGAGAGAATAAAGGAGAGTGGATCAGGAGGGTAGGGGAGTTAAGGAGAAACTGGGAGGAGTAGAGAGAGGGGAAATTGTAATTAGAATATTTTGTATGAGAAAATAATCTGTTTTCAATAAAACAAACACAAAAACCATAAGAATAAATGGAATCAGTTCTCAGTGAGGCAGAAGTTAAAAAGACAGAGCTCCCAATACTCAGAACATGCTTCATTTGAGCAACGTATGGCGATGAAATAGCAGTTCCTCTATGAAAATTATTTTATAGACGGGTAATTTTAAATAAGGAGATACATTCCTTATTTGGACAGAATGGGGTATAGAAAGTGACTACTGAACACCTATTCCTGTAAGGAATACATTCTGATACAGAAGAAGAGCACGTTAGAGTAAAGTCAGATCCATGCAAAGCTTACCAACCGAGTTGCCCTAAAAGTTATGGATTTCTATGTTAGTCCTTACTTACATCAATGAGTTCTTTGTGTTATTCCCTTGGAAGTATACCTTAATTCTCATTTCCATTGAAACACTGCATGAGTTTAGCTTCTAACATATAGAATATGTGAGAAAAAAAATAACTAGAGTGAACTAGAAGCCAATCAGTCCTGGAAGCTGGAGCAAGGTGTCAGTGGTTAACAACACATCTTGGTTGTCCTTCAGGAGGAGTGGAGTTCCATTTCTAGTACCCACAAATCAGTTAGTTGAGCATCACATATAGATCACACTCCTGAGGATCAGATGTCCTCTGCTGCCCTCTGTGGGCACCTCATGTACATGCCTGGTCCACAAACAGACACATATAGATGCACATAATTAAATTTAAAATATATATAAATTCTTAATAAAAGCCAGTCTCTGCCATCTGATGAAAGATAGCATAATCAGCATGCCATGATGCTAGCATGATGTTAGGTTGTCAATATGTATCCTGATAGGATCATGAGAAGGACAGTGTTGGGGTGTTCTCTCAGATTACAATCAAATAATAATTCACCAGATGTATTCTAACTAACCAATAAACTTCGAAAGTGACACATACCTTACAAAGAAAATTAAATAAACTATAAAAAACTCCAAACACATAGGCACAGATTTAAGGACACTAAGACATCATGCTTATTTTTATTTTTTTAAATTTTTGATAATTTTATGAATATGAATACAATGAAATTTTATCACATTTATCTCATATTTTCATCTAACCCCATTTACTCCTCCAAGACTTCCCATGTCACCTTCAACACACTCTCTTACAAGTCCATGTCTTTTTATTTCTTACTTTTGGATAATTCACAAAATTCAGTTAATAATGTCTATAAGTGCATGTGGCACAGCAATGTCCACATTCCCTAAGATCACTTAAGCCTGTAGATGCTTTGTTGTGATAGCTTCTATATGCTTCTCAGGGTGTCGAACTATTAGGAGGTGGGGCCTTGTTGGAATAGGTGTGGCCCTGTTGGAATAGGTGTGTCACTGTGGGTGTGGGCTTTAAGACACTCCTAGCTGCCTGGAAGTGAGTTTTTTGCAAGCTGCCTTTGGAACAAGAGGTGGAACTCTTAGCTCTTCCAGTTCCATGTCTGCTTGGATACTGCCTTGATGATAATGGACTGAACTTCTGAACCTGTAAACCAGCCCCAATTAAATGCCATCCTTATAAGAGTTGCCTTGGTCATGGTCATGTTGTCTGTTCACAGCAATAAAATGCTAACTAATATGCTCTACTACTTCTATGTAAAGATTAATACTGTAACCCATGCTTATGATTTGTACTCAAATATACCTCTCATGACAATCTCTCTTTCTCCCTGTATTTATAAACACACTTTAAAAATAGTTACAATATACTTTCTTCACATTTTTTAACATATAATGTTGAATCTTTTGATCTCAGAGTTATTGGTTAATTGCTTTAACATGTTTAGCAATAAGCACCTCCCCTATGAGAGTCTTTTGATCTTTCAAATGGTGAGAAATGACAGGCTGCACAGTAGTCATGTAGTCCAAGAAGCTAATGATAAGTGATATAAAACTGATTTCTGCCAGAGGATGTCCTCAGCATGAATCCTTAACTACATTTACAAGAAGATCAAAGGACCAAAGTTTCCGTAATGCTCCAGGGGCTGCCTATACATCAAGGGATTTGAATTCCACTGAACACCACCTACCTCTTTCTCCTTGTTAAGAAACATACATTCAGTATGTACTCTCTAAATGTGCACTGAACATAGCCTACGATTATTGTAGGATTCAAGCATTTAGATATTTGTTAGAGGAATGTAACACTGTCCATACTTTGTAAGTAGAAGGAATAGCCTTTGGTAACACTCTAATAATACTCTAAAAAATCAAATAAGAAATTTTATTTGAGAGAAGACAAGGAAGTCAATGCTGTTTTTACTTGTGGAAATGATAAGCTATGCAGGTTATATCACTTAAAATTGTGGATTTCTGTTGCAATATTTTTGCCAGGAATTTTAAGGTTTCAGAAGTTATTTTTCAGTAGAGCCTTATTTAAGAGTATCCCTGGTCCTGGTAATTTACCAATGTCTCACCAGTTTAATATGTAACTTGGTCTCAGCCAGGTGACACTCATTAATTACTAAGTAGATAAGTAAAATCTTACTTATCTTAAGTAAGATAAGTATCTTACTTACTTATCTTACTTACTCCTAAGTGTGATTTTAGGGCACAAAACATAAGACACTTAGAGATGCGAATGCACAAAAAAAATGCTGTGAACTAATACACTCGTGATTTATGTACTATTTTGTAAATGTTATATACCTTCTTACCTCTATGTTCATCATGTTATTAAAAAAGAAACTTTTCTCCATTTTATTTTTGTGTTTATTTAATACATTTGCTTCCCTGTTGCTGTGACAAAACAGTGTCCAAAAGCAACCAGGGGACAGAGGAGAGGAGAGATTATTTGTTTTAGAGGTTATGGTCTATCATGAAGAGAAGCCATGTGCAGGAATCGGGAGGCAGGTGATGAAGAAGAGACCTTGGAGAAATGCTGCTTACTTGCTTGCTTCATGGCTTTCCAAGATAACTCTCTCAATAGCCATAGGCCAGTTGGCTCCTCCTATCTCAATCATAAATCAAGAGAATACACCTACAAAAGTACTAACAGGTAAATATGATGGCAGAAATTCTTCAGTCAAAGTTTTTTCTTACTAATGATATCTAAGTTTCAGTCAAGATGACAGAAAATTATGATGAGGAATATTGTTAGATAATTTTTCCTTTAGAAGATTTAAAATTCTTAAAGATTATAAAATGTGTTAAATACCTTTGTGCAAACTACTTAGTACAATCATTTACATTATGGGGTAAGTTTTATGCTAAAAGAATCCAGATATCACAGAATGAGGTTAGACGTGATTTTCAGACCTTATCTAGCCACTTCCATTCCATGTCATGCAACTGAAATTTATCCTTGAATCTTTCAAAAGTTATTTCACACAAAGAAAAGCAGCTGATAAGTAACACAGCAAATATCCTAAAAACCTGCTGCTATATATTTTAACAGGAACATAGTTTGGTTAAATCTTCATGAACTATAGTAGAGGGTGCTGATAACTCCGGCTGCATTAATTGATTTTAGATTGAAAATATATGTTGATCATTAATATTTTCCCTTTTCTATGAATTATATTTTACCAACTCAGTTTCCCTTTTCCATTTATGAAAAAGAAACATTCTTCATTCTGTTTAGGAAATTGTTTGTAAAATTAAGTCATACCACTTCAATTGCTCTTGTCACATTTTACAAAATATTCAAAAGACAAAGAAATGTTCAAGGTTGAAAACCTTTCACCTTAACTCACACTGGTGACATTTTTTCATACCACACTTGCCTGCGCTCTACATGTACAATAAATGTTTCAAGCTTAAAGAAACCAAATTCCTCCTCATTTCATTTTACATTAGTGAAACTCTCAGCCACCGTTCTATTCTCAACCAATAGCAGCGAGTACAGCGAGAATTAATTAAATAATGTTATGTGATTCGATTCATCAAACTCATAGGTTTTGCCTAAAAAAAAAATTCCACAATGATAGGTCATCATGAAGATGTATCATTTTGTTGTTCACAGTATTGAAAAGAATAGTAGGAAATACAAAGGTATAGAATTGCAGGGCTGATGAGCTGTCTCCACTAGAGTCCTATTTGAGAAGGTGATACTATAGTTCTAAGTAATAACAGTGTTGCTTCTCTCCTTTATCTTCAAGCATATGTCTCCCTTAAGTCTCCTCTAGGAACTTTGAAAAGTCAAACTGGGCAGACACTCGGTCAGAGAACACTGTAATTCAGTATTAATTGTGCACCGTGAATTATAACTTCTTAAAATTTAGTCACCTTTGCAGTCACTTCCTTTATAATATTTTTTGCTTAAATTTCAGATTCATCTCATTGACACTGGCTATTATTTTTTTTTGTAAAGAAGTAAACTGACAAGTAGATTGTCTTCGTATCTCCCCATATAATAGCGTTTTATTCTTTTCCAAGTGCCTAACTTTTTATTGAATTCACTTTGAATTCAACCTCATTAGTTTATGTTTTGTGTTGTTTTTTGATAATATTGAGTGTATATCAAAATTACTTAGGAAATAATGGAAGATGCATTGGAAGCCAGTGAGCAATTTAAATGTGCTGTTAGAAATTGCAAATGATTGCTATGTGTAATCAAATTTCATATAGATCACCTCTTTAAATCATTAGATTTGAGACAAAAATGTGAATCTTCATACAAACTATACAGTGTTATGAATCTTTCGATAGTGTATTTTGCTTTTCCTCCTTCTATAGCTAATTTAGATAAATCATATTTGAAATAATATGACAAAGTCTTATATCTTAATCTACACATTAAGAATATTTTCAAATATTCTTCTCAATGTAACCTTATGGAGTGCATATTTAAGACTGTAAGTAAAATACACAGCTAAGACAGAGCCAAATTTCACCATGGAATTTAAACTCCATCTCTCTCTTTTCAGCATCTCACAACTTAAATGCTTGATTAAAAGAACAACCCAGCCAAGCTGAATGCAGAAGATAATTATTTTCCTGCATCTTTTGGACATGCCATTTAACCTCAGGCTACAGAATTATATTTTTCTTTAGATGAAAGGATGCCTATTACATGGGTGAGGGAGAATCACCCATTTTTAACAGATATTGGATTAAGACTCAAAGGCTTAGTCTTCAACTTATTGCTAGTGGGAAGTAGAATGGATGTCAAATTGTGTGGCTATTATTTGAGGGTTCTTTTAGATCTTCCCTTTGAAAAGCATATTGGAACTGTCCTTTTCTCTTTTCTTTACCCAGTCATAAAGTGAACACCTTTCTCTACATATGTCCAGGCCCAGATGGACAGCTCCATTTCATGCCTAAAAGCAAAGGAACCAAGGATGGACGACTGAAAGTTTCAACACAGTGAACCAAAGTAAATCTGTATCTTTTTAAGTCAAGTATCTCAGGTTTTATAGTCAGGTGTTTCAAAAGAACAGAACAAAAAAAAAACACCAATAACCACATTCAACATGTGTGGTGATCAATGTATGTTCTGTCAAAAGCCATGATAGCAATGTGGTCTAAATTCTGACATTGCATAAATTAATCATCTTGATTTTGAGCTTATTGCCTTTTTAATTTGTAGAAATTCTGTTGGGGTACCAAAGTTTATGAATTATTCAACATCAACTAAGACCTCCTGTGCTTAAAAAGAGGTTATAGTTACTTTTTTCCATGCTACTAAATATTCTTCATGGGAATACTATCAATATTTGGCAAAATTTAAATAAATACACCTATCAGCCAAAAAGTCTGAAGTTCGATCATGTCTTCTTAATGATTTTTTTAGAGTAAGGTTTACGATACTAAATTTAAATCTAAATTTATAAAACTATATAAATGTTTTACTAATTAAATTGGTTATATGTATGTAGGAAATTATAACAAAGCTGTCATAAATATAATAGACTTGGTTCAGTTTTTGAGGCTTAAGTTTCATTTGTTCGGTGTCATGTTCTTGGAACAGTTCAGTGGTAAAGCAGATTATAAGAAAGAAATGTGGGAACCTGAGTTATACAGTGGTAGAGACTCAGAAGGGTGTGCTGAGATGGGAAAACATGCCACACAGCATATTATGTAGTAAAACCAGCCCCTCTGTGATTTAACTATGTGTGTGCAAGTACAAGGATGCATACCAATGGGACATAAATGGTATGATCAACCTGCTGGTGAGTCAGTGGGTATTCCTGACATCAAGATTCAAAATGTTGACCAGAACAAGGGCCAATAAGGTAATTCAGGGCTATGGAACATAGTTTGTATCAGCACACAGAGAGCATACAGGCTTGATTCACCAGAACCTCTGAGTCTATGAATTCTCTCTATTTGAGCAAGTTGCCACAAATGACAACCATTAGAGTAGGAAGATCTTTAGAATGGGAGAATATATCACTTCACAATGAAGAGGAAAAAAAAGTGGGCTTACCTTGGTTGGGAGACTAAATGATTGCTTCTATTTCTGTAGGTGGTATAGAAGTCATTTATATATGAATGGCTTACATGATTTGTTTTAACGTTGGTATGTGGTATCTATTTAGACAATTATCCATTTCATTTAGATTTTCCAATTTTGTGGAATATAGGCTTTTGAAGTAAGATGTAATTATTCTTTGAATTTCTTCATTATCTGTTGTTATGTTTCCATTTTCATTTCTGATTATGTTAACTTATGTACTTGTCTCTCTGCTTTTTCGTAAATTTGGCTAAGAGTTTGTCCATCCTATTGATTTTCTTAAAGACCCAGCTCTTGATTTTGTTGATACTTTGAATTGTTCTCTTTTTTCCTATTGATTTATTTCATCCTTGCTTTTGATTATTTACTGCCATCTACTCTTCTCTTGTGTGTTTGCTTACTTTTCTAGATCTTTTATGTATAAATTCAAATAGCTATTATGAAAATTTTCCTGTTTTTTAATAAAGGCACTTAGTGGTATGAACTTTCCTATTAGTACTGGTATCATTACGTCCCATGAGTGTGCTGTGCCTTAATTTTCATTGAATTCTAAAAAGTCTTTAATTTCTTTCTTTGCTTTTTCCCTGACCCAGTGATTATTGAGTAGAGAGTTGTTCAATTTACACAAGTTTGTAGGCTTTCTGTTGTTTCTGTTGTTGTTGAAGTCTATTTTTAATCTATTGTGGAGTTATTTCAATTTTCTTATATCTCTGAGACTTGCTTTGTAACTGACAATATGGTCAATTTTTGAGAAGATTCTGTGAAGTGCTGAGAAGGGATATTCTTTTGTTTTGGGGTGAAATGTTCTGTAGATACCTGTTAGGTTCATTTCTTTCAAAATGTCTGTTAGTTTCATTATTTCTCCATTTAGTTTAGGTCTGGATGACCTGTCCAGTGGTGAGAGTGGGGTGTTGAAGTCTCCCACAATTAGTGTGGGAGGTTCAATGTGTAATTTAAGCTTTAGTAATATGTCTTTTACAAATGTGGGTGTCCTTACATTAGGGACATAGATATTAGGAATCGAGACATTCTCTTGGTAGATTTTCCCTTTTAGTAGTAAGAAATGCCCTTCCCTATCTCTTTTGATTACTTTTAGTTGAATGTCTATTTTAGTAGATATTTAGAATGCCTTCTTCAGATTGCTTCTTGGGTCTGCTTGCTTTCTACTCTGAGATAATATTTATCTTCATTTCAGAAGTGTGTTTCTTGTATGCAGCAGAATGATGGTTCTTGTTTTCCAATCCATTCTATTAGCCATTTTTTTTCTTTTTATTAGGGATCCGAGTCCATTGGTGTTGAGAGAAATTAATGACCAATGATTCTGGGTTTTTTTTGGGGGGGGGGGAATCATGAAATTTATTTTAGGGAATCTAATATTGAGCATTTATCTGAAGAGAGGAACCTGAAAATTACAAGCAGGTAAGCACTAGCTAAACCCAAACAAGAGAGAGGAGAGGAGGGCCAAGGATAGAGCCTTGGGGAACATCAGAACTTAAGCAATATAAAGGAGACTCAGAAGTGGCAGGAGAGATAGCTTTCCAGGTCTCATAGGCCCCCAGGCTACCTATATCCAGCCAGCTGTGGTATAACTTCCTAAAACATCATTTAAAACCATCTGCTTTAATATACAGGAAACACACAAAACATAAAAGAATGATGTCCAAGTACCAGAGTTGGTAGCCTGAGAGTAATCAGCAAACAGGAATTTCCCTGGTGCCCTCAGGGAAGAACCCAGCACAGACTTAGCTCTCTATCAAAGCAAAACGCTGTTTCTCCTTGTCATGGTCCTGGTTTGCTCCCATGCTCCTCCTCCAGCTTTCAGAAATCTTCCAGTTTCAGGAATGACTCCTTTCTTTAGGTCCTGAACATTTTCACTTAGGGCAAAAGGTCGCTTACCCTGTCATAGTGTCAAGGTCCCAGGGGAATTGTCATCCTGCAGGATGGTGAGAGGGGACCTCCCTAGAACCTTGATGTTTGCTTTCTGTCTATTGTGATTAGAACATTAGACTGTGGAGTCTCTGGGTCTCTGGAGGGCTTGTCTGAGTTCTGTCTGGCAACTATAGTTTCTGTGGTTTGTTTTGCTTCCTCTTTGGTAAACACGTGTTTGAAATTGAGTTCAGCCTGGTTCCAAGGCAGCAACTGGTCCTTAAGGGATAACTGAGGATCCAAAGGCCAGGCCAGTTCAGAAGATAAAGGAGTTTCCTGGTGTAGAGCAAGCTCTGGGGAGGAAATCGATTCAGATGCTTCCGTCTCAAATACTTTGCTCAGCTCTTTCACCAGTGAGCACTAAGGGCCCTGACCACCGATCTCCACAGGTATCTGTGCAATGCCAAGAATAGGAGAGCAGAGATCTGGATCTTGTGCCTGTTTAAGTCTTTTCCATTGTTCTGCTGATAGGCTTGGCTGTGGGGAGCTCTCCACCTGAATAGGAGCACGCTGGATGCCAGCAGTAGGTGAATGAAGGCCTTCTACTTGAGCCACATGCTTGTTGAGTGGCAAAGGCCTTGCTGGAGTACCTGAGACACTCTAACTAGAACCCATCTCCACTAGCCCTGGGGACCTGGACTGGGCCCAATAGGTGCCATCTTGACTTCTGGGCAAACACCAGCTCAAGAAACAACTCTCAAAGCCCGGAGTTTCAAACTTCCTGGACCAATCACTCTTACTTCCTGTTATTTTGATGTTGGTGCTGTTAGCATGTGTGTGTGTGTGTTTGTGTATGCTTTCCTTGTTTTGTTTTTGTTGGTCTGTAATTATTTATTTCTTGTGTTTTCTTAGGTGTAGTTAACGTCCTCCTATTGGAGTTTTCCTTCTAGAATTTCCTTAGTGCTGGATTTGTGGGTAGATAGTGTTGAAATTTGGTTCTGCCTTGCAATATCTTGTTTTCATCATCTATGGTGATTGAAAGTGTGTGGGGTATAGGAATCTATGTTGGTATCTGTGGTCTTTTAGAGGCTGTAAGGTGTTTGTCCTGGATATTCTAGCTTTTAAAGTCTCTGTTGAGAAGTTAGGTATAATTCTGATTGTTGTGCCTTTGTATGTTACTTGGCCTTTTTCCATGGAAGGTTTTAATATTCCTTCATCTTTTCGGAGAATTAGGTTCTGACTATTATGTGGTGGGAGAATTTTCTTTTTTGGTCCAATCTAATTGGTGTTTTGTAACCTTCTTTTATTTTTGTAGGCATCTCTTTAAGTTGGGTAAATTTTCTCATCTGATTTTGTTGAAAATATATTCTTGGCCTTGGAACTGGGACTCTTCACCTTTTCCTATTCCTATTGTTAGATTAGATCTTTTCATGGTGTCCCAGATTTCCTGGACGTTTTATGTCAGGAATTTTTTCAGATTTAACATTTTCTTTAGATTTAACATGTATCAATTTCTTCTACAGTATTTTCTGCACCTGAGGTTTTCATCTTTCATCTCTTGTATTCTGTTGGTGATGCTAAAGTCTGTTTTTCCTGCTTCCTTCCCTAGGATTTTCATCTCCAGAATTCCCTCAGTTCATGTTTTCTTTTTGGCTTTTATTTTTATTTTCAGGTTTTGAACAGTTTTATTTATTTTCTTCACCAGTTCAGTTCTATTTTCCTGTATTTCTTTAAGGAATTTATTAATTTTCTTTTAAGAGGTCTCTATCATTTTTTATAATGAGATTTAATTTAAAGTCATTTTCTTGTCCTCGGGCTATATTAAGATATTCTAGCCTTGTAGTAGGATAGCTGGGCTCTGAAGATGCCACCTTGAGGAGGCTTTTGTTGGTTGTGTTCTTTTTCTTTCTTTCCTTCTTTTTTGATATTTTATTTATTTGCATGTCAAATGTTATCCCCTTTCCCAGTTACCCCTTTACAAACCCACATCCCCTGCCAACTTCCCCTGCTTCTATGATGGTGCTCCTCCACCCACCCACTGTTCTTATAAATGGCCTTTACCTATTTGGTTATTCCTGGATGTTCTTGGTGTAGCAGGTCTCTTGGAAGGTGGGCCTAACAAGGATGTTTCTGATGCAACAGGCCTCAAGTGGGCAGCCATGAGCTGGACAATGGTACTCTTGGGGCCAGTGTTCTCAGAACACCTGGGTATGCCCCAGGGGAATTGACTAGCAGGAGATTAGGGTGGGAAGAGATCAAACCTTGATGTTCCTGGTACAGCAGGTTTGTTAGCACAACAATGAAGCTCAGAGGGACAGCACACAGCTTGTGGTAGCTGGGTATAACTCAGTGAACCTGGCCAGCTGAGAAGTGTGCTTATGAGAAGATTTAATCTGGCAATTTGTACAATAGACCTGGTAAATGCAAATGGAGAGATGGTTGGACAATGGGGCTTGGGTGGGGTTTCGGGTACAGCAAGCAGCTTGGGGCCCATAATGCCATTTCTAAGTGCCTTCACTGGTTCCTACATCTGAATATAAGGACCGTAGTGTAATGTGACTGTCAAAATTGATGCCTGTAACAGATAGGTTAGGCATTTGTAGAAACAAATGAACAGAATTCTTGTGAAAGCACCATAAGATGTAGTATTAGATTATTTCAATTATTTATTTTCTTTCCTCCAATAGAATAATATCTCTTTTATGTAGGGGGATAAAGAATTTCAGGAGGAAAACAAACTTTGTCTTGCTTAGTTAAGAAAAAGTGAAGATTCATCAGTACAGACTATGTAGCTTCCAGAATTTTATATTCTCATTTTACACAATATTTAATTCAATGTAGCAACAGTTAAAAATTTTGGAAGAAATGTTTTTCTATGAATATAGTATAAATACTAGAATAAATGAAAAAAATTAAGAAGTTTTTTTTTTTTGGGAAGATGTTGAAAATGAACAGAAGCTGTATGTGGGACATAAGTGAAATTACTTTTGTTTGGTTAATCTAATAATAATTATAACAAAATGTGTCATCCACTTCAGAAATAGAAAGCTTACAGAGTGTCTCTTGGAATGTGTGGTTTGAAGAAACAATGAAAGGATGTTAGGCGTAAGAGACATTCCACAAAATAGATTAGCTTTGTTTATAGGAAATGATTAGCCCAAGGGAAGAGAGAGAGAATATTTGAGAGCATAGACATTTTAGCTTGTACGATGAGAGTCATATAACTTTTTGTGGCAGCCTTTTGGCTGATCATCTACACGATTTATGTGGATTCTATTTTAGTAGATGTTCAGATGCATTAAAATAGTCAGTAGTGAGGAATTCTCTTACATGGAGCATAAGATTTCAAGTGTGTGGCTTATATCATTTTATTATTCTTGCTGCCAGATTCATTTTATTTCTGCATAAAATTGTGACACCTTGGGTTACTGGGCTAGCTTTTCCTTTGTAAATACCTCTAGCACTTTCCTTTGATAGGCAATTCGGGTTATTACTTATGAGGGCCATCAAGCTGCAGACACATTTAGCTGCATCAAATTTAAAATACTCATTGGCTTACAATTCATGATATGTCCAGAGAGCTTAACTATTTCTCTATGCCTAATACATTTTGTCACTGTAAGTCACTTTCACAACTGACTTCAAAAAGTTGTTAGTCAGTTGCCAATATTTATTTAATTTTGCATCTATCTGCATGCCATTTGCCAAATGATCTCTGACATTAAATCACATAAAAATTGTTATAATGTGTATATGAACAGAAGCATATCTAATGCTATCTGTAACTGAAGTACAGGATGTCCATGATGTTAGAGCTTCTGTTACGGTTTTATAATCATCATGAATCAAATATGTAACTAAGTCATATTCAGCTACCATTAGAAATCTCTGTTCTCTCAGTCTTGAAGATCAAGTGATGAGGTAGTAAAAAACATAGGAAAGCTAAATCAGTGGTTATATGTAAATGAACAAAAAGTTTGCCATATGTCAGCTTGTTGTATTTTTTGTCATGTTGACCCAGCTATGGTTATCTTAGAAAAGGAAACTACAGTTGAGACTATGTCTCCATCAGATTGGCCAGTCTTAAATTTTTTCTAACAATGGTTGATGTTGGATAGTGTCACATCTGAGCAAGTGCTGGGTTACATAAGGAAACAGAGTAAAAGAATCTTGGAGAGCAACCCAATAGGCAACATTCCTTTGTCATTCTCCTTTCAGTTTCTGACTCCTCTAGGTCCCTAAAATGAGGTCCTGCCATGGCTTCCCTTAATGATAAACTATAAGCTGTAAACCAAATAAATCCTTTCCTTTCCAAAATTGGTTGTGATAATTTAATTTTTTTTTATTAAAGCAATAGAAAACAAACTAGGAGTGTCAGTAAAGTCATCTAGGCACATTTCAGCTCTCCCTCAGAAGTAAAGATTATATGCTCATAGTCCATGGAATGATCAGTGTAATTGCTGTAAATTGATTTCATAGAGGTACTAAAACAAATTACCAGACATTTATTGCTTTAAAATATTTTCCTTTTCTTCTATAAGTTCTCAAAGTCAAAAATAATTTAAGATTAAAGCCAGCCAGCAAGCAAACAAACACATGGTCCTCCTTGGGCTCTAGCAGATTATTCTTTCCAGTGGTTTCTTCAATTTCTAGATGCTGTCTGCGCCTCCTGGTTATGTTCTTGTCCTACTTTTCTAGTTCCACTGTCTTGCTGGTAGTGTCTATTCTCCTGTATCTTCCTGTTTTCAGCTTCACAATCACGATGACCCTTATGATTTTATTTGTGTCTTCCAGATGATTGTGGACAATCTCATTTTATTACTGCAATAAGATCCTGCCAAGTATAAATACTGTAGGTCAAGGTAAGATAAACTGTGGTTCTGTGTATTGGGAGATTACACTAAAGACACACGGAGGGACCCATGGCTCCAGCTGTGTATGTAGCAGAGGATGGCCTTATCTGCCGTCAATGGAACAGAGGTTCTTAGTCCTGTGAAGGCTCGATGCCCCAGCGTGGGGGAATGCTAGGTTGATGAGGCATGAGTGAGTGGGTAGGTGGGCAGGGGAGCTCCATTATACTCCATCATAAAAACAGGGGTGATGGAAGATAGGATAAGAGTTTGCAGAGGGCAAACAGGGAAGAGGGATAACATAATAAAAAAGAATGGGGATAAGTTATAAGGGAGTGGGGAATCAGGGTTTGAGAGGGTCCAATGAGGAAAAAAAAAAAAAAAAAAAAAAAGGTTACATCAGTCTTTAGGATCTCTAGATCTCTGGGAATGGTCCCTGTAAGTAGTCTGCTATAGGACTGAGGATGAGATGGAAATTGTTAATGAAGGATAGAAAATTTAAGTTTGCCTATCTGCTCCTCAGGTCAGTGGATTTCCAGGTATAGTATGCCTGGGGTGTTGGTGGCTGAAATAGAGGGATTGAGTGAAAGAGAAATGTTGAATTAGAAGATCTGTGTCTAATCAAATTAGTCTAATGCTTATGACACATATTTAAGAGTGAGAACGAGATTAACATCCAGGTGAAACCCTCCAAACTGTTCAATTTTAGGCACTCTATTGAGTCTATGTGAGTCACAAATAACTCCAATATTTCTAAGTCTAATGAATAACTCTTTGTCTCTGTATTCTCTCATTTTCTACTAGCATTTAACAAACCATTATTTTAACTTTTAAAAATGTTTTCTGTTGTTTTTTTTTTAAATTGGGTATTTTATTTACATTTCAGATGCCATCCCTTTTTCCCATTTCCTCTCCCTTGAAAGCCCCTATATCCCATACCTCCTTTTCCTTTTTGCTTTTATACAATTATTTTTAAAAAGTTAATCAAAGGCTTTATAAATTTGGTAATGCTCAATCACAAGTGTAACCCAATACCCAACCTAGATATATCAACTGTCTTTGACTGGTGGAGACACGTGAACATCTGCCTCCATGTCGCAGACCAGTAGGATTTGCTGATGGAGGCAGAGGCAGGAGGATTTGGAGTTCAAGGCCAGCCTGGACTACACAATTTCTGTTGTTTTTTTTTTTGTTGTTGTTTTTTTTTTTTTTGTTTTTTCGAGACAGGGTTTCTCTGTGTAGCCCTGGCTGTCCTGGAACTCACTCTGTAGACCAGGCTGGCCTCGAACTCAGAAATCCGCCTGCCTCTTCCTGTTGGTTTTTGAAGTTCACTTTTCTCTAAATTTCCTTCCTTCTAATTATTCCAAAAAAACAAGACAGATAAGCAGATAAAATCCATGTGGTTCTTCACCCTTCAGGGTATGATATTTATGCACAAGTAAGTAATCGTTCTACATTGTCTTAAGATAAATTCCAAATGCCGTGCATTTAGACTCAGAAGCTTTAGAATTACAAGTGCTCAGTTATTTAAAATGAATAAATAAAGTACCACACTAAGACATTTCATAAGAATGTTCAGTGCAGGTGGGGAGACCATGGGAACAGATGACCCTATGGATGCATGAAATATAATATATTAACAAATTAAGTTGCACATATTGCCCCTTGCTTTCTACATCTCTGTTTGATTTTGAATCAATACATATGATATTCACGCAGCATTAGAGGCAGATCTACTATACAGGAATGGTCATCTCCATTGATTCTTTTTGTCTCATGCACAAACAATTTATCTCTAGTGCTTTTTTCAGACTACTCTCTTAGCAATGCTGATTTGATTCCTCTGGGATAGGACCACAGATCTAGGGTTAATAATACCTCCCCAACTAAGTCAAATATATAATCTAAGTTGGAGATTATCTTTTGAAATTTTAATTTTATCAATTCTAACTAGAGTAAGAAATCTCAAAGTAGTTTTGTTTTAAATTTCCCTAATTGCAAAGGATTACATAGCCATTTGTATTTCTTTTTCTGTACAATTTTATAGCCAATTTTAAATATAGTTGTTTGCTCTCTTAGTGTTTTTTTTAGTTCTTTGTGTAGTCTTTGTGTGACTGATTACTGTCATACACATAGCTGTCCAAGCTTCTCCTTCCCATTCTATAAGATGCCTTTTCAGTTGTTTTACAATTACACAGTCAAAAAAAGAATAAAATGAAATTAGATGCTGATAAACATAATAAAATATATAAGAACAATGGTAGCCTAGTTCATTAAGTGTTATTGGGAATACAAATTTGTACAGACTCTATGGAGACAAGTGTAAAGTTTCCTCAAAGAACTAGAAATATAATGAGAACATCACCTTGCTATCCCACTTCTGGGCATATTCCCCAAAGGATTTTATATTGTACTACACTTTAGATACAGTAACTACAAAGATATGTACTGATCCATGTTCAATGCTACTCTACTCACGATAGCCTAGACATAGAAACAGCCTGTATGTGCATCAGTGAATGAATATGTAACTGAAATGTGATATCAATAAATTATAGAATTGCATTTATATATTTAAAAAGCAAAACTATTAAAAATTAGCAAGGGGATTCTGAAAGAGTCTGAGGTGATGCAAATAGGAGTTAAAATGATGAAAATTCAATGTATGCATGCACAAAATTCTCAAAGTATAAATAAAATCATTATATACATAGCTAAGCAACTAATCAATTAAATGTATACAGTCTCTCATTACGTTTGTGTTCTTAGCTTATGGTAAGTTCTCAAAGCATCACAAGAACAGTTTTACTTATTAGGTGGATATTTCCATTATAAGAGATGTTACTACTCAGGTGACTATCAAAGAGGGTTAGCTAAAACCTGGAATAAATAAAGATACAGGAACTCAACAGCATTTTAATGAAGATGAATTTTATGAGTACAGTCAATATTTGTTTAACTTATATGTGAAAATATATTCTGAGAACCACACATGTGTGATACATTTACTCCCTTAGATTCTGCAATTTGCCTAGTAGAAATGCTTAAGAATATTATTACAGAGTTTATAAAATTGAAAACTTTGTATATAGTATATATAATTCAAGGCAGTAGAAGGCAAAGAAAGATTAAACATTATGAAAATTTAAAAATTTAATTATTAAAATTATTTAATATTTCATATCCAAAGGTAATAATCAAACAAATCCAATCTCCTGAACCTTCCCATTGAGATCAAAGTATAAACAAACCAACACTAGAAGTCCTGCTGTTTATCAGTGGGGAAATAGAGCTTGGGATTCTCTGGCCAGACATCGAACCAAACACAGGAGGAAATGACTTTGATCGTGCTAGCAGTGGATTTCCTCTGCTGTGAAAAGAATTACTTTGATAAGAATTAGGAGCTATATTAAAAATAATTAGTTTTGCTATTAAACACTATAATAGACCAAATATTCTTGTATAGATAAATAAATTTTTCTGTAGTATTAGATATGTCTTAGTTTATCTCCATGTGGTAGAATGTATACCAATCGCAACCAATTTCTATCCACTGTGCAAGAGGCTATTGAACTGTAGCTAGAAAATATTTAATATTTGTAGGTAAAATTTTGTCAGCTTGGAAGACAATGTCATTTTAATATTTAAATTTTGACTTTTATTATGAATAAGCACATTTTTCAATATATTTAATGAGAGTTCAGGTGTATTCTTCCATATTTTCACAGTAAGTTATCTATTGAGTTGTGATTCTTCACTTTTCTTAATGTTTTCTGTATACTCTGAAGACCCATTCTGTGTTCATTGGATAAGAAAAGCTATATTTCTAGTTTTTGGTTTCTGTTCTTCAATTTGGATATATATATATATATGATCTCCAAATATCTATCTATCTATCTATCTATCTATCTATCTATCTATCTATCTATCTATCATCTATCTATCTATCATCTATCTATCTATCTATCTATCTATCTATCTATCTATATCTATCTATATATGTGTGTGTGTGTATAAATATATGTGTGTGTACATGTATATGTAGGATGTATATGTATTTGATGTATATATATCTATGTATATAGATATATATACACACACATATATATGTATATGTAAAACAATGATTCACAAATCCTAAGAATTTGAAAGAAAGCAAAAGTAGAGGAAAGAGTCTATAGTGTAGAAAGAAAAGTTTAAAATTATGTAATTATACTATAATTCCAAATCATGAGAGAAGCATTAAATTGTTATCATCATCATTATTAATTCTAATATACTTAGTGTTTTTAAAATTCTATGCCTTGAATTGTGCATTCCACACTTATTTTTAGTTACAGATACAGTCGATGACTCATTGATTAGTCTAGTTAAGTTCAGACAAAATTCAGAAGAACAGGTTGGGGTTAGTTAGTCGGTTCTTCAGTTTTCAGTTATTTTCTTATATGAAAGAAGCATAGAATACTTTTTCAGAGAAAAAAAATGCAAATCTGTTTGAATCCCTGTTGACTTCAGAGAACCATGTCAGCTTCTTAATGACTGAGTCCTAGTAGCTTTAAAAACAAACAGCTTCTACTTCTTTTTATTTCGCCAAAACATAAAGCATTATGTGATGCTTTAAGTTTAAGACACAAAAGCCATCCAGGTATTGTTCTCTTTGGTACTTTGTGGTACACCTTGCAATAATAACACACTGTGAACAGAAGATTGCTATTCTCACTTGCTTCTGTTTTTAATTTCTTTTTTGTTCCTTGAAAGATTTGTTCAATGTATTGGCAATATATTTCAATATATTTTGTGCTTTTTCCACACTCTTCCCAGATCAAGTATGTTCTCATATTGGATCTTTCAAGTCTAATTTGTGCTACACAAATATTATTGTATGTGTGGTCTTCCAGTGGGACATGATTGATTTACCAGGGGCTAAACTCTTAGAGAAAACTGACTTCCTCAGAAAGTAGTTAACAATTGGTAGCATCAAGATTATGAGTGAGATTTTGTTGCCTATTTCTCATCATCGTTCTGAGATTGGTCTTTCTTGGACTTTCATAGATATTGTGCATACTCATTTTGTACCTGTAATGATAGAATGGTGAATTCCAGGCACTAATATATGGAACAAGAAGATAGAAGTTCTTATGGTTATGCTAATAAATCAAGCCAATTTCTTAATTTATTCCTTTATTGAAGCAATTTAAGAATATTCTTTGAAACTGTTGCCACAAAGGAAACTTTTATGCTTAATGAATTTTTCTCATTTAATTAGTAATACAAAAATATCACATCTGAATTTTGATTTTCTTTTTACAAATTTATTGTAAAGTGTGATATCTATGCAAAGGCACACATATTTACAAATATATGTATATATATGATTAAGTATATTTATTTACATTAATCAAACTATTATTTTATTATACTTGGTATATGTATTTATATAAACATGTCTATTTTCTTCCTTATATTCTTTTTCATATATTTTGAATTTTGATTTTCTGCCTTCTATTTTTTCCAGTTTCTCCTTCCCTTCCTTCCTTCCAATCCAGACCCACCCACATTCTGTATCTCATTGGAAAACATACATGTAAGAGATAACAATAAAACAAAATAAAAGATTAAACAAATAAACAACCCCCCAAACTAGAATAGGACAATCACAAAACAAACAGAAATAAAACAACCCAAGAGAGTTAAATGAAACAAATATAAATGCAGAAACACATTCTTCTATATTCAGGAATTCCATAAAAACACAAAAACTGGAAGCTATTTTTATATAGATGATACAGATATAGAGATAGAGATAGAGATAGAGATAGAGATATCTGAAAGACCTTAAAATCTGTTAATAAACAACATAAGAGGATTTTTAATAAAAGCTTTGGTGGGACATTGTGAGACAAGTATTCACCAAAGATATCCATGAGTTTATTTTCTTAAAAAGTTTCCTTAGTGAGTCTACCTTGGAGAAAACTATTTTTTCATTTACAGGTGGTTATAAATTGGAGTTTACATTTTGGGTAAGGGATAAGGGCATATGTTCTCTTCTTTCAGCTCTAAGGGACTCATCTGATGAGAACCCTTGCTGGCCCTCAAGGGGAGGGATTTGATGGAGATATACTGTTTAGGGTGAAGTGTTCTGAGGACTGTTACTTTCCATGTAATGCCTGGCTGTAAGTCTTTATATTTGTGTCTATCTGCTGCAGTAAAAAACTTCTTTGATCAAGGCTGAGCAAGGCACTGATTGATAAGTGGAGCAGAACATTATTTGGAGTTATTTTCTCACTACTTTCCTGTTTTAGAACAGTACTATTTTGTTTTTCCTTATGTCCCTGGGCCATGAAGACATAGATTCTTTGTTACCCAAGCAGTGTTGGGTGTGGATTCCATCTCATGGAACAGGTCTTAATTCAAATCAATTATTGATGGTTTCTCATACCCAACACTGAGCTACTTCCCATATTTCAGTGTCCACATTTAAGGTGTTCATCAAAAACAAGAATGAAGTACTAGGTTTGTGCCTGGTCTTATTGAAGTTTGTTATGCTGTTTGGTGAATGTACTTGGGAAGCCTTCTAATTTCTGAGGCAAGAAAGATTTGGGTGGATCTGGGGAAGAGAGAAGGTGGTAGGAGAAACTGAGGTGAGGGGAAGAAGGAGAAACTGCAGTTGGGATGTAATATATGAGAGAAGAATAAAAAAAGAGAAGAAAACAAAATATTTAAAACACTCAAAATATACACAAGAAAAATAAAGTGAACCGAGTGTATAAGCTTCTAAAGCCTTCATATGATTTGCTATATCCAGACTGATTTTCTACAGCAGAAGCTAATCATGGAATTTCCCTCAACAAATGTGTATATATATATATGTGTGTGTGTGTATATATATATACACACACACATATATATATGTTTGTGTGTGTGTGTGTGTGTGTGTGTGTGTGTATGGTTTATATAAATATATATATATATATATATATATATATATATATATATATATATGACTATGGTTTTAAAAGTTTATCTTTTATATGTCCTCTACATTGTCTATTAGACTAAACTCTTTATTAAATCCTACTTTCATTTTCCCAAAGTTTTGTCTTAATTCCATCTCTTTTACTTCGATGTTTAATTTTAAAACCAGTTATGGTGTCCTAAGTAGTCATGGCACTAGTCTATCTTGCATCTAGGATGCTACTGTAACTCTAAGGGTTTGTAGCTAGGTTGATGTTTACCTTTTGTCTTCGGTAGAGTGCAGAGTATTTTCTGGTATCATATCCATTAGCAAAAAGGGTGAAGGCTCTATGTGGGCACTAGTTCAACTTCTCTGCATTTAACGAGTTGTCTGGGTGCTGTATTCAGCATTAGAGGCTATGACATTTAAGCAGTTAATACTGATAAGGGAATTATCATTTTTAAATTTCAGTCATGAACATCAGTAAACCGTTAGATTTAATTCACATTGGCATATTGGACATGAAATGGCTTTTCTGGTACAGCCAATATATTCAATAATTACCTCTGATTTTCACAATCAGCATGCCTTCTCCTCTGATGCTCTGAATACACAGATGACTTGGCTACAAGGGACAATGAAGTTTAAGTCCAATTTCCAGTGAGATGAATGAATAACTATTTAATAATTAACAACCTAATCTTTAGGGACAAAAAATTGTGAGTAGTTTGGAGCAATATTTATTTTATTTTAAATGATATGATTCCTATGTGTTTCTGTGAACGTGTGTGAACATGAGTGCAGAGGGTAGGAGTGAGTACCAGTTCTCCTGAAAAAGATAGGTATGTGCCAACTACATGAGTGGTGCTTTTGGGTCCTCTGCAAAATGGTATGCACTCTTAATTACTCAGCCATCTTTTCAGCTATTCTGAGATAATCTTAAGGAGAAATTTCAACTTCTACTCACATAAAATCATAGGATGCAAAGATAACACTAAGCATATGCATATTAACTACTTACTGATGTCTAAAAAGTTACTCTTATCATCGATTAAAAGTTAATCTTAAACACTTTTCTTAGTAGCCTACTGATAACTCTGATGACAAACAAATTGAAACTATTTTACATTGTTTCTGAACATAACAGTTGAGATTCCAAGAATAGTTTAGTGGGTGGTTCAGTTTCCGTTTTGTGACATAACTTTCTAGAAGTGGCTGGCTGGTTTCAGACAACTTAAGGAATGAAAGATAGCAGATGGTACTTCTTCATAAGTGGTTGCTCTTACACCTGATGACAAATGGCTTTGTGTATTACCAGCTGGTAACAGAGGAGACCTTATTTCATCACTACCTAGATTTTTCCATAGGTTTTTGTGTGTCAATCTAGTAAAGATGTTGGGTCTTCTAGAAATATGTGAAGGTAGAGAGGCTATGTTATGTCAGATATGTTACATATCTCAAATGTTATGTCAGATATTTCTGCATCATTCATTTGCCTACATTCACACGTGGACCTGAATGGTAAAACAGGACACTTTAACAGCTGTTTACATATTATACTGACTAAATTAGACACATTTCAATTGTGTTAAAATATTGACAATCAATCTAATAGGTCTGTCAATCAATATACCTATATGCCATAATCAGTTCTCAGCAAAAGCTTAGTGTCCCTGTTTTCAGAATTTTTAAATATAATTAAACATTAAAAATGAAACAATACAACTTTTCTAATTTAGTTGTTTATCTTTTATAATGTAATCAAACTATCAAAATTTTTTTATAGTAGTCAAAATAAGAATCTAAAATAGTTCTTATTTAATGGTAGGCTCTAATTTTTGACAATATAATTTTTTCTTATTTTGTTCAGCCCCTCTTTTCAAGTTAAAAATCAAGTGTATAGCTATCAATTTAAATACAGTTAGTATTTTGTCTAAAATATTTTTAAAATATTTATTTATACTGAGTTAGTTTTAATGTTTGTCAAACATTAATATGTTATATTAGAAATATCTAATACATTATATATTATAATATAGAAGGGAGATTATTATGATAATTGTTTCACATGGTTCTGGAAGCTTGAAGATGTTGTAAACATGCCATCTGGAAGGTGCTGAACCAGAACAAGCAGGTGAAGACCAGGTACAGTCAAGTCTAGAAAATTAGTAAATCTTGTGGTATTTCTCCCTTGGGAGGCTAAAAATTTGAATTCAAAAAACCATGGGTTTAAAATTTGCCACTTGAATTTCAGGTAACCACAATATCTGGTACTTTAGGCGAAAGACAATAGATGCTCCATTTCACTGGGGGAGTCACTCCACGCATGGATCTTCCAGTCTATTGACAGTCTCAAAAATTTGTATGGAACTCATCACCTTTGGTGATGTTTTACCTATTATTGATTCAAAGTCAATCTCTTACAGAAATACCCTCATAGACACATTCAGGCATATTGTATCTTATTTAAAAATAATGCATTCATTCAGGTTCCATGCATTTGAGCATCCACTTTGCACAATTTTATATGGTCATTCTAGAGGTTTGAACTAATGTCCTCATGTCACATAAACCCAAACTAATGTAAACTAATAAATATGAAAGATTTGAAATGTGGAGAAGCAAACAGATACTACTTATTTATCAGCTAGTTTCTCTCCCACTGAGTTGTCTCAATGACCCTTTCATTAAATTTTAAATAGTTCTTTTTGCTAGTCAGTTTTCCAATAACAGTTTAATCATTTAGTTTCTGAGAATATTTTCATGTTTTATTGAATATATTATTTATTTACATTTCAAATGTTATCCCCTTTGCTGGTTTCTCCTCCACAACCCCCCTATCCCATTCTTCTATGAGGGTGCTCTCCCAACAGACTCACAACCAAAAAAATTTTCATTCTTAAAAATATACATTTATCCTAGACTCTCAATATTTTTTTTAACACTTTACTTATTTTAAGACTTCTGTTGCATTTCTTGCTTTCCTTGACCAAAATTTCATTAGAATTCAGGCTGTTTTATGCCTGTAACATTTATGCTTGTGGAATAAGGCTGTTCAAATTACTTAAATCTATATACATTTTCCTTTGGAGTTCTACTAATATCTTTATTATATATACATAAATATTGTGATTTATTTCAATCTCAGCAAATGGAAATATTATTAGACGAAAAAATGTGATGCTTATTTGAGTCAATAAAATGTGTTCCATGTAAGATAAATAAACAAAAGAACAAGTATTAGTATGATTTAGGATAGCTAGAATATGGATTTTCACATGCTGATGGAACCTCACATAACATCCTACTTTCAGAAAACTGTGTTGATGAGTATGCAGCTCCTAGGTACATAGTGGGAGGAAATATCGATGCTGGAGAAAATGCTGACAGAAGGAAAAATCCATAGATTCTTCTCTCCCATAATGAAGCTGAATGCTCAGCTACAACTCTGAGCCAAATATTAATGCAGTTTTCATTTACTAATGCCAGTAAGGTTCCATTGCTCTAATGGGTTGAATTTCTAGCTGCCCTAAGAAATCTATTTATTCAAATAGAAAACAATATTACCGAAGTTTATATGGTATTGATAGAAAAACAAAAATTAAAATGAACTCATATTTCTTTGAAAGTGAGTCCTATGAAAGACAGTTAAGACATTGACTTTTGAACTTATGTCCCAAGGGGGGGTTATAACAAATTATATATATATGTATTTAAAAGATGCATATTCACATATCTTTCATTTAGTATATATTAAACTTAGTAACACATATGTAAATGTCATTTGATTTTATATATATATAATCATGGTCACCATGTTAGTGTGCTTCAGATTCAGATCTGGCTTGCTGTTTGATGTTTGTCTTTGTGACCATGAGTCTATGACCATCCAACTCAAACTTATATTTTGTTATGAATTTTTTTTATTAGCACCTATTAAGTGATACTATTGCAGCAAGACTGGGGTTTGAGGCTAGAAACACATTGCTTGTTCTCCATGGTCATGTGGGAGAAATTGTAGCAGTCACCATGTTTTTGGCAGTAGCAGAAGCATCTTCTCAGAGTGACAAGTGAATCCAATTTGCAGTTTCTTTATGGTTGCAGGATCAGGCTTACTTTAACTCCAGAGTCTCCAACTTGGAAGCTTCATTCTCAATCTCATAAGGCCTCTCTCCAAACATAGAGATACCAGCACTGGCTTTGTTTTCCTCTCCAAGGTCAAGACTTTTTAGCTCCTGGGAGTATCTGCTTTTAAGATTAAGTAAAACTTTAGTCTTTTTCACTTTTGCAAGGATGTAAATGTCAAAGTGGCCTCCTATAATTGCTGTCTTCATGGTAACCTCACTTTTGCCTTCCAGTTACTAAGGAACGTTATACCTAGTTAATAAGTTATGTTTTATTTATTAAATTATTCCTGTTAAAATTGATGATATAATTTTTAACTACCAGCTGACCTCTGACTCAGCCAGATCATATATCAAATTTTCAGAAATTCATAGCACTATATTTCAACATGCAAATGTTGATTTATGATTGTATAGATAGAAAGTCAATTTAAAAATACATTTTTAGGTTATCTAACATAATCTACCTACTTCATGAATAAAGACATAATCATTTTTAGAATTAAAAAAAGCCATTATGAAAAATAATACATAGTATAAACTGGCTAGTTTTGAAATGGGTTAAATGATGATTTTAGAATGCAGTAGAGTTGGGAAGTGCTTTATCAACATACCAGAAAGAAGCCCTGGATTTGTCCCCCCCCCATCCCCCAGAATCCAATCCCTCATAAGGTTGAGGCAGGAAGATCAGAATTACAAGAGCACTCTCTGCTACACAAAGAGTTATAAGTCATCCCAAGTTACATGAAACACTGTCACAGAAAATGGGCTAAATACTTCTTTATATTTTATTGAAAATATCTTTTCTCATAGTGTACCCTGGTTACAGTTTTCCATCCCTCTACTTATGCTAGCTCCTCTTCACTTTTATTCCTTTCTTAATTTGCCACTTTCTGTTTGTAGTTAGAAAGAAGCAGGCTTTTATGAGATGATACTATACTATACTGTACTATACTATACCATACTATACTGAAAAGTTAAAACAAAACTAACATTAGAGTTGAACAAAACGAAAAGAAGTAAAAGAACTTAAAGAGATGGAACAAGAAACAGAGACCACTTGTTCACATTCTCAGGAATCCTGTGAGAACTGTAAGGTAAAAGTAGAGACAATAAATAAATAAATAAAAATTTAAAAAATATTAAGAGAGGAAAAAAAGGGGTGAGCCCTACATGATATGAGACAGAAAAAGGAACATCCTAAGGTGACATGAAACTCATTTTCTGCTGGCCATGCAGTTTACCCTTAAGAATAATATTTTGGTGCTGGAGAGATAGCTCAGAGGTTAAGAGCACTGATTGCTCTTCCAGAGATCCTACATTAACTTTCCAGAAACCACATGGTATGGCTCATACCCATTTGTATTAGAAGAATATAATATTCTCTTGTGGTGTGTCTGAATACAGCTACAGTGTACATACATGCATAAAATAAACAAAGGATTCTTTACAAAATGAATAACAGTTTGTTGCCCCAGTAAGACTTTTGGAGAAAACTAAGTTAACATTTTTTACTTATCAACTGGAGACTTTTCTGGGTTAGGGGAAGTGTTTCTACTTATCCTTCAGCTCCAGAACCCTTCTTCAGCAGACCCATGCAGGCCCTTTGCATGCTGCCTCAGGCATCATGTTGATTTAGAGGTTCTTGTTCTTTGGTGTCTTCTAGCCCTTCTGCCTCTTGTACCCTTTCAGCCTTTTCTCATAGCCTTCCTCCCTAGGGTTCTCTGAGCTCCGAGAGGAGGAACTGGATGGAGAAATCTCTTTCAGGGCTAAGTGTTCCAAGGTCTCTCCCTCTCTAAATACTATCTGTGGTTTTAGATCTCTGTATTTGTTTCAGTTCTGCTGCCGGAGGAAGTTTCTCTGTTGATGGTCAGGCAAGGCACTGATCTTTGACTATAGTAGGATGCTATTAGGAGTCATTTTATTACTATGTATTTTAAATAGAACACATAAGATATTTGGTTTTCCCCGGGGTCTCTGGGCTCACTAGTCGCAGGTTTCTGGTCACTCATGAAACAGACTAATTACAGAGCTTCATCTCTCCCTTCACTCCTAAAAGTCTATTCCAGAGTCTTTTCCCCAGGTTGGTAGCAGATCACATTCCACCACTTGTCTTTCCACCCAGATCTTTAGGGATCACATAAACCTTGCCCTCCAATCTTTGTTTTTCTCACTCATGACTTTGTTTTAGCCTCCAACTTCAGCAGGCATTCCTTAAGTATATGTTTTTAAGTATCACTCTTTGAAATAACAGTTGTTCCTACATGCCATAATAAAAAACCATCTTTGAACAAAGTATTTGACTTAGTTAGAACTAGAACTAGGTACAAGAACTAGAACTAGAACTAGAACTAGAACTAGAACTAGAACTAGAAC
>JANHMN010000009.1:39752041-39763173 GCA_030674055.1 Rhabdomys pumilio
TAGAACTAGAACTAGAACTAGAACTAGAACTAGAACTAGAACTAGAAAAAAAACTAGAACTCTCTTAGATAGAGAGTTCACTTGTACTACATGAGCGAATCTGCATTATGTTTGTACCCAAAGAAGCTAAGTACTCTCAGTATGTGTACAACACAGAAGTGAATCTTTTGTATGTGACAGCACTGTGATAACTTAGGAAGTCAAAGGAAATAAGAAATACTACCTCTTAACGTGTTGTAACCCATCTTACAAAAAGTATTATTCATACTGAGCCATGCCATTCTATACCAAAATCATAAACAAAATCACATGGAACAAAAGAAAGAAACAAAAGGAACATTTTATAGCTAAAATTGAAAGAAGGGAGTGTTCCTAGGATTAGTGTCTGCTCTAGAGACTTCACAGAATCGAAGGCTATGAGGCCTGTCTTCTCTTATGTTGGTGCTGTGTATACTACTCATGTTGTTATTATCTATAGCTGGCATGTCTTTTAATAGGAACTTAAAAATACACAACTGCTGTGAATAGAATAAAGCAATAAAAATATTACTCAATAGTTACATATGGCTTTATAGTTGAAATTTATATAGATTCCCATGGTGACAACTTTTTATTCAGCAGCCAAGTCTTTGATTCTTTACAGAATTAGTCTTACTTGAAGTAATGTCTAATAGAAACCCATTTTCATTATCCTCTAATAGAAGAAGAAAATTTAAGAGTAGAAATTGAATGAAAAATAAATCAAGTTATCACTTACAAATCACTTCAAATTATATTTTTTCATATATATTTTATTGATTAATTCCTACTATTTTTGAAATATAAGTATCCACCTTGAGGTATACTTCCTTGTGATACATTATTCTTTGTGGGGTTCCTTTTGTTGATTGAAATAATATTTTTTATTCTTTCTAAGGCATAACATATCAGGATAACATAAACTTAAATGTACAAACATTTACAATAAATGTAGCCCTCATCAAAGATGCAGCTATTTGCAACAGACAGATAATCACAGAAAACTGAAACTGCTCAAAATTGAGAGAACAACTCATTTTGGGCTATGTATGTTTGTATGTATGTATGTATGTATGTATGTATGTATGTATGTATACCAGTTCTGACAGCAAAATAGCAGACACATCAAATCAAAAACAGACTGAGTTTATAACAGTCAATTGATTAGAAAATGTGCTATAAGAGTTAGTCTCTTAAAAATGATTAGGAAGCCTCACTTATTTTATTTATTTATTTTTTTATTGTATATTTTGTTTACATTTCAGATGACATCCCTTTTCTCCATTTTCCCTCCCTAGAAAACCCCTATTCCATCCTGCCTTCTCCTTTTTACTTTTATACATTTTTTAAAAATGTTAATCAAAGTCTTTATAAGTTTGGTAATGCTCAATAACAAGATGCCCATACAATCAGAAGTGTAACCCAATACCCAACTTAGATATATTAACTATCTTTGACTGGTGGAGACACGCAAACATCCACCTCCATGTTTCTCTCTCTCTCTCTCTCTCTCTCTCTCTCTCTCTCTCTCTCTCTCTCTCACACACACACACACACACACACACACACACACACACACACACACATCACCTAGTTCCTCCTCTCCTTCTCCTCCTTTTCTTACTTCTCATCTTCCTCTCTTTACTCCTCCCACCTTAGTTCTTCCTGCATATGACCCTTCCTGTTAAAATAAAACCTTTCTCTCAAAATACAATTAGAGCATAACTATACCAATTTGTATCAGTAAAGTACAAGATAGCGCTAATACCCAGTCCATCATTTTGTTGACTAACCAGAACCTCACTCATCTCTCCTAACGAAAAAACCTAGTTCTAACTAAAAGACATAGTTCTGAACCTGGCTTTTTTCTTGACGTTAGAATGAATGTCAGCTGAAAACCATCCTCTCAAATCTTTTCTCTCAAAGTAAATACCCAGGATTGGCTAAGAGACTATAAGTCTTCAACCCTGTCAGAAATCCAGAATGACTGAATTCACTGTAATTATGGGAAGCACAAAGCATAGCTTCTAAAACTTAGCCAATTTATAGAGACTGCTGAACACCTGGACAGTCCCTATACTACAAAACATTGAAGCACCTGAACTTCTGCCTTCTGGCCCAGGATCATCTGACAGACCTAGTGATGCAGAGTTATTAAGGCTTGATTACTCTGTCTTGGCAGATATAATTGGTCAACTATTTTGCAAGTGTGTTCTTTTCTGGACAGTAATTTGTCTGTAGATGGAAAGAGGCAATTCTTGCCTTGTGGCTGTCTCACCACAACTGGAGTAACTCCAAAGATGCTCAATTTCTTCTTAGAATTCAAGAGAGGAAGCTGTCAGGAGGAGACAGGTCTCTAATTAAAATGAACATTAATATAGAAATGTTTATAACACATCAATTCTGTAGACTTCTGATGTTTTGAAAACGAGCTATCCATGTAAGGCAGTCTGGACTGTTGTCCATTATCTCCTCACAGCTATTTCTAAATAAAATATAGAAAATTCCCTAACAATAAACTTAAAGCCAGCTTGTTTTTTAAGACCATTTGCTTGAAATTTTGTTTTTGGGCCTTTTACTCGAAGGTAGAGTCAGTCTTTGTCACTGAGGTGGGTTCCCTGTATGCAGCAAATGCTGGGTCCTGTTTACGTATACAGTCTGTTAGCCTATGTCTTTTAATTGGGGAATTGAGTCCATTGATATTAAAAGATATTAAGGAACAGTGATTGTTGCTTCCTGTCATTTTTGTTACTATAGTTGGAATTATCTTTGTGTGGCTATCTTCTTTTGCATTTGTTGGAAGAGGATTACTTTCTTACTCTTTCTAGGGTATAATTTCCTTCCATGTATTGGAGCTTTCCCACTATTTTCCTTTGTAATGCTGGGTTTGTGGAAAGATATTGTGTAAATTTGGTTTTGTCGTGGAATATCTTGGTTTCTTCATCTAAGGTAATTGAGAGTTTTGCTGGGTTATAGTCGCCTGGGCTGGCATTTATGTTCTCTTAGGGTCTGTATGACATCTGTCTAGAATCTTCTCACTTTTATAGTCTCTGGTAGATGTCTGGTGTATTTCTGATAGGTCTGCCTTTATATGTTACTTGGCCTTTTTCCCTTACTGTATTTAATATTCTTTCTTTGTTTTGTGCACTTGGTGTTTTGATCATTATGATGGGAGGTATTTCTTTTCTGGTCTAGTCTATTTGGTGTTCTATAGGCTTCTTGTATGTTTATGGGCATCTTGTTCTTTAGATTAGAGACGTTTTATTCTATAATTTTGTTGAAGATATTTATTGGCCCTTTAAGTTGGGAATCTTCACACTCATCTATATTTATTATCCTTAGCTTTGGTCTTCTCATTGTGTCCTGGATTTACTGGATATTTTGTGTTAAGAGCTTTTTGCATTTTGCATTCTCTTTGACAGTTGTGTCAATATTTTCTCTGGTATCTTCTGCACCTGTCATTCTCTCTTCTATCTCTTGTAGTATGTTAATTATGCTTGCATCTATGACTCCTGATTTCTTTTCTAGGTTTTCTATCTCCAGGGTAGTCTCGCTTTGTGATTTCTTTATTGTTTCTACTTCCATTTTTATGTCCTGGATGGTTTTGTTCAATTTCCTCACCTGTTTTGTTGTGTTCTTTTGTATTTCTTTAAGAGATTTTTGTGTTTCCTCCTTAAAGTCTTCTACCTGTTTACCTGTGTTCTCCTCAAATTCTTTGAGAGTATTATTTATGTTCTTCTTAAAGTCCTGTATCATCATCATTAGAAGTGATTTTAAGTCTGAATCTTGCTTTCTTAGTGATATAGGAAATTCAGGACTTTCTTGTGAGGGAGAACTAGGTTCTAATGATGCCAAGTACCCTGGGCTCCTGATGCTTATGTTTTTCTGCTTGCCTTTCACCATCTGGATCTCCTTAGTGCTACCTGCCCTGTCTCTGACTGGAGCCTGTCTTTCTTATTATCTTGGTTGTATCAGAACTGTGTGAGGTGGGTGTTACTACTGGGGTTAGAGCTGAGTCCCATGATCTGCTCAGTGCTCAGGCACAGACAGTAAGGAACCAGTGCTCCAGGCCAGGAGTGACTTTCTGGGTCCTAGTGGGTCATAATTACTTCCTGTTTGGGGCAGGTGTTGCTGTATCCTTGCCTAAGATACTGCCCATGTTCAAAGTCGTGGGAGGCCCACTTTCCCTGGGATCTCTGAGATTGATTGCAGAGCTGCCTTCTCGGGATCTGCTCAGTGCTCAGGCCCAGACCAGAAGGAACCATTGCTCCAGGTCAAGAGTGATTTCCTGGGTCCTAGTAGGTCCCAATTACTCCCTGTTTGGGGTGGGTGTTGCTGTCTTCTTACTTAAGATACTGCCCTGGTTAGAGGTCCTTGTAGGTCCACTTTCTCTGGGTTCTGTCAAAGCCTCACTTATGATACTTCAACAGTATACCAGCATAAACAAGAACTGAAGTAGGACAACACCAACAGACATGCAAACATGGAAAGAGAGCGTTTCACTGGGTCCTGTTCTTAGATAATTAACTACAGGTTACTAAGAATGTCTCAAAAGGAAGAATTAGTCTACCACAGAGATGAGCCCTGGTATTGTCTTTTCAACCAACTGATGAGCTTTGAAACTATACACAAATTTGCAATACTAAGAAGGATAGATATACATATCTATAATATCTATCTATCTATCTATCTATCTATCTATCTATCTATCTATCTATCATCTATCTATCTACATATGCATTCACAATAAATATGGCCCTCATACCTCATTAAAGATGCACCTCTTTGCAACAGAGGTCATGACTTTTTGAGAAATGCAGAGGCAAGGTCAAAAAGGAGGAATGGGAAACGATGTATTTATGTGCTAATTAATAATAGATTTAGATTTAAACACAGACAAATAATTCATAATAATTTTAAACACTTATTTTGAAATAAATGTTACTTTAATGTAGCCATAATAATGCAAAGAATACCCATGTGAATCACTGAGACTGCCCAAAGTTAACATAACACCACATTTACTTTATTGTTTTATTTCTGAATTTATTTGATTAGGTGTGTATGTGAGCATGTCGGGGGGAGTATATGAGAGCATGTGTGTTTATGTTAGCATGTGTGTGTGTGTGTGCGCATTTGAGAGCATGGGTGTATAAGTGTGTATATATGCAAATGTGTGTGGGCATGTGAATATGTACAAGTGTCTTGTTTTCAAATTTTGAGTGTAAGTTACACAGCTAATGATTGGTGATCTTTGATAATTTTACATGATTTTGTTAAGTAAGAAATTATAGTCCATAATTAATTGTATATTTAAATTTCAAAATGTTAAAACAAATCTGATAGTTTGTAGACATTATGCTTTTTCCATTATACCATTAAGTCATTTAAAGAATGAAAAAAAAAATTCTGGTTTTCAATCCAGTCAAAACAAAGCTTAAACATTAAGGCCATAGGCAAAACTTCCTTCTGTTTTCATTTTTCATGAGTATCCTCAGCATTAAGCAACAATAATTGATTTTGGAATAGCAGTCATAATAATGACTCTGTGTTCATTTTAGTAAATCACATCAGGAGGTAAAATATATCAGTAAGTATCCTTAGTTTTTTTTAACCATGTTAGATCAGCATGCTTAATCCAGTTTATCTAAAGCAGATTAGAAGAAAACAGGAGATTCAATATGGTATAATCTTTGACAATGAATTTCTAACTATATTTCATTTAAAGCTTCCTAAACATCTATTTGGAAGTAATATTTTTACATATTATGCATAAGCATTGATAAATAAACAATAGCTATATGTAGTGATACATTCTTGTGAATAGTCATATTACATGTATGGGACGTACCACAGAATTAAGAATATTTTAAACCAGAATACCTTATTAAAAATAGTTGTAAGTTTAATGAAACCTTACTTTTTTTTTTAATAAAAGTATTACTGAGTTTAATAGAAATTGCACCAAAACTGTCTATTAGGATTCTGAGTTTTTATACTTACAGAACTTACTTCACATTGATTGTAAAACTTTAGGTTAATAATTTATTCTTTTGAGTTATACATTCCACAATTATTTAATAGAGATACAATTATAATTTAATAATTTTTCCTATCATGGGAACTATAATAATACTAAGGTAGCATGTAATATTGACCTTAATTAATATTATGATAAGAACATGTTATTCCTTTAAGAATCCAGAGTTCACAAGGGAAGAGAGCAGCTTGATTATTTGAAAGAAATGTTAGCTCATTCATTTTATACTTTACCAAGTGGAGGTAATGTATTATTGAAAAATGAGCATGTGCCTGAGACAAAAATATTTGATCATTTTTTGAAGAAATCGACTAGTAGAAATGCAATAGTGACACATTTCATTTTTTAATATGTTTGTCATCAAGGTCTTCTTTCTAGATGAGAAACAAGAAGATACTGCTGAAGGGTTTATAGCTGGCTCATTTATAAATACACCAATATTTAGGTATGTAAGAAAAATACATGTAAGTTCAATTGAAACTCAACCTAGTGATCATAAATTATTATTTTTTGTCTAAATCTTACATTAATTTGAGAGAAATTTTAATCGTTCTTTTATTAGTCAAGGCTATTTCAAGTGCCTTTTTGGGAACGCTATCATAAAACTCCATTGATAATGTAGTGTTGTAGATTATTTTGGATTTAAATTTAAAAATGCATTATTAGCTCAGATCAATGGTCTTCAAGTTGCTGAATCTATTCTAATCAGTTTTACTCTAGATTAACCAAAGACACAGTTCTTATGCACACATGTTCAAACAGTTTTCAAGTTATATGTTAATGTTGCAAGTCCCTTTAAGATCTATTCAGAGCTTCTGAACACAAACTAGGGCCCTACTGCTCTCCAAATTCAATATTGTGTTGACTTACTTTTTGATCTCTTTTTCTTCTTTGGGTCCTATTTTCACAGTGTTACAGGAAAAGGATTTTTCCTTGGTTCCAGCCTTCTCAAGTAAAATGTTTTCTGCAAAACAAAGCAACTTTAGCAGAATTTATTTTATAAAGCAAAATACAGAATTTTTCAGAAAGAATACTATATTGGCTGATCCAATCACATTCTCTGCTGTAGGTTTATGGAACATTTTAGTCATTATTTATGAGATTTATAGTATATTCACTGTGGGAATGTGACTTTATTCCCCTGAAATTCATGATAAAGTGGGCCCCCTTTGAAGTGAATTTCATCCCACAATTTTTCTGAAAATATAGCAAAGGGAAATTATAAACATTATTCAGAATAATATAGTGGGTAACCTCATGAAACTGAAAATATTCTGTATGGTAAAAGACATAGTCAATAGGACAAATTGGCAACTTCCAGATTTGAAAACAATCTTCACTAATCCCACATCCAATAGCTAATATCTAAAATATGTAAAGAACTCAAGATGCTAACCTCTAACAAAACAAACAACCCATTCAAAAAAATGGGGTATAGAACTAAGCAGAGAATTCACAACAGAGGAATCTTGAATGGCTGAGAAGCACTTAAAGAAATGTTCAAAGTCCTTAGTAATCAGGCAATGCAAATCAAAACTACCCTGAGATTCCACTCTAAATCAATGGATAAAATAAAAATCTCAGGTGACAGCACATGTTGGCAAGGATGTGGAGAAGGGGGAACATTACTCCATTGTTGGTGGGATTTGGAACTGGTACAACCAATCTGGAAGTCAGTCTGGTGGTTCCTCAGAAAATTGGACATAGTATTACCTGAGAACTCAGCTATACCACTCCTGGGCATATACCCAAAATATGCCCCACCATACCACAGGGGAACATGCTCCACTATGTTCATAGCAGCTTGTCTGTGATATCAGGAAGCTGAAAACAAGCCAGGTATCTCAGAATGGAGAAAGAATACAGAAAATTTACACAATGAAATACTATGTAGCTATTAAGAACAAGGACCTCATGAGTGTTGCAAGCAAATGGATGGAACTAAAAAATATATTTAGTGAGGTAACTCAGAACCAAAAGTACATGCATGGTATGTACTCACTAATAAATGGATATTAATATAAAATATAGAGAATACCTAGGATACAATCTACAGAATCCAAGAAGGATAACAAGCAAAAGGGCCCAAGTGAGGGTACCTCAGTCCCACTTAGGAGGGAGAAGAAAACAGTCACAATCATGGGAGGCAGAGGGAGGGAGGAACTAGAGTTGGAGAAGGGAGTGGGAGGAGAAGAGGGGAACATGATCAGAAATGAGAGAAGACAGAAAAGAAGCCCCGAGGGCCAGCAAAATGAATGGAAATATACAACCTCAGAGTGGGGATGTGGGAGGGAGGTGGGGGAGCCTGTAGAAAGTACTAGAGACCTGGGAGGTGAGGGACTTAAAGAGAGAGACCTTAGATGAAATATCCAACGGTGGAGACTGGGAACCCATAGAGTCTATCTCCAGTAGAAAGACAGGGGTCATCTTGTGGAGGGATGGGGTTGCCATTCCAAAGTCAAAAATTCTGACCCAGAATTGTTCCTGTCTAAAAGAAGTACAGGAACAAAAAGGAGAAGAGAGTGAGGTAAGGAATGTCCAGTGACAGGCCCATCTTGGGATCCATCTCAAGGGGAGGCTCCAAGGCCTGACACTATTACTGATGCTACGGTATGCTTACAAACAGGAGACTAGCATTGCTGCCCTCCAAGAGGCCCAACAAACAGCTGACCAAGACAGTTGCAGATACACCCAACCAGTGGACTGAAGTCAGGGTCCCCTGTGGTTGAATCAGAGAAGTGCTAGAAGAAGCTGAGGAGGAGAACGACCCTATAGGAAGACCAGCAGTCTCAACCTGGACACTTGAAATTTCTGACACTGAGCCACCAACCAGGCAGCATAAAGGAGCTGGTTTAATGGCCCTGGCATAGCCTCAGTGGGAGAAGAGGCTCCTAACCCTTGAGAGATTTGAGGCCCCAGCAACTGGTGAGGTCTGCCCACTGGGGTGGGAGGGCATCCTTTTGGAGACAGGAGGAAAGGAGGAAGAAGAATGCAATGAGGAATTGTGGGGGATGGTGGAACTGAAGCAGGGCAATGACTAGACTTTAAATAAAAAGCAAAAGTAATAATAATAATAATAATAATAATAATAATAATAATAGATTTAGTTAAAAAGAAAAGAATAGTATAGTGAAGCTGAGCTCTTGTTAGGATTCAGACTCCTCATTACTGAACTGCTGTTCCAATTGAATGTATGATACCTATAATTCTATCATAGTAAGATGTTGATTACAACCTTAAAGTTGTTTAATTAAACAAGACATTCTGACCATTGGGAAACACTGTTTTCAGGATACTTATTTTTGTTCATTTAATCCTCTCATACATAACCTATATACCCAGTCTAGTTCTCCTCTCAAGGAATATAGACCTTAACAGCATGAAGAGGAAGTCAAGAAGACTCCTTCAGTCACTTCAGGCTACTTGTTCAAAGTCCTTGCTGTATATGTTGGTTTGCAAACAAAGCTTGGTTATGGTAAAGATAGAATTCCACTGGTATAATAACCAGTGAACTCTATTACTGAGAGGACAAACAGAAAATTCATACCACTGAATGTAGCATAAAATATCTTTATTGCCTAATATCTTTATTTTGCAATTGTTGTTGAATTTCATAAATTTGTGAGCACTGTCACACTTTATATTTATATCGTCGCCTTCATCCTGTATGTTTTTTGTATGGCTTGGACCAAAAACTCTGGCTGTCTGACTATGCCTTTTCCTTATTTGGCTTCCTCTCTTTGCTTGTTGAGTATAGAGAGTGACAGTTTTATGAGTTTTGAAGATGAAGTAATACATTTTTTTAGCTTTTATATATCATTCATGTAAGGCTTAGAAAAAATTAACAGATATTTAAATAAATTTCAATTTTCTTAAGACAAAAAAATAAGTACCTAAAAATCTGAAAAACAAAAGGAATGTATGTTATTTTGTTTTTTAAAGAAAACAATTTTTGTTCTTTAATCAGTTCTTATAATATTACTAATAATTAGCAAGGTATTAATTATTATTTTATTGCATACACAGAGGTATTTTTCTGAATTGTCTGTGTACCATGTGCTTATGGAAGCCAGAAGAATTCAGACCTCCTGGAACTGGAGTTATAGTGTTGAGCTGCCATGTGGTTACTGAGAGTAGAAACTAAATGATCTGCAAAGGCTATAATGGTCTTAATTGCTAAGGTATATTTTTCAGCTCTTGCAAAACATTATTTTAAAAAGAGGAGAAGATTGCAACTTTATAACAACATCTTCAGATCTTCTGTGAAGTGTTTCTATTTTTCTGTTTGATTTTCATTATTTCCATTTCACTTTGGAGAAGCCTAATCATTTTAATTTGTGTCAAATTTTACTTTCTCAATCACAACTATTTTATATATAAAACCATTTTATTTAACCTTTCATTTATTATAAAAATAATACTTATATTTTTTTTTACTCTCTTCACCTCTAACACTCAATGGTTTTTTTACTCTTCCAGCTATCCTTAACATAATAACAAAAATATCAACCACATCATGATCATTAACCACAAAACACACATTAAAATTTTATTCTAACAAAACAGATACATAACAAGCAAATTTACCAACTTATTCGAAGAAAACTAAATTCAATTTTATTTTATAACATAATATATTAAGATTATCCATCTAAACAGTATTATGCTAGTTTTCTTGTCTGAAGTGGGACTTACTCATAATTTATTGCTTTTTGAATTTATGGAAATATGTTTTAAACACGTTTTTTCTTTTAGCCTCATGTGAGTCTAAGAGGTAGAGAATATTTCATTACTCCCAGAGCTTGCCAAGGTACAAAGACCTCATGGTTCTGAACAGCAAAACCATCTATATACAAGCAAGAAATGGCAAAGGGGAGGAAAAAATACAGAGTTAAAATAAACTATCTCTTAATACTGAAATACAGTGTAGAATAGGCATCTGATCATCTGAAAAAAAAGTATGATCGATAAGTGAATAGTCTTTTCCTAGGATACAAGAAGAAGAAGAAGGAGAAGAAGAAGGAGGAGGAGGAGGAGGAGGAGGAGGAGGAGGAGGAGGAGGAGGAGAAGAAGA
>JANHMN010000009.1:39763183-39861924 GCA_030674055.1 Rhabdomys pumilio
AAGAAGAAGAAGAAGAAGAAGAAGAAGAAGAAGAAGAAGAAGAAGAAAAAGTGAAGGAGGAGAAGGAAGAGGAAGAGGAGGAAGAGGAAGAAGAGGAGGAAGAGGAGGAAAAGGAAGAAGAGGAGGAGGAATAGAAAAAGGAGGAAGTGAAGGAAGAGGGAAAGAAAGAGGAGGAAGAGAAGGGGAGGAGGAGGGGGAGGAGGAGGGGGAGGAGGAGGGGGAGGAGGAGGAGGAGAAGTAAGAGGAGGAAATGTCAATAAGTAAATGAGAGCAGCAATGTAGTCCAGACAGGAAAATCACTGTGGTAGAAATTTCAGAGCGTTTGTCCTCCTAATTGTATTTTCTTTATACCAAATATTTACCTAATGGTGATCCATAAAACTTGGAATACTGATTTCTAATATTCTAGCATTAGTGCCTTGTAAGATGACCTTTGTAGGAATCTGAATGTAGCCCCCATCCAACTGTTTGTCCCTTACTAGTTTCATTTCTATTTGTGTGACCATTCTTTCCAACAAGAGAGAAGAAAAAAAAATTCCAGAGAAGAGAGACTTTGTTTTGAAGGACTTCTATCTAATATTTGTAAAGGTGTCCAGCAGTGTTCATTATATGGGAAGGCCATGCTGTATATAATTTAATTCTTCATAACTTTTTGACCCAAGGAAATGAATATAAGTAGTAAAGCAGGTGTGTCTCCAGGAATAAATAAGGGGAAATGAAGGTCAGTTCACTTCATTTTGTAGGCTGTTGCTGCTGATAAACCAATAGACACTTTGTCTAAGTCTGTCAAAGATCTTAAAAGGAAAGATGGTATTAAAGCTTTAAATCCCATTCCCACATGAGTTTATCGCATCAAATAGCTTATATTATAATGATGCTGTGCTGTAGTGGAATAAAGTCAATTTTATTTTTAAAAATTTTATTTACTTGAAGCTGAATTTGGTTCAGTTTTCAAGATGAGGTCAAAGGCTGAATCCTAGTGGGTCAATGGGTGATTATTCATTTTTATTGGATACTTTGTTTATTTATAATACAAATGTCATCCCCATTTCCCCTCCCTAGAACCCCCACTTCATTTATGCTTTTATAGATTTTTTATTACATGCCTGTATTAAGGTCAGTTCTAGGTGGAGTGTCTAGCAATATAATAGGTGCAAATAGTCAAGGAACAAACAATAAAATAAGCACAAATAGCCAAAAAAAAAAAAAAGCAAGGCATTAAAGCCAGCTACATGAACACTCCCATGAACACTGTTTCTAAAGGCTTATCAGGATGATCGAAGTATCTGAGCCGTCTTCCCCATCCTAGCCCAAGGTCATTTTCATTTCTGAAGCCTACTTCCTTGTTCTGGCCTAAAATTTAGATTGCTGTCTGAAATTACTTCTTGTTTTGGCCTAATATTTAGATTCCTACCTGAGATTACTTCTTTCTTGTAGCCTTCAATTTAGATTCCTACCTGAAATTACTTCTTTGTTCAATGTCAAATTCCTGCTTGAAGTCTACTTCCTTATCCTTGGCCAATGTCATATTCCTGCCCAGCAGCCCATTTTTTATCCTTGGTCCATGTCAGCTTCTTGCCAAGTAGCCCCAAAGGCTGTCCACCTCTCCCCCTTTTTTATTTTGTTAACAAGACTTAGCCTGTCTTAGGTCATTCTGACAAGGCCTTCCTTACCCATCATGAAATATGCATTATCAAAGGCAATGCATTTATGTCTTAGGTTGGTAAGGTTCTGTGCAGAATCTTACCTGTCTTTGGCTTGCCAGCCTGTTAATTTAATAATTCTGTCTGGGGGTCCATTTTTGTGTTTAAGCCATGTATTTTGGCTGCCAATATGTTGATGTTGTTAAAGATAAGCTTTAACACGATGGCCAGGAATAAAAGTATTCCCAGAACAAGAAGGGCTAGCCTGGTCAAGCTATATATGCCATTCCTGAGGTTTGACCAAAATGGAAATACCGAGCTCAGGCCATGGATTAGGAGTCATACCAAGTGTTATGACAAATATCATTGCAGTAGTGTTACTTTTGAAATACACAATGATTGTCATTATAATTAGAAAAAAGTTTAAAGATACCTGTAGGATATCTGACATAATCCTAACACCTCTCTGGGTGTGTTAACTTTGCATAGTGAGACTAAGAATTAAAGAATGCTGCTCTGTTGATTATTCATTTTTAAAAATGACAGGAAGTATGCAAGGAGACAAGGCTTCTTTTTTTCTTATTCCTTAGGCTGGAATATCTCTACACCTGGGGTACTTCATATTTAATCACCTCTTATGGTGTGCTGGACTTCCTTATTCTGTTCTTAGGACTTTGATCTATGTCAGAGGAGAACTTCAGCTTTAGTTGTCCTCATCTATGTTTTCTGCCCTGTGGGGAGATGACCTGGGCATGCTTGTGATTCTGGAGCTGGGCATCCTATCAGCTTAATCCCCAATTAATTATCTCAATTATCCTTAAGGTAAGCAAAACATGATATTTAGTAGAAAACACAGTCAATAGCTAAGGTCAACATTTTGTTTTTATGAAAGACCTCTCAAGGACATCCATTTAGATGATACTGAGTCCTTGGAAATGCCTCAGAAACAGATTAGTGTAATAGTAAATCTTTAGACTTACTCAGAAGACAGTCACAGAGCCCAAAGGGTTCACAAACTATATCTGTTCATATGAATCATGTCATCCCAAAGATGTTTCTGAGTTAAGATGCTTTTCTTAGTTATTGTCTTGTGAAAAGAAACATACAACATAAGTAATAGTTTTTAACAAAGCAGAACAAAACAAATAATATACTTGAGAGACACTGTAGTTGCTAGGCCGAAGGACATGTACTCAGTCACTGGGCTCAGTGAATATTTATGAGGCATAGCCATATGTTTAAGGAGACACTGTTTTCTCTCCTAAATCATCATGGTCCATCTTTCTCTTTTAGGAAATTGTCTTGAAAATCTCCTTGGAATTGAAGAGAGTAACAAAACAATAAAGCCAATGATAGTAACCTGAAGTTGGGTCTTTATAAGACCCATTTACAACAGAAAGAACCTAAGTGCTATTTCAATGATGTTTCAACACAAAGAGCCATTCTGGCCATCAGGAGAAATAGCTACCAAGTCAAACTTCCATTTTTTTGTCTCTATCTTATCTATTCTCCTGAATATATTATATAGAAGCCAATCCTTTATAGTTAAATAATCAAAATTATATATTTTTATTAACATACTTGTACTAGTCTCTAGTATTATTAATTCCCATATTAAACCTTCTTGTAAGAGTCCTGTAATAAGGGTCTGGTGAGACGGCTCAGTGTTTAAGAGCAATGACTGCCCTTCCAGTGATCCTGAGTTAAATTATCAGCAACCATCTCTAATGGAATCTGATGCCCTCCTTCTGTTGTGTCTGAAGACAGATACAGTGTGCTCATATACATAAAACAAATAAATCTTTAAAAAGATTCTTGTGATAAAATATAGATTGAATGGGCTTTCAGATTCAATATTTGTTTGACTGTTTTGACTGTAACAGAATGTTAAAGCTATGAAAATTTCAATTTCCAAATATGTGTTCAAGTATATAAAATAGATATGAATAGTACATCAGTATCAGGAGCATTTCATGCTGCTCCACTTGCACTCACATTAATGTTCTCCCCAACACCCCCAGTAAAAACAATCCACACGTTTTGGTTTCTTAAAAGTAAAGATTGTTTTTCTGTGTACCAGTCATTATTGTCAGCTAAGATTCTAGATTTACATATTCCTTACTTTTTCTTTTTATTCTTTTTTTATGTTTTTGTTGCCAGAGACTAGTGTTTTCCATATTAATCAGTCATTATTTTCAATCCTGTTTACTCATTTATAAAAATGTCCTCTTTTATATTCAAGAGTTAGCTCATATTTTCATGCTTTCAGATTCTCATTACTAGAATGTCAAGTACTTCTTTTGACTTGTCATTGATATTATGGTATTCGGTATAGTATATGGCTTTTTATTTGAATATTTTCCATAAAATATACTTCAAATAATTTTCATATTCTGAAACTACATACTCTAAACCACATAACAACCACTAACTAGAACTTCAAAATATAATTGTGTGATAGATTATCTTTTCCAAGATTGCTACAACAACATCTCCTACTCTGTATATTCTTATGCCACAAAACATTTACTATTAAGTTAGAGAAGGCCTTTATGAAGTTGAGAGTGTAGGTATTAATTATGATTTTTCTTGTCAGTAAGTATGGAACTAAGGTAAGACTGCATCTTTTGGAAAGTTTCAATTTCTGTCACTTTGCATATTTGCTTATGCAAGATAGTTTTTCAGTAACGTTTGTTTTTCTTCATGTTCCAGTGTATGTATGTATGTATGTATGTATGTATGTATGTATGTATATGATGATTCAATTATATTTAAACACAAAGAGCCATTCTGGCAATCTGGAGAATGTATGCATGCATGTATGTATGTATGTATGTATGTATGTATGTATGTTTTGATCTGTCATCTATCTATCTATCTATCTATCATCTATCTATCATCTATCTATCTGTCTATATCATTTCTCTGTTAAACAATCATCTACTTATCTACCATCTTGATATTCTTTCAGGCAACTAACCCTTTTCTATGTTATGCTGATTAATGATGAACTAGTTGAAGATATACTTTTACCTGGTATTACAGATATATTTATTTCTTGAATTTTCTTGACACTTTCAGTTGTTTATGTGTTTGCTAAAATCTGATTATGATTACTACTCGCTACAATCCCTATAAAATAAATTTAAATTTTATATTTATAGTTTTACATTGTAGCATATTTTAAATTTATAGATTCGTATTGTATCATCTGAGTTAAATAATTTATCTTGCTGAATGTTTGTCTCTTTCAAATATTTATTCACAATCTGCGGGGGTTTTTTTGGATACAGAGAGTAACAACATATACTGATACCTTTAAATTTGTTTGCCTTTACTTTTTCTCCTTTGTTTCCTTCCTTTTTTTCCATCTTTCTTTAGTTCTTTCTTTCTTCCTTCTCTCTCTTTTTGCTTTCTTTCCTTCTTTTTTTCTTTTCTTCCTCTTTCATTGGACCCTAACTATGGAGACAGAGTGATGAGTCAGTCTAGTAGGACATCAGAGTGGGAAGGGATTTCTTACTTTAAACTATTTGTTCTTCTTTGATATAAACACACACATTTATTGTTCTTTCAATACATCCAGACCTGAGCTTCTAGTCCCTTCATCTATCCCAGTTTCCCCTGTTGTGGTTTGGACTTTTGTTATATATTGTAATGCTAAATATTGGCCTTTAAGATCTGGTTTTCTCAGAAAGAAGAGAATCTTCACACATAGCAAATAATGCTATGTAATCTTGCTTCTTTATTTAAAACTATTGGCTGTATAAAGATGCCTACAATAGGACCCCAGGGAGGTCCCCAAGACTGAGCCACCAACCAGGCAGCATACATGGGCTGGCCCGAGACCACCACCACATATATAACAGAGGACTGCCTGGTTTGGCCTCAGTGGGAGAAGATGCACCTATTCCTTGAGGGAACTTGGTGCCCCAAGGAAAGGGGAGGTCTAGTGGTGGGGCAGAGCACCCACTTGGAGGCAAGGGGGAGGAGAAGTGAGATGAGGAACTGTGGGAGAAGGGACTGGGAGATGGGGCAATGGTTGGAAAAATAATTATAAATAAAAATTTAAAAAATGATCTCTACAACCTATACTTGGGTAGAAGCGAAGTAGATGGGGCTTTGATTCCTCTGACTTGGGGTCTGTGCAGATACCACAGGAAGAGTGAGAAGGTGGAGAGAGGAGAAAATGCCATGTGGTAAGGGATCTTCAGAACTGACCATGAGGGCTGGTCAAATGAAGAAGTAGAGACCCAGGCAGAACATGGCAAGTCACATCTTGGGGTTCTTGCCAGGGAGGTAGATAAAATAGCTTAAAGGTTTAATATCTTCCCAGCTCTAATGTGGCCTAAAATATATTATGAATGTAAAAGTTTTGTGTCTTTTATCTGGGAACTGAATGACCTAAGGCACAGCAGAACCCCCAATAAATTATCACGACACCCCCATTTCTTCCCTCAGAACCACTATGCTCACCCCTCAACCATATCTCATCTAGAAAAGAGCAGGCCTCCCACAGACATCAACTAAACAGCAAAATAATAGTCAGTAAGACAAGGAACAAACTCTAGCATCAAGACTGGATCAGCAATCTAGCAGTAGAAAAAGGTACCAAGAGCAAGCAAATGAGTCAGACAAACCCCTACTCCCACTGTCAGGAATCCCCCCCCCCAAAAGACCAAGCCAACAGCCATAATATGTATGCAGAGGGCAAAGTGAAGACCCATGGAGGCTCTGTGATTATTACTTGGTAATGTAGTGTATCTAAAATAACTTATCAGTACCGTTAGTGTTACCACACTTGTGTTTGGTACATATTTTTTTTGAAATTGTACCTTCTACTTAACTTTAATTTGCTTTATCTTAGTGTCTTTCCATGTTCTTTCAGCTGTCTTTGCTGTAGACAGCTATTTTTTTGGATGCCTGGCCAAGAACATTATGTGTCATTTTGAGTAAGTTACTTTTTTAGAAATGAGGACTTTCTTATAAATCTGTTTTACTGCAATATTAGACATATGCTCTGTTCTGCAGGTATTCCTATTCATGCCCCAGAGTAAATTTATCTTTTCTCTTGGCCTGAGATAGATATTATTGATGTTCTTTGTGAAAAAAAGGAAGGAAACATTTTCTAGGAGAGTTTCTTTCATTCATAGCACTGAAATAGTACCACAAGGGCTCTGTCTTTACTATACAAAAACTCTGAGATGATAAATAATGCAAGTACTAGAGTAATCTGTTTGTACTGGAGGTCAATATATATTATCTACAAGTTGATGTTATATTTGGAAGAAAATACCGTACAGTGTATTGTTTGAGAAAATAAAATCATTAACAAAACTAGAATTTTGTGTTAATCTTCAGAGTATGTGAATGCATTTCTCATTACATTATCTAACCCTTAATAATTTATTTTTATTTTAATGGGAATAAATCTTCTCTTATTTTAAGACTGTATGCTTTTGAAGACCTATCAAATCATCAATAATTATAAATAACTTTTTAGTTCCATGCTCTGAGAAAATATATGATGGTGGTGTGGAGGGGTAACTGTGAAGTTGAATATCATTTAAAATGTAAATGACAGGAATGATTAGTTAAAAAGTCAGTTGTCCACTTAGAGTTTTGTGTAGGATTTAGTGGAAATACACTGTGAACAAAGAAAACCATGAGTTAACATGCAAGGAATGATCTATAGTGACTTATTGAATGTTGATAGAATGTCTTCTAAATAATGAGAAAGGATGTAAATTTTGAAAGGTAATCATTTTTACGTAATATACACCTCTTCGAATTGAAGTCATAATTAAGTCTAACAGAAGGTTAGATAGCAAGGTAAACCTACTATGACTTAAAAGCTATAGTATATTATATTTTGTGCATTTGCTTAGTTATATTTATTATGAGAAGGTGTTTATATTTCATTTATATATGGAGATGCTTATATTTTGAATTAAATATAACTTGGAAGAACTTGAACTCTCATTGGCTTGACATAGTTAATCAATAAGAGAAATTTTTCAGTTCAGGGTTATACAGAATTTGTTGTGTGCCAAGAAATATTGTATTTGTTATGGCAGGCTATTGAATTAATGAGGAATTCTCAGTATTCTGTGAAGTATAATTCTATTCTATATTAGGAAAAATAGTTTTGTGCTTAGCAGTAAGAGATGACCCTTATTTATGCTTAAAATTTGGTCTTTCATTATTCAGATATTCTTCTAATTTTATTTGATCTAGAATTTCTGCATAGCCCTGAACTGACACATTTCTAATATTGATTAATAAGCTCAGGGAATTGTGCTTCACAAAATATTTTAGAACCTTTATATCTATTCCCAAGAAAATCTTCATGCAAATGTCTCATGCCTTTACTGTGTGCAGTCTTTCTCCAGTCTCAAATTCGTGACCTCTTTAGAATAGAATTTTATACACTTAATATAGAGACTATTGTGTTGGTTTACAATGTCTCCTATTGTGCAAGGAAATGTGATATCAAGGTGGAATTGTAATGCAAACACAAACTAATATTGCATTGTTCTTCTTTCAAGGACTATTTTTCTGCTTGACAGCAGATATCAGTTTTGTTCCTACTTTTCTACTGCTCAAAGAATCTTCCAGTTCTATGTGTTCTAGATTTCCAATATTGCTCTGAACTGAATTTATCATACCTGATAAATTCCTGCTTTGTTCCTAGTTCTCCATGACAGTTAACATCAGGAATTGAGCTGAAGATACTACAGAGGTAAGCAGCTAAATTTTGTTTACCTTTATATTTCTATCTGATTAATATTACTAAGCACGATGTACTCTATGCTTATTCTATAGCTGTCAAGCAGTAATTGGTACTAATTGTTATAGTCCATTACAAACCTTATCAGTACTAATCAATTCTAATCACATCTGAACATTTTAGATTTACAATAGTCCACATCTTTTGTGTTACATCCTAATTATACTTATTCAGCAAAGAATTACTGCACTTTTTTCAGTGTGAAATCCCACAATAGCACATAGCAAGCAAAATAACACTACAGATGTATTAACGTTTAGTCTAACCTTGAATTTTGTGAAAATAGCTGTGTTATTTTGGTACCTTCAATAACTGATTTTACATGGAATTTTTTCTAGGCTCAGTCTTACAGAAAACTGGTAGGAATAAAGCCATTTTAAATGTACATAATGTTCCTTGCAGGAAATGCTGGGAAAAAAAGTAATAGATTGTGTTTTTGCCTTCAACCATAAATTTCCTAAAATTGAGTATTAAGTGAAACCAAGTAGCTTATACTGTAGCAAACATTTCAACTGAATAGAAAACAGGTAGGTAGGACAATGCATATAATAAGTAAATGATCTTGTGTCTAGTTTATTTCATCTAGTTCCTTTAGAATATATACTAACAGCTGGGCAATGGTGGTGCACACCTTTAATCCCGGTACTTGGGAGGCAGAGGCAGGTGGATTTCTGAGTTTGAGGCCAGCCTGGTCTACAGAGTGAGTTCCAGGACAGGAGGGCTACACAGAGAAACCCTGTCTCAAAAAAAAAAATAAAATAAAATAAAAAAGGAATGTATATTAACTTAATTAAAATAAAGAATCTTAAAAATCTCTTGTGAATGAACATCAAACACATAAAATCATTTTATTTTTTTGAGAAATTATTTTTACAGCAAGAAGAGCATTGTTCATAATTTAACTGTTCTAATATTTTTGTGTATTTTTTATTTCACATTGTTTCCATATTAAGATTATATTTATTTTAATGATTTTTATAAAGCTTTAATACTAAAAACAAAATTGAAAAGATATATTAAATATGAATAACAAACAGTATATATCCTTCTGTTGTTTGAAACATACTTCAATTTCTTAAATAAAAATGTCTTTAAATTCTATAAATATTATGTATCAGAGCTTACTATACATCTGTAACAATAAACAATTATTTCACATGGGTTTCAAATGATATATTTTCCCAGTATATATCCAGAATAATGGGAGAGAAATAGTCATTTTTCAAATGCCGACATTTACAAAATTTCATAGTTTATAGGAAATAATGAAAACCTGTATTTCTCTGCAGAACATTCTGACCTTTTCCTCAGAAATTGATATGTGTTTTTGGACAGGCCCTATAAAGAAACTTGGAGGTTAAGATTTAGTTCTTAGAGGTAATTGAAGATTTCAAAGGTCACAGCTCTATCCACAATTTGGTCTTGAAGCTAGGACATAGAATGAATGTGTTTTTCAGTGATCAATGTTTCCTAATATTTTTTTCCAGAAGCAACAGGCTTATTTGCTAGTGAGCTCTCTCTCTCTCTCTCTCTCTCTCTCTCTCTCTCTCTCTCTCTCTCTGTTTCTCTCATCATATCCCTATTTATCTTCAGTTTATAGCCATTTGGTTTAAAATAGTTTTTCTTAACATTCATATAAATAAATTGTACATATTTAAAAGAAACAATATTTAAAAGATATGGCATATGTATATATTTGTGAGTCTATCAACGTAATTCAGGAAATGAGTGTATATGTTAGATATAGTTCTTAAAATATTTACTAGACAAAAATCTTCTTTCTAAACAATAAAATGAATAAGGACCAAAATAGAGAATTTTCAGAAGAAACAAGTGTGACCAATAAATATCTTAACATTGTTTAGTGTCTTTAATCATCATGGAACTACAAGTGAGAAACTACTTTGGGATTCTATCTCATCTGAGTCAGACGGGTCAAAGTCAAGACATCAAATTCTGGTAACAATCTCATAAATGAAGAACAATTCTGAAGGAGGAGTATTATCTGGTAAAGGTACAATGAAACTCAACATGGATTCTTCAGGAAAACTTAAATGGTGAACTACTATATAATCCAGCTATACTACTTCTGAACATATAATGAAAGAATTTTAAGTTCTATCACAGAGACACTTACACATCCATGACTTCCGATGCCTTATTCACATTAACTGGCAAGCAAACAACCTAGAGTTGTATTCTAGATGTGTATTGGTAGACGAATGGATAATGAAAATTTGGTACATATTAACAAATGAAATTGATTCTGCCATAAAGAAAAATAAAATAAAGGTAATTTTTATAATAAGTGAATGAAAGTGAAAATTATTACACTTAACAAAACAACTCCGAATGACTTCATGTTTTCTCATGTATGCAACTTAGTTTTAAACATTTATAAATATGTGTATTTGTTTGTGTGTCAGGTAGAGATTACTAAAGTAAAACAATGGATAATGGGAACTGTATGGGGAAGAGATGTTAGGGAGGTGGAAGAGACTTAAAGAATACATATTACACAACTGCACAATGGTGAATGCTAAGGAAGCTACAAACAAGAGATTGGCAGAATGATGATGAAGCAGGTTGTGGACTCGGAACAAGAATAATGCATTTATGCACCTGCCAAGACAAAGACCGTCCTTTTGCATGCTAATTTTAAGAGTCTGAAGAAACAGTAATTTCACCTGTTTCCATGGAGATGGATAAGCAGAGGTCTTCAAGATGTTATACCCAAATTCAGTCTCTCCCTTTCTTTCTTTCTTTCTTTCTTTCTTTCTTTCTTTCTTTCTTTCTTTCTTTTCTTTCTTTCTCTCTTTCTCTCTTTCTCTTTCTCTCTTTCCTTCCTCCATCCCTCCCTCTTCCTCTTTCTTTCATTCTTTCTCTTTCTTCTTTCTTTCTTTCTTTCTTTCTTTCTTTCTTTCTTTCTTTCTTGTTTTTATTTCTTGTTTTTAAGTTACTTCATGTGGCTACTGGAAGTTGAACCAGGTTCTTCTACAAGAGCAGCCAGGTGCTTCTAACCACTAAGCCTTTGCTGTAGCCTCCACTCTCTGGGATTTGTAATTAATATGTAATCTTCTGTCAGTTACTCATGTCATTTTGTGGTTAAATGAAGATCTCTTATGTACTGTTAAGTGTTCTGCATTACACTGCCCCTGCAGTGCTACTTTTCATTAGTAAAACTTATAAAGATGAGAAAATGATAACATGTCAGATAATTTTTATAGCGATTTTAAACAGCTTTGTTCACTGTATCACACACACATGTGCATATATATGGAGATAATTGACAGTATCCACTAATTACTGGGAATTTTTAATTAATGAGAATAATTTTTGATTTTGATTTTCTCATTATCATTACTCATGTGAATTCTCCATGTTTTTCCCCTGGTTTCCATTTTCTTGGCTTAGTTAATACCTTGGAACAGAGCATCAGGAACCTGGCAGCTTCTCCATCATATCTTCCACTTTTTTTTCTGCATAGCTTCTGTACAAACTTAATAGAATTTTCAATACACCATATGAAAGTGTTATATTTTCATTTTTACTGGTATAAATTTGCTTCAAATTATGAGCCAGAATACTTCTTACTGTGTGCAGAGAACTGGTAATGATTTTTTAAACATAAATATCATTTTTGGGATTAAAGAAAATAATAGTTAAAAATTTTTGGAGTGATTTATCTATAAGACTATTTGCACTTTCAATTCATTCCCCCATTTTATGGAACATAGATTGTTTTAATCAAACAACATATCCTTATCACATTTTTCCTTTTCTCTTCTATTCCCAGTTCCTTTATATCGTGATTCCTATGGGCTATATTCCATTTTGGTGTCTCATTAGAAAGGATCAGATACCTAAGAGATAACAACAATCACAACACAGTACAATATAGTAAGATAAAGCAAAGATATCACATTGAAGAGTGGGTACGGAAAACCAACTGAAGGAAAATAATTCCTAAGAGAAGGCAAACAATCAGAGACCCATTTGTTCACATACTCAAGAGTCCCATAAAAAAATTAAACTGAAAGATTTAATCTATACCCAGAGGAAGTTCAGGCTGTGTGTTTGCTCCTTTGTTTTCTGTGAGTTCTTATAATCTTTGCTCTGTTGATTTACAGGGCCTTATTCTCCTGGTGTCCTCCATGTTTTCTGTCTTTTTTGTTTGTTTGTTTGTTTGTTTTCATCTTCTCTTCCATAGGGTTTTTTGAGCTCTCGGGGGAGGGATTTGATAAAGACATTACACTTACAACTGAGTGTTTCAAAGTCATACTCTATAATATCTGGCTGTAGGTCTCTGTAATTGTTCATATCTGCTGTATGAAAAGCATTCCCTATATGGCTAGATAAGTCACTAATTTATGGATACAGCAGAATATGAATATGAGTTATTTTATTGTTATTTGTTTGTTTGTTTTATGTTTGTTTGTTTGTTTTTGTTTTAGACCAGTAGTATTTGGTTATACCCTATGTCTCTGTAGTATCTAGTATCTGGTTCTGGATCAGGCAATCAGTGTCTGGATGAACTCCATATTACAGAGTCAGCCTTAATTCAAATCAGAACTTCGTTGGTCACTCCCACAAGCTTTGTGCTATCATTGCCCTAGCATATTTGGCAGGGAGAACAGATTATAGATCAAAGTGTTTGGGTTGGTGTTTGCTTTTCTGTTTTAGTAGCTTTCAGGGTATCTTCCTACACCAAAAGCAGTAGAACGTGGTGCTGATGTTCTATGCAGGTACCATCTTAACAACACTTTGTTTGATGAGTTTTGTAGATGTGGTCTTCAGCAATAGAGTCTTGCTGTTCATTTGCAGAGAGCAACTTATTGTCTTGGCAACAGCCTTGGTTGTTTGGGAATGTTCATGGGGTCCCTTTGACTAACTTCTCAATTGGATGTAATGCAGTCTCAGTACTGGAAGATTTATTTGGTGACAAAACATGACTATCTAGGACTCTATTTCCTTCACTTTTGTAGACTTCAGTAGGATTATGATCATATAATTTAGGAAGATTTGACTGCACTAGGTTTCCACCCCTCAAATGTTCCTCAATTCTAACTGTTTATCAGAACATTCACTCCCTCAACCCTACCTCTCTCTTCATATCTCAACATCCCATTTCATTCCACCAGCCCAGTCCACCCATAAAATATTTTATATAATTTTATGTTTTACTAGAGAAGGCTTAATTTTTATATTTAAACACATGTGATTAAGAACCCATGACCTTAATATCAACTTGCAATGATTTAGTCAATTTATAGACATTTCATACTGCATTTGCTTATTTCTGTTTCTATAGACTTTCCTGACCAAAGCCAGGTTTACAAAGTCATGGCCCTCTATAATAGACTCAATTTGTTTTCAGACCCTTTGTGATGATTCTTAGTCTGCTCTTTGCTAAAGATGTTCCTTATATTTTTTTATTCATAGTATATAATTACAGATTTAAGCTTTACCCAGATATATGTTTAGAAGAGTAGAAATTATTAATAAGTTATGAAATCATTGAGACCATTCTTTTGTTTTATCCCACCCCTAGGATCTGGAAATATATTTTTGGTATCCTCTGACTTTGTGATTATTTTTAAATAAATAATTTATGGGACTTTTCAAATTATCTTTTATGACAGCACTAAAATTCTACAGAGACCAAAGAGAAACTTATCAAGAATATGAAGTGTCTTTGGGAAAAATGGCACTGAATTTTATCTGGAGCGTTAGTAATGAGGCTAAGCATTTTGTGGAAAGAAATCAAATTTTAACATGCTTATAAAAATAGTGAAAATAAACATTTAATTTATATGATTTTCATTTTGTTATAAATATAATTGCCTGATTATTTGTAAATTAGTTATGATAGATATGAATGCATTTTAAACATTAATTACAGTTGGCTTTCTAAGTTTTTTCTCCACTAATGTTCAGTAAAATATTGTTTCAAAAAGTTGGTAAAACATGTGGTAATAACTATCAAAAGCCATTTATGCAAATCATAATTTCTTAATATATTCTTGTGATGTCCTTTGAAATGTCTTTTGCTTAAAATGATTTAGAATTAATTGATTATGATTCTCAGGCAAGCGCATGTTAATTCATTTTGGTCAGGAGCAAAATGTGAATCTGTGCCAAGACCCAGGGGTACTGTCTTGTTATAAATCTCCCATTTTTAAATATGAGAAGGCATGACTATGTCTCTTTAGGCTTCCTGAATATTAATAAACTTCAAAATCTAATGTATGTATGGCATATTTTAGCATACGATATGTTCAGAGAGAAATTCATTTTTTTAAATGTTTCAGTTGCCAAATTTTTGTTTTCTCCTCGTCTTCCTGAGCATTTGAAACAGAAGAGTAAAATTTCTGGCATATATTAAGTAATATTATTATCACTAGAGAAGTAGAAACACAGCAGTGTGGTGTTTGAGCACTAGTATTACATAATAGAGCCTTGTAAATGAACTTCATTGGATACAATGGAGACCATGGTATTTGATATTACATACCTATATTCAAATACACTTTTATGTTTGTATTTACGTAATAGTGCTTAATGTGACATTGTAAATAATTATCTCTATCATTTAATTTACACTTTAATGCATAGAGCATAATGTTTTTTTAAGTATATGGAAGTATGGCCATTTAAAAATTGCTAACACAGAACAGTGTCATTATATCATTTGTTGTTCTTTCTCTCCATTCACTCTTATTGTCTAACGTGTAGATTTTGGATGTCTTTTGCTTATATAATTTCAATAGTATACACAGGAAATTTCCTTAATTATCTTATCGATTGTGTGTATGTATTTTATTTTAGAATGAAAACCATATGCTTCATTCCATGTGCTTTTAGAAGGAAGGATAGAAGAAAGGTTGGAGCAAAAGGATCATCACTCTCTTGATAATGAGCTTTATTTGGTTGTTCTTTCTTATATTATTTAAGACCTAAATGTTCATAGACCTAAATGTTAGGTGATGTTTCTTATGTTCTAGAAACAAGAAAGTGATTTTTTGTGAATGTATGTATATAAGAACCCAACTGTTAATAATTGTTTTCTCGAGCACATGAGTCAAATTGTACTGGTCGCAATTTAATTCTGAAAAAAAAAATACCCCTAATTTTGTTCCTATTGTGATAATTTCAATAAATACTTAAAGTTTGATTACTAACTGAAAACCAAATGTGTCCTTAAATTATCTGAAATTGAATTTCAGAATGTATAATTTCATATGAAAAACTGTAACTGGGATAAAATTATTTGCTCAACCCATTAATTCTGGTTAATAATGATGGCGCTATCTTGAATTGCAAATTGCACTGGATATTTGTTTATTTTGTAGGAACTCCTAGTTCATAATACAAAGATTGTAAAAAATTACAAGGTGTTCATAACACCATTAAGAAGGTGAAGGAAACATTTTGGAACAGAGCACAGAAAGATCATTAAAAGCCAGAGGTAAAGTTATGAAATATTGTCTTCTGTCTCTTTCAATCAACAACATACAGCAGATTCTGCCCCCACTTCTCTGCCCACCTTCATCAGACCTGTGGATCCTGAATCATACAGACAGGAGTCTAGCATGAGTATCCTCTGAGAGGCCCCATCCAGCAGCTGCTCAGACGTATGCAAACACACATAGCCAAACAGTGGAAGAAGCTTGGGGATTCTTATGAAAGAACAAGGGGAAGGACATACATAAGCTGAACCTAGGCCTCCCAGCACATATGTACCAGATATGCAGCTTAGTCATTATATGGGTCCCGAACAACTGGATTCTGGGATATCTCAAAAGCTGTTGCCTGTTCATGGGATAGGTTCTTCTTGTTGGTCTGCTTTGTCTGTCCTCAGTAGGAGAGGATTCAGCTTGCCTCAAAGAGACTTGATGTAACAGGGTGGGAGTATACTCAGTGTGTGGAGCCCACCCATTCAGAGAAAAGGAGAGGTGATGTGGGGAAGGATTGTGGGAAGAGATGTCCAGGAGTGGGACAATAAATGGGATTGAGATGTAAAGTGAATAGAAAAAATTATATACTAAATAAATGGTCCAGCTATGACTAAGTAGAACAATGAAAGTCACAACAGCTGCTAGAGCTGCATGAAGCTATCTCTGTCATGCCATCTTTCACTTTCAATCTTGGTCACCACATGTTGCATGCTTGATGGGCTTTTAATATTTATACAACTTGGAGATTTTGAATTGACAGGAAATATCTTATGAATTGTTTATACCTTCTTCCAAAACTACTGCTGCTGAGCTTCGCCAGGAAAGCCCTCAGCATACTATTTCTCCTGCTTCTAGGGAGATATTCTTATCAGCCCAACTTGATGGTTGTGACTCACATGAAAACAACAGAAACCTCCTTATGAGGCTCTGACCCCAAGATAATCTTAGAACTTCTACCCCTGTACTTACATATGCACCTGATAATCATAACAACAACAAAAAAAACCCTTAAATGGTAAACAAGATTTGGTAGGCTAGAGGAGTTGGCAGCAGATCAGATTAAAAGTTTCTTCCTGGTATATACTAGGTTAATTGCATGGCACATAAGATTGGGGGCTGCATATTGAATGCCCCTAAAAAAAAAGATAACAGCAACAACATTTTACTGGCTGAGTTATCTCTGCCCTACATAGGGTCTCTATCATGTCATGTACTATCAACTTTTAATGGTCAGTGTGCCAAGTGTCATTAGACACCCAAAAAATTTTTAAGCCAATGCTGCTGCCCTTATTATTCAATTTCTGACATAATATGATATTAATATTTTATTTGATGGTAGAATTTATTCATATGTCTAAGTTTAGTATTATTTTGTTCCTTGCTAATAAGACAACACACTGCCCCACACAAACTAACTTTTCTAAGGGAGATCTTGATACCTCATTCTTTTATCCTTTATCCACACCATTCGTTGTCCATCAGAGACTGGTGCCTGCTCATGGGCTGAGTTTCTAGTTGGGCCAGTTATTGTTTGACCATTCCCTCAGTCTCTGCTCCAGCCCAATTCTTTGCCTTTCTTGTAAACAAGATACACTTTGGGTCAAAAGTTTTGTATGTGGGTTGGTGTCCCTTTTGTTCCACTGGGGTTCCTGCCTGGCTATAGGAGATGGCCACTTCAGGTTCCACAACCCCAGAGCTGAGTCGCATCTAAGATCACCTCTACTGACTCTTGGGCATCTCCCCTCTCTCAAGTGTCTCTTATATTCCACAAGATACCCTCCACCTACAAGATACCCTCCACCTACAAGATACCCTCTACCTACTGCCCTGTCAGTTACATATTTTCATTCACTTTCATGACCATTTAGCTATCTCTCCTGAACCTCCCTACACCTGATCCTGAATCCCCCATTTCCTTCCTATTCCCCTCTCCATCTCTGGTCATTCCTCTCTGGTCACTCTTATGATTATTTTCCCCTTCTAAGTGGGAGTAAAACATAATTACTTGGGCCTTCCTGCTTGTTTAGCTTCTTTGGTTCTCTGGACTATATTGATTATTACTATTCTGTATTTTAAGCCTAATATCCTCTTATCAGTAAATACATACCATGCATGTCCCATTGGATCTGGGATAACTCACTCAATATAACATTCTCAAGTTCCAGCCATCTGCTGCAAAATTCATGATGTCTTCGTTTTCAATAGCTAAATTATATTTTTCTATGTAGATGTAGCACATTTTCTTTACACATTTTTTTTCAGGTAGAAACTCGAAAGAACCTAGATGTTTCTCTATCATAGTTTATTAATGATGACTATACTTAAGGCCCAAGATGTGCAAGAGGAAGTTTAAAGATGTGTCCAGATGAAAAATGTGATCTATGTTCTGGAACAACATAAATCTATCTCTGCCTACTGAGTTCTGTATGAATAAAAAAGCAACCCAACTGCAAGTCAGTCAAATTGCAACCTTCTCCCCACTTTGTGTCTGACTTATTCCTCTTTTGCAAACTTCTTAACTCCTCTGAGTGACCTGCCCATCACTAGCGCTGGTCCTGGCAGGTGAAGTTAACTGCATAAGACCCAAAGAAGTGTGGTGTGAGGGAAACACATGACAGTATGACGGAGCCTAGTTGGGAAGAGGAAATGCCTTCAACTGTACTATGGGGATAAGAGGTTATAATGGGGTTTGTGGTTGAATATGATCAAAATACATTCTATATATTCATAAAACTTACAAAAATTGAAAGTAGATACACTGATTCTTAAGTGTGTAAAATTTAGTGTTTAAATAATATTTAAAAAGAATCCAGAAATTCAGTATTCCTAAAGAACTATAAAATATTCTAACTAGCATGAAAATATCTATTTTGTAGCTTAATTCATACCATTTAAAATAGTATTTTATAAATACCTTATAAGTATCAAAAATATTGATTTTTTCCTTAGTGTTTTATACTTAGGTAATTCATTGTTTTTCTCGTTTTGATGCTGGTCTTCCTCATTGTACTAAAAGTCTAATTTTAGATGATGACATAATTAAAAGACATCTTGCATAGTAGTAATTGTGCATTATCAGATTGTGTAACAGAACTCAACTTAGTGAAGTATTTTTGTTTTCTGGCCTTGCTCTGGGTGTAGGTTGGATTCATTAATATTACCATACTCATAAATATTTATAGAGCATCTACTATGCAGGATATTAATGGTGTTAAATAGAAATAACTGGAAAGTCATAGAAAGTAAGACCTATCAAGGAAGAATGGCATTAATCAAATAGATATACAGTTTGTTGTTTATTCATATTTATTAAAAAGAAATTTACAGAATACTTCATGATCATGTTTAGGTCACAGAGGTTAGGAAACAATGTCTTTAATGAGACATTTGCTATGTGGTTTCAATAAATGAGTGAGATAGTGCTAGATGAATGAGGAGCACTGGTCCAAGCACAGTTTATGATACACATAGGTGAATGTGTGGAAAAAATGTGGCAATCATATATATATAAAGAGGTGTTTTAGAAATGCTGTAGAAAGTGGGAGGGTAGACTTAAAGATTTCAGATTCAAAGGGACCATCAAGATATTGGTGATTCCACAGAGTCACAGTCACAAGTTGAATGTTAGAAAGATAGCTATTTATGAAAAATGGACTATATACTTGAAATTTCACAGAAGTCTGAGTCTGAGGTGTTTCTACTAGTCTAAAAGGTGCTGCTAAGCTATGCTAGTGCACTGAAAATGCTGTGTAGCTGATTGATTGTAGAAATACTTTTCAGTTATTGCTTTAAGTTATTTTCTTTAAAGGTTTTAGTTTTATTTGCATTCATGTGTATGTGTGTGTTCACCTACTGAGTGTCTGCTATGCATGTGCAGGTGCCTGTGGAGGAGAGAAGACAGTGGATCATGTGGAGATGGAATTACATGGTTTTAAACTGTCTGATATAGGTGCTAGGAACCAGATTTGAGTCCTCTGCAAGAACTGTAGAAAATCTTCATGACTGAGCCATCTACCAGGACCCTACTTTCCAAATTTTTATCACTTAATAAATGAAATCATAGGACAAAATGCTCACTGTTAGTGTCTTAGTTATGATTTTACTGCTGTGAACAAACACCATGACCAAGGCAACTCTTATAAGAACATTTAATTGGGGCTAGCTTACAGACTCAGAGGTAAGAGCATGGCAGCATTCAAGCAGGCATGTGGCAGGAGGAGCTGAGAGTTCTACATCTTCATCTGAAAATTGCTAGCAGAATACTGACTTCTAGGCAGCTGGAATGAAGGTCTAAAAGCCCACACTCACAGTGACACAACTATTTCAATAAGGCCACACCTCCAAATAGTACCACTCTGTGGGCTAACCATATTCAAACTATGATAGTAAGATCTAATAAATCTAATAAAATCAGCTCACCTATTTCCCTCCCCCCAAAAAATCTATGCGATAAACCATAAGTGAAGAGCTGATTCTTCTTTGCTGAGTTATGGTTCAACTTTAACTTTGAGATAAGATTGTCAAACATATTTCACTTGAGAATAAAAGGTATGTCCCAACAAAAATAACTAAGTAAGGGCAGGGTCATAATCATTAATCCTCTCCATTTTCAAAAACATGATTCTGTGATTTTTATTCTCTTTGGAGGGAAAATCGACTATCATACCAACCATCTCCACCTCAAATCTTCTCATTTATTGAAACTCCTTTGCAATGCAACAAGAGGGATTAGGAATGTTGAAAGCCTGAGTGTCTGGGGAGTTTGTGTATTCTAGCATGGAGATGATGCTTGTCAGATGTCTCAACTACAGCAAGAAGTAATTCTAGCATGACAAGAGTGGAATTGCTTGATGTTCATAATACCCCTGGGATGAGATGTCTAGCACAAACCACAGACTCACAAGCATCTTTCTTGTTTAATTGGTTTCTAACATCAATGTTCTCAGAAAATAAAATAGTTGTTCAATGTTATTTTCTAAAAGTTTTAATTAAGCACATAATGAAAAATATTGGGAATATATTTTAGAACTTTTAATTTACAAAAATCAATATTTCACAACTTGTTTATTAAAGGTGCTTTCTTTTTATTTACTATGATTAAGGAACTTATATATTGTAACATTATTGTTAATGACTTTGCTAAAGACACATTTACTGTTATTTATTAAAGTCCTTGTATTTTAAGTACCTTACAAGTCAAGAATGTGCAACCATGCTAATTAGAGTATAAGTTAGAATTCTCCTGAGGAACAGAGTTGATATAGTATAATATAGGACAGAAAAAGGGATTTTATTGAATTTTTTGTTTTATTGTATTATAGCTATCCTTATATAGGTGAGACAACAAGCCTGACTGATGCTCAATCCAAGAAGTTGGAAGCCTCTGCCTGAGGTTAGTTGTAAGTGACCAATGCTGTAGTGCTAGTGTCACTTTGACTTCTATGAAGGTTCTTGTAGAGTCATGGCTCTGAGTTATTTATACTGAAGGGTTGGGGAAGCTGAGTCTAACACCATAATGATTGGTAGAAGGTGTTGAAACACTCATGAAGAATGCTGGTTGTATTCATATGCTGGCTTACTCTCCTTCAACTTTTATTCTCTGGTCTCCCAATTGGTCAGATAATGCTACCCACATTCTATGGGTCTTTCTTCCCAACATATTATCTCATAACAGTCCTGTCTGTAAACTTCCCCACACATATTTCAAAGGGTATGTGCAGCATCCTTCAATCCAGTCTAATTGACAACTGGGGTAATAATCACTCCTTCATTTCTTTTTACATAGGTGTTTTGACACAAGAACCACAAAAAAGAACAACAACAGCAACAACAACAAAAAGTCCTTAAAATGAAAAGTTGTGCCAAGTGATCTGAGTTGCAGAAACACCTTAGACAAAAAGGACAATTAAAACAAAGACTTTACATTTGATTGTACACACTGATACTATCTTGCCAAGATACTTGAGATGAGAACCCTTGCATGCAATTTTAAACTTCAGGTATGAGTTTTGAACCAGGTCATGAAAGATGGTTCAAATTTTACTTTATCCCATTAGATATGGTATGCAAATTTTAATCTCATTACTTTTATAGATGATGATTTTCAGGGTAAAATATTAGTTTAATTACATTTTGAGTAAAATGATAACATTTCTCTTTTCAACTGCACAAAGATGTGTAAAAGAAAATGCCATGTAAAGTAAATGTACTTTATCCATAGAATTCTTTTGTTACTAATCTAGTATGTTTATATGAGAAGGAAAAAACCTACCATTTAAATCTTTTCTGATACTTTTAATATATACTTTCTACAAAGTCAATTATAATTTTATAAGCTATCACTCTTTGTCATCACCATTTTAATAGATAAGGAACAAAGACTTATAGGCTATATTATATGCCAATATTAAACAATTACTGGGATCAGTATGATTAAAACATTGTTCCATATCCTAAGTGATTTGTACAGTTTCACCACAGATAGTCTATATACTTGTAGCTGAGCAGATATAAACAGGAATAAATTATAATAATAAATCGAGGTTTAATCAATAACTCTCCAGCATATACAATATGAAAAATGGGGCACTATTCATTTAGTTAGTACAGGGTCATGTTGCTGAAAAAAGAAAAGAGGAAGTAAATGGTGTGCAGAGACTCTGCAGAGAACAAAATTCAGGAACTAAAAAGACTCTCTCAAAGAAGAAATGAAATTTGTCAACCGTTCATAGGAGAATCTTTGTGAAAATGTAGCTAAGAGTCTGTTGCCTACGTTTATTTACTGTACCTTTAGTTATTTATTTCCAATAATCAGAAACACATGTCAAATTAATTTTCTTGGGTTTTTCTACATAGTTCATACTATATTGCACCACAGGAACAAACTTATTATCATATGCTGCTTTTATCTGTAATACATAAAAAACAATAACTTCCTTCATGGCAGCATAATGTATTTCAGTTTTGGACATGAAGCCAATGTTTGCTGCTCTTATTTCAAATACAGTTTTACTTTCAGTATAACTTAATATTTTGTACTTCACTGCAAACTAAATACCACTTCTTCCCTTACTTCCTGTTTCAGATCACTGAAACAGTATTAGATCACTAATAAACAGTGTTTCAGATCACTGTTTATTATCTTTGTGTATGTTATGGTTCTTAGTATTTAATTTAATAGGATCACATTCTATCTATCTATCTATCTATCTATCTATCTATCTATCTATCATCTATCTATGTACACTTCTTGCCTATTTCTCAGTTCTCTACCTCAGTAACACCAAGTAATTGAAATGTTAAATAACTGTCACCTCAAACTTTCCACTCTACTTTATGTTTTTGTAATTAGCTCTTAATATTTGAAGTTGGAAACTTAAGAGGAAATACTTCCAAAAAATGCAATGCTTAAATTTACAATTTTTTATTTTCTGGTACATGTAAGTAACTATTGAATATTATTTTATTTCTTCATTCACCAGACATGAAACAGTGGACCTTCAGTGCACACAAGAAAGATTGACACTCAAAATTATGATAAACCTTACTCTGTTTTGCATAATATAAAAGACCAGACTACATGAGTTGACAGAAACTTATTGGGTTGAGATAAAAACAACAACAACAACAAAAAACAAAAAAACAAAAAAACAAAGAAAAACCCCAAAACTTGAAAACCCAGCAATACCACTCTTAGGAATATATCCAAAAGATGCCCCATCAGGCTACAGGGCCACGTGTTTCACTATGTTCATAGCAGCCTTTTTTTGTGATAGCCAGAAGCTGGAAACAACACAATTGTCTCACAACAGATGACTGGATACAGAAAGTGTGGTTCATTTACACAATGGAATACTACTCAGCTATTAAGGATGAAGACATTCTGAGTTTTGCAGGCCAATGGACGGAACTAGAAAATATCATCCTGAGTTAGGTAACTTGGACTCAAAAGGATATGCATGGTATGTACTCACTAATAAGTCGATATTAGCTCAAAAAAAGTACAGAATACACAAGATACAATCTACAGAATTCACAAAAGTCAAGAAGCTGAAGGGCCCAAGTGAGGATACCTCAATCCCACTTGGAAGGGAGAAGAAAGCAAGGTAGGACGGAGGGAGGCACCTGGTTGGGAAAGGGTGCGGCGGGGTGGAAGAGAGGAAAATGGTCTGGTATTGGGTGATGAGGGTGGAGGGAAAACTGAAAGATTCGCAGGACTCAGGGGATGGACCTTAGATGAAATGCTCTACAGTCAGGAGAGGTAACTTTTAGAGCCCAGCTCCAGCAGAAAGACAGGGAATCAAGTGAGGTATGAGTTTGTCATCCCAGAGTCAAAATTCTGACCCATAGTTGTTCCTGTCTGAAAGAACTGCAGGGACCAAAATAGAGAGGATCCTGAGGAAAAGGAGGTCCAGGGACAGGCCCAAAGTGGGATCCAGCTCAAGGGGAGGCCCCAATGTCTGACACTATTACTGAGGCTATGGATAGCTTACCAAAAAGGGACCTATCATGACTGCTTTTTGAAAGACGCAACAAGCAGCTGAGTCACGTGCAAATATTTGCACCCAACCAATCAATGTACAGAAGCTGCTGACCCCTGTGGTTGAATTAGGAAAACATCTGGAAGATGCTGAGGAAGAGGGCAATCCTGTAAGAGGACCAACAGTCTCAATTAATCTGGACCCCTGAAATCTCTCAGACACTCGGCCACCAACCAGGTAGCATACACCAGCTGATATGAGGCCCCCAACACATATATAGCAGAGGACTGCAAAGTCTGTGTTCAATCAGAGATGATGCACCTAAACCTCAAGAGACTGGAGGCCCCAGGGAGTTTGGAGGTCTGGCCGAGTGGAGGATGGGGGAGTGGGGAAGGAGGTATGGGATGGAGAACAGTCTGAGGGTGCACTGGGAGTAGAAAAAAAATCTGTAGTTTAAAATGTCCTGGAAGTCACTCTGTAGACCAGGCTGGCCTTGAAATCAGAAATCTGCCTGCCTCTGCCTCCCAAGTGCTGGGAATAAAGGCATGCACCACAACTGCCCGGCTTGATGTGGAATCTTAAGCAAAATTAATGCTTTCTTCCTTATGATGCTTTTTTTGGCCAGGTATTTGACCTCACTTATAAAAGTTCTAACTACTGCAAGGGAATTTTACTTTCAGAGAGAAAAGAAGAGTTCCCTGATTATTTTCTGACTAAGCAAGAGCATGTTCTTACAGAGTCCAGGTTATACTTCAACAGATATGAGTACGGAATGAGTATGACTGTTGATAAAGTCCAGTGTGTCAGGAAATGGGAGAAATCATTTGGAAGAAAAGATGAAGCAATATATATTATCACACACAAGGAACTCTTGTAGCACCAGATGGGCAGTAGAATCGACCAGGCATGGTGAGGTGCCTGTAGTGTGGAAGAGTCATACATACAGTCTCCAGGGCTCTATATTAAAAAAGACAAAGAAGGTGTGGCAACAAGAAACCTTTTAGTTCTCATTTGGAGTAGAAAACATACACACTAACACACCGTGAGGCTCAGTCTTATTTAGAGTATAGCATTTATTCCAAAATGCTAAAAAATATTACAGGCAACTATAAATACATAAAATGAAATATGAAAAACTTCTTCCCAAAATCAAATGCTGTAGCAATGAAAGGTATGTGCTGTTAACATCTTTAGAAGGTCATATATCAGTTTGCTGACTGTCAGATTAAGATGTTTAAGGAAAAAGCTACTGAGAATCATGCTTCTGTTCATGTATAAGGCAGAATGTACACTTTGCAGTAGTCCTCTGACTGCAAAGACTTTAAAGAAATTAATATTGATTTTGTCTATTTTATCTTATGTTTTAAGTAGTTTCAGTCAATATACACAACCCCATTGTTTCCAGACCTATTGAGCATCAGAGCCAAGTGATATGTAGTGTATATTAAAGCAAAGCAGCTCATCTCATGGTACACAGGAGGCAGTTGAAGAAGCAGAGCAGAGCCAAAGACAACAGAGAGAATAGAGAGGGATAATAAGTGGCACCCAAGAACTAGTTTGGCTTTCAATGACTAATTAACTATCACAGTAAGTCACTCATTTTTACTTAACTCTGTCTTTGATGATTCTACTAACTTCTAACCTCTACTCTGAATTTGAACTCATCAAATAAATAATCCAAGTTGGGAGATAGAACCCGAAGAGACCACCTCCAATAGTTAGGGCCCACAGTGGAGGGATGGGAACACAAATCCATCCTCAAAACTTTTGACCCAAAAAGGATCAGAGACTGAAGGAATGGTTGAGCAATGACAGAACCAACTTGAGATCCATCCGATGTGCAGGTACCAGACTCTTACACATTTCTGATGCTATATTGTGCTTGCAGAAAGGTGCCTGGCATGGCTATTCCCTGAGAGGCTTTACCAGCAGCTGATTGAGACAGATGCAAATAGTAATAGCCGACCATTGGACTGAGGTCAGAGATCACTATGGAAGAGGTAAGGGAAGAATTAAAAGAGGTGAAGGGGGTGGCAACCCCATAGGAAGCGCAACAATGTCAACTAACCTGGACCCCTGGTAGCTCCCACAGACTGAGCCACCAACCAAAGAACATATACAGGCTGGTACAAGGCACTTGGCAACTATGTAGCAAATAGGTGGCCTTAGTGGGAGAAGATGTTTCTAATCCTGTAGAGACTTGATGCTCTAGGAAAGACAGATACCAGGAGAGGCAACCTCTAAGAGACTAAGGGAAGAAAAGATTGTTGAAGAACTCTGGAAGGGGGGCAATATTTGTGATGTTAGTACATATAATAATAAAGAATTCTAATACCTATCAGCTGGCAGCCAAGTTCCCAATAAAATTAATTTTCATTGTTTCAGTTTTTATTTTTTTTATTGGGAAATGTGTACAGTCCAGAAATCAGAAGAACAAAATGTAAGAGTCAGATCTCTCTTTCCATCACATGGCTCCTGAAAATAAATCTCAAGTCGTCAGTCTCAGTGACAAGCACCTACCCTTAGTGAGTCCTCTCACATGCCCTCTTTCCTTATTTTTGTGTTACTATCAGTGTCTTTTTTAGTCCTTATGTAACAAATGGAAGCTCTATGTATTTATCATGTACAATGTGTTTGTTTCAGATATGTAGACACTAATATGCACTAGCCCTCATATTCATCACTTTTTCTTGTGAGTACATATAAAAATCTACTCTCAGCACTTTCGATGGTGGTAAGCTGCTGTTTACTTCTTTGAAGTTTTAATTTGTTTTTATCTTAGGTGCATTGGAGTTTTTTCTTGAATGTATGCCTGTATGCAAATTTTCTGGAATTGCAGTTACAGACAGTGCATTGGATCCCATTACAGATGGTTGTGAGTCACCATGTGGTTGGTAGGAATTGAACTCATGACCTCTGGAAGAGCCATCAGTGCTCTTAACCACTGAGCCATCTCACCAGCCATCTCACCACCCTGTTTTGGGGTTTCTATGGGACCCTTTTGACCAACACTCAATTGGATGTAACCCCACCTCAGTGCTGAGAACATTGTTTGGTGATAGGAGTTAACCAGTAAAAGCTCTGTCTCCTTCATTATTAGATTTCATTAGGATCATCCTTATATATTTTAGGAAGTCTCCACTGTACTAAGTTTCCATATCATGCCTCAAATGCCTGTCAGTTCTAGCTGTCTTTCCTCATGTTCCCTTCCTCAGTCCCATTTCTCCTTCCTCTACCCACCTGATTCTCATATTCCCAATCCTTCCATACCCAGTACAGAAAAGTTCCATTCTATTACCCCGTCCTAGAGAAAGCAATGTGTTCTACCCTAGTCCCTTATTCTATACCTAACCTCTCTGGGTCTATGGATTATAGCATTGTTATTACTTATTCGTTGGCTAATATTTACATATAACCAAATAAATCCCACATTTATCTTCCTGGATCTGGGCTACCTAACTCAGGATTGTATTTTTCTAGTTTCTTCCAATTTCATGATGTCATTTTTTTTTTCAACTGAGTAATAGTCCTTGTCAAAAATCATGGCTCCATTGATACATGGACTTATATAGGGTAAGACATGTAAGGTTTTAATTTTATCCATTTATAAGTAAGGTGTTATGTTGTAGAAAATTATAAATATTAGTTGAATTAAAATTTGAGTCAAAACACTCAAGGTTTGAAATAACTGCAAGATAAATAAACATGAACCAAGAAAAAAGTAGAATTTAAAAAAAAATGTAAATATATCAAACATTTTAGGGTAATACCTAGTTGGAAATGAAGCTTTACTCTTTCATATTGATTAATCAGGAAATAAGAAACTGATTACACTGATTAGAAGCTTTGATTGAAAAGTAATATTTATTATTTTATAAAAATAATAGTTGAATATGATAAAGGTACAAAAGAGAAAAATAAAAAATATGCTGCTGGAGCTGTAAGACTAAAATTTATAATCCAAATACAAAATAATGCATTAAGTAAATAGAGTTAAGTTTAAAAAATAAGCATAGAAATTTCTAACAGATAAGATTGTATTGTTCTATATAAATATTCCTATTACATAGTTAATGTAATTGTGTGTGTGTGTGTTTGTATATTTGTGTGTACAGTAAACATCATAGTCTGAGATGGGATTTTTAATATTTTTTATTTATATGTGGATATGTGACTAATAATAAATCATTTTAACATCTTGTTTAAAATTGACTTTTGTCTGTGTTCAGAACACCACCAATAATTTCATGTATATAGAGAATATAATAGCAACTATGTCTCCAGGAGATGTAATTGTAATAGAGTAACCATGACACAGCCTGCCATACAAATGGCATTTACAATATTCCTGAAATTGAACTGATCATGTGTAATCTTAGATGAGCAATTTGACTAACAGAGTGGAAAACAGTAAACTCACAGCTACATCAAGTTTCTGAATTAAGTAATGTTGCAATGAAGAGTATAAAAATGACATTAATTTCCTTTTGTTGTATAAAATTCAACTGCACATTAAAAGAATAGTGCTGGGATTTTTTCTACATAAAATGTATGCTGCTTGATTGGGTGTTCATAAAGTTGTATACTTATATGTCGTTAGATATGCAAAATGGAAAGTTGGAGAGTTCATATTATTAAAAGAAGTCAGTTTATTAAATTAGAGACACACTTAATGTGAATCCTATTATATAAATTTCCATTTATCCAAAATCATGTTTTATGAAGGACCTTTTATTTTAAAGTTTTCAAAACAATATTTTAGAACTGACTTAAAATTATATATGCTAACCATGACATCATTTTGATTTCAAGAATATGTTTTGCTTTTATAATAGTCACATGCCTGATTTATTTTAAGTACTTAGACATAGATATAGACACCAATTTTTATAAAAAAAATTAATTGAATTAACTGACAACATGTACACACAGGTGATACTGATGCTTCTCAGTTTTCACACAAAATGCTGTATTTATTATGAGGGGAAATGGTAGTATGCCAAGTAATTGATGCTAGGAGAAAAAATGATAAATTAATAAATGAATAATGAGTAAAGATGAGGATATTGTGGTCAAAGGACCAATTTCTAAAAATGAAGAAGAAACAAATTATGACATAGAATATGGTAAGTCCTCTCCAGGTTTTGCAAATAATGTTTCACTGTATTCTGCATAGAGGGTTTTCTTGACATCATAGGAAAGCATTTCTGAGAGGAGGAATGCCTTGAGATAAATCCCAAGAACCATGTCTTTGAAGAGAGATGGTACTAAAAACTTCCTTTCCAGAGAATCACTTCACTAAGGACAAGTAAAACATATAGAAAGGTCATTAGCATAGTAGAATAAAAATATACTGCATCTTTCTTTAAAAAATAAATGGTGTGTTGTAAAGTAAAGACATAAATTTTAATTTTGAAGATAATGGGAGGCAGTAGAGATGGTCAAATAAATGCAGTATGGAATGATCATTTGTGTTTATGAAGGTTCAGTCATGCTATCTAGTAAAAACTCGAGGAATCTCAGTAATCAGTCTCTTAAATCAAAGGAGAAGACAGAATACTAAACTGAGAAGGTAGCAGTGCTACTCACGGATGAGTAAATTGATTCTGTTATTTTGTAGAGATAAAATGTGTAAGGATGAGGTAGAGTATCTATCCACATTACAAATTTCCTGGCTTCCAGCTTATGAGATATCAGCTATTTTGGGAGGAAATCACAAGTCAATTTAGTTTGATCGGAGATAAACCTAACTTTACACCTGATGCATATAGGATTATCAGGACTAAATTAATGTTGGATGTGTGAAAAAAATGAAGATAACAGAGAACTGAACTAAAAATTCATTTGGTTTGAAGTAAATTAATATATTTCAAGTAGTAACTGGTCATTGGCTATGTACTGCATTTCTCAAGTAAAATGGATAAAGTCAGGAAAGAAGATTAAGGCTAAATCTCCTAGTTTCATTATCTGTATAAATGTCGGAAATAATTAACTGAAATTAACTGGAATTTAGAAAGGAACTTGAAGCTGTGTTTATGGGTTGTGAAAGACAGTGAGATTTAGTCAAGAAACATTATTTACTGATACCATCATTCTCATCATTAATTATGACAAATACAGTGACACTGGGTGTGAAAAACAGGTGCAACAAGTGTTTGTCATAAAAATGAATAGAAAACGGTGAAGGCTTAGTCATAAAAGTTAATGCAACTAACAACATAAATAATTCTGATGTAACGGAAGTTGGACATTTCTATAAAAAATCGCAGAAAAAGTATGTTATTTTCATTTGATAGATTGTATCAACTTTACAGTAGATGTGTTGCATAAACCCAGACCTTGCATGAAGCAGAAGTGAGACTTTTGAAAGGTGATAGGATGCTGTGAGGGGAAGCTTTGACAGAGAAGAAAGACATGTAAGAGAAGAAAGCAACCAACACAATTTTATACTATGTAGAAGAATTTTAATTCGGCAACATAGCTACTCTGCTGAAATACAGACACACCTTTTATAAAAATCTCTAATCGGAAACTATGTAGGTAGGATTAGTTTGTTGAAGGAAGCAGCCTTGTTTTAAAGTGGTATCTAATTGAAGGGCAGACAAGATGGCAAATCAGAGAAAAATTTTAAAGAAATGGTGAGAGATTGGATACATTCAATTCTTATGAGAACAGCAGGGGAAAGAAAAACTATTTAAGAGCAGTGTAGGACAAAACAGTCAAGCAGTACTGTTCAGTCAGTTGAGTTCACTGCAGTGGAGTTCAATTCAGTTAGTTGGTAGTCCAGCGTGGTGTTGTAGAGTTGAGTTCATTTGTGAGTTCATGCAGAGGTGGTTGAAACCAGAGCTGTCTCCTGAGAGGGTCTGCCAGAGCCTGACATCACAGTGAACTGAGCATTGAAGGAGTTAGACTGAGTGATGGAGGAGTTAGAGAAAGGAGTGAAGGAGCTGAAGGGGTTTGCATCCCCATAGGAAGAACAACAACATCAACCAAGCAGAACCACAGAACTCCCAGGGACTAAATCACCAACCAAGGAATATACCTGGAGGAACCCATGGCTCCAGTTGCATATGTAGCAGAGGATGGCCTTGTCAGGCATCAATGGGAGAAGAGGCCCTTGCTTCTATAAAGGCTTGATTCACCAGTGTAGGGGAATATGAGGGCAGAAAGGCAGAAGTAGGGAGTGGGTAGAAGAATACACTCATAGAAGCAGGGAGAAGGGGAATAGGATAGGGTGCTTCGGGGGGAAATGGAAAGGGGACTAACAGTTGAAATGTAAATAGAGAAAATATACAAGAAAAAAAGAAAGAGATAGGAGATTAGAATAAATTGCCAGTTAGTTTGAGACCAGTAAGAAGCCAAGAGAAATCATACAGAATCAGTCAGCTTTGAGAGTAGTTTGAACCAGAACACCTGAATTGAACCAATCAGCCAGAATCCAGAAAGAACTAGAAAGGCTAAGCTTATTCAACTGTAAGCCTATGAGATAACAGTTATATCAGGTGAAGAAAAGTTACTTTTACAACACTATTATAATTATAATATACCATACTGTATGTATCAAAGAACTAGGACTAGTATTTAAAGTTTCCTTACTTTTAATTTCCTTACTTATAATTATAATAATGTACAGTATAGTAAAGATAGAGCCATTCATATAGGCAAGAAAAAAAATTAAAAAATCTACAACATTCTCTTCTCCAAACCATTTTCCAATCATTCTCTTGCAAATAAGATGTCTATAGAGCTGGCTGAGTATTAGCTATGATGAAAAATAAAACATTGTTTTGCAGTTTAGGTAAATGAAAGCAAGACTCCAGTAAGGAAACTTTAAATACTAGTCCTAGTTCTTTGATTTATTAACTATATAATAATCAAATAATTCTGTACTCTTATAATAAACATGAAAAGAATGTTAACTTCAATGTTCAAGTGTTGTTACCCAAAATGAATTATGCTGTTGATGATAACTATGTTGAGCACATGTATTAATTGTTGAGTAAATATATATAATCCCTTTTTTGAAATGAAGTGAATGCTAGTGCTACGTGCATTTTCTACAAGTACAAAAAATTAAAATGATTTATATCCTATGCATTTTTATATATGATGGGACAGATGAAGTTTCTGTGAAAATCTGTGGAGAGATTAATAGTCAGTCTGAATAGATTTGAAACTAAAGCATTGAGCTATTGAAGGAAACAGGGTCATAGGGTAATATCTTCCTTGGCAATTCAAATTTTAAGAAAAAAATCAGGATATGCTTTTTTCTATATTCTCTTTAGTGATTATAAAACTATGTTATGAAGTGAGCATGCTTCATATCAGTAAGAAGATTGCCTATCATCTGATCAAGAGATTATGCAGCATATAGATTAGCATGTTGTTTACTAACAATTCAAAACCTTGGGTATTATATTTTAAATATATCACTAGTGGTTACCAGGATCAAGCACCAACTGGGTCTCTGCAGGTTCAAAATTATTCCAAAGATTTTGAAGATTTTAGTTTTCATAGCAATTATGATAACAAGGAGAGGCAGAAGCCACTTAGAGGACGAAGGAATACCCCAGGATGAAATATGAATTGCTAACCTGCTTCTTTCTCTTCATCTTGTCTAATTGGAAATGCTCCCCCTGTTTTCTTCTTATCCCCTGTTCCTCCCTCTTCTTTTCTGTTACTTTTCTTCTGCTTTAATGTGTGTTTTCAAATTTACTCAATGGCTTATGCTCTAAGATCAAGAATTGAAAATGGGACCTCATAAAATTGAAAAAACTTCTGTAAGGCAAAGGACACTGTCAATAGGACAAAACAGCAACCAACAGATTGGGAAAAGATCATTACCAATCCTACATTCTATAGAGGGCTAATATCCAGTATATACAAAGAACTCAAGAAATTAGACTCCAGACAATCAAATAATCCTATTAAAAATTGGGTACAGAGCTAAACAAAGAATTCTCTGCTGAGGAAACTCGAATGGCCAAGAAGCACCTTAAAAAATTCTCAACATCCTTAGTCATCAAGGAAATGCAAATCAAAACAACTCTGAGATATCACCTCACAGCAGTCAGAATTGCTAAGATCAAAAACTCAGGTGATAATAGATGCTGAAGAGGATGTAGAGGATGTAGAGAAAGAGGAACACTCTTTCATTGTTGGTGGGATTGCAAGCTGGTACAACCACTCTGGAAATCAGTCTGGCAGTTCCTCAGAAAATTAGGCATAGCATTACCTGAGGACCCAGCTATACCACTTCTGGGCATATACCCAGAAGATGCTCTAACATGTAACAAGGACATATGCTCCACTATGTTCCATAGCAGCCTTATTTATAATAGCCAGAAACTGGAAAGAACCCAGATGTCTTTTAGCAAAAAAGTGGATATAAAAAATATGGTACATTTACACAATGGAGTATCACTCAGCTATTAAAAATAATAAATTTGAGAAATTCTTAGGTAAATGGATGGAACTAGAAAATATCATCCTGAGTGAGGTAACCCAATCACAAAAGAACACACATGGTATTTACTCACTGATCAGTGGATATTACCTCCAAACTTGAAATAGCCAAGATTCAACTCACAGACTACATGAAGCTCATGAAGAAGGAAGACAAAGTGTGGGTGCTTCACTCTTACTTAGAAGGAGTAACAAAATACTTAAGGGACCAAATATGGAGACAAAGTGTGGGACAGAAACTGAAGGACGGGCTATCTGGAGACCATTCCACCTGGATATTCATCCCATGTGCAGTAACCAAAGGTAGACACTGATGTGGATGTCAGGACAAAAGCCTGATATATCTGTCTTCTTAGAGGTCTGCCAGTGTCTGACATATTCAGAGGCAGATGCTCACAGCTATTCATTGAACTGATCAAGGGGTTCCCAATGGAGGAGTTAGAGTGAAAACTGAAGAAGCAGAAAGGGTTTGTGTCCCTATGAGGAGAGCAACAATACCAACCTACCAGAGCTCCCCAGGGTCTAAACCACAAGCCTGGGAGCACATAAGGAGGGACCCATGACTCCAGCTGTATATGTAGGTGAGGATGGCCTTGTTGGACATAGGTGGGAGAGGAGATCCTTGGTCCCATGAAGGCCTGACACCGAGGGTGTGGAGGTGGGAGTGGGGTGGGTAGGTATGAAAACATCCTCATAGATGCAGGAGAAAGGGGGATGAGATAGAGTGTTCTTGTGTGTGTGTGTGTGGGAGGGTGGGGAATGGGAGAAGGAAATAAAATCTAAAATGTAAGTATAATATCCAATAAAAAATTAAAAAAAAACAGATGGCATTAAGAAAATATTCTGGATTCAATTAAGTCTTTAGTTCATCTATTTATCTTAAGCTTTCTCATTCACTTAACAAATGTTTCAAGGAGAGATTTATACTAAATATTTACAAAACTGGTAACCTTTCACTTCATATTCCTAATATGTTTTAATAATACATAAAATACAACATGATTGTTTGTGTCACTTGTGTTGTGATTTATTCCACTATATGTTTTGAAAATATAATTCAAATGACATTGCCTTAAAGCATCAATTTTGTCTGGACTTAAATATGAAACTAAGTGAGTTATATAATGATTTATATAATAAATTATATAATAAAATTAAAATGATTTCACCAAATACTAAAATTATATCACAAACTATGTTTTCACTGGAAAAATCTTTCAATGAGTCATCATATCTCGTTGAACTAGTGATACTAAGTTGCTTAATTCATAATCTAATAGTTTTGTAACTTATCATCCTAAATGTTATGAACAGGAACTGAAACACTATAGATAGTGTTTTTTTATATATATATGAGTTCCAAATATTCATTAAATTAAGAACATTCATAATTTAACAATTCAAAGTTTAGGGATGTTTATTCTTCAAAAGATTATCTGATGGAAACTCAGTCCCCATGCACCAGAGGTGGTAGGGCCTTTAAGGATTTCTACTGGGGAATCCTTAGATCACAAAGGACTACTGGAGAATGGGATTGATAACAGAAACATCTCTCAGGATTTTTTTTTTGTCTCTTCAGTATCATAACATCAAGTTGCAGAGACACTTGCCTTTTTCTACAAACTCTGATTGTTGCTCCTACAGAAAACGGCATTGGTAATGCTAGTGTGAAGCTTAGGGGCTTCTACAGAAAACAGCATTGATAATGCTAGTATGAAGCTTAGGGGCTTTGTCAGATATATCTGCATGAGTTCCGTGATCTCTAAAGTGTAAAACACAATCAGTCTTCTCTCATATGGTTTCACTCAGAGGTTAGAGAATATACTACAAAAGAAGGTTCAACTATGTTTGAACCTTGAATGCAGTCTGTCTTGATATCTGATTATCATCTTACGAATATATTTATTTCATTGCTATAACACATGCAGTGATATTTTAAAGTTGAAAACCAATTTGGACAAAGTATCTGTAAGATATCTGTAAGAACTAATTATAGGCATTAAATCAATATCATTTATATCTTCTTTCTCACTGTGAACTGCATGTAAGCACAATTTTTTATGCTAAGACAATATTCTATAATTTAAAAAAAGTAGGTCATTTCTGTCAGACCATTTTCATCAATACATGTGTGTTCGCAGACTCCCATAGACTTTCTCTCTGATTCCTTTCCAGACTTTCATCTGCATATTCTTAGATGGCTTCAAGATGCAAACTTCTTAGCACTCTAGTTAGTTACAATTTATAATAGTGTGGGTGATAGCTAATAGAGTTTATTTGATCCTGTTAAAAGATAGCATTGAATATGTCCGTTTATATCATATACTTGGAAGAGTAGAATACTTTGCATTTTAAAGGAAAGATAATAACCACATAGCAATAAATATGGAACTTTAGGGTGTTTAAAGAAATAACTTTATATTCTTTTTCCATATTTTCTTCACTTCTGTTCCAGTAGAAATGATGACAGTACTTTCAGTGTGTCATATTTTTAACTGGTCTCCTTGTTGACATATTCTATATGCTTACTATTCATTTAGTAAAACGTCTCTGAATTTACTATGATACTTGAATGCTAATTTTCTTCTTTTATAATTTTTTATAACTTTTAGTTAGGGTTATTTTCTTTTCAAAGACAGAGCTATTTAATACTATCTCCTTTATTATTTTCTCAAATATTTGTTCATAATCTTATACTTTCTACAGAATAATTTGAAGGATTTACTAAATAATAAGTAAGTACAAGCTAATAAAGATCATTTGGCTGTTTTCATGTATTTGAAACCATGTATTTGATTTTTAGCTGGACACAGTAGAATATAGTCTCAAAAATCTGGAGATGGGGGCAAGAAAATTGTCAGTTTGAGATCAATATGAACTACATAATCAGTGTTATTCTAAAATTTATTAAAATTTATAACTATTAAATTCATAAAATTTGAGACAGTACATAATCAGTGGTATTCTAAAATTTATTAAAATTTGAAACTATTAAAATCATAAAATTGAAGACAGTACAATATATATTTATAGAATTTATATCAGTCCTGTGACATATATCAAAATTCAGTCAATGCTTATTATATCCTTGCAGTAATATTAATTAAAATATTTCATTAGATATAACATGGTTTTATAACTTGAGGTTTTAGTTTTGACGTTTTCATATTAAATAAATAATATGAAAGACTAAAGGTAAAGTATTTATTATTTAGAGAGTTAAATGATCTTAGGTAACATACAAGTGAACAAGTGATATTCAAAACACTATCATATCCCAGATAAAATACACCAGCATTCATGTAAGAAGCCAAATATGGTGATGAGTGCTAGGATCCAAGACTTCTTTCTTCCTGAGAGAGCAAATGTCAGTTATGTAGATAGCCTGAGCTAAAAAATGCCTTATTTCCTTCTTCCTTAGAACAAATGTCAGTTAAGAAGATAGCCTATGTTAAGGAAGATCTTACCGACTTTCCTGCCTGGGAGAGAAAACTAGCCACTTGAGCCTAATAAATGTTTTACTGTCCTCTTGCTCATGAGAAAGTGGTTTGGGCTAAGGAATGCTTGCAAGAACTTAACAATTACCAGATAGCCCTGGACTCTGACCATCCTCCCTGCTTGCCTTTATAACAACAACCCTAAAAATAAAGTGCAAGCACTCCATCAGACATTCAGACCTGTGCTTCTTCCTTGTGTCTCTTGTTCTATCATTCTTTTGGCTCCTTCCCTAGGGTCTTGTCAAAACCCTGCAGGCCGGGGCAATGAGTCCTTGTAACTAAGCATGTTATTTATTGTTTGCTAATGGTATATTTTAACTTATTGTTATTTATTTTTAATTTTCAAAGCTCCTCCCCTTCTCATATTTTGTAAAGAACATGAATACATGTTAATACAATTTTCTAATTTTGAAGCTATACATTAATAAAATTATGCCTTAATGTACAAGAGAAATCCTCACTGCAGGTGAGGATGTAGAGAATGATCAACATTCCTTCATTGCTGGTGGGATTGCAAACTGATACAAAGACTTTGGAAATCATTCTGATGGTTTCTCAGAAAGTTAGAAATAGTTCTACCTGAAAACCCAGCTATTCTGCTCCTGGGCATACAACCAAAAGATACTGCACCATAACACAAAGACATGTTTTCCAGTATGTTCATAGCAGCCTTATCCATAATAGTCAGAAACTGGAAGCAACCCAGATGTCTCTCAACCAAAGAATGGATACAGAAAATATCATTCATTTACTGTGGATTCAATTGTTCATTACAATGGAATATTATTCAGCAACTAAAAATTGAGACATCATGATTTTTTTCAGGCAAATGGATGGAACTAGAAAATATCATCATGAGTGAGTTAATCCAGACCCAGCATGCATGCTATGTACTCACTGATAAGTAGATATTAGCCAAAAAGTACAGAATACCTATGATACAATCCACAGACCATAAGAAATTTAGTGAGAAGTAGTGCCCAAGTGAGGATGCTTCAATCCCACTTAGAAGGAGAAACAAAATTATCAAATTCTCAAATGCACCTAATGATTCCAGCTTATTATCCCAGTTACGTGGGAGACTGAGGAAGAAAAATCAAGAGTTCAAAGTAGGGTTAGTTTACAGAGTAAGTTCAAAGACAGCCTGGAAAGTTTGTTGAGATATTGCCTCAATATGAATATAAATAATATATAAATATGAAACATATTGCTGGCACACTTTTGGTCTACTTTATTGGGTCCTATTATATAACCCCTTCAAACTTTATTCCACCCTAATCCAGTTCACCCACCACTGCCTTCAACACCCAGGAGAGCAAAAAGTTGCAAGGGGGCAAAAAAGGCTTAGACTATGTTAGACTATTTCCTGCTTATCAGGGGCATCAGGTTCTTTGGGGCAAGTGCAATCTTTGTTCGCAGAATATCTCCAATTAGCAACCCAGCCATGCAGCCATGCAGCCATGCAGCCATGCAGCCATGCAGCCATGCAGCCATCCATCCAGCAATCCAACAATAGCAGTAGCAGTAACAGGAACCAGCAACAGTAGGTACCTACAATAATGAGGGAGAGGCAGTACCCACAGGCTTTCTCAAGACTTTTGCATTTATAGCCTCTTAAGAGTGACTGTAATCTGAAACAAACTATATGCAAGTGGCAGAAAACATGCTTCTCCAAGAGCATGAGACATTCCTTGTGCCGGTGAACAATCTGAAGCACCCTCATATCTTACACCTGGAAATACATATTCACATAACCTAATGTGGTTTTAAAGAAACTAAAATTCTCAGTAAAATATGTAAAAAAGTGGAGCCATATCTCAATTGTTAAGTGCTTTTGTAGCATTTGTGATTTGAAGTTGTGTTCAACTTTTATTAGCTCAAAAATAAATAAGTAATAACCATATAAGTAAAATGAAAACATACACAGTGCTTAGCATTCTAGGCTAAAAGATAGCAGTAATTTGGAAAGAAACATTCTAGACCTTAAGAATTCAAGAACCAGTTAAGACATTCTGATAAAAAGAGTTAATCCAAATTCAAATGGGATTCTAGAATTTCTAAAATTATATCTTTTACTATCAATCCTCTATAATATTTTATCAGCACATAATTGAGTCACATATTGTATGAGTTTATTTGTTCAAAACAATATACACATGTGGAGTTAAACTACAGATTTTTCAGCAAGTGAAAGCAGGTAGAAAATTGAATTAAGTGAAACAATGGTTTCTTTTGCACCCAATTATAGTCCTTAAAGATCTAAAGGAGAAACATCTGCTATACCAGCTTCTGCTAACTGTGCACAGTGGGAGACCTCCAGTTAATCATCCTGCAAAGCCCTGCTCACCACTGTGAAATACTAGCAATGCTGTTTGAAAGGGAATACTCCATGCTGCCTCCATATAGAAAGCAGTGAAAACACTTCAGAGAAAAATGGGAACTGCCTATTTAACAAAAAGAGGATACTTCCTTAAAAATTGCTTTGGTGCCTGGATGCACCTGGTCCTTTTGACTGGGGCAGACACCTAGCTGGTCTGCTCCTGTGGAAAGACCACATCCTGAATCATCCTAGAGAAACCACTGCACTCAGAGCAGCAGGTGAGAACCTTCTCCCACTACCCTATGCCCCAGAGTTACAACTGGGAGCTGGGGGTACTCAGGAACCATCAGCCACACAAACCCTGCCCCTCCAAAATACCACTTTTCTTCTGCCCTGTGCCTGGTCCTTTTGGCTGGGGCAGACACCTAGCTGGTCTGCTCCTGTGGAGACACCATATCTTGAGCCATCCTAGAGGAGGAGCCACTGCACTCGGAGCAGTGGGTAAGAACCCTCTCCCACTACCCTATGTCCCAGAGTTACAACTGGGAGCTGGGGGCACTCAGGTCACACCAACAACCCAAACCCCAACCCTCTAAAATACCACTTCCCTTCCACCCAGCACCTGGTTCTTCTGACTGGGCCTGATACCTAGTCGATCTGCTCCTGTGGAGACACCATATCCTGAGTCATCCTAGAGAAGCCACTGTACACAAAGCAGTGAACACTGTACCCTGAGCCATTCGAGAGTAGTCACAACTCAGACGAGTGAACACCTAGCTGGTCTGCTCCTGTGAAGGTACCATATCCTGAATCATCTTAGAGGAACCACTACACTCAGAGCAGCAGGATTTTAGGATCCCAGAGGCAGCCTGAGTCCCAGGAGTTCTTCCTCACAGGAGCTTAGGATTATAGGATCAAAAAAACATCTGGACTCTGAGGAGTTCTGACACAAGCAAGATAACTAGAAAGACAAACTCCAGTCAGACACAGTGAGTACAGGTAACACTAGACCTAACCAGATGGAAAAGGCAAGCACAAGATCATAAGCAACAGAAACCAAAGTTACTTAGCATCATCAGAACCCAGTTCTCCCACCATAACAAGCCCTGGACACCCCATCACACTGGAAAAGCAGGATTCAGAATGAAAATCACCTCTCATGATGATGATGATAGAGGATTTTAAATAACTTCCTTAAAGAAGTACAGAATACAGGTAAGCAGGTAGAAGCCCTTAAAGAGGAAACACAAAAATCTCTTAAAGAATTGCAAGAGAACACAACCAAACAGGTGAAGGAATGAAACAAAACCATCCAGGATCTAAAAATGGAAGTAGAAACAATAAAGAAATCTCAAAGGGAGACTACCCTGGAAATAGAAAACCTAGGAAAGAGATCAGGAGTCACAGAGGCAAGCATCACCAATAGAATACATGAGATAGAAGGGAGAATCTCATGTGCAGAAGATACCATGGAAAACATTGACACAACTATCAAAGAAAATGCAAAATGCAAAAAACTCCTAAACAAAAACATCCAGGAAATCCAGGACAAAATGAGAAGACCAAACCTAAGGATGATAAGTATAGATGAGAGTGAAGTTTCCCAACTTAAATGGCCAGTAAATATCTTCAACAAAATTATAGAAGAATACTTTCCTAACCTAAAGAACAAGATGCCCATAAAACACAAAAGAAGTCTACAGAACACCAAATAGACTAGACTTGAAAAGAAATATTTCCCGTCACATAATAATCAAAACATCAAACGCATAAAACAAAGAAAAATACTAAAAGCAGTAAGGGAATAATGTCAAGTAACATATAAAGGCAGACTTATAAGAATTACACCAGACTTCTCACCAGAGACTATAAAAGCCAGAAAATCCTGAACTGATACCATACAGACCCTAAGAGAACAAAATTGCCAGGCCAGACTACTATACCCTGCCAAACTCTCAATCACTATAGATGGAGAAACCAAGATATTCCATGAAAAAAAAAACAAATTTGCACAATATCTTTCCACAAACTCATCAATTCAAAGGATAATTGATGGAAAACTCCAACACAAGGAAGAAAACTACAACCTAGAAAAAGCAAGGAAGTAATCGTCCAACAATCCCAAAAGAGGATAGCTACACAAATATGATTCCACCTCTAATAACAAAAATAACAGGAAGCCACAATCATTTTTCTTTAATATCTCTTAACATCAATGGGCTCAATTCTCCAATAAAAAGATGTAGACTATCAGATTGGATATACAAACAGTACCCATAATTTTGCTACATACAGGAAACACACCTCAGTGGCAAAGACAGACACTACCTCAGAGTAAAAGAATGGAAAACAATGATCCAAGCAAATGGTCCCAAGAAACAAGCTGGAGTAGCCATTCTAATATCAAATAAAATCTACTTTCAACCAAAAGTAATCAAAAAAGGTAGGAAGGAAACTTCATACAAATCAAAGGAAAAATCTACCAAGATGAACTCTCAATTCTGAACATCTATGCTCCAAATACAAGGGCACCAGCATATATAAAAGAAACTTTACTAAAGCTTAAAACACACATTGCACCTCACACAATAATAGTGGGGGATTTCAACACCCCACTCTCAGCAATGGACAGATCATGTAAACAGAAACTAAATAGAGGCACATTGAAATTAACAGAAAGTATGAACCAAATAGACTTAACAGTATCTATAGAACATTCCATTCTAAAACAAAAGAATATACTTTTTTTTTCTCAGCACCTCATGGTATGTTCTCCAAAATAGACCATATAATTGGTATCAATATAGGCCTCAACAGATACAAAAAGATTGAAATAATCCCTTGTATCCTATCAGATAACCAAGAACTAAGGCTGTTTTTTACTAATGACAAAAACCAATGGAAAACCCACATGCACCTGGAAACTGAACAATGCTCTACTCAATGATGACTTAGTCAAGGAAGAAATAAAGAAAGAAATTAAAGACTTTATAGAATTTAATGAAAATGCGGACACATCATACCAAAACTTGGTGGACTCCAAGAAAGCAGTGCTAAGAGGAAAACTCACAGCTTTATGTGCCAATAAAAAGAAACTGGAGAAAGCATACATTAACGACTTGACAGCAAGCCAGAAATCTATAGAACAATAAGAAGCAAATACACCCAAGAGGAGTAGACAACAAGAAATAATCAAACTCAGGACTGAAATCATCCAAGTAGAAACAGAAAGAACTATACAAAGAATCAACAAAACCAGGAGCTGGTTCTTTGAGAAAATCAATAAGGTAGATAAACCTTTAACCAAGGCACAGAGAGAGTATCCAAATTAATAAAATCAGAATTGAAAAGGGAGATATAACAATAGAAACTGAGGAAATTCAAAAAATCATCAAATCCTACTACAAAGGCCTATACTCAATATAACTGGAAAATCTGGATGAAATGGACAATTTATAGACAGATACCAGTTTCCAAAGTTAAATCAGGAGAAAAAAATCATCTAAACAGTCCCATAACCCCTAAAGAAATAGCAGCAGTCATTAAAAGTCTCCCCACCAAAAAAAAGCCCAAGACCAGATGGTTTTAGTGCAAAATTCTATCAGTCCTTCAAGGGAGACCTATTACCAATTCTATTCAAACTTTTCCATAAAATAGAAACAGAAGGAACACTACCCAGTTCATTCTATGAAACTACAATCACGCTAATACCTAAACCTCACAAAGACCCAACAAAGAAAGAGAACTTCAAACCAAATTCCCTTATGAATACTGATACAAAAATACTCAATAAAATTCTAGCAAATCAAATCCAAGAACACATTAAGACAATCATTCATCATGATCAAGTAGACTTAATCCCAGGAATAAAGGAATGGTTCAATACTCAGAAATCCATCAATGTAATCTACTATATAAACAAACTCAAAGAAAAACAAAAACACATGATCATCTCACTAGATGCTGAGAAAGCATTTGACAAAATTCAACATCTTTTCATGATAAAAGTCTTGGAAAGATCAGGAATTCAATGCCCATACCTAAACATAGTTAAAGCTATATACAGCAAGCCAGTAGCCAACATCAAGCTAAATGGAGAGAAATTTGAAGCAATCTCACTAATATCAGGGACTAGAAAAGGCTGCCACTCTCTCCCTACCTATCCAATATAGTACTAGAAGTCCTAGCCAGAGCAATTAAACAGCAAAAGGAAGTCAAAGAGATACAAATAGGAAAGGAAGAAGTAAAAATAACACAATTTGCAGATAATATGATAATATACTTAAGTGACCCCAAAACTTCCACCATAGAACTCTTAAACCTGATAAAAAATTTTCAAAGTGGCAGGATATAAAATCAACTCAAACAAACCTGTAGCCTTCCTCTACTCAAAAGATAAATAGGCTGGGAAAGAAATTAGTGAAATGACACCCTTTCCAATAGTCACAAATAATATAAAATATCTTGGAGTGAATCTAACCAAGCAAGTAAAAGATCTGTATGACAAGAACTTCAAGTCTCTGAAGAAAGAAATCGAAGAAAATCTGAGAAGATGAAAAGATCTCCCATGCTCATGGATGGACAGGATGAATACAGTAAAAATGGCCATCTTGTCAAAAGCAATTTACAGATTCAAAGTAATCCCCATTAAAATCCCATCTAAATTCTTCACAGAGTTAGATAGAGAAATTCTGAAATTCATTTGAAATAACAAAAACCCAGGATAGCATAAATTATTCTCAACAATAAAAGAACTTCTGGGCAAATCACCATCCCTGAACTCGAGCTGTCCTACAGAGCAATAGTGATAACTGTACAGTATTGATACAGAGACAGGCAGGTAGATCAATGGAATAGAATTGAAGATTCAAAAATGAACCCACAAACCTAAGGTCACTTGATGTTTGACAAAGGAGCTAAAACTGTCCAGTGGAAAGAGGACAGTATTTTCAACAAATAGTGCTGCCTCAACTGAGGACAACATGTAGAAGAATGCAAATTGATCCATTGTTATCTCCTTGTACAAAACTCAAGTCCAGTGGATAAAAGACCTTCACATAAAACCAGATACAGTGAAACTAATAGAAGAGAATGTGGGGAAGAACCTTAAATACTTGGGTACAGCATTCCTGAACCGAACACCAATGGCTTATGCTCTAAGATCAAGAATTGAAAATGGGACCTCATAAAATTGAAAAGTTTCTGTAAGGCAAAGGACACTGTCAATAGGACAAAATGGCAACCAACAGATTGAGAAAATATCTTTACCAATCCCACATCCAATAGAGGGCTAATATCCAATATATACAAGGAACTCAAGAAATTAGACTCCAGACAACCAAATAATCCTATTTAAAAATGGGGTACAGAGCTAAACAAAGAATTCTCAACTGAGAAAACCTGAATGGCCAAGAAGTACCTAAAGAAATGTTCAGCATTGTTAGTCATTGTGGAAATGCAAATCAAAACAACCCTGTGATTCTACCTCACATCAGTCAGAATGGCTAAGATCCAAAACTCAGGTGACAGTAGATGCTGGTGAGGATGTGGAAAAAGAGGAACACTCCTCCATTGTTGGTGGGATTGCAAGCTGGTACAACCACTCTGGAAATCATTCTGGTGGTTCCTCAGAAAATTGGACATAGCATTACCTGAGGACCCAGCTATACCAGTTCTGGGCATATACCCAGTAGATGCTCTAACATATAACAAGAACATATGATCCACTATGTTCATAGCAGCTTTCTTTATAATAGCCAGAAGCTGAAAAGAACCCAGATGTCCTCAACAGAGGAAGGCATACAAAATATATAGTACATTTACACAATGGTGTATTACGCAGCTAATAAAAACAATGCATTTGGGAAATTTTTAGGTAAATGGATGGAACTAGAAAATATCATTCTGAGTGAGGTAACTCAATCACAAAAGAAACCACATGATATTTATTCACTGGTAAGTGGATATTAGCCCAAAAGCTTGAAATAGCCAAGATTCAACTCACAGACTACATGAAGCTCATGAAGAAGAAAGACCAAGTGTAGGTGCTTCGGTCCTACATAGAAGGACTAACAAAATACTCAAGGGAGCAAATATGGAGACAAAGTGTGGGACAGAAACTGAAGAAGGGGCCGTCTGGAGACCATTCCACCTGGGTATTCATCCCATGTGCAGTCACCAAAAGTAGATGCTGATTTGGATGTGATAAAATGCATGCTGACAAGAGTCTGATATAGTTGTCTCCTTAGAAGTCTGCCAGAGCTTGACATATTCAGAGGGAGATGTTCATAGCTCACCACTGAACCGATCAAGGGGTTCCCAATAGAGGAGTTAGAGTGAAGACTGAAGGAGCTGAAAGGGTTTGTGGCCCCATGAAGAGAGCAACAATACCAACCAACCAGAGCTCCCAGGGTATAAACCACCAGCCTGGGAGCTCTTAGGGGGAGACCTATGGCTTCAGCTCTATATTTAAGGGAGGATGGCCCTGTCGGGAATAGGTGGGAGGGAGGTCTTTGGTCCCATGAAGGCTGGATGCCTTGTGTGGGGTATTTGATGGTGGTGAGGTGGGAGTGGGGGCTAGGTGGGGGCACTTCCTCATTGAAACAGGAGGAGGAGGAGGGATGGGATAGGGGACTCCTGGGTCGGGGGTGGAGGGAGAAATGATGAAAAGGGATAACATCTGAGTTGTAGATAAAATATCCAATAATTAAAAACAAAATGAACAGATTTGGTATCCCAGAAATTTATATCAGTGCCACTTTAAGAAACACTGAATAATGTCGGCTGTAATGAAAGTAATAATAGCCTTACATATAATAATAAAACGGCTAGTGAGTTTACAGTCCTTTAACATGGTGATAACTTGCATAAAAAACATGTTCAAACCTTCTGTTTAATGTGTATACACATTACAGAGAGGGAAGCCAAGTGAATGACTCAAGCTACAAGCATAAGAGGCTTAAGAAATTAATGCTATTTCTCTATTGCATATTAAATAAAATTTCTGTATTAAAAGCCAGATCTCACACTTACCATTAAATATTAGAAATAAATATAAACAATTATGATTTATTAATTATAATAATTATATATTAAAACAGCACTCAATGAAAACTGTCATTTTTGTCTTTTTTGACTCAATTTACTATATTTTCAGGGATTCTTTCATTTCTTCCCTTTCCCATTTGTTTTCTATTTTTAAAAATTCAGTTAAAGAATCTCTTCATTCTCATAAAAACAGTTCCTTTCCTTTGGCCTAAAGTATATACTAAAGTATATCATTATTTTTAAATTTTGTAAGAAATTATCAACGTCATGTAGAGTACTAATGAGAACATTGCTTAAAATATGCTTCAATATAATTTAAGAATTTAATTCATGAGTAGAAGATGAACATTTAACATTTTTTCTAATTATGAATCTTTATAAAAATTTTTGGGGGTGTGTTGTGGAGACATCTTTGTAGAGAGAGGATGTGGAAAGGAGGTATGGAATGTGGAACATTCGGAGGGTGGGCCAGGGCCTGGGGAATAAAATATGGAGTGTAAAATAAATAAATAAATAAATAAAGAAAGAAAGAAAGAAAGAAAGAAAGAAAGAAAGAAAGAAAGGAAAACAAACCAAATCTGGTATTTTTAACAATAAGTTTTTAAAAATATAAATGAGTAGAATATGTTAACAACTCTGATACTCTGTGAAAAATCAAAATCTACATATTGAGAGAATAGAGCAAAGAGAAGAATTTCATATAAGATAAATAAAAACATTTATGATAAAATCATTAGGAAAGTATCTATGGTTAATGAAGAGAAGCCCTATCAGATACAAGGTATATAAAACATCAAATAGACAAGACCTTAATAGAAACTCATTCTATCGTATTGTAGAGAAAGCAGTATATGTACAGAACAAGAAAATTATATTGAAAGCTCTAAAACATTAAACAAGTCACATACAAAGTCTCATTTATTTGAACAACATATGATGTTTCAGTACAAGCCTATACATCAAGAGCAACTTGAGCTGATGCTTTTTATACCCAGATGACCAAAACTACCAATAGAACCTAGTAATTGATGGGGAAATAAATTCTCTCTATCGTAAAAGCAGGGAAAAGAAATTTAAGAAGTGGAATTCAATCCTATAGAAAAGGCTGAAAGGGATATTTCAAACTGAAGACAAAGGTAAACATGTTCAAGAAGCTACAGGAAGAATAAGTAAATGTTATGGTACTTATTAAACAAAAGAAAATCAAGAACATCTAAATCACTGCAAAATCAGCAAACTGACAGGGAACAAAATTTGCTTTCATTTATAACTATGTATCAATGGCATGTCAATTATGTGCCAAAAGGCACAGACTAGCAGATAAAATTAGAAAGCTTAACCCTTCTTTTAATCCCTTTGAAAAACCAAAATTTACTGCAAAGATAAACACTGCCTGAATTTTAAAGATGGGAAAATATTCTAAACAAATGAAATGAGAAGACATGCAGGCAATACCATTTTATTATCCAATAAAGTAGGCTTAAAACCAAATTTTGTCATTAGAGATGAAAAAAGTTATATCATTTTGATCAAGAGGCCAATTCATCAATCTGAAATTACAATTATGTATATATACTTACAGATAAACACATTCAAATTCATAAAGTACTCTTAAATACAAAATTACAAGAGAAATGCATGATATCAATACCTCACTTGAACATTTAGAGAGATAACATGTAAAAAAAATAAGTAAACACTGGGATTAAATATGATCATTGAACAAAGGACTCAATAGATGTCTAAAGACCATTTCTGCCAAATACCCAACAATATGTATTTTTATCAGACCATTAGGACATCTCTAAAATCATCATCACTATGTTATCAACCAAAGAGTACACATCGAGGGACCCATGGCTTTAGCCACATATGTAGCAGAGGATGGTCTTGTCAGGCAGCAATGAGAGGAGAGGCCCTTTATCTTATGAAGGATCAATGCCCCACTGTAGGGGAATGCCATGATGGAGAGGTGGGAGTGGTTGGGTAGGTGGGGAAGCACCCTCATTGAAAGAGGGGAAAGTGGTATGGGTATGGGATAGGAGTCTTCCAGAGGGGAAACTGGAAAAGGGAATAACATTTAAAATGTAAATAAATAAAATATCCAATAAGAAAAGAAAAGAAAAAAAAAGAAAAAAAGGAACAAAAAACTAAAAATATTCAAAGATCAGTTGCAAGAAAAAGGTTCCCATTTTCACCCAAATCTCTTCAATATGATTAAAACCTCACGTAGAATAAAGCAAAGGCTTATACAAAGAAAACAAATAAGATTGGAAGAAATCAAAGTAACCATATTTTCAGATTAAATGATTTATTTATAAAGAAGATACTAAAGGCTCCACCAAGAAACTACTATACCTGATAAATTCTGCAAAGTATGTTGCTATAGTTTGAGAAGATAACAGGCCTTGGGGGTTGAACTAATGATATTCTGTTTGAAAGATAGTACAAAATTGCTTTTAAAATTCATATCTCTGCACTCTTTGACTAGTGTAAATCTCAGACGAGTTTCTTAATATTGCAGATGGCAGTAAATGTACAAATTCATGAGTGGTCCAAATGCAGAGAACCTGTGTCAGTGTAGTGCTTAGCGATAATGAGACATCTATATCATACCTTTTATCCAAGGGCCTGGGATAATCCTGAAATGAGGGGCCCTAAAGATTTTAAGAGACAATTACTGAGGAAGACAAGAGCCAAACACTGTCTACTGGACATGAGATAGCTGCCAGACTCATGAACTCACAACAGCTATAACTGTCTGCACAAGACCAAACTAGTTGGCATTCTAGTACTAATTGTGAAGGGCTTTATGAGCTCTCACCCCTAACTAAGGAGCTATAGATAGTAGGTGGCTTTGGTAAGATAAAGTAGATAGATCTCTCTAAGGAGATATTTCCAAGTGCAGTATCTCACACACAGCACAAATTGAAGTCATTGGTTCATTGAAAGTACAGCACAGGACATGGGGAGGGATTAGAGAGTTGAAGATGAATCTTGGAGGAGTTATGAGAGGCATTGGAGTTGAATATGATCAATGTACCCTGTGAGACATTGTCAAAGAATCAGTAAAAATATAATAAATAATAATACACATTGAATTGTATATATCTTACTGATAATAATAATTAATAGACAAGTACTAAGAAAATAGGACCCAGAGGAAAATTTACAAAAAAAAAATAATAGAGTCTGATAAGTTCAGCAATATTCAGACTTGACAGTTTTTCTCTATTTACCATAATAATATCTTCCTATCAATGATATATGTTCTTTCAATTGGAGCTACAAAAATATAAACCACTACAGTTTAAATGTAACTGGTGGCTTTCTCAGCAGTATGAAATGCAGTATATATATTTTTTAAATGATCATATGCCACAACATAGAAACAAAGAACTTATTAGACATCAAACAACAGTTTCCTTTAAAGTCATTATCTCACACTCTATCAATTTGACTAGGAAATAGTAATCTCTAAAATGCTACTTTCATGCTGTACTGAACAACAGTTTCTACAGAAAATATTAGTGTTGTAGTTATTATTTAAAAATGGCCACCAGTCTAGCCGACTATCTAAGTTGCAACAATTTTGCCTAGCTCAGCCACCATGTTCCATGGCCAGAGTCCACGTGTGCACCACAGCTAGAAACAGCCAGCCAGAAACACCAGCCCTGCCACCCATGAGACTTCAGTGTGGGAGATGGCATTGCCAGTCTTCCATGCTGTTTCCACAAGGCTGGGCATTGCCTAGACCATTCTGCCATCCATGCAGGCCCAGTAATGAAATGAGACTCTAATGCTCAAAGATTAATCAAAGGCTTTATATATTTAGTAATGCTCAATAATAATATGCCCATACAAAGAGAATTGTTCCCCAATTAGCTAACCTAAATAAAAGTTGTTACCCACAACTGCTCTCCATACCTGTGTGGCTCTTCATCCTCCTACATCTCTGCTCTTTTTCACTCCTCCTTTTCCTTTTCCTCTTCCTCTCCTTACTCTTCTTCTTCCTCTCCTTACTCCTTCCATACTAGCTCCTCCTACACATTAGTGAGATTTTGTCACTATATTAATTTACTGTGATGAACCTATGCATTTATCATATATATTCTACCTTTTCACAAGCTAAGTAAAATACCCTTTTCTTAAGTTATTTATATGATATAATAAATATTATAAAAATAATATGATACGCATTGGAGGTTTTGCTGGATTTCCTTGAAAGGTAATCACCTTTGGGTGACTACTGTTCTTACTTGGTTGAGCATTATATTAAAAGAAATATTACCTTGCAGTCAAGCACTGGGACTCCAGAACTGGCCACTGGCTACACAGCTTGAGCATAGATTTCAAGGACTCTGCAAACAAGAGATGAAAATTTCTATGTGATATCTCTTTTGCACCATTGAGATGATAGCAAAGTGTCTACCCTTAAGAGAAGAGTTGTAAAACAAATGCACTCAGTAAAATGAAATGATTCAAATTGTACCTGAGATTTCATAAAACCAAAGAAAGGTATCTATGATAATTTATTCTTCTGTACTACTAGTATATTGTAAAAACATATGGAACAGAATATAATTAATAAAAGCAAGCAGCAGACATTTTGTACAATATAAGCAACATGATGTATATTTTAACTATAGGTCTTTATAGAGAAAAACAGCTGAAATCATTACCCTCAGACTCATCAATAAGCCTAACTGTTTTGTAACTTGCAACTAATCCTAAACTTTCTAACACTTTGAAATGAAATAGTAAAGTTTAATGCATTTTCCTCAGCAGTTTTTATAGCTTCCCTTTGAATTTCTGCAGGGCCAATAGATATATCCAAGTATGCTTTTACAAAATGCTACTTTTCAAAAAGTGGGAACAGCATGTAATTACCTCAGCATGATATTTCTTTGGTAATTGCAGATAAATTGATAAAAATATCTCAACTACTAGGCAAGCAGGGTATTGATTGCAATTTGCTAGGCTATAAGAAAAAGTGATTTTTCTCACATTTTAATACAAGTACTTACTTGTTTGATTTTATGATAAGCATAGACCATTTCAATCAGCAACTCAGAGTCTTTATATAAAAAAAATCACATGATTACACATTCTTAAGATAGCTACTGCATAGTCTTGTGTTGTCTGTTCATTATTTCCTGTTCAGCAATTTCTACCCAAACAGCTTTTCCTGTAACAGGGTCTTTTATTGGTACATTTTATCAATACATTTCTTAAATGCAGAGTCTTTGGAACTTCATAGACTTGTTCTTTTTAAAAAGAAAAATAAGGAATTCATAAATTGCTCCCTTAAATAACTCTTCACCACATATATTCACAAATATATGTGTGTGCCATGAAGTTGTGGAGTGGCTCATCCTTGTCTGCCTTTCAATTCTTACTTTGGTTTTGCTTGATAGTCGTTTTAAGGAAACTTTATGAAACCTTCATTTTTAATCAAAGCCATGCCCATTCCAATTTTCACTATAACACATACTATTTGAAAACAGTGTTGATTTTTTCTTAATTGTTTATGTGATTATTTCTCTCCTCAATTTATCCACAATTAATACATGTGCTTCTGTAGTTGAGTAATATTTAAGTGTAACATTAGAAAATCTATCTAGCTCTGATTATAGGTTACTTTACCTAGGCAGAAAGGTTCTTCACTCTCTGATTATAGAGATCTAGATTCATCACAGATATAATAATAAATACCAAATTAGGAAATACAGCACTGGTTAGCTTATAAAATGCTATTAAAGGGCTTGGACAGTAATGGCATTGGTCTGTCATATATTTTTTCCTTTAAAAAAATTAAATGACATGTGTGTGTGTGTGTGTGTGTGTGTGTGTGTGTGTGTGTATGTGTGTGTGTGTGTGTGTTGGTTGTGGTGGTGGTGGCAGGAGGGACAAAACTTATCAAGGGTTTTGGCAGCAAGATTCATTACCAACTTGCTTTTGTACTTGCAAATTCAGTCAGCTGTTCCTACTTACAGCTATTCATTCTCATTCTAAAGTCGAATTGTTATAACTGTTAGTCATGGTAGTATCAGGTTGCTCTGGATAGCTCTGTACAAACAAAGGCAGTGCTGAGAATTGAGAAAGTTAATGCCAATTTATCAAGGCTGTGCAATGTATGATATTTCACAAATATTTTATTCTAGCCCGTTCCCTACAAATCGGCTGATATTTTCAAGTATTTCCAGGAGGTGTCAACATGTTAAGTTAGAATATAATGATGGTTAATAGTGGAAAGATGGAACCACTGCAGGCAGAAAAGGAAACTAAAATGTGCATAAAAATTATAATACTATTAAAATTCCTACCTAGAGTCTAAACATTTCTTCAGATAGACATTTTTTAAATATACTCTTCTCACTTCAAAACCCTGATAATGGTCATTTTAAAGATCATTAGAGAAGAATTATATACAAGAAAAAACTTCATGTAATGGATAAATGGTTGTAGGTATATTGAATTATGACATAATTTTTAACATCTGAAATTTTGAACAAATTCAGAGAAAGTGCTCTAAAATTTAATATATAATAGAGGATTTGGCAGACAGCATGTAGGTATTAAAACAGATAGTCTCCCTCTCTATGTCTCTGTCTTTCTCTCCCTCTGACTTGCTTACTGAAATGCTTAATGCTAATTTTTTAAAGATTCATGGGTCACACACAAAGTCTAGGGAGATCACAGACTAAGTTCATTTTTGGAATTCTTACTTCAGGCCTTCTTTCATTCCAGTGAGCCACTCACTTTTATGGAGGACTCAAATCATGGAATTAGTAGGTCAAAACTATTGCCCTCAAGTAGGATGGAGTTTACATAAATGGGTAAATAAAAAATTTGAATGCTCCCAAACATGAATTTTAAGGAAATCAGAGTTTTAAATATCTATCCTCATAAAAGTGAGAGTACAATTGTGCTATAAAGTGAGGTTGTTAATTGCTGAAAAAAATGACTCTACCTGTGGTAGCTGAATGACTATTAGTGGAGAACAACACACTGACAGTGTTCCTAGTAAAAAGCAGGATGAATAGACTGAAAAAAGAAACAAAAAAAAAGAAAGAAAGAAAGAAAGAAAGAAAGAAAGAAAGAAAGAAAGAAAGAAAGAATAATCAGCCCAAGGTGATACTAAGAAATATAAAGCAAAATAAAACAAAACTTCTGTTCCAGTAACTACATCTTCTAGGGAACTGATCTCTGCACATCCTTTCCATATATGTGCATATATTTTCAGAACTACAGACAATAAATTAATGAATGAATAAGAAATATATCATTTTTAAATGATCCTAGTCTCAGAGGACAAAGATCTGCTTACACTGCAACAATTTTCTAAAATATCCCAGAGTAAGAATTGTTTGAAGAAAGCCTTTCACAAAGATTTAAGGAATGCAGTAGATAGAAAATACTTTTAAATTTTATGACTAATTATTGCATAAAATATGGATATAAATCTATGGGAGGAAACAAGAGTTAAATAAAATTTGAGAGGCAAAACATTTCTGACAGTTGTCGAGATAAGGACTATTTAAGCTCCCAAAATGGCACAAAATCTTCCCATGCTTTCAAAGGAATTTAATTTAATTATTGACTCTCACATTTTTTGCTGGAGTATCATCAATCACTATAGATAATATTTTTTCTCACTCACTAAAACTAATTATACACAGTAATGTCTGCTCGCTGAGACTAATCACTACACTACATTTAAAATCAATCTGTTATGTAGTATCATGAATATCTGTTGAGTGGAGTGATTTTTCATAAATCTCTAAATTCCAGGTTGATTATCTGAAACTTCACACAGCACTGTTAAATTGCTGTTCGTATTCTTCCTTGTAAGTCATAAAACTTTGAAGATTTGTGTATCACTTTTGTGGATAATTTTATACTGAAGATATCTCATGAATATGTTCATTCATTACTCAAGTAACTTTAAATTAGAATTTTATATGAAAGAATAAACTGAACGGAGAACTGCAGTTTCTTTTCTTTGTACCAAGGGCTTCGGATCTCTGCCTATAAGATGAGCAATTAATTTCAGGGTGTGTCCACAACAATAGCAAGAAACATTTAAGTTTTCTTTCCTTGTTTTTTCTTCCAAGAATTAACCAATTCATAAATGACAATTAATGGACATAGAAATTTAGAGATTTAATTTTAGGCTATGTAATTCATCAACCACATAGAAACAATGTTTAAGCAGCTGATTTTTCCCACTCATGATATAGGCAGAGCTCGTGACTACCACATCAAAACACAACTAAAAATAAAATGTGAACGTTATTTATATCTCATTTTCTCAATTTAAGTAAAAATTTTAATAAATGTCAATATACTATCCTTCACAAAGATCGTTTTTTACTTTTTAACATCACTTATAGTCCTTTCTATCTTTTATAAATAAATTCATATTTTATTCCCTTCATGGATTTTAAAGTTATTTTATTGTATCTGTTAGGTTCCCATTTCTGTATCTGTAACATCATAGTGTGTTTATATCAGGTTAAATCAATTTCAAAACACTACCAAAATGTAATTTATAATTTTATCTATAATATGCAATATATAAAATAATGTATATTATATGATATACCCTTCTATCAAGTCTAATAATGTTGTTCAGTTTAAAATTGATAACTCTTATGTCATGGGTTATGCTATAATGTTTCTTCAGATTTTTTTCATTCATTCAGCAGCTTACAAGATATTTTATGAATAGTGATGGATAGTAGTTCTAAGGAATCATTATTCATTGGAAACTGTGTAGTTTATTTCTTAAAGATAGAACATTTTTACTTAACGATATTATACAGGTAATATTAATAATATGGCTTAACTGAATGTTAGTTTCCTTCATTAGAGGTGGTGTTTAATTTTTTTCCTTTTTTAAAACTATTCTTCTTCTATACAATACATCCTGAATAGAGATTCCCCTCCTTCTTTTGTCCAAATTTCTCCATCACCATCTTCCATTTCCTCCTTCTACAAGCTTTACTGATTTTTTCTTTCCCTTCAGAAAAGAGCAGGCTTCCCAGGAGTATCAGCTAAACAAAGTTTAACAACATACAGTAAGTCTAGGCAAAAACTTTCATATAATGGCTGGACAAGGCAACCTGGTAGGAGGAGATGGGCCTCAAGAGCAGGCAAAAGACTCAGAGCCAGCTCTGCTCTCACTGTTGGGAATCCTACATAAGTCCCAAACTAAACTACTACAATGTAAATGCAGAGACCCTAGCTCAAACCCATGCAGATTCCGAGGTTGCCTCTCCAGCCTTTGAAATTTTTAACTTTTTGAAAAAATTATTTAACTTTTTAATTGATTCTTTGTGGATTTCACATTATACTCCTCAATCCAACTCATCTCTCAGTCCCTTCATACATGTTCTTTGCCCTTGCAATATCCTTCCTAAAGAAAAAAAATAGTCTAATTACAGAAGCAGTAGTGTGCCACATTGTATTCCACAGTACATCATTTGTCAAAAGTTTTTTGCTTGCAAATGCTCATTGCAAACGTTCAGTGGTCTAGTTCAAGACCTTTGGCTTCTGCTACACTATCAAAACTAGATCTTCACTGTGATTTCTCTCAAAATAGCTTTGTTTTACAGCAGCTAATCACTGGGGTAGAGATAGCAGTGGGACAACATAAGGCCCTGGAACTTGAAAATTCTCTATACTTTCACAGCGTCTGCACCAGTTTATGATCAGACCAAGGATACTAGAGTATTCCCATCTTTTCACATCTTCATCTGCATTTTTCACCAGTCATTTTATTAATTTTAGTCAGTTTTGACAGGAATAGAAGGAAAGCTCAAAATGATTTAGTTTGAATATTTCTAATTGCTAAAAATGTAGCCATACCTTAAAAATTTCTTTTATTTTTCTAGATTAAATTTTAAATATATCATTTCCCCTTCTCTTCCCTTTCCTCTCTGAAAACCCTTCCATATACTCCTCCTTGTTCTTTCATATTCATGACCTTTTCCAAATTAATGTGTGTATATATATATATATATATATATATATATACACACACACACACACACACACACACACATTCATGTATGTGTGTGTGCGTGTGTGTGCTGTATACTCCTAAGTACATATATGAATACATTAATTGTGATATATAATATATTATATACTTTTAAATACACATTTATACTATTACCAGTCTATATAGTGTTATTTGTGTATATGGTTTGATAGCAGACCATTTAAAAATGTTTCTTAGCTATCTCTACTTCTGTCTTTGTTAGCTTTACCTTAATTTCAATAATACCTAGAATAAAGATACAACAACAGCAACAACAACTACAGAACTGAGTCAAAACCACAACCAACCAAATTTAAATAAAATAAATTAATGAAAATATTATATATAAAGATTGTTTCTTCTATTACATAAATATTGTTATTTATTGTTTTGGCATTAAGAACATGTAAAATAGCATTATTTCTATTTCTGAGGGTAAATGATCATTTGGTGCTATTATTATTAAACATAAATACCAGAGCATATAAGAAAGTGTTATTATTTCTTTTAATATCAGTTCTTTCTTCTGTAAACTATTTTCAAATTTTACTGTTATGATACTTAGTAAGATTCCAATATAGCAAAGGTATATGAATTTGTTTTTATGCTTTTTGATTTTTTTGTTTGTTTAAATATAATTTCTTCCTTTAAGTTTCTTGAGAGTTTTTAGAAGGCAAAAAAAAAAAAAGAAAATATGAAAAACATATAAAGCAGATATCTATTTTTAGTATTACAAGTTGGCATAATTTGTTTAATCACTCCAATAAGTTAAGGTTAACAACTACAATTCCACACACAATCTCTGAATTTGAAAACATTACAGGTTGATTAGTTAACATTACTAAATGTTCAAAAAGATTAGAAATCATTTGTAATCAGGAGATATATAAATGACACATGTTTTAATTCCCTAATTATACCTCTAGCATTTTACAAATTGAGACATGATATGTTATTTGCTAGTTCCTTGCTTTTGGCTTTATCTTTTCTATCAAAGTCTTTTCTACGTATTAGATTTTGAGGAAATTGTACAAACATTTTTATCACATTGGTTTTTCCCATGAAATGTTGTTGATATTGTCAAAATCTATTTCACAGGACATTTTATCTGTCTTCATAAATTGTGACACTCATGGCTTTCTGAACAACAAACTGCCCTATAAGGATTCTGAAGACTGAGCCCTTGACCCAGATTTCTACTTTACAGTGTAAACATATTCATGGCACTCTGATTTCTCCTCCAGTTTTACTTCTACAATAGTTTTAATTTTTAATGAATTTTTAAAGATACTCTTATTTATCTGTTGTGCATGTCTCTGCAAGTCTATGTCATATGTGGTTGGGTATCTGCTGAAGCCAGAAGGCATGGAACTCTCTAGAATTGGAATGATAGGTTGTGAAATAGTTGATAAGGGCACTGGAAACTGAACTCAGGTCTTCTGGAAGAGCTAGTTACAAGTATTCTTAACCCTCAGTCATGTCTGCATCTCACTGTATGATAGATTTAAAACTTAAAATTTAACATACCCTTAGGCAAAGTTATGAATGAGGTAAATGGAAATTTAAAATCAGCTTTATTTGAGTAGAGTCAAGTGTAAACATTTAAATGAATAGTAGCAAAATACCAGCTAGTATAGTGTAACTCCTGTTGAACAGAGTTACACTAGGGTCTTAGAATTAGTATAGTTTAATTCCCATGAGCATTCAGGAGCTATTGTTTACAGATGGAAGCTGGACCAGGAGCCTCTCTGAGAACTATGCTGTGTACTTAAGATGTTTCCTGCCATACAGCAACATATTTGCAATGTGTGAAATAAACAATGTTAGCTATGCAGTCTTTCAGAAAATCACATTGGTACACAAGGGAGTAAAGCCATGATTATTGACTAATAAATTTGATTTAAATGATCAGCAAAGATAATTAATAAAAAGTACTCAAGAAGCAAACAACAGCAAGATGAGCTTTGCATTTTAATAGATAACTTTTAGTAACAGGAGGTAAGTAAAAGAGAGAGTATCTTTGAGTAAGTTTACATCTCCCAGAAGGGAGTTGAAGTAAAAATGTAGACCACTGATGTTAGTGAGAAGCTGAGTTCTTCTTGATAACATCAAGAAGCATGAAGCATGTTTGAGAGGAAGATTAAGAAGAACAAGCTGTGTACTGATATAGAAGAAAAGAAAAAAGGAAGTTATCAAGAATAACACATTATCCACAGGTAGTTGGATTTAAAAAAATGTTTTATTTATTCACTTATTTACATCTTATATGCTGGCTCCTCCAAGTCACCCCTCATAGATACCCTCTCTCATTCTGTCTTCCCTTCCTCTTCTTTTCTGAGAGGGTATCAAAAAATTGTGTATTCTCCCACCCTGCCATATAAGGTGCTTCCTCTTCCACTGAGGCCAGACAGAACAGCACTGTTGGGGAACAGATACCATGGACAAGCTATAGCTTTAAGGAGAGCCTCTGCTTCAGTTGGGAGGCCCACCTGGTGACTGAGGTGTACATCTGCTACATATGTGCCAGGGGCCTCATTCCAATCTGTGTGTTCTTTGGTTGATGATTCAGTCATTGAGAGCTCCCAGAGTTCCAGGTTACTTGACACATTTGGTCCTTCCGTGAGGTCCTCATCCTCTTCAGGGCCTTCAAACTTTTCACAACTCTTCCATAAGACGTCCCAATCTTCATCCAATGTTTGGCTATGGGTAAGTGTATCTTTTTTAGTCAGCTGCTTGATAGAGTCTCTCAGAGAACAATTATGATAGAATTCTGTCTGCAAGCATAAGAAAGTATCACTACTAATGTCAGGGATTGGTGCTTGCCCATGGGACATGTTTCAAGTTGTGACAGTTATTGGTTGGCCATTCCTTCAGTCTCTGTTCCATCTTTGTTCCTGCATTTCTTTTAGACAGGACAAATTTCGGGTCAAAAGTTTTGTGAGTAGGTTGATATCTTTATGCCTCCACTGGGGATCCTGTTTGGGTAAAAGAGGTTTCCTCTACAGGTTCCATGTCCCCACTGTTAGATCTCTAGGCTAAGGTCACCAGCACACATTGACTCTAGAAAGCCTCCCCTATGTCAGATTTCTAAGATTTCCTAAAGATTTCACCTTCCCCAACCCCTAACACCTGCAGTTTTCCATTAACTCTCCTGGCCCTCTGGGTCTCTCTCCTGTCTATTTTCACACCTGGACCCTAGTACCTCCCCCCTCCTCCCTCCAACCCACCTTTCTCCCTACCTATGCCTCCTGGTCTAACAGGATGTCTGAAGTTAGTATAATGCAAATAAATCTATTATTTGTCACCCGGCACAAAAGTCAAGTCCAAATGGATCAAGGACCTCAACATAAAACCAGATACATGAAATCTTATAAAAGAGAAAGTCAGAAACAGCATTGAACATATTAGTACAGGAGACAATTTCCTGAACACAGCATCAACGGGCCAGGCTCTAAATGGGATGTCATGAAACTGAAAAGCTTCTGTAAAGTAATGGACACTGTCAATAGGAAAAAATGGCAACCTACATATTGGGAAAAGATCTTCATTATTCCTACATATCCCACATAGGGCTAATATTCCAAATTAATAAGGAACTCAAGAAATTAGACTCCAGAAATCTAAATAACCCAGTTAAAAATGGGGTAGAGAACTAATCAGAATTCTCAACAGAGAAATCTTGAATGGCCAAGAAGCACTTACAGAAATGTTCAACATCCTTAGTCATCAAGAAAATGCAAATCAAAACGACCCTGAGATTCCAACTTACACAAATCAGAATGGCCAAGATCAAAAACTCAAGTGACAGAACATGCTGGTGAGGATGTGATAAAACGAGTAACACCTTTATATTGCTGGTGGGATTGCAAATTTTTACAACTACTTTGGAAATAACTCTGGTGGTTTCTTAGGAAATTAGAAATAATTCTATATGAAGACAGAGCTATACTGCTCATGGGCATACACCCAAAAGATGCTCCACCTTACCACAGGGATACATGTATCACTATGTTCATAGAAGCTTTCTTCACAATACCCAGAAACTGGAAACAGCTCCTCTAAAGAATGAATACAGAGAATACTGTTCATTTACACAATGGACTACTATTCAGCTTTTTAAAACAAGGACATCATGAATTATGTAGGGAAATGGATGGAACTAGAAAATATCCTGAGTAATTTAACACAGATTCCAAAGGACATACATAGTATGTACTCACTGACAAGTAGATATAGCTATAATGTAAAGAATATCCATGATACATCCATAGACCTAAAGAAGTTACACAATAAGGAACACCCAAGTGAGGATGCTTGAATTACACTTAGCAGGGGGGAATAAAATAGTTGGGTTTTTACATGAGAGTTTTCTAACTTTTCAGTATAAGGTAAAACAAAACAATGTTATGATATTTTACTGTAAGTTTCTCTAAAACTCTTTCTGTAAAATTTATCCTCAGCTGGATAGCAGTAATATAAGTCTATTTCAATTGATTTATTTCCTCTTGTTTTTATAAAACAGTTCACTTAATTCAGAAGCATAATTTGAAACAGTCAGTGTCAACCCATTAAGAAGCAATTTCATAGTTATAAGATCATTTTTACATACATAAAAATAATAAAAGTTTTGTTTTTCTGCTAAGATGGCAGTGAGTTCAGTGTTTTGTTAAAAACACAATATAATAATAGTAAAAGATTTAAACTATCTCAAAAGCACGTTTCTCACCACCAAGCTGTATTCTCCCTGATAACAAGAACCTTGCTAACCTTTCACTGGAAATACGTTAATAAACATTAAAGAGAAAGTTTACCTTAGGCTACATATTGTCATTTCTTATTTTAATTTTCTTTTAAATTTTCTCATACAATGTATTTTTATTATATTCCTTCCCATTTACAACTTTGATCAAGTCATACTCACCTCTCTTAGTCCTAACTTCATGTTCTTTCTGTCTCTCAAAAAGAAACAAACAAAAATTCACCAAAATTGAAATCAAAATGAATAAAAAATAGTAAGGTGAAAATAATGAAACCAAACCAAAAAGAAAAAAGTACACATACACAAACACATACACACACGACATGGAGTTTTATGCTTTTTTATGTGTGCTTTATGTTGACCAACTAGTCCTTGGACTAGGACCTGCCTTTGAGTGTGCTTGATGTATTATTTGATGCTCCAATAGAGAAGGTATTTTTTCCCCTATACAATAGACATTAACTTCAAATAGCTTCACCGTCTGTTTGAGCTTAAATATCTATAAGCCCTCTTGTGCCTTTCATTTAGCGATCTCAGTGTCTCAAATTTAAAAGCATGGTAGTTGAATTTTCCAAACTTGTACTGGCTGCAGTCATCATAAATATTTTTTTATGTGCTATTTTAAGTTTAGACAGATGAGGTGGCTCATCAGAAAAAGAGTACTAGCTGTACAAGAATATGGTTCTAGGCTAAAAATCCCTACTATCTTTTTAACTGTGTTACTTCAGGACTGTGAGGAGTGAATACATAAAGATCTCTGGGGCTTGCAGGCTGCTACACTAGCTCCGGTTCTTATCGGAAAACCTGTCTCATAGGGACAAGGTGAGAGTTACAAACAAGATCACCCCCACAATCTCTTTTGGTATCTGTATATATTCATAGGCAAGCATAGAAACATCCACTCTGCTGAACATGTAATACACACACACACACACACACACACACACACACACACACACACACACAATTTTATCATATGATTCTGGTAACTAAGGGTTTATAACTTTTGTTTTAAACTGTAATCATGCTGCCTATTCTGTGTGTCAGACATTTTATATGTTATATATTTGTATGTTATATAAAATACATTATATATATATATATGTTTTACCTTTAATATTAAATTATTATGTCTTTTCTTTATAAAGTCATATCAGGAGAAGCACAATATTGTTCTAATAGTTGGTTGATCCTTAAAAATTATTCATCAATATCAAGAATGACTTGGATTTCTGGCTGTGAATAGGAGAATATCTTTGGGTTCCACATACTCTAAATACTGCTAAACTACAAGGCTGATCAGAGCCAATACATCGCTGTGGTTCCTCAATGTCTTTTTTTAGGAAAGTGCACCAATTGTGCTTCACTGATACTTGCTCTGCTGTGAACCCTTTTTGTTTCAAACATATAAAAAGGAAGAAGCAACATTAGTTTTTTTTCTCATTTTTGCAAGAAAATAACTAGAAAGAAACTAGAGAGTGCATATTTATTTTGTCTCATGGATCACAGATCCATCACATCAAGGCAGAGAAGTTATAACTTGAGGAGCATTGATGCAGCTGCTCATATGTCATTCACATGCAGAATCAATAGGATGATTGCTGATGCTCAACATCATTCACATTCTTATCAGTTGGACAGTTGGGTGAGTCATCCCACCTCAGTTGCCTAATCTAGAAAAATCCTTTGAGGAAATGTCCACAATCTCATCTCTGGAATGGTATGTCCTATTAATTTGACAATATTAAACCATTACAGCAAGTGAGAGTATACTTGAGGTCTATTAACTGTAAAAAAAATCACTGACATGCACATCTAATATTTATTTATGCTGTTATAAAGCTAGAACATCTATTTACCATACCATGCCTTGTGAATATGTATATATACAATTCCCAATATATACATATATATGTATATATATGAATATGTATATATAAAAAAATTCACATAGGTAAATGATATTTTGTACCTAATATATTTACTTCAAAGTGAGAGAAATTTTCTATAAATTGAAATTTCTTCTAAAAAAATGTGACATTTACAGAATTTTAAAATTGCTTTTATTTTTAGAAAGAGAAGTCTGGGCACACAATAGGGAAAGAATTCATTAAAGAAGAAAAAGAATACATTATCACTAAAGAAGGAAACATAAATTTTAATGTTAGAATTGTTAATTGAAGTATTTCAATTAACTTAAACTTCACTTTTGAAGTTAAAGATACTAAATTTAATAATTGCAAACTGAGTCACAGAGAAGTCCTCTGTGGTCACAAGATGGCGGGCCACAATAGACATGAGGGAGTCCATGAGTTTCCAAGAGTTTACTGTTCATGGTGAATGTAGACAGTCTGGATGCACCCCTCCCCAGGCCCCCATGAAACTCAGGGCAAACCTGAGTTAAATAGGTAGGGAGAAAGAGGAGGGGGGAGGGGCTTGGGAAGAATTCTTAATTGGTTACGCCCTCTGGCCTTCAGGTATCTCGTTATTATGTAAATCTCTCTAGGGCCTGAGGCCTGTAGCCATGCCCTCTACCAGTGCTCTTTGAATGGAGCTGCATTGCCCTGAATGTGACTGAACAGTGTAGGTCAATGGAGTTCCACACCATGTGTTAGAGCCTGGATTCTGGGAGCATGGTGGAATAGATGCCCATCTCTCACACACAATGGAGACCTGTTGGGTCTCCAGGCTATTTTCAGCCAGCACTTTGATCAAAACCAAGACCCCTTTCACAGCCCTACAGCTTTTGTAAATAATGATATTGTTTTGTATATGTCATAAATGATTTATTTCTCCCCCCTTTTATGTTGCTTCTCAGTTGGATTTGAATTAGATAACACAATCCATTATTTGCGGCTTCTATACAGTTTAATTCCTGACAAAAGATAGAAAATAGGATTTCATTGAAGAGCAATAGAGGCCTTAAGTTCCAAAACTAACTCTTTCTTTAGTCAGATAAAAGAGAACATTTGGATCAGTATTTAGTTTACAACTGCTACTGAAAGAAAATTTTGAAACAGGCTCAAATTAATAAGAATGGCAGGGCCCTGTGATTCCTTTTCCCTAACCTAAATAGTTAAAAATGCCTGTCAGCAAGTTTGGGCCCAGTTAATTAGTTACAGAGGATGTGGGGTTACAAGACAAAGGCCTGTTGAATCATCCAAGGAACTGGCTGGCCATGAAAGATAAAATGTATGCAAGGACATTCTTAAAAGAACAGAGATATGTCCAAATGAGTAATGGGCCATATGGTGTTCTTCCACTCTTCCCCCTTTTGGGATCGCTTGACCTGCACAGCCTGCTGATGTTCAAACATGTAAAGCAACCAATCATGTGTACTCTCCCATGTGTACTCTCCCACTTCCCCCACCCCTTGCCTATAAAAGCCCTAATCCTTTGAGTCTCGGGGTCAGTCCTCTGTCTCCTAAGTGAGATACATGCTGACCCAGAGCCCTGATATTAAACTGCCTCATGTGTTTGTATCAAGATGGCCTCTCGTGAGTCCTTGGGTCACAAGACTTGAGTGGGGATCTCCCTTTGGGAGTCTTTCACTACATCAAGCTGTCTCAAAGTAGTGAGGTAATATTTTCTACAATACCATGTACAGCTCTATAATTTCCCGCTAGTCTACATCACAGCCACTCAAACATACTCAAACATAGCTCAAACTTTCAAAGTATTTTACCTATTCATAACATTCTTTATACTGAAGTCCTAGAGTCTTCACTAAATCTAATGCTTATCTGAAGGAGCTTTATGTTGAGTACGAATGTTCATGAAGGCAATCCCAATGTTTGCATTTTTGAAAGTTTTGTCCATCTGTGAAAAAAGAAAAAAAAAACAGAAAAAAACTACTACATTTTGAATAGCTGCAATATGTAACATCCATTAGTTCATTAAATTAAATAATTCTCTATTTACATAAGACAGATGCAGATATTCACCACTAACCATTGGACTTAGCAGGTGGGTCTGGGGTGTACAATGGAAGAGTTAGGGGAAAAACTGAAGGAATCTAAAGCGGATTACAACCCCATAGGAATAACAGAATTATCAACTTACAGGACCCCTCAGAACTCCCAGGAACTGAGCCACCAACTAAAAAGCATACATGTGCTGGTCTGTGACTCCTGCTACATATATAGCAGAAGATTACCTTATCTGGCCTTAGTGGGAGGGTATGCACTTAGCCCTGTGGAGGTTTGAGGCTTCAGAGAAAAAGGATGCTAGAGGGGTGAGGTGACAATGGGTGGGTGAGTGGGAGAGCATCCTCAAAGAGGCAAAGGGGAAGGACTTGGAGGGTTTGTGGATGGGGGACCATGAAGGGGGACATCATTTGAAATATAAGTCAATAATCAATAAAAAAAAAAGCAAAACAAAACAAAGACCGAACTGTACGGTCCCTTTGACACCAAAAACTTTTGGTACTTCTGCTATGCAATTTTACTGACAAAAGAATGTTTCCTGAAAGCAAAGGATGATGCTGTGGTAGATATAAATGTCTTTCAAGAAATATTTTGCTGACTGATCTCAAGTTTACAAAAAAAGTCAATTTTTACCTAGTAACTCAACCGTATATTTTGTTAAATTTTATTTTCCAAAGGTTTGGGCAGGGGCACAACATGTAATTCAAGCATTTAGAAAGAATAGGTAAAAGCATCATGTAACCAAGCCAGACTGTGCTGCAGATAGAATATCAAGTTCATCCTCTCCCTGTAATAGGATGCATCCAATACATTGTAACAGTGCACAATATTTATCAGTAATAATGTGTTTCTATGTATTTAAATCAGTTACAATTATATTATTAGTATTAAGATGATGTAGAATTTATATACATAAAGGAGGATGAGTTTTTAAAATTATGTCTATTTATGAACAAAACTAATTTTTAGATTAGTTATTTATTTTTATGTCATGTGCATTCTGAGTGCATATGTGTATGTGTACAGTGTGAATGTCTGCTGCCCTCAGAGGCTAAAATAGGACATCAAATACTTTGAAACTGGAATTTCAGAAGTTTGTGAGTTGCCATGTGTGTTCTTAGAACTATATCTGGGTCCTCTGCAGAGTAAAAAGTTCTTTTAACTGATGAGCCACCTGTAGCCCATAAACAAATTTTAATGCATTGTACACAGTTGCTTATAGTTTAGTTCACACAATATTTTTACAGTATTTACATATAGTAAACATGCATAGTACATAAAGCTTACACTGTGGTCTATAGGTGGAGAATGGAATTTTTAATAGTTTAGATTTTCTTCTTTAATTATATCTTTTAAAACATTATGAAAATTTTTCAAGTAAAAGAAAACAAGAAAATAAAAGTGTTAAAATAATGAATGAAAAGAACCTAATTCTACTTAAATAAGGGATGTGAATGCATACAGAAAACAGCTAATGAACTTTGATGACTTAGTCAAACATACATTTTAAACCATAAATTATTAAATCTAACTTATCGTAAAAATGAGATTTAAAGTTTGAATACATACAAAACATAATAATTTTTTTGGTGCAAATCTAAACTTTTAAGCATTTTTTCATTATAAAAATAACCTGGTCATTTCTATACTAAAATGTCACATGTTAAAATATAAAATTAAGGATAAGAAAATGATGTTAAAGTACAATTCTTCTCACAGATATTGTGAATAATAAAATTGCTCATGGTGTTATTTATTTATCACATGAATGATTGTAGGAAGACAATTTTGACTCACGGTGATAATGGTTTAGTAGCTTAAAACCTGATTTGAAAGTTAAAGCTATATTAGTGCTCACCATCCTATGTATTGATGACATTTTTAAATAATATTGCTGATTAATATATTATGCTAGACTGATCAAATTCTTCACATAGTGAGCATAAAATTTTGTATAAGAAATCAGTATCAACTGCACTCTATTTTGTATTTTATTGATATCAACTCTATAATAGTCATTGCTCATGAACAAAATGTCCAAATAAAACCCCAAATATAGAAACTATCCAAAGATAAAATTCCATCATAAATGAACATAAGTGTTAATTTTATATTACTGCCCTGTTATCTGACTCCAATTTAATACTCAAGTAGAAAGTTTGGCAAGTTCAGCTAAATGACAATATACAATGATAAAACTGTCAACAAATAAATACAAAATAACTAAATAAATTGCTAAAGTTATAAAATAATAGCAGAATATAATGTTTTAAATACCAAAAATGTTTTCTTCAAATGGCATGAACAAATAGTGTAGACTCTGAGAATAAGTAAGAAATTGTTAATGGCATATCTTGGGACTTTTTTGAATTATACCACTTTTGGTTTTAGTATAATTTGTATTATTAAGATATTCACTTTCATTAAATAGAAGATAGTTTTATATAGAAAAAAATTATCCCCTAGGGAATCTCATGTCGCCCATAAACAATGCTCTATGAAAACTGGCTTGTATCTCAATTTGTCATCAATTCTACAGGCTTTGAGGTAAAAGTAGAGCTGAGTCCTTTGTGAGAAAGAAATCACAAACATAACGGATGATCCATAGCACAGCCTCTCCACAGAAGTGTTCTTCTGCACTGTATAAAAAAGTACAAGTGAAAGAGCAAGACAAGCATGAACATTGTACTCACAAAGCGAACATGATATAAATCACTTTAGAAAGCCCCGAGGACAGAAATGACAAGCTTTCACCTATGCCTTTACAAACAGAAGCTGATGGCAATAAATTAGGACCTGTTGATAATGAAGGCACTTGGGATAGAAAGAGGTATGGGAGGACTTCAGGATATGGTGACTTTTTCTTTGGATTTCTGACCTGGAAATTGAATGGGAAAACTGTTGGCAAATGTGTAGTGCACAGGACTGGAAATGCAGCTGTTTGCAGCCACACCACTGTGCCTTGAAATTCTCGAAGTATTATAGATGCTTGCTTTCTTTACTCTTACAAAAACAGAAAACATCACCGTTTTTGTTTTGCTTTATTTTCTGCTTTCAACTTTGAGCAGTTTTATGTTTTCTTGTGGTAATTTAAATTCCCACATTGCTATTTTCTTTTCACTGACTAAATTGTTATTACTGATTTATGGGATTTTCTTCTTCTGAATAACACATTAGTAACTATTAGTCAGCTATATTCCTTCCATAGAAAAAGGAATACCAAAATGTGCGAACATTGTGGCTTTATGGCTTTATGTTCAAGTCCATAAATATACACATTTTTTTTTACTGTTTAAGTTCTAGAGTTATTGTCATATTTAAATCATTGCATCTCAATCTATACATGTATAGCTTCATTAGACTCTTCAGTTTTAACATTTGTGGAATTGTATAAATTACATTAAAAAAGCTCAGACTCTTTTGGGGAGATCATGATTTTTGCAGAACCATTCTAGACATTGACAGCATATGCCTTGACAAGGCATGTGAGTCTAAGAGAAGAGTCTATAGTAAAAGTGTGACTTTGTGTGTGTGCGTGCATGTGTGTGTATGCATGCACATGTGTGTGCGTGTGTGTTTAAAATAATATTTCTTCATTTTTATATCCAATTTTGAACTGTTTCTATTGATATTCATTAAAACGAAGGATCATTTTGATGTCCAAAGAGGAAATGCAGAATTTAATTTTTTAGTTGGCTTCAAAGTGGTTAAATAAAGACTTCTCTACAGGCAGTAATGTATAAATGGTTCTGCAGAGGTTTATCAAGATATGAAGGATTCTCCTGAGCAGCAGGTGTTGTTTCTACAGATATTATATATCTGACCTAGAGTCCTTTCTTGTATCAGGTGTAAACCAGGGGTTCACAGCCTTCCTACTATGACACTTTAGTGCAGTTCCTCATAATGCAATGATGCCCTACCGTAAACTTATTTTCATTTCTTCTTTATAATTTGCAAATATTTGATATGCAGGATATGTGATATGTGAGCCATGTAAAGAGGTAGTTCAATCCCCAAGAGATTGCAACCCACAGATTGGGAACTAGTCGCACAGATAGTCGTCACTTGGATGGAGACAACTGCTCCACTTGTGTACGTGTTCACTATTGTAGGGAAAGAAATTCTTTACCAAGCTATCACATAATTAAAAGTTCAAAATGCATATGAATTTATATTGTACAGAAAATAGCAAACAATTAATATTGGCTGTATAGACCATGAAATGTCAGAGAAGCAGAAGAAAAATCAAACCAGTCCATATAATAATTCTACTCAAATAGTAAAGTATCATCTTTTCAGTGATAAAACTTTACAATTAATGTTTACATGGATGTTGCATTAAATTAAGGTTAATTGTTAGTAATATAATGTTTTATTGTATAGATGACATGCACATTATTATGCTGAAGTAATTAATAAATTTTTAAATATGTGACAAATTTAAAACATATTTGACCCTTGTGTAAATAATATTTATGCCTCTCCAAATTAACCCCATGATCATTGATATTAGTCCATGCATACTCTAATAAATGTACATTGATTTTATAATTAATATCTCTGTTTTGAGAATATCATTCTTATTAAACTGACTTTTAAATTTGTTATTGTCACTATAATGTTATAATAGTTTACAGCATCCATTTTTGATTTGTGCACAACACTGAGTAAAGGTCATTAACGCAATGCCTAGATCAATAAGAACATATTACCATTGGTGTCTTAAAGATAAAATTTTTTAAATAAATTATATTGATTTCCCAGAACCACATGAAAGTACAAAAAATAAAACCTTTTATATCAAATTCAAAATTTCCACATAGAACCTCACTTAAGTTTCCAGGAAAAACTCACGCAGCCTCATATTTTCTTAGTCTACGAAAATCATCTTTTATGATGATTTAGAAAATCATTTTACTTGAAATTTAGAGAATCTTGAATAATAATTTATCTAAAATAATTTTAATAATTAAATGTTCAATATATTTGACAGATAAACAATCTGATTTCTTAATTAAAATATTCCTAAATAAAACATTTGACCATTATAAGTCACAGTAAGAATTTGAGATATTTAGTTTATTCTAGTTACAATCTCCAAGTATAAAGTATGTAAAGAAACTACAGGCTTAAAATAGTTCTTATTATCGTCTCTGTTATCTTGTACACTATACATTTTCCTTCAATGTTTATAAACAACTATGTACATTAAAAATAATTCTGTTCCTGTGCTACTTTCATGGAATTATAAATAACTCTTTCTTTTCTAAATGATAAATATGTATTTAATTTGCTACCTGTATATTATACCTCATGTCATTTTTCATGTCTTATTGAAATAATTATAATTTTTCTGAGTTTAATCACTTTTGGATATCAGTGAGTCTTATGCACTTTTCTTAGTTTAATAATAATAATAATAATAATAATAATAATAATAATAATAATACCAAGATATTGGTTGTGCTTTATCTTTGATATTCTCTTGAATAAGATGTTGTTATAAAGTAAATGAACCCATTATCTTAAACTTTAGTGAAAGAACAATATATGAAATTAGCATGTAGAAAATGATATGTAAGCATTCATACTTTGTACTTCAAATCTACTCAGTGAATATATGCATGATAGAAAGTATATAGAATATCATATAATTTTCTGTGTAACACATATAAAGTTGATTTAAGATTTTGCTACATGGTTCTATAAAGCACATTTTATCTATTATATGCCATATAATTTAATAACACACCATTAGTTGCTGTAAACTCCCAAATACCATTCCATTTGCAGATATATCTACACCTCCAACTAATTTAATATATAAAAATCTAGTATAAGCTTAATCGGTCATTTTCTATATATTTAATGCCAGTGAGGTGTTAAGAATGAGAAGATGAAAGATGAATAAACAATGTCATCAACTAAGCCTGTGCAAATTTATGTAGATTACTATTATTATTATTATTATTATATTGTTATATATAATATAATATTAAATAATGTTATTATTCCAATTCTGTAACAGATAGAAACTTGTTAACTCTATGCCTATTTCATAAAATCAAACTCTTTTAACATTATCTTTGTGAAATGCATCAATCACTTAAGACAGTTGCAAAGCATTCAGATATGATTGTTCATGTTCCTAACCCAGGAGTTAGAAACAGGAAGATAACCTGAGCTCATGAGACTTCAAACCTATCCTGGGAGGCAAATATAAACTCCATTTCAAAACAAAACCAAATAAAACAAAACAATGACAGCAGAAAATACATACATGTTTATATAGATATCCACACTCATACAAAATATGCAATACACAGAGAAAAGTATGGAAAATACCAACATAATGGTCATTAATTTGGAAGAATAACTTTTAAACAACAAAAATAAAACAATATAATAAAAAATCAACAAACTAATATTATAATCAGGGATACTCAGAGACACATTACTATTCATTAAAGCCTGAGTGTAAGACACATTTGCTGAAGACATAGATTACTTGACTCATAGAGAGTGAACAAGTCAAGCTAGCCATCACCTGAAATCTTCTTCATCCTCACTGTCTGGATGAAATATCGCCTACTAATATGTATTATGTACACTAACAGAGGAAAAAATTAATTATAAGTTTTTTCCAGCTCTGAAATTTTTCAGCTACAATGAATACTAGCCTGAGAAGACAAGCCCACTGATGCAAAAGTAACACAAATATCATGTAAGTAATCAATTAATTTCTGATTGAATTTAAATTCAACACCATAGATGAAATCAAACTATAACTAGAGCCAAGAACTTTGACTAGTTAGACTATAGACCCTTGAAGAGAATTTACTAGTCTATTTTCATATTCATATTTTATATTTTCATTTTTCATATATATATATATAATTTATATCATATATCCATTGTTCAAAATTTCTCAGTGTGGTAGGAAATTACTCTGTAGCAAAAATGGGAACTATGAAATAGAATGGCAGGTGACAAGATAGAGTGTGAGGAGATTAACTTTTAAAAAGTAAGGAAATAACAATTTTCTCTTTATACTATGATGATTTCTTTTCTTGATTTTTTTCATTTTTTATTGGTTATTTTATTTATTTACATTTCAGATGTTATCCCCCTTTCCAGTTTTCCCTCCACAAGCACCCACGCCCTCTTTCCTCCCCCTGCCTCTATGAGGGTGCTTCCCTACCTGCTCATCCACTCCTACCTCAGTACCCTAGCATTCCCTTATGCTGCATTGTTGAGCCTTGGTAGGACCTAGGGTCTCTCTTCCCAGTGATGCCAGATAAGGTAATCCTCTGCTACATATCTAGCTGGAGACAAGGGCACCTCCTGTGTACTATTTGGTTGGTGGTTTAGTCACTGGGAGCTTTGGGGTTTCTGATTGGTTGATATTTTTGTTTTTCCACGAGTTTGCAAACCTCTTCAGTTTTTTCAGTCCTCACACTAACTTCTCCATTGTGGTTCCCACACTCAGTCCAATGTTTGGTTGTGCACATCCACATCTGTATTTGTCCAGCTTTGGCAGAGTCTCTGATGATAAAATAATATAATTAAAGCATAAAATATGTTAACAACTCTTTGAAACTATTTCTTTGACCATTTTATTTCACTTTTCAGTGAAGAATTACTAAATTTATATAATCTGTAAACTTAGCATCTATAATAAATTGTTTTTTATTTCAAGTAATTGTTATGAAGTTCCTTGAATTGATATGCTCTACAGCTGACTTGTAACTGACTCCTTATTCAAGAAGAAAATCCTCTTCCATGTCCCCATTGATATAACTTGTTAGTTTTAGTCTGGCTGAAATAATTATATTCATATCCAGGATAACTAAGATACCAACCTAATTTTTCTAAAGAGAACTTTCCCAAAGAGGATCACTACTCACTGAGAAAGTCCTCTTAAATACTGGTTACCAATTTCTTCCACCTGATTCTGTCACTAGGCATTCTGCCTCACGCCGGCCTATAATTAACAGTACTTGATTTGATAAGTCAAATGAAATCACAGAAATTGTGAGTGGAAGTAGGCATTTATCCCTTTAAATTGTTTACATCATTAATTTTTGTCATAAAAATGAAGAAACATTCTTTCTGTTATAATTTAATATATTTGTTTTAAAGCAGACATAGTCATTAGAGGACAATTTTACTTGTCAATTCTACCTTTCTATTATGTGACATCTAGGTAGCAAACTCAAGCCATCAGGCTTGTAGAAAGTAACCTTTCCTATTGACCTACAATAAGACTTTGCTTATTGTTTTTATAAAAGTTGTTTTCTATTTCTCATTGACAGCCTAAGATATGGGATTATATGCTTAAATTATTTAATATGTGACCATTTTATTAAATTATTTAAAGAATAGCAACTCTTTTCAGGCAATGCAAAAGATCACTTTGATATGAATATATCACAAATTTCATTTGTCTATTTTCATCTGTGTAGTTATTACTTAAATTTTAGGTTTATTTTCTACTAATTTTCCCCCTTCTGCATGTATGCAACTATGTGTAGTAATTGCCTGTAGACATAAGAACTGGGCATCAGATCACTGGGAACTTGAAGTTACAAGAATTCCACATCTGATGAACAAGAGTTCTGCGATCAGAACTTTGGTCCTTATGACAGAGCAGCAAGATTTTTAATCCTGAGCCATCTTTATAGCTTTTAAATCTATAAGAGTATTGCTTAAATATGCATTATGTGCCATCTTCCGGATGAGAAATCGCTTATTTAGGTATATGATGAGAAATAAAACATTCTGAATAATTATGAAAAATTCTTCACACTCTTAATATTTTATATTTGCAAGCAGATATATTAGCCCACTCATATATCTTATTACTTATCAGGTCTGTAATAAAAATATTAGATAATTTAGTACAGTTTCTTCAACCTAAAAATTTAAGAAGCTTATACTTTGTTGAAGCATAAATATTTATTGTGGCATACTTTGTAACAGATATGCTATTTATCCATCCCACCAATAAACTCTCACTGCATAGAGGAATACAAAACTTAAATAATATCAGCCACGACCTCAAGCCCTATCATGCATTTTATATTTGGTCATATTATTTTAGACAGTTTTCTCAGTCATGCAAGACAGAAAGTGACTACAGTCACATACATGGACCCAGACAAGAGAAATAAGAGAGTTAAATTATGTCATAAATCAAGTGTCTCTACTTTGAACTGAAATGTGAAATTATTGGTTTAATTTTAAGAGAGGTTAAAAATAACATGCAAGGTTTATGATTATTAGATTCTCTGAACTGACATCTCAGAAAGTAAATTCTCAAGATGAAGAGCAAAGTTTTATACAGTAAAGAAATTATTGCTGAATTTAAAGTCCTTCAAGTTCAACTTTTAAAATGCTCTAAGATTTTAGATACAGTACTGTATTTTTAAAATGGTGTGACAGATTTAATCTTAGGATAAGTTTAAATACTCATTCATTTTATTTATTGAGCTCTGTTAGGGTTTCAGATATAATTTTGAATAGTCTGTATCCTGAAGTTGCATTTGAGCAAAATATGATAAAATACAGAGATACGGGGATCTAAAATGCACAAAGATTAAAGCTGTGCCTGAAATGTTAAAATACTAAGGGCAGTATATGTCAGTTGCTTATAATCTGAAAATCTGAAATTTAAACTACCACCAAATCTTAAACTCTGTATATACAAGCAAAAAACAAAATCCCACTGTTGACCTCATTTTAAGGGTTTATGATAAAATGTACAGCACACACTTTTAAAATAATCTATAAAATTTTCTTCAGAGTATGTGCATAAAACAGATTTAAAACATAAGTAAATTGATGTCTCGTCTTTGTTCCGATCCCTAACACATCTCATTATTTTTATGCAAATATTTCCAAACTGACAACACATGCCAAATTAGAAATACTTCTTGTCCCAGCTTTTCTGAGACTTTTCAATTGAGCTCTCATTTCATGTTTGTACAAAAACCAATGCCATTTTTTTCTTGTTCAAATTACCGTTTACTATTCATCCATAGATATTTTTGAATCTTATTTCATTCTTTGATTTCCTGCTTTACAAGATATTTCTTGCCTCTTTCTTCAGAAGAAGAGATTGCCACAATTTACAAGTCACTGCTACTGCTGCAACTGAATTTGTTGTGCAGAACACTGGCTTTGATTTAATTACTGTTTATACACTTGTTTTGCTTGAGTTTGTATCAGAGTGAAATAAAGTGGTTCAGATTTATTTCCTCATTTTATGGCTGTCTGACAAGTTGGCTGTATTCATTTCCAAATTCCATCTATATATGCTTACCTAAAATAAAATAAGGTACAAATTGCAACAGCTAAGACTTTGAGTATTGATTTGAACAAACACTGTTCATTAAAGCTGTATAGCAGATGCTAGCAAGGATGTTGAAAAGAGGAACACCCTTAGGTTGCTGGTGGGAATGCAAGCTAGTCCACTCTGGAAAACAGTCTGGTGTTTCTCAGAAAACTCGAAGTAGTTCTACATGAGGACCCAGCTATACCACTCTTGGGCAAATAACCAAAAGATGCTCCAAATATAACAAGGACACATGCTCTACTATGTTTATAGAGGCCTTATTTATAATGGCCAGAGGTGGGAAGAACCCAGATGTTCCTCAACTGAGGAAAGATACAGAAAATGTGGTACATTTACACAATGGAGTATTACACAGATGCTAAAAACAAAGGCTTCAGGAAAGTCACAGGCAAATGGGTGGAACTAGAAAATATCTTGCTTAATGTATCCATCCAAAAAGAACACACATGGCATTTATTCACTGATAAGTGGATGTTAACCCAAAAGGGCTCGAAATACACAAGATACAATTCACAGAAGATGTGAAGCTGAAGGAAGGCCAAAGTATGAATGCTTCAGTCCTACTTAGAAGAGGGAACAAAATAATGATAGGGGTAGAGGGAGGAAGGGATCTGCAAAGATGAGAGGAGCAGGAGGATAAAAGGGGGGAGCAGAATCAGTGTGGGAGGAGACAGACAGAAGTACAGAGGATCAGGAAATTGAACAGAGGTGTGTAGTAGTGGGAATTGGGAAACTGTGCTTAGCTTCTTGAAAGTCCCAGATACCAGGGAACCAAAAGGTTCCCAGGACCCAACAGGGATGACATTAGCCAAAATACCCAACACAGGGAAGATAGAACCTGTAGAGACCATATCCAATGTATAGGCACAATCCTTGATTGAGGGACTGGGCTACACACCCATCTCAAAAAATTTTAATCCATAATTGTTTCTGTCTAAAGAAAATACAGGGCCTAAGAGTGGAACAGGACATCCAAAGACTGCCCCACCTAAAGATGCATCCCATCTGCAGACACCAAACCCAAACACTATTGCTGATGCCAAGAGGCACTTTCCGACATGTGCCTGGCATAGCTATACTCAGAGAGGTTCTGCCAGAGCCTGATCAATACAGATGCAGATGCTTGCAGCCAACTACTGAACTTCCCCAAGGGAAGTGTTAGAGGAAGAACTGAAGGAGCTGAAGGAAACTGTAACCCCATAGGAAGAATAACAATATCAATTAACTGGAACCCCCAGAGCTCCCAGGGACTAAACCACCAACTAAAGAGTACACATGGAGGGGCCACTTGGCTCCAGCCTCAGATACAGCAGAGGGCTTTCTTATCTGGCAACAATGGGAGGGGATGTACTTGGTCTTGTTGAGGCTTAATGTACCAACAAAGGGGGATGCTAGGGCAGTGAGGTGGGATTGGGTGGGTGGGGGAGCACCCTTGTAGAGGCAGTGGAAAGAGGAATGGGATATGGGCTTGCCAAGAAGAAACCTTGAAAAATGACATTTGATATGTAAACAAATAAAATAACCAGTTTTGTTTTTTTTTTTTAAAAGACCACAATTTACAGCCAATTGCTCTGAGAACTAGCAAACCATTTACAATATTAGAGCTGCACCTCAAAGTGTGAATTATAAAGGTTATATTATTTTTATATTATATAGCATTAGAGTTGCAGTTAAAGTTATAAACCATATTTACTCTAAAATGTTAAGATAAAATATCTCTAAAGCCTTAAGAAATTTTAAAGTTTTTGTATTTGAGTACACTGTTAGGCTGACACTAACAAAGGAAACAAGAGCTTTGCTTGTCTAGGTTGTGATAGTACTCTGACATACAAGGCAACAATGCCCTGCTTTTCAGTGTATTTTTAAAGTCTGTGAACTTAACTCATGGAAAACTTTTTTGTTTGTTTGTTTTTTCAAGACAGGGTTTCTTTGTATAGCCCTGGCTGTCCTGGAACTCACTCTGTAGACCAGGCTGGCCTTGAACTCAGAAATCCTCCTGCCTCTTTTTCCCAAGTGGGAAAACTTTTAAATAAAAGTCATTATATAAAACATAGTCAGCGTGTAATCTAGGAAAAGAGAATTTGTTTTTGGTTGTGAGCACCTCACACCAGTCAGAATGGCTAAGTTCAAAATCTCAGGCAACAGCAGATGCTGGCGAGGATGTGTAGAAAGAAAAACACTCCTGAATTGCTGGTGGGATTGCAAGCTGGTACAACCACTCTAGAAATCTGTCTGGCAGTTCCTCAGAAAATTGGATGTAGAACTAACTGAGGACCAAGCTATACCACTCCTGGGCATATACCCAGAGGATACTCCAACATGTAATAAGGACACATGCTCCACTATGTTCATAGCAGCCATATTTATAATAGCCAGAAGCTGGAAAGAACCTAGATAATCCTTCGACAGAAGAATGAACACAAAATGTGGTGCATTTACACAATGGACTAGTACTCAACTATTAAAAACAATGACTTTATAAAATTCGCTGGCAAATAGATGGAACTTGAAAACATCATCCTGAGTAAGGAAACCCAATCACAAAAAAATGCACATGGCATGCACTCACTGATAAGTAGATATTAGCCCAAAAGTTCAAGATACAACTCACAGACCATATGAAGCTCAAAAAGATGGAAGACCAAAGTGTGAATGCTTCAGTGCTTCTTAGAAGGCAGAACAAAATACTCACATGAGAAAATATGGAGACAAATTGTGGAGCAGAGACTGAAGGAAAGGTCATCCAGAGACTGTACCACCTGGAGATTTATCTCATATACAGTCCTCAAACCAGGATGCTATTATGGATGCTGGGAAGTGCTTGCTGACAGAAGTCTGGTGTGGCTGTCTCTTGGGAGCCTTTGCCAAAGCCTGACAAATACAGAGGTAGATGTTCGCGGCCAACAAGTAGACTGAGAGTGGGGTCCCTGATGGAGGAGTTGGAGAAGGGACTGATGGAGTGGAGGGGGTTTGCAGCCCTGTAGAGAGAGTGTTAATCAGCCAGATCCTACTGGACTATCAACCAAAGTTTATATATGGACGTTTCCATGGCTCTGGCAGGCTGTGTATGTGGCAGAGGATGGCCTTGGTGAACATCAGTGGGAAGAGCTGCCCTTGGTCCTGTGGGGGTTCGATACCCCAGTGTAGGTGAATGTCAGGGCAGGAAGGCTGGAGTAGGTAGGGGTTAGGGGAGATCCCTCATAGAGGCAGGGGAGTGGGGATGGGATAGGGGTTTTCTGGAGGGGAGACCTGGAAAGGGGATAACATTTGAAATGTAAATAAAGAAAATAGCGAATAAAAGAAGAAAAAAAAAAAAGAAAAGATAACTTGACTACTTTTAATATAATCAAAATAAATTGTTTTCTCTCAATCACTTGTTATGGAGAGTATTAGGAGTTGGCTATCAGTTGTAACTTCTCTTAAATTCTTCTTACCTGTTTTATTGTAGTAAATGTCTAAAAAGAGATCAGTCATTGGCAAAAGATAGCATGGATAAACTAGAGAAATTTACAGTGCTCTTTCCTAAGTGGCTTTAGTCTCTTTTTTGTTGTTGTTTTTTTTTTTTTGTTTGTTTTGTTTTGTTTGTTTGGTTTGTTTTGTTTTTCGAGACAGGGTTTCTCTGTGTAGCCCTGGCTGTCCTGGAACTCACTCTGTAGACCAGGCTGGCCTCGAACTCAGAAATCCGCCTACCTCTGCCTCCCAAGTGCTGGGATTAAAGGCATGTGCCACCACCGACCAGCCGGCTTTAGTCTCTTTAGAATGATATAGAAAAGCAATGCCTAGACCACTGCTTAGCAGACTCAATTATCCATTAACCCTCCTTTTCTTTATTTTCCCAAAGTAAATTCATAAAACTATCTCATCATAAGCAGTATGATTCAATAGTTTTAAATAAAAATGAAAATATCAAGCTTTAAAATAAACTTAACTCATAAAGTAATTACTAGTAGTAAATACTAATTTTATATTAATCTAAAATTCCAACTGAAATTTCCACATAAATAATGTTTATTTGCATTACTTTTTATAAATATTTCAATAATTTCGAATTAGCCAATGAATACAAATTTAAAGTTAATTATGTGTATTTTCCATTATTGAATTTAATTCATTTATTTTAAATGTATTTAACTAAAAATTTCCAGTTTCACAATTACATATGTAAATTAAAATAGTTTATATAATCTTTGGACTTCGTATATGGAAAATACATGTAACATATCAATAATTATGCTGAATTTATGAGATAAATGTAGATTAAAAAAGAACAGAGGAATAATTTTTTTCTTCAGAGACACACAGTTTAACAGTGCAGGAAGTAAATTAATAGTGATTATTGTAATTTAAATACACTTAAGAAAATGTGCAATATTTAGAAAACATGGCATAAATTCTCTCATACCATATTAAATCTTTCCTATAGTATAGTATATTTTCATCATAGCTTCTCTGACAAATCCTTCTAGATTCAATATCCCACATCTGTTTAGGGCTGAGAGTAGCATCTCTCTAAACATAGACATTTAGAAAAATGTTTGACACTATGCCAATTTTTCAAAACAACTGTTCACGGAAGGCAAAGAATTCAGACTCTTGGCTGACTCAGGATGTTGAAAATAGGTGATAACTGAAGGTTCAGCCCTAATCAGGACAGTATATTGCCTCTCACAGAGTTCAGGGAAAATAACTGAAAAAGTGAAAAGAGTTTAATGATGAAAATAAGAAGCGCTGAGACATGCTACCATCGGAGTATGAAATAACTTGTTAATAACCAATTAATGATAATGGAGGGCTTGTGCATTTTCCACCTCTAATTGGAACTGTGAGAAGAGCAGTTTCTGTCTGCTATTGTGTACCCACTGGTGAGTTCATCATGAAAGAATACATACAAACACATGTTCTCATAGACTGACAGAGATGAAAAGAGATAAAAAGTGTGAAGGCAACCAAGATGTATTATATGTATAAAATTGCCAAAGAACAAAGTTACTAATTAAAAGTATCATATATGCCATTTTTCATGTAGTTGCAAAAATCAGACAAAAAACCAAAATAAACTAACTGAAGAGAATATAACTCATAGAAATAATTATTGGCCCAAGTCATTTTCATCCATGAAATATTTTAATAGTTCCTTCTTAGTAAATTAATTAAACAATGTAAGCATAAAGTTTTGAAGTTCATTATTGAGTTTGTCTTGTTGAAATTTTCTTCAATAATCATGCTATACTGCACATAATTTTTAACAATTTATTTTTTACACACATGCATATACACATAAACTAATAGGCCAGTGTAAAACTTTGTTACTCTTATGGGTTGATGCAAACCCACTTCTATGGGTTGATGATTACTTAATGTGAATTTGAATTAAAGTGTCAAGCTGCCATTCAGGTTCTGCTTATCCCCCATGATTAGCCTGCAGATCCTGAAAAGAGAAAGCAGGATGGAAGGCAGTGGTGAATATAGCTCTCTTCAGAGGCAGCTTCAGTGATTCAGGTCTTTTAATGGAGGATAAAATGATATCTAAACCTTCAAGATGTGGAGAGGGACTTTCAGAGTGAGCGCATGTCATTAGGCAGGGCAAGGGTGCTGAGGATGCCTCATTAGCATATGGAGAAATTACTGGTGCTGCTGGACATAATCTTATAAGGGGAGAGAAAGTTTAACCCGGATACAGGGCTATGTGACATCCTGGGGCAGGGGAGCAAAGGTGGGAGCACAGGGTGACAAACTCTCAGACACTCAGGCTCAGGGCACAGACAGAGCAAGGGGCAGCAATCCTAATACGGCCATTTCAGGATGAAATTCCCAGGGTTTGAACAGGATTTGGTGCCATCTTCCTCTGGGCCTGCACCCGAAGGCTCCACGGCTTCCTGGCCACCCATCAAAATATCAGAATTATTTTTTAAAAACAGAGCAAGCAAGTGAATAAAACTAGAAAATATCATCCTGAGTAAGGTAGTACCTAGACCCAAAAGGACATGCATGGTATGTACTCACTGATAAGTGGCTATTAGCCCAACAATATAGAATATCCATGACACCCCACACAGACCCTAAGAAGCACTTGTTGACAGGAGCCTGGTATAGATGTCCTCAGAGAGGCTCTGGCAGAGCACAGTGACTCCAGTGGAGGAATTAGGAAAACTTTTGGAGCTGAAGGGGTTTGCAACTCCATAGGAAGAACAACAATATCAGCCAACCAGACGCCCCTGCCCCCAAGAACCCAGGGTCAAAACCACCAAAGAATAAACATGGAAGACCTCATGGCACCAGCTGCAGATGTAGCAGAGGACTGCCTTATTTGGCATCAGTGGGAGGGGAGTCCCATGGTCCCATGGAGGCTTGATGCCCCAGCATAGGGGAATACTAGGGCAGTGAGGTGGAAGTAGGTGGGTGGGTGGTGGAGCACCCTCTTAGAGGCAGAGAGGATGGGGGAGGGGATAGCAGGTTTGCTGAAGCAGGATTGGGAAGGTAGATAACATTAGAAATGTAAATAAATAAAACAACCAAGAAAAAAGAAAAATAATGAAGTCAAACAAGAAGGAAGGCCCAAATGAGAGTACTTCAATCCCATTTCGGAGGAACAAAATAAGTAACAGAAGGCAGTGGAAGGGAGGGACCTGGGTGGAACAGGGTAGCAGGAGGGGAAAGAGGGCAGAATCAGTTATAGGGGAAGACAGGAGAGAATAAAAAAAACACCAGGAGAATCAATGAAAATTTGAAGCTTCTGGTACTTGGGGGCGGGGGGGGGGGGGGGGTTTGAACCTCTAGAAAGTTTCAGAGACCTGGGATTTAAGATACACCAGGACTCAATGGTGGTGATTTAGCTAAAATGCCAAACAGTTGGGATCTAGAACCTGAGGAGATCACATCAGTAGTTATACAGGGTCCCCAGTGGAGGGATGGGGACATCAAGCCACCTTTGAAATTTTTGACCCCAAATTGTTCCTGTCTAAAAGAAATGCAGGGACAAAAAAGGATCAAAGATTGAAGGAAAGGAAACTTGAGTTCCATCCCATGATTGGGCACCAAATCTCAACACTAATGCTATATTGTGCTTGCAAAAAGGAGTCTAGCATGGCAGCTGACAGACAGATGCATATACTCACAGCCAACCATTGGACTGAGGTCGGAGACCTCTAGGAAAAGGATTGAAGGAGGATGGCAACCCCATAAGAAGATCACCAGTGTCAAGTAACCTAGCCGCCTGGGAGCTCCCATAGACTAAACTATCAACCAAGGTACATTCATAGCTTAGTCTGAGGCTTCTGGCACATATGTAGCAGCGAACTGCCTCAGTGAGAGATGTGCCTAAACCTGTTAGAGACTTGATCTCCCAGGGAAGGGACATGCTAGAGGGGAGGAGGAATCACCCTTTCACAGGTGAAGGGGAAGTGGGATGGAATGAAAGGCTCTGATTGGCACTAGGAGGGATTAACATTTGGGATGTAAAATAGTTAATTACAAAAAAAAGTATAAAAATAGAATGCTTCAATCTCTAGATTGTGCTCTTAAAGAAAGATATATAATGGGGCAACAGGAAATCTACATAATTTCTTCCTATACATGAGACTCCAGACATTGGCCCTCACCTTCCATATGTAACAATCCCTGGAGATGTGTATGTGTAGTTATGGAAACCTAAAGAAAAAAAAGGCAGGCACGTTTCTCCATAGTGTTATTTAACAATATAAATGAGGGCTATGAAGACATTACTGATTTGTATATTCTTGGCTCAACACTAGTAGATATTGGATTATTAATTCATGTACAACATTTTAATCTGACTGTTGGACTATAGCAAATTCATGACTTTGAATTTATTGTTAGGGTGTTTTCTATATTTCATTTAGAAATAGCTGAGAGGAGTTAACAGACAGCAGTCCAGGTTACCTTACATGGATAGTTGGATTTCAAAACATCAGAAATCCATAGAATTGACGTCACAAATATTTCTATATTAATGTTCATTTTGATTAGAGACCTGTCTGCTCCTGACATCTTCCTGTCTTGGATTCTAAGAACAAATTGAGCATCATTGGAGTTACTCCTGTTGTGGTGAGACAGCCACCAGGCAAGAATTGCCTCTCTCCATCTATAGAAAAGGACACACTTGCAGAATAGTCGACTGATTATATCTGCCTAGAAAGAGTAACCAGCCCTTAATAATTCTGCAGCACTAAAGTCTGTCAGATGAGTGTGGGCCAGAAGGCTGAAGATTTGATGCTCCAACGTTCGGTAGTATAGGGGTTGTCCAGGTGTCAGCGGTCTCTATAAATTGGCTAAGTTTTAGAAGCTATGCTTATTGCTTCCCATAAATTTAGTTAATTTAGTCATTCGGGATTTCTGACAGCATTGAAGACCTATAGACTCATAGCCAATCCAGGCTATTTACCTTGAGAGAAAAGATCTGAGTGGAGGGTTCTCAGCTGACATTCATTCTAAAGCCAAGAAAAAGCCAGGTTCAAAACTAAGTGTTCTAGTCAAGAGAGACGGCAGAGGTTCTGGCTAGTCAACAAAAGGATGGACTGGGTATTAAGACTATCTTGTACCTCACTGGTACAAATAGGAATAATTATGCTCTAATTGTATTCTGAGAGAAAAGCTTTATTTTAACAGGAAGGGTAATATGTAGGAGGAGCTAAGGGGGAAGGAGCACGGAGAGGAAAAGATGGAGTAAGGAGAGGAGAAGATGAAGTAGAGGAGAAGCTAGGTGACGAAAGAGAGAGAGGGGGGATGGAGGCAGAAGTTCACGTGTCTCCACCAGTCAAAGATAGTTTACATAGCTAGATTGGGTATTAGGTTACACTTCTGATTGAGCATTACCATACTTACAAAGCCCTTGATTAACATTTAAAAAATTGTATAAAAGCCAAATGGAAAAGGGGGAGGGCACGGGATAGGGGTTTTCTGGGGAAGGGAAATGGGGAAAGGGATTGGCATCTGAAATGTAAATAAAATATCCAATTAAAAAAATAAAAATAAAAAGAATAAAGTAATAGAATATAATTTCCATATCCTTTCAGGTCTTAGAACAAACATGGAAGAATTGGGAGCTTCTAATTCTAGGTCTCCAGATTCTATCAAAAGTGTATGAAAAAGAAAATAAGTCTGCATGGCTAAGCTTAAAACTGGTTTATAAAAGTATTTAACACAATATCTAAATAACTTTAATAATTGCAATTACATCTTCATTAAATGCTTTTTAAATAAAGCCATGGAAGACATTATATGTTCTATCAAAAAGTAATTATTGAATTTTAAGTATGTATAAGTTAGAATGATATGATCATTTAATTCATTTTAATAAGATCCACTCAAATTGTATTTAACAAACTTAGGAAGATAACACACTTCAGAACAATACTGTATGGTATAAGCAATTGTGTTACCTTATGTATAAGCAAGTACTTATTCAGTTAATTATAACTGCAAAATTTTATTAGCACCTTTGATGTGTTGTTTGCATTCAAAGCATTATGTGTGCAATCTCGTCCTATAAAAAGTCTGATTACCTAGTGTTTAAATATGATTTGATAATGTGGAAGAAATAGCCAAAAAAGAAAAATACATTTTATAAGCTGGTGACAAGTATCTCAAAGGAAGAGAATGCACCAAAGATTGCTATGCTGGTTCACTTTAGCAAATAGGTGACAAAGTTGCATAGGCAGCTAAGAAAATAAAGGAGTAAAAAACGAGGGTCTGGGTAGATGTGAAACTGGTGTCTTCTAGATAGAGCCAGCTCTCTGTGGAGGCATTAAATCAACAATAAGATAATCCTCTTGGAAATAAATCAAAGCTCATATAGAGCTATGTCATACATTTTCTGTGCTTAACATTGATCTTTTAGTTTTTACTTTGTATGAAAAAGTAATTGAGACATCTTGAGCATGTTCATATAGGGAGAGCAAAAGCAAACACAGTAAGCCCAACTAAATTTGAACTTCAAATAAGGTAAATTTGAAGTTCAAGTAACTTTAAATAAATATCCCAATAGTGTATGGTATATATTTTGGCAAAATATACTTATTATCCAATATTTTATTATTATCCCAATATTATACATCTAATATAACCAAATTATTTTGTATGTTTATTTTATGGCATGATAAACTTTATGAGATAGAAGAAGTAGGATGTCAACTGTATTTTAATAAGTGCAAATGTTTTCATTCTTTTATTTTAAACTATTTGTACTAGCTAGCTTTCATATAATATTGCTAATACTATATTAAAAGTGCAAAGCTTCTTATGGGAGGAAATATTGTTTGGGCTAATAAGCAGGGCAGTAGAACCATGCAGAAGCTGCATTTTGTTTAGTCAGGGAGAAAAAAATCTGAAAGTAAATGAACTCTGTGGGAATATATTTTTATGAATATGCCTTATACATTTGTTGTACCTTGCAACTAAGTCAATAAGAGGGTGTAAGTTAATTTCAAATGATTTACTCAATCTGTTTTCCTACAGTGTACTCAGGCTCTAAGTTTAGCCTGTCTCTAGGGAAACAGTATAATTACTCTTACAATGCCTCTCACTTCCACTAGATTTTTTTAATCTGAGCTAAGTGAACAACTATGTACACTTCCATTTTCCTTAAACAGAACATGTGTGTGAGTTGTAACATATTCTTAAAATAGCTAAGAATTGAAAGCAACTTTAGACCAACATTTGGATATCACTTGATAATATTTATTTGTAGTTTTGAGTGCTATTCTGAGTAAGTTGGAGTTCATAACATAACTTCTTTCCTTGTGAAATTGGTAACATTTCTGCTATAGAAAACCAACATTCATTTCTTTCCCACACAATATTTTCTACACTGTTTAAAAAGTATTGGCCAAAATACCCTGCTGTGATTAGGCAAGAAGGACAGCCAAATCAGGCATCTCCACACACAGGTGACTGACCATAAACTACAGACAGACAGAAGACACAAGAAGAGAAGTAGAGAATTCAAAATTGGGATCAGTCTTGGTGTAAACTATTCCAAGCAGAAGTCTTTTTATCCCTGAATCCTTACACATTCTATCAATGCAGAGCTGGCCTTCTTAAAGTGCAATTTTAATTTCTAGCAAACTACTTCTTGCACTGAAACTCCACACCCTAAGGTGCCACCAATTTCAGAAACAGCTCAAAACCATGTGCTCAATATGAGCTCACATTCACACCACATTCTGCTTCTTGATCTCATGCACTTATAAGGCAAAATTCATTTTTCAAAGGCCCAACTACCATCATTCAAAGTTCCAAAGACCTTTCTGAGATTCAAAGTAATCGTTTAATTGTGATTCCGTACATGTACAATCACAAAATAAACACAAATAGCACCTCTCCAGGATATTGTAGGACAAAGCAAACACTCCTGTTCCCAAAGAGGAGAATAGAAACACAATAGGAATGACTGGATCAAATCAAGAAGGAAATATATCATGGTAAATATCAAACTGAATTGACTAAAGTACCATCATCTTGTCCTATTTATTTGTGTCAATCTAGGCAGTTTTCAGCTTGTCATGCCCCACCCCCATTAGTAACATCTGCTTTGACTTTTGGGACTATTCATGACCCTGACCATGACTCAGATATATTAACCAAAATAATTAATGTTTGTGTAAGCTAAAATTTACTTAGATGAAACAGAAATAAAAAATGTCATGTGGTGTCTAGAAAATACTGCTAAGCTTTGCAAAGAGACAGATGTTATAAATATACTCCAAAACTTCTGCAACCCATGGGAACATTGTTGTAATTGTGATTTTTGTTTTAAAAACACTGTACTTTTATATTTTTGCACCAAGAGACCTTGAAATCTGGGCCTGATTTTGATTGACAGCTAATAAAAGACACATCCTTTTATTTGCTTAATTTTCATGGTCAAACTCTGCTTTCAAATTATTTTACCTCCATGTCTGATATACTGAAAGCTCATGATGGGATGGGATAACATGGACTCCAAAACCTCTAGCCCTCTAGCTCTGAGTTTTACAATAAACATAGCACTTCTCTTGGAATATCTCATAATTCATGTCTACATGGCACACATCTCATCAACCTGGCATCTCTAGTATCCTGGATTAATTGCATCTTAAATTTCACCTTCACAGCTTCATGAAGTAACTTCTCAGGGCTTCATAGATAGTGGTCTTGCCACGTATTACCTAGCAATGATAATTCATGGCACAGGACTCCCTGACTCCCTCAGGCTCGGATATTTTTATGCCCAGTACTTTGTGGATGGCACTGCCCTGTATTGCTGCTAGTATGAGATGCAATCTAGCCCATGTGAATCATAGCTACATGACCTTAATATGTTGAGCCTGTAGACATACTTCTGTTAATAGTTATGTTCATTCATAAGGCATTCCAAGTTGAGAATATCCTTGCAAATAAATTTTTACCATTCCAAAATGAAGCCTGTATGTTGATGGTATCTTTTGTATCATTTTATAACACAATAGACTTTTTAATGATGTTGATACATTTAACAATTGCTGCAACTTTTAGCATATTTTTTTGTGACTCTTAGAATTTGCTTGCACTTTTTTCTTTCTTATCTGGACACTTTTAATATGTTTTGCTCTACTTCTTTTTTTCTCTCCCTGCATAGATGAAGAACAATGTACAGTAACCATGACAGCTTGACTGCTAACCTCTCCTGCTCTCTATAATAGAGTCCTTAATTCTTATTGACATGCTGACATTTCACTTAAAATGTAAATGAATAAAATGATTAATAATAAACATATATATTATATACTATATGCATATATTTATATGAAGAGATAGTATATATAAATATAAATAATATATATTATATTCAGCTATATAATTATATGAATTCATGAATATATACTAAGTTCATTTACATATATAGTTATACATGTTTACTGAATAATTTTAAGATAGTATTGTATATTCATTTTAATATATACTATATATTGTTGGATTTAAAGTATCCAAAACCAAGGGACACAGTCCCCCAGAGATCTCACGAACAGGACTTGCTGTAATAACATGAGGTTTATTGATACTGGTGCACCATGGCTCCCTTATATGTAGGCAAAAGAGCCCCGAATTAGTGTTAGGGCCATTTTTATACCAATATTTACAAGGCTCATAAAGGCAGTTTTACCTCTTAATCAATAAGAACAAAGCTGACATTAACAGCTGTTCCCAAGCTCGGTTTCTGTTCCCATGCCCAGTTGCTAAGTAATTCAAATTTGTGTCTTATCTTTAAAAGAAGGCCAGCTTAAGTAGCTTCTATTTACCCAGGTTTCTGTGTTAAGGGCTAATAAACTCCTATCTTGGGTCTTTCTGGAATGTCTATTTGAGTCTTTGGAATGTGCTCTTCCTGGGATGTGTCCCTGGGGGAAGTTAATGTTTGAGTGTAAAACCAAAAGCAGAACTTTTTATTAATTTTAAATTTCTACAATATCATACACTCACAACAGCATTGCTTTAAATATTAAGCTAACATTGGCTAATAATGATGCAAAGCATAAAATTTAGTAAGTGCCATTTTGGCTAAAAATATGATAAAACGTGTTGTATATGTGTTAATGAGATAAATAAAAGTTAATTTCTCACATATGTCATCTTTGGTTGCATACATTCTAATTTTCCATAACTTAAGATTGAAAGAATAAATTAATATTTCTAATTGCAATTTTTAATCTACTGATGAAGAAAATAGAAGCATTAGCAAGCAGCCAAAGGTCAACTTTCACTATGTAGCAACTCAAATTTATATAAAAAATATAATTAATTCTCATATTAAAAATGAATCTGATAAATCTCTTAAATACTTACACATGTCTGCCTACTTTTCTGTCAAAGTTCAGAAGGAAATAATAGTGTATATAAGATTTTTTGACTAGAATTTTTCTGCTTCACATACTATCTTTAGTCTACTCTTATATATTGTAACATATGATTTTTTTTTGTAATATATGCCAATGCCTAGAAGGAGGAAATTCAAGGAAAAGGGATGCTGCCTTCTTGTAGAAAAGTAGTTGGCAAGAACTTTATACTCATTATGGAGGACACCTGAAATAATAAGGGAGTAATTTCTAAGAGTACATATTATTAACAGGAAGTGCATTAAAGAATTCGCTGCTTACATAAAATTCTCTCAAATGGATCTTAAAGAGGGCTACAGTTATTTTTTAAAAGCACAGTTGTTCCCAATATATACTTGATATTATCATAAAGTAGGAACTTCAGAGATTCATTTTTCTTAAAACATTGTCAGTGCCTTTTGACTCAAATACTTTTATAGTCAAAGATGAGCAATACTTTCTGGTATTGTAACCATCAATACTGAGAAATCTGTGGTGTTGTGCATAAACACATCGCACAAGACACTATTGAAGTTCTGTAGTGATCTCAAGCCACAATTGATAGAGACATTTCGTTTTGAAACTCAAGTTAGCAACTCATATAACAATTTTAAAAAATAATATTACTTACCAGTTTCATACTTACATGAGGAGGAATGACGGTAGGAAATATATCTGTTTTCCACTACCCCCTTCTCAGAAGTTTGGGCCCTACTGGGTATCTCTCCACTCTGGCACATTGAGTCTAAGCCTGGTTAAGCACATACTCTCCCACTGAGGCCAGACAAGGCAGCCATGAAGACTGAGCTGCCTGACTGCTACACGTGTGCCTGGGCACTCATTCTAGCCTGTGTATTTTCTTTGGTTGTTGGCTCAGATTCAGAGTTCCCATAGGGCGAGGTTTGTTGATGCTTTTGACCTTCGTCTGGAGTTTCCATCTATGTTAGGGCCTTCGATCGATCCACCATGTTTTTCGTAAGTGTCCTGGACCTACATATAATGCTACATATAATGTTTAGTTGTGGACATCTGTATTTCTTTCATTCCTCTGCTGGGTAGAGCTTTACAGAGGACAGTTATTCATATAACTTTAATATATATATATATATATATATATATATATATATATATATATATAGAGAGAGAGAGAGAGAGAGAGAGAGAGAGAGAGAGAGAGAGCGAGAGAGAGAGAGAGAGAGACTGATTACTTCAGTTACAGAAACAGATGTAGTGATGCAGAATTATTAAGGGCTGAATACTCTGTCTAGGCAGATATAATCAGTTAACTATTTTGCAAGTGTGTCCTTTTATGAACAGTAATTTGTCTATAGATGAAAAGAGGCAATTCTTGCCTAGTGACTGTCTCACCACAACTAGAGTAACTCCAAAGATGCTCAATTTCTTCTTAGAATCTAAGAAAGGAAGCTGTCAGGCACAGAGAGGTCTCTAATGAAAATTTACATTAATAAACAAATGTTTGTAACGTCATTTCTGTGGACTTCTGATGTTTTAAAAATCAGCTATTCATGTAAGGCAATTTGGACCGTTGTCTGTTATCTCCTCGCAGCTATTTCTAAATAAAATATAGAAAACACCCTAACAATAAACTCAAAGCCATGAATTTGCTATAGGACTTTAACTCACAAGCTAACCATCTCAAATTTAAAAGTTAAAGAAGTAGTGGGTCTAAGCCTTGTATTCCTAAATGTGTTGTGTAGGCACAATGCCTCTGAGAGTAACAATAATAATCTCACTTTTATATCAATAAGAAGCTCATACCAATTAAAAGGTTAAATTTGATATCAAAGTAAATTTTGTACCATTTAAGAAATTATAACTTCATCTTGATAACATTTATACATATTACTACCAATAGGTTATGGCTATGAAATAAATCCTACCTAATCCTCAACATTTATACATATTTCTACCAATAGGTTATGGCTATGAAATAAATCCTACCTAATCCTCCCTGTTCCAACAAAACCACTGCTTTCCCCTAGAAAGACATCCCAATATTAACCACCTCAGTCACCAAGTCCAGGGAATAGGGGTGCTGGCTCTTCATTAACTTTTTCAAGCTGATTATGGGTGTTGAGATATTAGAAGAGGGTCGGGGAGAGGTAAATTGATAAGCTTCTGACAATGTGTGTTCACTGCATCCAGCTGTAATTCCAAGACATCAGAGGTTCAAGCAGGTCTGCTCAGCTTGCTTGATGAGTAGATACACCAAGGCTGTGTATTTTGCAATATACAATTCTCAAAACAAATTTTATTATCAAGATAATTTTTTGTTTGAATTCTGGAATCTAGTCTTCTGGCAGCCTGCCTCTGTCATGTCTAATCCATATAATTCTGGGAGTATCTGTGGGGGTGTGCTCTTACCATCCTCCCATTCCCACCTTCCTGCTCTCAAATTCTTCAACAGTATGGAATCCAAACTTTCAGGCACTAAGGACCTCCACTTCCACTGAAGCCTAAACTTTTATTCCATCCCCTCTCCTCCAATTACTATGAGGGTGTGTACCCAACATCTTTGCATTCCTGCCTCCCAGCTCTTGCAATTCTCCAACACTAGGGAATCTAAACTTTCAGGCACCAAGGCCATCCACTTCCACTGATGCCTGGCAAGGCCACCCTCAACTACCTATACAGGTGGAGCCATGAGTCCCTCCCTTTGTGTTCTTGGGATGTAGATTTTACAATGGCTCCTACAGTTTGTTTCTTAGGACCATTTGCATGAAAAGTTGTTTTCTAGCCTTTACTCTAAGGTAGAGTCTGTCTTTGTCACTGAAGTGGGTTTCCTGTATGCAGAAAAATGCTGGGTCCTGTTTACATATCCAGTCTGTTAGCCTATGTCTTTTAATTGTGGAATTGAGTTCATTGATGTTAAGAGATATTAAGGAACAGTGATTGTTGTCTCCTGCTATTTTTGTTATTATATGTGGAATTATCTTTGTGTGGCTATCTTCTTTTGTATTTGTTGGAAGAGGATTGTTTTCTTACTCTTTCTGAGGTATAATTTTCCTCCTTGTATTGGAGCTTTCCTGCTATTATCGCTTTTAATGCTGGGTTTGTGGAAAGATTGTGTAAATTTGGTTTTGTTGTGGAATATCTTGGTTTCTCCATCTATGGTAATTGAGAGTTTTGCTGGGTATAGTAGCCACGGCTGACATTTGTGATCTCTTAGGGTCTGTATGACATCTGTCTAGCATCTTCTAGCTTTTATAATATCTGGTGAGAAGTCTGCTGTAATTTTGTTAGGTTTGCCTTTATATGTAACTTGGCCTTTTTCCCTCACTGCATTTAATATTCTTTCTTTGTTTTGTGCACTTGGTGTTTTGATTATTATGTGACGGGAAGTATTTCTTTTATGGTCTAGTGTACTTGGAGTTCTATAGACTTCTTGTATGTGTATGGGCATCTCTTTCTTTAGGTTAGGGAAGTTTTCTTCTATAATTTTGTTGAAGATATTTATTGGCCCATTAAGTTGGGAATCTTTACTGTCATCTATACCTATTATCTTTAGGTTTGTTCTTCTCATTGTGTCCTGTGTTTCCTGGATGTTTTGTGTTAAGAACTTTTTGCATTTTGCATTTTCTTTGACAGTTCTGTCAATATTTTCTATGGTATCTTCTGCACCTGGGATTCTCTCTTCTATCTCTTGTATTCTGTGGGTGATGCTTGTGTCTATGACTCCTCATTTTTTCCTATGCTTTCTATCTTGAGGCTAGTCTCCCTTTGTGACTTCTTTATTGTTTCTACTTCCATTTTATGTCCCGGATGGCTTTGTTCAATTCCATCACCTGTTTGATTATGTTCTCTTGTAATTCTATAAGGGATTTTTGTGTTTCCTCTTTAAGGGCTTCTACCTGTTTAACTGTGTTCTCCTCAAATTCTTTGAGAGTATTATGTCCTTCTTAAAGTCCTGTATCATCATCATTAGAAGTGATTTTAAATCTGCATCTTGCTTTTCTTTTGATATGGGGAATTCAGGATTTTCTTGTGTGGGAGAACCAGGTTCTAATGATGCCAAGTACCGTTCGTTGCTGATGCTTATGTTCTTGTGTTTGCCTTTCACCATCTGGATCTCCTTAGTGCTACCTGCCCTGTCTCTGAGTGAAGCTTCTCTTTCCTATTTTCTTGGTTGTATCAGAACTGTGTGGGTTGTGTGTTACTACTGGGGTTAGAGCTGTGGCCCAAGATCTGCTCAGTGCTCAGGAGCAGCCAGGAAGCATCCAGTGCCCCAGGCCAGGAGTGACTTTTTGGGTCTTTGTGGGTCCCAGTTACTCTCTGTTTGGGGCAGGTATTGCTGTCTCCTTACCTAAGATATTGCCCGGGTTAGAGTTCCTGGGAGGCCTGCTTCCTCTGGGTTCTGTGAGATTGGGGGCAGAGCTGCGCCCAGAATCTGCTCAGTGCTCAGACTCCTAGTCTGCCAGGAGTAAGGAAGAAGTTCCTCACAATGAATAAATCTTACGGGAAGACTGTAATCTTTCATCCTCTTATGAGTGAAGATATGAAAAGTACTTTAATCTCAGTCAGTATGCTGCTTGTTTCTTATGCAGGAAGAATTGGGTTTGGCCTCTGCATGGCTCTTCATCCTCCTACCTCTCTGGTCTCTCAATACTATTCACTTTAATAACCTGAATGAAAAGTTTTATTTAGAAAATCAATATATATTTCATCACAATTGATAAGCTCTTCAAAATGCAGTTAAATATAAATTAATAAACAGTACACTTACTAGTATTTAAATAAGCAATAATTTATTTACCATGTTCTGATAAAATGAACAAAATATTAACATTGACATGAAAATAGCATAATGTGACCTTGATAATATTTCTATTTGCTTTTCTTTGGAACTCTCAGTAACACTTAAGGAGACCTTGATATGTACTGTCTCCTCCAGAATTCCCTTATCCATTATAGCTAACCTGTCAGTGTGCTTTTCGAGCTTCTCTACATACTACCTTTTACCCTTCAATTTCCTGAACCAAATAAATTGGTAGGACATATGGTGCATAAACAGGAGTAAAGAATACCCACAAAGCACATCATCAGTTTTGTGTATCTCCATTTGTTCACATGTTATTGTAAATATGTATTACCACAGGAGACATGTCATTACTTCTACTGTTGAAACTTGAATAGTGTCTCTTTCTGGTTGTTAGTTTTGATTGTTAAATTGCTTTGGTTGAGAAACAACTACAGTGTGAATGAGACTTACCTTTAGATGCACTTGTGAGAAAATAGCCAATGAGGACCAAAGAAGAGCATAGGATCTGCCCTTACGCTGGGCAGCATCATTTCATGAGATGGGGCTCGTGACTGAATAAAAAGTAAACAAAAATGCCAGCTGAACACTGAGTTTTTCCTTGCCCTAAATCTTTATCCATGCAGGAACAGGTATGAGCAACTAACCTCATTTTCCTGCTGCAACAGCCAAAAGCTACTGCTTTACCCACTCTTTCTTACATGAAAGTTTGTATTCTCAGACTGTGAACCAGAATACTCCTTTATTTTCAGACATCACTACTTGTCACGTAATTGATAGTCAAATGAAAGAAGTTATTAATAGACTAAAAAATAACTCTTCCATGTCAGTAGAAAAAATTCCCATTGAGTAAGATAAAAGGAAACAAAAATGATCAACACTACTGCTTACTTAATTGTTTTCATTGTCTTTGGCCATCCAGTATGCAATATATTTAAAAGGTTCTATAGTCACTCATTATCCTTCCTTTGAACACCATATTTTTATTTTTCCTTTTATTGAAAAATAGTTTTCCCTCATATAATGTATTCTGATTACAGATTCCCCTTCTTCTACTTCTCCCACCTCTCTTCCTCTCCCTTCAGATCTACCTTACTTCTGTCTCACATTTGAAAAAGAAAAGGATTCTAAAGAATAACATGAAAATTAAACATAAGAATAAGAAAAAAAGCCCAGCTCATAAAATATGACAAAACAAACAGAAGGAAAAGAGCCCAACAAAAGGAACAAGAAACAAAGAACTACTTTTTCACACATTTAGAAATCCCATACAAACAATAAGCTGGAAACCATAATATATATGCAAAGGACCTCTAGGATAAAAAGAGAAAAAAAGTATAAAAATAAAATTAACATGTAATAAAAAAGGAAAGTTTCTGACTACGTTATGAGACAAGAGACCTCCACCGATGTTCTTGAGTTTGCATTCTGTTGGCAAACTACTGCTGGGCCTGCACCTTACCCTCAAGGTAGTTTGTTTTCTAAGTAATATTTCTTTAGAGAAAAGTAAATTGTATTTGTAAGTGGCTATTAATTAGAGATTATGTCTAGCTCCGTGATGGACTGACCCCTGTATCTAGTCCTCTCACCTTTACAAGCTTCTCTGTTGCAGACCCTTGCAGACCCTATCCATGATGTCTCAGTCTCTGGGAATTCATACCTACATCAATCATATTGATTCCTGTGCCTTATTCTTTTGATGTTCTGGTTTTTAAGATCTTTCTATCTTCTCTTCCTCGGGGTTACCTCAGCTTCAAGGGGAGTTTTTTGATGGGGAAATACTGTTTAAGACTGAATGTTTCAAGTCCTCAAGTATCTATATATTGTCTAGGTCTGGGATCTATGATTTGGTATCATCTGTTACAGGATGAAGCTTCTTTGCAGATGGCTGAGAAACAAATAGATTTAAGACTACAGCAAATATTATTAAGAGTTCTTTTATTTCTCCTTTTTTTATTATTTTATTGATTTAATTTTAGAATACTAGTTTTTACCTTAGGTGCTTTAACCTTCTACTCCCAGGTTTTTGTTCACCCTAGTGCTCTTAGGTATAGGGTCCATCTTGCAGTGTGGGCCTTAAGACAAATTAAATATTGGTTGGTTATTCTCACAAGCTCTGTGCTATCATTGCACTAGCATGTCTCACAGACAGGAATCCTGTTCAAATCAAAGAAATGGGTATTTACATTTCTTTTTTGCTATTATACTATTATATAGAGTAGAGTTCCTTGCTGTACCAAAGATGCTAGTAACTAGTGAAAATTGGTCTATGGAGGGCCAGTTCTAGTTTTCCATGTTCAATGAGTTGTTTAGATGATTGTATTGAAAATTCTGCTTACATCTGTATCACATTTTCATATTATTTTCTGAAGTTAGGTCTTTTTATGTTTTGAATATTTGCTCTCTATCAGATGTGTAGTTGGTAAAAATCCTTTCCCATTTTAAAGGAAGATGCTTTATCAAATGACAGTGTCCTTTACTGTGCTGCTTTTTGATTTCCTGAGTTACCATTTATTTATTGTTTATCTTACTGCTTGTGTTAATTATTGAGGTCCATACTACTTTTACTGATTATGTAAAATAACACATTTATACTAATTTATGATACCATGGGCACTTATTTCTGATGTTTTAACTCTTGAGTCATGTATTTTATTTGATGTATAATGGGTCATCTGTAAATCAATACAATTTACCTATAAAATACTTAGTAAAGCAAGTGTAGTATTTAAAGAGTTTGGTAATGTAATGCCACAAATGAAAGAAAAAAACCATGAAAAATAAACTGTCATCAATGCTTGGAGTGTCAGAAACTTAGACTCATTATTCACTGGATAGTCTCAAAAACATAAATAATCACAGGTTTTTATTATATAATACTCAGAGGTTTTGTGGAAGAGTTTCAAGGTAAGAAAAGCAGTGGCACATATGTAAATCATTCTGAAATATGTGCCTAAAATTTCTATCATGTAGTTGTATTGAAATGGATTTCATTAAAATGTTTTCTTTTAGTATTACAGCTTATTTGATGAGCATTGATTGATGTCTACAACTAGACATTTCCAAGCAAGCATTAGAAAAATTTGGAGTGAAAATAAAATATCATTATTACCTTTATCTTGTGCACTTTATGCTATTTTTTTCTCCATGGCCTCATAAAACAAACAGATCATCTCAATAGAGAAAGTAAACAAATTCAGAGAATTTAAGTGCTTTTTCTCAGTTTTCTGTCATTAGAGGGAGACTTTAATTCAGTCTGCTTCAGTAAAAATCTTTTATTACTCTGTAAAGTAGTGACAGTTACAAAATAAATATTAGAAGAATGAGATTTTCCTTAGAATAACTTAATAGTTACATAAATTACTATATGCAATACCTTTCACCACAGAACTATTATAGTTGATTTAAAATGAAAAATCTATCTTTTTCTGCTTTCAGTTATCAATGAAAATGAGAATCTTAAGTAGTGACTATCTAGCAATCAATTATTTGAAATACTGCTATTTGTTTTGTTGATGCTCTGTACAAATGAGTATTTAGAAAGATTTGTATGTTCTCTTATTTATCTGAGCATAGTTATTACAAAATGTTATTGCTTCTCAATCCTAGTGCCAACAAATAAGGAACAGTTACTGAGTGCTGGTGTTCTTAATAAGACTTACACCAACAAACAGATCTTAGTAGGGTTGGAATACTGGTTTTGCCTGCAGGAAGTATTTAAAAGATAACTAGAAAATGAAGTCTGTCCTCTTGGTATCAGAATATCTACTCATCATATTTGTATAGAGAGAATTATTTTTGGACAACAGCAGTAGCTCCTATATTCAATGGCCATCATTCTTGTGCTATAAATGTGTGTAAATTAGTGTCAGGAAGGAAATGTAATGTCCTTCTCTCTATTCACTTTTCAACTATTTAAGAAAAGTAGCTATGAACAATGCAAAAATTTTCACACAATCATACCTCCCAGCAAATTTCTTAGTTCAATCTGACAGAATTACATTGCAGTTTATTTGTGTACTCTTAATGACTTTCCACTATTTGCAAAGGAGCATTATATTCCAGCTGTGAAGGCACTGACATTTCTATATCAAATAGTTGGTGGTTAGGAAAACAATCATGATTGAAACCAGGTGCACATCGTTATACTTAATATTGGGTGCTTTTCTCTTTAACATTCTTGTCTCTTAATGAGTCCACGAGTAACTCTTTTCTACTCACAAGTTTACAGTGACTTACATAAGGAAATTCCTGTTTGAGGCTCAATTAAAAACATACACACAAACACACACACACACACACACACACACACACACACACACACACACACACAC
>JANHMN010000009.1:39861934-39911019 GCA_030674055.1 Rhabdomys pumilio
CACACACACACACACACACACACACACACACACACACACACACACACCTGTCTGGGCTACCTACACAGAGTCCTAATTTCTTCCTTCTATCAAATGGGTTTCAGAGTTGAAGCTTAGGTAATTAAGAAAATAGTGTTACCCACTGAGCCACCTCACAAGTTGGCATCAAGAATTTTCAAAGATAAAAATGTCAAAACATGACACTAACAATTGAGAGCAAAACAGCTATATCTTCTGAACATTCTGTTCATGTAAAATGATTGAATAATTTCCTTACACTTGTAGAATATTAAAACTATTTTAATGTATTTTTAGTTACTAAAATGTTTAAAAGTATAGAAACAGTAATATTTCATTATATGTACTCTTAAAGTTTGTCATTTAATACTTAGTCTATTTTGATAAAAAACAGATAAAGGTACAAAAGTAGTTTAATATAAAAGAAGAAAAATAATTAAAATAGAATTGACAGAAACTATGAAAGTGCTTGAGTTAAAAGTAGGGTAGCATTCACTACATAAGAAATGCTTAGGTATTTTTGAATAAGATTTCATGAACAACAGGATCTAAGGAAATAACAGACTTTGTCTACAACAACAGTAACTATTAAGTGAAAAGGGGGCCTATAGAACAGAAGTAAATCTTCACCAGCTATATGTTAGAATGATCTTGAAAACTGTAAGCTGGAAATGGGACATAGAATAGCAGGAGGATAACTATAATGGTCAGGATTAAGTAAACACATTTGGGGAAATAGACTAAGAGGATGGGGAGATAAGAGGAGACTTGAAAGGGATAACCAAAATTAAAGAAAAAAAACTTGCAAATGTACTATTTTCTAATATAGTTAAGCATACTTAAAGATATGTTATTAAATAAAAATCTTCCATCAGATGTGGAATCTCTTCATCTGTGTGTTGTAGGTGAGAGAGGAATCAATGACCATCAAAACAACACAGGGAATTATTGTTGCTGTTGGTTGCTGCTATTGTTGAGACAAACACTTTTTTGCAGAACATAGAGAAATCAAGCTACAAATGAGTATTTGCTGCTTACTTTCATAGTTCTGGAAGGTACTATGTGAGATGCTGGTGATAAATGCCACAAAGACATTTATACCCAACTGTAGCTACAGTGATGTACAATACCAATCTAGTAGTCAAGATGTCCTCATTGATATAATAGTGGCATGTAGTTACTAGGGTAACCAATGGCTTTCTAATTGAGTTTAAGATCCATATCACAAAATGAATTAAGGACTGGTAAAATGTAAATCTGATCAAAAGCTTGTGGTTTTGTGATAGGATTGAGTTAGCCAGAGCCAGACTGACTCTATGATAGGCTGCAAACTGGTCATTTGGGAGACTAAGCCTAAGTTTCTGTTTCTGAGAAATTAAAACCTGGATCCAGGAACCTGTAGTCAGGCAACCACACCCATGGGCAGGCAATCTGAGAAAACCTTCTCATTTGGCTGGCAGTAAGAATAGGTAGCTAGAATGAATAAGCAATGCAACCTCCTGGGAAATCTCAAGACCCTTACCAATTGTAGAATTAGTCAGACCTTTAGAGACAGAGCTAACTAATCAAAGAAAAGGAAACATACCCCACCTTGGAATTTCTCTAACTGACAATAAAAGCTGATCCTGTGAGTCCACTGAAATTCTCTATTACCAAATGGGGAGACCCCTACATGAAGGAAATCAGCTGAATAAACACTCTTTGTTTTTGCATACTTCTTGAGTCTCGGGTATCATTCTTCAGCTGTTCTTCGACCAAACATTTGGAGATTATAGGTCCCAGGGGGAAAAATGCTGCTATTGTTTCTGTTTATGAACATGATAGCAAATTGCCTTCTAAATAATTTTGTTAGATCCAATATATTATTTTATTATTTTTTCTGTGAGCTGTAATCAAAGATTCTCTGTATGATGTGACAGAAATTCTTAACTAAAAAAAAGTGCTGAAATTAAGAGACTTTTCAGTGGTAGCTGAAGGAGGGAGATATTTTCCCTCAATGATAGCCAAAATCAATCTGTTTATGGTCAGGTTAATAACCCCACACAAATGTTCATGAATGAATCAACTGTTCATCTTAATGTTTGTGCTACTGGGAATCCTGCTCAGAAAATTTATTCCCATGCTTGTAAATTCAAAAGAGTATGCCTGAGTTCTCTTTTCTCAGATCCATACTTTGATGTCTTATTATAAACCATTATATTATATATACTATATAACTATATATTTATTATACATTATTCTATTGTTGAGTTTTTAATTAATTTGTGTATAATTAATTTTATGTATGGTAAGAGATATGGATCTGATTTCATTCTTCTACATGCAGCTATCCATTTTGACCAACATCATTTGTTGAAGATGTTGGTTTTTTCCTTTTTTTTTTTGCCTATGTTTATTTTTGACCACTCTGTTTAAAATCTCATGTCTTCAGGTGTGTAGACTTATTTCGAGGTCCTTAATTCTATTCCATTGAGCAGCATGCCTATTAGTATGTCAGAAAATAACTCTGGAGTTGTATATGATTTAAACTCCAAAATTAATGTGCAGAGGATGTTTTAGATTTAGCTATATATTTATACCCACAAGTTATATTTGTACTTTAAGGTGAATTGGTGATAGGAATTATATTTTCTTTTCATTGAAGAACTAATTTATATATTTGATGAAAGAAGATAGATATTAAAATGATGAAATCTTATCTCAAAATATTGAAGTTGTTTATTTCTTTTATAATTCTGAAAAATACTTTTCTCAGTGTAATATTTTTTGACTGGTAGGGTGACTTTTTTCATTTCAGTATTTACAAGCATAGCATTTCAGTATGATGAGTAAGCAAATTTTGGGGTCAAGAACTGTACTTAATAACATCATATGAATACTCATATTCTTCTCTGGTCTTCTGAATTTTTCTTTCTGTGTTGCTCTTTCTCTCTCTCCATATATATATATATATATATATATATATATATATATATATATATAATTAGATTGATGAGAATATGACTCAGGGAATTGCTTGCTGACAGGAACCTGATATAGATGTCTGCTCAGAGGATTGGCCAGAGCACAGGGACCCCAATGGAAGCGTTAAGGGAAGGACTGAGGAGCTGAAGCAGTTTGCAAACTCATAGGAAGAACAACAGTGTCAACCATATAGACACATCCAGAGCTCCCAAGGACTAAACCACCAATGAAAGAGTACACATGATGGGCCCCATGGCTCCAGCTGAATTTGTAACAGACGATGGCCTTATCTGGCATCAACTGGAGGAGAGACCTTTGGTCCTGTGAAGACTCGATGCCCCAGTGTAGAATGCCAGGGCAGGGAGACAAGAGTAGGTGGGTGGGTGGGGGAGTAACCTCATAGAAGCAGGAGTAGGGGGTATGGGATAGGGGAGTTACAAGGGGGAAAACAGGAAGGCAGACAACATTTGAAATGTAAATAAATAAAATAGCCAGTTAAAACAATCAGGTACCATGTCAAATGACTGTAACACTAACTTTGAGTTGGTGTGTTGAAATGAACATAGGACAGAGACAAACGCAGATGGATCATTGAAGAAGAAGCTCACTCACCAGCCAGCCTAATTAACTGAGGAGGTTCAAGTTTAATGAGAGATTTTGTTCCAAATCTTAAGGAAGGACCTATCAAGGAATGATACTTGACTTTGATAACAGTCCTTTATATACATGTAGACTAATGTGTATGCATAGAGGAGCATGCTATACACAGACTATCACAAACAGAAAGACTTGCATAGGTATAGAAGAAAAATATAAATATCCATTTCACATAGTACTAAAATGCATCTGTTGTCTCATAAGTTGTTATAAATCATGCTTTAGAATTAAAGTGAAAAAATAGATGTTATGACTGCACAATAAATTTTAAAGTTCCTATGGATTTATTGTTTCTGTAATTCCTAAGCCAATGAATTTTATTAAGACCAGAAGCTACTAACATTCCTTATGATAATAAGAATTATTAAATACACATGCCTACAAAAATTATTGAAATTTCACTGCAATGTTAGCTCTGTCTCTTTGGTACAAAGAAAATAAAATTTTCTTTTCTTCTACCCATGCTTTTTCTGGAGATGACCCTATATAGCAATGAAGGAATTGAGGATAAAGACTCCACTCTAAGATTGCTGTAGATGAGGGCAGGAAAATTTTTCTGCTGGCTGCAAACCAGACATTACCCACTGTTTACCATCTCTGGGGTGGGAAAATAGTACAAGTGTCCTTTCTTTTCAACAGAAGATCATCATTATTAGCTTGTTTCTATTATCCTTTGTTCAGCCAAATCCTAAGTGAAGTACTTCAAGGCCAATTCTGTTAAAATTTTTTTTTGTAGTCTGTTTATGAAGGTCAGCAAATCCACACTGCTATAATTTTCAAAACGACTGCTGAAATTTGTCAAAAAGTGTATGTGATTTCTTTTGACATCAGTTAGGATTTCAGAAACTCTTCACTAGAGAAGTTTCAAGTCTTGGGCAATTTTAGTCAGTTTGCTGAAATGCTGTGGTGGCCAAATTAAATGCAGAAATTCAAATTTCATGTGCTGACATCACTATACCAGTGTGTGACTCTTGTATGTCATAATATTTATAATAATTTATTTTCTAATTTTGACAGATAGTGAAACACAAATATTCATGTGCTGCTGCATTTAGGTAGCCCCAAAGGCCTAATCTTAAGTTTAGAAATAATATATTTTCTCATTTGTGGAAATCATGTTAGCATGGACATCATTGAGAAAAAGCAAAACTAAGCATGAAGTTAATATTTTCGTTTTACATTTATGCAATTGTAATATTTTTAAATAATTAAGAATGTCCTGATCCATATAATGAAATAGAAAAAGATCTTTTAGTTATCTCATGCATATGCAAAATCTGAACCATATTATTGAAAATTATAACAGAGAGTATAATAGTGGTTAATGTGCTACGTTAATTCAGAAATTTCAGTTAATAATCCAAAAGTGATACAATAACACCTACTTTTTTATTTATGTCTCATTTGTTATGGTTTTAAATTAAATGATCTAATTGGTTGTGTGTTTGTGTGTGTGCAAATGCACCTATATGCATGCATGTCATGTCCCACACATGAGACCAAGATGAAAATCTGCAGGATTCAGTTGATCCTTCCACTTAGTGGGTCCTGGTGCCAAGCATCTTTACCCACTGAACCAATCCATAGCACTGGCTCACAATTTATATTTTGATTTATGACATTTTTATTAACTGTAAAAATCACTACATATAATACAGAATCATCCTTTCTGGTCTGTGCTGGTGCCCTGCCTTGACCTTGGGTGCCAGGTTTACACCCAATCCCACAACACTTAGAGGAAGCTGGAATTCCATGAGCTCTAACACACCCAGAATCATAGATGAAGAGGCTGCAACACCAGCTCAAAATAGAGTAATTGGGGCCCCCCAGGGGTCCAGGAACCTCAGCCCAACCAGTAGCATGGGTTCTTTTTGGTCTGCATGGGTGCCAGGAGCAGACCTTGGGTACCAACACTGCACCCAGTCCCACAACACCCAGAGGAAGTTGGACTCCCAGGAGCTCTAACACACCCAGGAATACAGAATCATAGGCTCACAGGCTCTCAGGAGCTTGGTCACACCAGGATTTCAGGATACCAGACGTAGCCTGAGTTCCAGAAACTCTTACACTCAGCATCTCAAGATCACAAGATCACAGAGACAGCTGATCTCTGAGGAGTTCTGACACAATCAAGATAACAAGAAACACAGGCTTCAGTCAGAGACAGTGAGTGCAAGTAGCACTAGAGATAATTAGATGGCAAAAGGCAAGCACAAGAATGTAAGCAACAGAAACCAAGTGTCAATCAAACCCAACTGTCAAAGAAAATGTGGAATGTAAAAAGCTCCTAACCCAAGAAATCCAGGAAATCCAGGACACAATGAGAAGACCAAACCTCAGGATAATAGGTATAGAAGAGAGTTAAGATTCCCAACTTAAAGCATCAGTAAATATCTTCAACAAAATTATAGAAGAAAACTTCCCTAACCTAAAGTAAGAGATGCTTATGAACCTACAAGAAGCCTACAGAACTCCAAATAGACTAGACCAGAAAAGAAGTTCCTTCCATCAAATAATAATCAAAACACCGAATGCACAAAACAAAGAAAGAATATTAAGTAATGGAAAAAGGTCAAGTTACTTATAAAGGCAGAGCTATTAGAATTACACCAGACTTCTCACCAGAGAATATAAAAGCCAGAAGGTCCTGGACAGATGTCAGATAGACCCTAAGAAAACACAAATGCCATTCCAGGCTACTATACAAAGCAAAACTTTCAATTACTATAGATGGAGAAACCAAGATATTCCATGACAAACAAAATTTATATATCTTTCCATAAATCCAGCCCTACAAAGGATAATAGAGGGAAAACTCCAACACAAGGAGTAAAATTACATCTTAGATAAAGCAAGAAAGTAATCTTCTTCCAACAAACCCCAAAGAAGATAGCGACACAAAGATAATTTCACGTCTAATAACAAAAATAACAGGAAGCAACAATCACTGTTCCTTAATATGTCTTAACATCAATGGTCTCAATTCCCCAATAAAAAGACATAGACTAATGGACTGGATGCATAAAGAGGACCCAGCATTTTGCTGCATACAGGAAATGCTCCGGAGTGACAAAGATAGATATTACCTCAGAGTAAAAGGCTGGAAAACAATTTTCCAAGCAAATGGTTCCAAGTTGGTGTAGCCATTCTAATATTGAATAAAATTGACTTTCAACCAAAAGTTATCAAAAAAAGTAATAAGGATGAGCACTTCAAAGAAAAAAATCTACTAAGATGAAATCTCAGTTCTGAACATCTATGCTCCAAATGCAAGGACACCTATGTTCATAAAAGAGACTTTACTAAAGCTCAAAGCACACATTGCACCTCACACAATAATAGTGTGAGGCTTCAACACTCCACTTTCAGCAATGGACAGATCATGAAAACAGAAACTAAACAGACATGCAGTGAAACTAAGAGAAGTTATGAACCAAATTGATATAACAGACATCTGTAGAATATTTCATCCTAAAACAAAAGAATATACCTACTTCTCAGCACCTCACAGTACCTTCTCTAAAATTGACCATATAATAGGTCAAAAAATAGGCCTAAACAGATACAAGAAATTGAAATAATTCCATGCATTTTATCAGATCACCACAGACTAAGGCTGGTCTTTAATAATAACAAAAACAATGGAAAACCCACACTCATGTGGAAACTGAACAATGCTCTACTCAATGATAACTTGGTCAAGGAAGAAATAAAGAAAGAAATTAAAGACTTTTTAGAATTTAGTGAAAAGTAAGGCACATCATACAAAAAGTTTTGGGACACAATGAAAGCAGTGCTAAGAGGAAAACTTAATGCTCTAAGAGCCTACAAAAAAAATGGAAAGAGTATACTCTAGCAACTTGACAAAACACCTGAAAGCTCTAGAACAAAAGGAAGCAAATACACCCAAGAAGAATAGAAGGCAGGAAATAATCAAACTCAGGGCTGAAATCAACCAAGTAAAAACAAAAGGAACTATACAAAATATCAACAAAACGAGTAGTTGTTTCTTTGGGAAAATCAACAAGATAGATAAACTCTTAGCAAGACTAACCAGAGGGCACAAAGATGGTATTCAAATTAATAAAATAAGAAATGAAAAGAGAGACATAACAACACAAGCTGAGGAAATTCAAAAAATTATCAGATACTACTACAAAAGCTTATACTCAACTGGAAAATTTGGATGAAATGGATGATCAAATAACCCTATTTAAAAAGGAGGTTCAGAGTTAAAGAATTCTCAACTGAGGAATCTGAAATGGCTGAGGAACACTTAAATGTAAATCAAAACAACTGGAAAGGATGTGAAGAAAGAGGAACACTCCTTCATTGTTTGTCTGATTGTAAACTGGTACAACCAGTATGGAAAACAGTCTGGTGGTTCCTCAGAAAATTGGACATAGTATTACCTCAGGATCCAGCTATACCACTCCTGGGTATATACTCGATAGATGCTCCAACATAAAACGAGGACACATGCTCCACTATGTTCATAGCAACCATATTTAGTTGAGTCAGTTTTAAGTCAGGACAGTGAGTGCAGTACAGTGGAACTGAGCTTATTCATGAGTACATGAAGTTCACTGGAGTTCAGCAGAGGCAGTTGAAGCCAGAGAATAAGAAGGAACCAGACGACTAGAACAAATTCCCAGTTAGTTTGAATCCAAGCAGAGTAATTCAGTGAGAAGCTGAGATACGCCAGATAGAATCAGTCAGACTAGAGAAGAGTTTGAGCCAGAGTTGGACCAGTCAGCAAGAGATCAGAAAGAACTAGAAAGGTTGAGCTTATCTACCATTAAGCTTCTAAAACAGCAGTTATTTCTGGGGAATAAAAGGTACATTTACAGAACTGGATATAAAAAACAAACAAACAAAAAGAAAGAAAGAAAGCAATGTGATTTTTTGTATGGAAGTATGATTTCTCAACCTGAGGAGACAGAGTAAAAAATATTTACTCCTGTCTATAAAACAACACATTCAAACATATTTTTGAAAAAAGTTTATTTCTCAGAATAAAAATAAGATCATCTATAAAAGTTTTAATAACACAACATGATTGACTAATGTATTTTGGGGGAATAATAATTATTATTCACTTATTTTTAATAATGATAACATTACTTTTTTCTTTAACCTGTAATTTTGTTATTAGTGCTATTGAATATCTTCATAGTAGTATACATATATTCTTCTGTAGTCTTAATGTGCATCAAGAGTTATTTTTCCTTGAGAATACAAAAGTCATTTACATTTTATGAATAGTGTGATGCCCATAAATTATTAAAATAATCAAAACTTTTAAAAAAATCTAAGAAAGAGAATTACAGACATTTTATATCCATCTACATAGAAATAGCTCGGTGAAGCCTACAAAAAATTACTTGCTGACTAACACGTAATTATTGTTTAATTTACTATATAGTATTTTAAATTGACTCATGTCTTATAAAAGTGGTAAAGTAATATTTCAACATTTCTTACTTTTACCATATTCATACTCTGTACGTGATTTTTTAAAAAACATTTAAAAACTTAGTAGAGCTTTTAAAACTCTACTAAGATTTCAATCAGAAAGCAACTGTCTTAGGGTTTTACTGCTGTGAACAGACACCATGACCAAGGCAATTCTTTTACAAACATTTAATTGGTGCTGACTTATAGGTTTAGGCCATTAATATCACAGGGTAGCATGGCAGCATCCAGGCAGGCATGGTGCAGGAGGAGCTGAGAATTCTACATCTTCCTCTGAAGGGCACTAGAAGAAAACTGACTTCCAGACAACTAATTCGAGCCCAAGCCCACAGTGACAGAATTCCTCCAATAATGTCAAACTTCCTCCAACAACGCCACACCTATTTCAACAAGGCAGTGCCTTCAAATAGTGCTACTCCCTGGGCCAAGCATACACAAACCATCAAGCAACCAACATTGTTAAATCTTGCTGCCTGTGCCTGACCTTACCTGCTCTTGGGAGTTGGAGGTGATTAGGCACAGAATCAATGACACACTGTCAGGGAACAGGTGAGAAACTCCACAACAAGCTCAACTGAATGCTGCTGCACACTCCTTTAATAACCTCCACCTGTGCCCTATTGGTCCCAAGAAATCATCTCTTCTAAACAGTAGTTCCCAATTGACTGGCCTTGTCTATGTCAGCAATCCTTGCTCTCTCAGGAAGTCTTCAATTAAGTCAGATTTGGTGCTGGAGGTCCCTAAAGTTATATCTCTTGATTTGACGTTAGACAAGACTAAAGTCTATTCTGCATAGGAAGGAGCTTTAGCATTAGGAGACCTCAAAGCCTGCATATACGGTGATAGACTTCCTCCAACAAGGCCACAACTACTCCAACAAAGCCAAAACTCCTAATAGTGACACTTTCCACAGGTCAAGCTTTTTCAAACCACCAAAATATTAGACACATCAAACAATCTTCCAACTTCCCACCTTGCCACACCCCATCTGGCCACCTGAAGCAGTAGCCCTGAGATTAAGAACATAGGAGAACTTCCCGTGCCCCTTGCAGACTGTAACACTTGAGAATGCAGGTCCTGCAATTTCACTGGGCAGCACAGTAGATCTGGCTTTCTTGGCATGGGTGCAGATGGTTTGGTTGCAAGGGCATGAAAATGAGAGTACTCAACCTGCCCCTTGCTGGCAGGACCATTGGATAAGATAGCCAGGGCAGTGCTGGAGAGCTAGCCTTGGATTTCTGGGTGCAGGAGAGCTGGTGGGCTTAGCAACTCAGGTACCACCCAGGCCCAGGTACTATGCTTTGAAATTGGGCCATCCTAATATCTACCCCATCTGTGATCTGCTGGAGTGTGTAAGATGTCGGGTCTTGCAGATCCAAAGCTGCAGCTTCAAAGAGATGTTTTCTATGCTTTGTTTTCTTTTTTCTTTTTCTTTTCTTTCCTTTTCTCTTCTATTCTTTGTTTCTTTTGTTTTCCTTTTCTTTCTTTCTTTCTTTCTTTCTTTCTTTCTTTCTTTCTTTCTTTCCTTCCTTCTTTCTTTCCTTCCTTCTTTCTTCCTTTCTTTCTTTTTTGAGGGAGTTGGCAAAGGTAGAGAGACACTGTAGGAAGGGACTGGAAGATGTGTGAGACTGAGATACATGAGGTAGAACACATAAAAAATCAATAAAAAGTTAAAAAATAAAACCTAATTACCTAAACAAGCACCACTACAACTTTGATATTTAGAGAATTAATGTAGTCATTGAATGAGACAGTACAATATTAGGTCATTGAGATGAAATTTTAGGTTATATTCAACTCATTTGTAATTTATTAGGAATCTTCTACATACCACATTTTGAATTCAAGGAATCTGTATATTGTCTATGTAAACATTATGCTGTTAAGAAATAAGGTCCTGGCTTTATGTGCAGGTCCTTGATCCACTTGGACTTGACCTTTGTAAAAAGAGATAAGAATAAATCAATTTGCATTCTTCTACATGCTGATCTCCAGTTGATCCAGCACCATTTGTTAAAAATGTTGTCTTTTTTAAAAAATGTATGGTTTTATCTCCTTTGTCAAAGATCAAGTGACCACTGGTGTGTGGGTTCATTTCTGGGTCTTCAATTCTATTCCATTGATCTTCTTGCCTGTCCCTGTACCAGTACCATACAGTTTTTTTCACTATTGCTCTGTAATACAGCTTAAGGTCAGGGATGTTGTTTCCCTCAGAAGTTCTTTTATTGTTGAAAATAGTTTTTGCTATTCTGGATTTTTTCTTATTCCAAATGAATTTGTAAATTGCTCTTTATAATTCTATGAAGAAATGAGTTGGAATTTTGATTCAAATTACATTGAATCTTTAGATTGCTTTTGGCAAGATGGTCATTTTTACTATATTAATACTGCCAATCCATGAGCATTGGAGATCTTTCCATCTTCTGAGATTTTTATCAATTTCTTTCTCCAGAGACTTGAAGTTTTTGTCATACAGAACTTTTACTTACTTGGTTAGATTAACACCAAGGTATTTTGTATTATTTACGACTGCTGTGATGGGTGTCATTTCCCTAATTTCTGTCTCAGCCTGTTTATCCTTTAAGTAGAGGAAGGCTACTGATTTGTTTGAGTTAATTTTATATCCAGACACTTTTCTGAAGTTGTTTATCAGATTTAGGAGTTCTCTGGTGGAATTTTTGGGGTCACTTATGTATACTATCATATCATCTGCAAATAGTGATATCTTAACTTCTTCCTCACCAATTTGTATCCCTTTGAGCTTCTCACTGTCTAATTGCTCTGGATAAGACTTTGAGTAATATATTAAATAGGCAGGGAGAGAGTGGGCAGCCTTGTCTAGTCTCTGAATTTAGTGGGACTGCTACAAGTTTCTCCCCATTTAGTTTGATGTTGGCTACTGGTTTGCTGTATATTGCTTTTACTATGTTTAGTTATGTGTCTTGAATTCTTGATTATTCCAAGGCTTTTAGCATGAAGGTGTGATAAAACCAGACACACTGAAACTAATAGAAGAGAAAGTGGGAAAGAGCCTTGAACACCTGGTCACAGGGGAAATTTTTCTGAACAGAACATTAATGCCTTATGTTCTAAGATCAATAATTATCAAATGTGACCTTATAAAGTTGCAAAGCTTTTGTAAGGCAAGGAACACTGTCAATAGGATAAAACAGCAACCAACAGATTGAAATAAGATCTTTACCAATCTTACATCCAATAGAGGGCTAATATCAAATATATACAAAGAGCTCAAGAAATTAGAGAATCAAATACCCCTATTAAAAATGGTGTACAGACCTAAGCAAAAAGTTCTCAAGTGAGGAATATCAAATGGTAGAAAAGCACCTAAAGAAATGTTCAGTATCCTTAGTCATCAGGTAAATGCAAATCAAAACAACCCTGAGATTCCACCTCACACTAGTCAGAATGGCTAAGATCAAAATCTCATGTGATAGCAGATGCTAGCAAGGATGTGGAGAAAGAGGTACACTCCTCCATTGTTGGTGGGATTGTAAGCTTGTATAACCACTCTGGAAATCAGTCTGGTGGTTTCTCAGAAAACTGGACATAGTACTGCCTGAGGACTCAGCTATACCACCCCTAGGCATAGATGCTCCAACCTATAACAAGAACACATGCTTTACTATGTACATAGCAGCCGTATTTATAATAAGCAGAAGCTGGAAAGAGCCCAGTTGTTCTTCAACAGAGAAATGGATACAGGAAACATGGTACATTTACACAATGAAGTATTACTCATCTGTTAAAAACAATGACTTCGTAAAATTCTTAGGCAAATGAACAGAACTAGAAAATATCATCCCGAGTGAGGTAACCCAATCACAAAAGAATAAACATGGTATGCACTCACTGATAAGTGGATATTAGCCCCAAATCTCAGAATACCCAAGATACAATTCATAGATCACTTGAAACTCAAGAAGAAAGACTAAAGTGTGGATGCTTCAGTCCTTTTTAGAAGGGGAATCCAAATACTCACATTAGTAAATACAGAGACAAAATGTGGAACAGTGACTAAATCAAAGGCAATCCAGAGACTTCCTCTACTGGGAATCCAGTAGTTTCTGGGGACATTGAGAAGCATTCTCTTTACATCATTATAATTTTATATTTGATGCCATCATCATGGTTATTGTTGATTTTTAAATAACCGTTACCCTTTATGACACATACTACATTATCTCTGAAAGCTGAAAATTTACTGCTGCTGGGCTCCTTGAAATGTTAATTTAGATTTCAGTCACCATGATTGACAATAAGAAGGGGTTTTGGAGGGCTGAATTACTGTGATTACAATTGGCTAGAAATTATGTAAATTTATATTAAAGTGGAGGAAAAAAATTAAGCTGAACTTGATTTACCCTCGTGTCATTCATGACATAACCTACAGTATAAACAAAATGGCAGTAGAATAATAGTTAAATCTAAATGTAAGCATTATGGACATGTAGAATGTCTGTTCACTGAACATTTTTATTGTAGCAGGTTGGTATTAAGCAGAGAAGAGTGAAATCTTATTTTTGAATGGCTTATAATTTAAAAATAAGGTCAGGCTAATATTTTAGCTAATATTTTGAAGATTTAACGTATATGGAGAGAATTACATACCTTTTATTTAGATTTCTAAATATATTCTTTTCCTTTTGACTTATTCATAAAAATCTATTGGTTCCCATAGTTGAATATTGCTATAATCCCACCTGCAACAATACCCTCAATGTATCAGTTAATGATATTTTTACATTTAGATCTTTATTTTGAGGTAAGGTTTTCTAAAGTGAACTTCACTGAATTGTCAAGACTAAAGTCATACTTCCCTTCACTAGTATCTACCATACTTTATTTTTTTTATTCAGGTGACACAAGGAAGGACAGACAGAACACAGCAGTTAAACTAATAGAATTAATATTTATTTTCTTTGGTCCCAATAATTAAAGGCCATATTCTTATTAATGGATTAAAAGATAAACTATATATATGTGAGTATGGTGTCACTATGCTGGTTAATATTAATGAAACTGTAAAACCTTTGAAGCTACATTTATGAAAAGATATAATACCTTTCAAAACTCATTTACAAAGTTAAAATAAAAAGTCATGGGATTTTGGAATTTGTATAATTTACTTTCTATGATACACCCAGTTTATATAAAATGAATACGTATATGTTTGCTGCAAATATAAATATAATTTCAAGGAACATGAAGTGATACTCTTTGGGAAGGTTTTGAACCTTCAGTCTTGAAGTTTAGTAGCTTAGCTCCGCTTCCTTTCCCTATATTTTTTATTATTATTCTCTTTTATTTCAATTAAAATGTGACTTGTTGCTTCTACAAACCCAAATAAAGTCTTCCTCATTTAAGTTTGATATTGAGGTATATGTTTACAATAACTCATAGATTCAAGTCTGAAAAATCATAACTCTGATGTTTTAATATTGCCTATCAACTTGAAGGTAGTTAGAAATATCTAGAAGCCAAATAATTATGTTTCTGGGAAAATATCTAGACTCAGATAATCTATGAGGAATTATCTAGATTACATTAATTAAGTTGAAAAGATTCCCTTAATTTTGGGCTTCATCTTTCCATGGAATGAGTACTGGTTTTAATAAAAAGGAAAAAAAGAAACAGAAATGATAGTAAGAATTATGTTTTGTCCATAAGTGGAAAGAATGTGGCCAGCTATCTCCAACTACTCAAGTTTGCATTTCTGGTCCTCTGCTTGTACTAAAATACTAGGAATACTAATGTAATGAACCATTAGTTTTATGCTACTTGGGTATTTAACCCAGGGATTTATACATATTAGACAAGTACATTTTGAACTGAGACTCAGGTTTATGTCTTGTGACTAATTTCTAAATAAACTACTGACATACAATAATTAGATTGACTAAATTTTAGAAATTATTCCAGCATAGGTTCTTACAGAAAATATTGCTCTTGAGATATGATTAGGAGAGTGGCTTAAAATACCTGCAAAGAAGGAAGAAAGGTCTTGTCTTGGTCAGAAAATGAGGAAAAAGAAGAGAAATGACACCCTACTTTCAACTATTTGTTTTATTACAGGCCAAATGGACCACAAATATGCAAGCATTAATCAGTGATGAAAATGGAAATGAGTATGCATGCAATGCCTTCCACTCTTTTATTTGGAACATCTAGGCAAGTTGTTCAGATATAAATTATGACAGAATACATCAGGTGACCTACACTTGCATTGAGGTATCTTGCAGGATATTTATGTCTTCTTGTAGTAAAAGTAACATTGTTAAGGGAAATTTGTAGGCACATCAAAAGGCCCTCTCTAACCTCATTGAAGCGATATACAAAGTGTCCAGACAGGGCACAATTAAGATCATTTATCTCTTTATGCTCATCTTGCCATGATCCCTTTTTCTTTTGTATTAGCCCTAAGGTTATTCAGATTGCCTTTGTTCCTAAGTGTAAATCAGAATCTCTGAGCAATTAGTTGCTGGCACACCAATGTGATTTCAGAGCTGTGCTATTATTTTTGAATCTACTCATGTGGAAATCCACCTGGTACACTCATGAAGATGAAAGGGCTTTCTAAGCTGTGATTTGTTCCAAGATACACTGCTACCAGATACCATCATTGTCATTGTCCTCGCCTTTGGAGTACTATGCAGTCCTGTCCTTCTGTGAGTTCACATACTTTCATCCTCTTCAGGTCATTTACTTTTACTTGCCTCCCATGGGTGCTGAGTTATCTCAGCAAAACTTTAAATTCTTTCTTGCTTTCATGTGTTATAAAATTTTATTCCACTGAAAAACTGTTAGAAGTAGAGTGTTTCTAACTCTAGGCATTTTCCAACCTCAGACAGAGGATACGACTCATTGCCCCAACCTTGCCCCTTCTCACTTTCGTAGTTCTTTTAGTCTTCCCTTGTGGCTTGAGGTGTAATAGGAAAATAAGCTCAGTTGTGAGCAATCATTCTAGCCTTGTGGCTAAGTAATATTTTTCATCATCAGTGCAGAACTATCTGATATTCAGGCACTGACATTAACTAAATGTATAGTTTTGGAAAGTTTTCAAAATGCAACATACACTGTTTCTTTTATCTTATAGTGATTATAACTCTAGAATATCATTGATACATTTATCATAAAGGCAGCATTGAGAATATTGGGTTGGAGGGATGGTTCTAAGCTTGCTGCCAAGGCTGATGACCTACATTTGGTCCCCATTAAGCACTGATTCTCACGAGCTGAACACTAAGCTCTGAATCTTATACCACATGTAAATAAATAAGCATTGTAATTATATGTGTGTGTGTGCATGCATGTGTGTGTGTGTGTGTGTGTGTGTGTGTGTGTATGTGTGTGTATAGAGTATATCTACTATATATTATAGCACATACAAATAAATTTTAAGAGCATATACATATCCTGGTTCCAGATAACCCAAATCATCCTCAGCTCCTAGAAGAGGACCAATTTCATTCCAAGTGAACATCACAAATGTGTGGCTCTGGGATCCATCAAGGGAAGATCCTCATTGGTAGAAAACAGTGTAGAGTGGTAGTTTAGGGAAAGACTTGATGAGAAAGAACAGAAATATTTATTAAAGTGTCACTCAAAGTGATGAGAATCAAGCAAATTAATATCAGTAGTTTCTAGATGAAAACAAAACAATCGACTCTTTCTTTCCAAGAACTATTCCTTCTTTATATCATAGCCAAAGTCAGCTCAGCTGCATAATCTAGTTTTACATGCATGTTTGCACTGCCTTGTTTATTTCAACCTTTTCACTCTTTACTCCTTCCACCTCTGTCTCTCTGTCTCTGTCTCTGTCTCTGTCTCTGTCTCTGTCTCTCTCTCTCTCTCTGTGTGTGTGTGTGTTTGTGTGTGTCTGTGTATGTGAATGTGCATGTGCATGTGTGTGTGTGCCTGCCTCTCTCCTTTACCTTTACTGAAGAACATAGCTTGACCTTTTTATTTTTTTCAAGTCTCATCAGCACTGTCTCCAGAGATAAGACTGGAACACATTAGCCAATTGCATATTAATATCTTTACATTTAGGCAAAATATCCTGCTTAGTAGGTGGAAGAAAATAATCATGGTGAAGGGGTCAGAGGAAAGGAGGGATTTGGGTGAAAAAGGAGGCAGGGAAGGGAAAAATGTAACAGGATCAGGTATGAGGCAGGCACAGGAGCCCAGAAGACCAGCAGGCTGAATGGAAGTATGCAGCCTCAGAAGGTGGGAAGGAGGCCCTCTAGAAAAGACCAGAGACCTGAAAGGTGAGTGACTAAGGTCAATGGGAGTGACCTTAAATGAATTGCCCAACAGTGGGGAAAAGGAACTCGAAGAGTCCATCTTCAGTAGACTGACAGGGCCTCAAGAGGAAAAATGGTGTTACCATATGTATTAGTCAGTGTTCTCTAGAGACACAGAACTTATGGGTAGTCTCTAAATAGTAAGAGAATTTGTTGATGACTTACAGTCTGTAGTCCAACTTTCTAACAATGCTCAGCAGCAGCTGTGAATGAAAGTACAAGGACTAAATAGTTGCTCAGTCCCACAAGGCAAGCAGGCAAAAAAGAGCAAGTCTTCTTTCTTCCAATATCCATATATAGGTCTCCAGCAGAAGGTGTGGCCCATATTAAAGGTGTGTACAAGCACTCCTGGATTTGGATTAAAGATGTGTACTGCCTTGCCTGGGTCTAAGCTTTTCATAGCCACTATGCCTCAAGGTTAGGATCACAGGTGAGCCTTCCAATTCTGGATTGTAGTTCATTCCAGATATAGTCAAGTTGACAACCAGAAATACCACACCATCCCACAGTCCAAGTCTTTGACCCCAAGAACTGTAGGGACAAAATGAGAGAGGAAACTGAGGGAAAGGTGGTCCGGTGACTGGTCCAACTGCGAATCCACCTCATGATGAGACACCACAGCCTGACACTATTACTAATGCTATGATATGTTTACAGACACTATTACTAATGCTCTGATGGGCTTAGTCTTGCATGGCTCTCTTGTGAGGGGCCCAATCAGCAGCTGACTGAGACAGATACAGATACTTACACCCACTGGATTGAAGTCAGCACCTACGATTGAATTAGGGGAAGGATAGAAGAAACTGAAGAGCAGGGTGATCCCATATTGAGAACAGCACTCTCAACTAACCTAACCAGGACCCTTGAGAAGCCCCAGACAGTGAGTCACCAAACAGGCAGCATACATGAGCTGGTTTAAGGCCCCCAAGCACATATGTAGCAGAAGTCAGCTTAGTCTGGCCTCAGTGGGAGAAGATGCATTCAACCTTTGAGGCCCCAGGGAGGAGGAAGGGGCTAAGGAACTGTGGGAGGGGGGACTAGGAGGTTCGGCAATGACTGGATTTTAAAAAAGGAAGATAAAAAAGAAAAAGAAGTAAAAAGAATATCAATATTAAAATATCATTCGCGAAAATACTTAAAGATTTAAATATATAATGACATCATTTCCTCTTCTCATTCCTTCATTCAACTCTCCCCATTCACTCCTCCTTCCTTTCTTTCAAATTCATAACCTATTTTCCTCTAGTAATATATTATATATATATATATACATATACATACACACACACACATATATATATATACATATACATATACATATACATATACATACACACACACACATATATATATATATACATATATATATGTATATATATATTTGGATATATAATTTTTAAACAAATATAGCCTATTTAATTTTTAACAAATTACATGTATATAAATTATCTTCCAGCTGAACACTGGTATTTGAATATTTGAATAACCAACAAGGGGGTCTCTTCCCTTGGAAGACCATTTTTCCTGCTCTCAAAATTCTTCAATTGTCTTTAGTTCTTTTTCTAGGCTTGAGACCACTTGAGCATTATCTCCCTTTCATATTAGCATGTCCATTGGTGTCATTAATATTCAGATTATATTTAGGCATCCATGGTGAAAATACTGCATTAGTGTAGCCTACCTAACATTTCTAGAAGATAATCTCATAGCAACTTCCTTGTTTTCATGGCTCTTATAATCTTTTTATCTCCTCTTCTACATTGATTTCTAGAAATTAGATGGTGAAATTGTTGTAAATGTATTGATTTTGTCTGAGAATCACAATACCTATTGTTTCTCTATTACCATAGGTATTGTCTTTTTATAATGGCTTACTACACAAAGAAATTTCTTTGATGAGGCATAAGAACCATACTTTCTTTGTAAGTAGAATGATAAATACCTTATGCTGGTTGAGTAGAATGGTAGTTTTAAGTTTTCCAGGACTCAAGACTTCATAATAGTTGATTAGGTTCAGTGTCAGAGATTGTTTTTCCCTTTTGGAATTGGCCTTAAGATCAATTAGGGAGCTGTTGGATACCATTATGCTATGTGTCTCACTATTTTACCTTTGAGATTATCACGAGATACTGCTCATTGTGGTTCATTGGAACGGACCTTTTAGAAATATCTTTTGCTTCCCTCTCTTGTAATCATGAATGGTCCCTTCTGGTAACTTGAAAATTAGTTCTCAGAGATGAGTTTAGATCAGACTCAGAATTATGTTCTCTGGCTTCTCTGTTCAATGATTATGAAGTGTTCAGCAATATGAACTTATTTTTTCTAACTTCTTAGAGAACATTTTGAGAGTCTCTTGGTTAGTCTTGACCAAAAAATTCAAAATAAAGTCTCTCATGCCTGGTGTTGATATTTTTGTTAGATAATTTTATACCTCTTGGGGAAGCACTATCAACCCAGATGGAAATATTTTATTTAAATATATCTGCACATATAGAATTATATTTATTATATGTAATTTGGGGTAATCATAAAGTGATTCCACATAACTTTTCAGATATGCTTACTGTTATTTTATGCACCTTACTCATTCTTTAATATTTACTGCTTCCTGCTACCTAAAGTTCTCCTGTGTTCCCCATTTTCCTTTTCAAATGGATTGTAGTCTGCTTTTTTCATCTCTGTCCTCCAGTTCCATAGTCCCCACTTACTTTCCTTGTTTCTGCAGTTATATACTCACATAAAAAGGCTAGGAGTTGGGAACTGTAGAAGAGTAAGGGCATGTAAATTTTTTCGTTCTTGATCTGAGCTACCCTTTGCAGGAGGATATTTCCTACTTTAATCTATTTACCCGACTACAGATAAAAGGAATGACATATAAAATGTTTTATTCAATGTATTATCTAAATCCAGATAAGCCAAAGACTGAAAGAAAAATCAAAACAGTGTTCACAGAAAAACTTTGAATTAAATTTTTAAAGGAAAAATATATTTACACATAAGTCCAATGTTAATAGGACATCATTTATGATGAAAATTATCTATGACAGCATTGATAATATATAAGTTGACATTATTTTATGACTCAGAGAAAGAAAAAGTTTAAATGATTACTCAGAATAGTCTTATCAGATAAAAATTATTGTTCAGTGTACCATCACTTGAGGGTATGTGTGGCAGAACTTTCCACCAATGGATAAAGATTTCAAGGGACTAATCACGGGACTAGAAGGAGGTGGGACTTCCAGGTCAGAGAGAGAAAGATGTGAGGCAGGAGAAAATTACTGACTTTTGAACTGGAGAGAGCATGAAGGCACAATGTGGCTATCTACAGGACCCTTGTGGTGGATTCGTCAGGACCAGCCACCCAAGGATTTATAACTTAGAATGGCTTACAAAATAAGGATGCTAGTTCCTGCGCCCAGCAATAGTGTTACCTGTTGATTCTAAACTAAGATTGTGTGGAATTTTCTTTCATGTGGAGACTCAATTGGGTTCCAGAGAAACGTACGGTGGCAGGGTGCCCCAGACAGCCACAGGAATTTGGAAGTGTGGAACTTGCATGGCCGTGGCCCGTCATGAGAACTTAGAGAGCAGAGCTGGGTGGAATTTGCTGGGCTGAAAAAATGCCAGCCTATCCACTGGAGCCATGCCGACATTAACATGGGATGAAACTTTAAAATATTTCACGCAACAGGTATGCACAGTGAAAAATTGATGGGAAAGCAGATATTGTTATGATTCTTTCTTAATCACAGAATCATAAGACTATAAAGATTACAAGAATCGTGAAAATATCACAAAGTGTATAATTTGAAAATTCTGCAACTTACATCAATTAAAATTACTTACATTAATATAATTTTACGTGGAGTTATGTGACTTGGTAGAATTTACTTCTGTGTTGGTAGAGGCCTAAAGTAAAGATCAACAAACAACTAATCCTTGACAATGTAAATGACAATAAACACCTAATTACTACTCTTTGTTTTTTGTGCACAACTGTGAGTATTTACTATTAATCTATCTTTAAACTTTGCCTTTACTTAGAAAACTGGGAGGAAAAGTACAGATTTTATTAAAAGTATTGTTGTAGTGTGTGTGTGTGTGTGTGTGTGTGTGTGTGTGTGTGTGTGTGTTGAGAGAGAGAGAGAGAGAGAGAGAGACAGAGAGAGACAGAGAGAGACAGAGACAGAGAGAGAGACAGAGAAAGAGACAGAGAGAAAGAGAGACAGAGAGACAGAGAAATGGAAACAGAGAAACAAAGGCAGAAACAGAAGCAGACCAATAGACAGAGACAGAATGTGTGTACTCACACACAAATTCCATAGCATATTAGAAAAAAAAATCAAAGGACAACTTGTAGGAGTTTGTTCTCTCCTTCTCCCTTGTGAGTTTGCAAGTCCATCTTAAATGGTCAGGCTTTACCCACTGTGCCAAGCTACCTCACCTGTCCTAAATTAGAGGTTCTAATATGACTTTGCATATCCAAAGTGCATTTTAAAATAATGAACCATTTTAGCAATAGTACTCTTAAAGGCAGTAACATCTTTCAAGAACTTTCAGAGCCCTATAATCTTAGATGAGAGATTAATGAGGGCTCTAATATTAGTTTTTTTCTTTTTGTAGAACTGAGAATGCACAAAGACTGTTGCCCTGCTGTGATAAATTGAGTTTCTTTAATGAGAAGCGTTTTAAGTTTATCCTTTTTACATTGGAAATAACATCCATTAGTGTTACAAACTTATTGTCCCATGTCATTTCTCAAGTCAAAGGATTGGCATAATAAAATTAAGTACTGAAAAAAATATTCAAATTTTAGTTCCTCTGTATGAATCACCAAAAATGTAACAGTCAGTTTGACTCCTGCTAATGAGTTAAATAATTATACCTCTCAGGAAATGAAAAATGACTTTCTTAATGTTTTCTTTTTCAAAAAAAGGTAATTCCTTGGGTACTGAAAGACTCATAGAATTAATAATGGTTTCATTTTCATTTTTGCATCTATTAGCAAATTCAAACCATATATATATATATATATATATATATATATATATATATATATTGAGATCCAGATTAGAGCACTTTTACCACACATTTAGCTTTGAGTGAAATGTCTGATTATATAGACAGGGAGAAATTTATTTATGTTATATTAAGTAAAATATGCTGCTAAAATTATCAAAGTTGCAGAACCTACCAGGGAAAGGGGAAATGAGAAAAGGTGATATCTTCATTCCAAGTGTATTTTATATTGTAATAATCAAGATGAAACAATGCTGAAATACAGTTCATAGAGGCAAAGGAAACAATATATTTGAAAGGAACACAGTGCAATGTCAAGAGTAGTCGAGTGTAAAGATAGCAGCACTCTGGTGACTGAAGTTCATGCCCTTAATATTTTATATTTTTAGAGTCTACACCTTCCCTGCAATATGACTGGCAGAAGCCCTTCAGCTATTAAAGTTCTTCCTTCCTTAAGTGTTATCTCCATTCTAATTGTTTATGAGTCCATTCCCCTTAATATCTGTCTTTGCCCTGTGTCATCACCTCAAATTCAGATAGAAACGGTTGTTACAATTAGCACATCTCAAAAACAATATATTTAGCCTAAGAGAGACAAATATTTCTTTTTTTGTTGAGAATAAGAAAGGAAATACTCAATGTGAAAACAACTTTTCAATTCCACATCTTTTCTGAATGTATCAGAATGTCTCAAGTATCTGGGTACCCACTGCTGGTAACATCATAGTCCATTTTAGTGGGATAAGCAATTGTAAGACTCCATAAACTTTGATATTTACAGCTGCCAAGATGAGACATTTTATGCAGATATTTGTGTTGCAAATAGCCTTTTCAGTATTGATCTCAGATAATTACTATCTGTCTAAATGTGAAAATGGGCACAAGCACAATACACCATAATACCCTTTAACAAGGCTTCATGTGTTATTTGAGTATCTTCTATAAGCATATCATGTATGACATGGAAGGAATACCAGCTTGATAATATGATAATGCTATCTTAGAGGAGCTATATAAATTATCCACATAGCAATATGACTAGGTATCATATTACATGTATATGGTATGAAAAATTAAATAGCTTTATAATTAAAATGTATGATATGGTCTGGGAAGAGGCATTCTGAAGAAAGTGATTGGCAAGTTCTAACCCTCATTGTTCAAAAAAAAAATAAGAACAAAAGTGGCTACTCGAGTACCAGAATTTTCATATTCTCTATGCAGGTACCTTGACAGAAACCAACTACAGAGTTACCAAAAAACTGATACTGCTTTGAAAACAAGATTCTAACTAACATGATTTATCTCAAGTCTCAAATCTTGCTAAATTGTAGGACTCTATATTCAGTTGTCACTGGGTGGTAGATCTCAGGATCTCCCTACTACATAAATGTCAAAGAACATTTACATGGGTTAGAAGTACCAGTTAAATATTTGGAAATAGAAACTTCTAGATTCATATGAAAATTCCAAACTTGTAGTGGGATATTTTTCCTGCAAGTTTGGAGAAGCTAAAGTGGGAAAAGTAAGGAGAGGAAGAGGAGGAATAAGGAGAGGAAGATGAGAAGGAAGAAGAGGAGCTAGGGAAGAGAGCACTAGAGAGAGGGGAACAGGGAAGTGAACATATGCCTGTCTCTAGCAGTCAAAAGTAGTTGATATATCTAGGTTGGGTATTGGGTCATACCTCTGGTTGTGTGGGCATCTTGTTATTGAGCATTACCAAATAAATAAAGCTTTTGTATAATCTAAGCATTAAAGTCTCATTTCTCCTGGGTCCGCATGGTTGACGGGATAGTCTGGGCACTGCCCAGCTTTGTAGAAACAGCATGGAAGTTTGAAAGAGCCATCTCCCATGCTAGCATCTCATGGGTGGCAGGGCTGGTGTTTCTAGGTGGCCGTTTCTAGATACAGCCTGCATGTGTCCTCTGGCCACGGAACATTGCGGCTGAGCTAGGCAGAGCCACCGCAGCTTAAATAGTCAGCTTGACCAGTGGCTGTTTTTAAATATCTCTCACTACACATACTCATAAAGAAATTCATTCTTACTAATTGGTTAGCATATGAAGAATGAATATTGTTGGCTAAAAATGCATGCATATCGAAGATAACTCATGGATGGTCCATCATAAAGTCTCATCTGGCTGACTTCTCACAATTCCATAAAATGGGTTTAGAAAAATGGGACTTGTCTCTATGTAGCCTTTGGTTTATCTTATTTTAATCAATCATTTTTGCTTACTTAATAAATGATATCAAAAGCTTTGGGAGTGCAATGGCCTATGTTCAAAACCCTGTTTTTGTTTTTACATTGAACAACCTAAAATAGCACAGTACATTCCGTATCCTCTGAGGGGAAAACAAGCTAACACATTCAAGGCCAGTGAGTGCTTTTCCACTTGTCTCCAGTCTGTCACAAGTGAGACACTTTGAGTTAAGAGTCACTATGTTTTTGTCCTCTTTCCAGTATTCTGATGGACTTGCTTACAAAGGATTCTTGGTTTTGGTAGTCCTTCACTGTGGCCTTGTCTAAAATAACCAGGGTAGATAGTTGTGCATGTGATTTTTCTTTTATAGACTCTAACAATTTTGTGAACAGTAAGAAGACCTCCTTCATGAAGTAAGGTGAGCTATACATCATCTCTGGTACCTTTAACTACAATGACCATATAGGAATCTAGATGTAAAATCTTCTTGGATCACACAAGTGTCTGGTTCACTGATGATGATTTCCTATTAAATATTTCAGAGTGAGATTGGGAAGCAGATGCTACTCGACCTGAGAGCGCCTCAAGCCTTTCACTTGATGAAAGATATTCATCATGACAGGTAGATGTTCATTCAGGAAACTCAGAAAAGTTTCCTCAAGCAAAAGGCTTGGAGGTTTGGTGAGGTTACAGATACCCTAAGACTGGCAAATCACACAGGCTCTCCTATGGGAATAAGACATACAAGTCAAAACTAAAAGTAATGCCCCTTTGAAATTTAAATAAAATATTTGGGAGCAATTTCAAAGTATTTTACAAAGGAAGTTATTTTTTTTCAGTTCAGCAAACCCAAAAAGTGTACTTTGTCAAGTAAATGCTACCTGCAGGATTATAAATTACATCTATTGAGATGATTCATTTGTGGACAAACAAGTTGTGGTGCAATATTTTCCCTAGCATCTAGCACGAGTACAGCTGGTTTGAATTTGTTGAGTCAAAGCCATATCTTTGGAGAAAGATTTCATTTGGGTTCTCTAATTTTTCATGTTTGCAAGCAGTATTTTCTGAACCCTGTGAGTAAAGAGACTGTAAAACGTAAGTAAAAGAAAAAATGTAAGAAGCAGAGTCAGTAATTCTTTTCTTAATAATCTGGCCTCTTAGTCTGGATGGATCAAAGGACAGAGTACTATTAATAAAATGAGGCACGTATTCATTTACTTTCTATATTTAAATAATGGATATCATAATCACAGAGAATATATTCACACAAGTCTTTATAATATTTAACATATGATTAATATGTTAAAATTAGCATGGCTTGGAATCATATGAGAATGAATAATGTCAAACAATAAGTCCTGACTTATTAGTAATGAAATTACAAATAATTTTCAGATTTTTTACTTTCTAATCAAATCTACCTATGCTTCATATATTCATCTGTACACACTGGTATTTGTTTCCCCTGACATGAATATGTATACATACTTACATCTCAAACTTTCTTCATATCCTAAGTATATTAAAATGAATACAGATGACTGCAGAAGAAAATGACAATAAACATATTTAATTATTAAAATGCTATTATTCTAATGTCACTTTTAGAGCTATTTGTCAATATATTTGATAAAGTTTATATAGGACAAAAATGTCAACATATAGGTACTTGAACAGTTGATAGTAAAAGATAATAATATTTAAGCTAAAGTACATTTTGGTAGAAGAGTATATGAACTTTTAGTTCAAAGTGTTAAGTATAAATGTATTGCAAATGTGGATAAAGATTTATATTTCGAAATTTCTACACCTCTATTGATTTTCATGAATCTGTTATTATATAGTTAATATAATGTAATGTTTCATTAAAAATCTGCAAACTCTAAAACACCATTATTTTTGCTTCTGTTGTTCCAACTTGCGTAATAAATCTATTCTGTGCTCATCAGTAATGATGTTTTAACAAGTTCTTTAAATGTTGATGATGATACAAAATAAGGTATGAGAAGTCCTGGTAAAGGCAAAACATTTTGAACAAAGAACAGAAAAATATCACAAATACTTGTGGTTCTTTTCTCAGATAAGAATTTACATATAGCATAGCTATTCTATATTTTATACCTAATATCAATTATAATTCACTACATAACATGCATGTCCTTTTGGATCTGGGTTACCTCACTAAGGATTATATTCTCAAATTATATCAATTTCCCCGCAAAATGCTTTATGTCTTTGTTTTTAATAGCTAAATAAAATTCTGCTATGTACATGTACCACATTTTCTTTATTCACCCATTAGCTGAGGGACATCTAGATTGTTTCTAGTTCCTGGCTATTATACATAAATCTGCTATGAACATAGTTGAGCAAGTGTGTTTGTGGAATTGTGAAACATCTTTTTAAGTGTATGGCCAGGAGTGGTATAGTTGGATCTTTGGTAGAACTTTTCCCAGATTTCTGAGAAACTGTCAAGTTGATTTCCAAAGTGGTTATACAAATTTACACTCCCAGCAACAATGAAGGGGTGTTCCTTTTGCTCAGTATCCTTGTGGGCATGTTTTTGATCTTAGCTATTCTGACTGGTGTTCGGTGGAATCTCAGAATAGTTTTGATTTGCATTCTTTTTTGACTAGAGACTTTAAACATTTCTTTAAGTTTTTCTCAACCCTTCAGGATTCATCTGTTGAAAATCCTGTTTACTACTGTATCCCAATTTTTATTTCGGTAATTTGGGTTGTTGGTGTCTAACTTCTTGAGTTCTTTATAAATTTTGGATACTAGCCCTCTGTCAAATATAAAGTTGGTGAAGATTCTTTCCCAATCTGTAGACTGTTATTTTGTTCTAATACCTTACAGATGCTTTTTAGTTTCATGACGTCCCATTTACCAACTGTAGATATTAGAGCCTGAACCATTGGTGTTCTGTTCAGGAAGTTTTCTCCTATACCAATTAGTTCAAAGGTATTCCTTACTTTCTGTTTTATTAATGTGTCTGGTACTTTCTGCTGTTTGATCCACCCGGACTTCAGTTTTATGCAAGGTGATTGATTTAGATCTCCTTCTCCATGAACAATCATCCAGTTAGATCAGCACCATTTGTTGAAGATGCTTTCTCTGGCCTCAGTCAAAGAAGAAGCTCTTGCCTCTGCAAAACCTTGATATGCCAGGGTTGGAGAATATCCAGATACTCCACTTTCTCAGAGGAGAAAGGGAGGAGTGAATGGGGATGAACTGTTGGAGGGGCACTGGGAAGGGGCACAGCGATTAGGTTCTAAAGTGAATTTTTTAAAAAAAGAATCTACATAAGAGGAAAACACATATCAGTACATGGTGCTATGGAGATCAGATTTTACTAAAGAGATCCAGCTGCTTTGTCCTATATAGAGCTTAGGAGATTGCCTCAACAACCAATAAAAATTCATCTGAGGGAAGTGTGAAAAGGACAAGAAAGTTTAAGTGACAGGAATTCTCACCGTATCAGAGATCTACCTCTAGGTCTGGATAGATTTCCAGTGTGAAGTTTCATGCAGGTGGCATTGTAGAGTGGGATGATCTCTCCCAAGACTGTCACTGATGACTCATTGTCATTCTTGTTATTTCATCATCCGTTTGATCGAAATCCATGCCTACAATACTTGTTTTCTTCCAGTCATTGACAAATAACAATGAGAGCTATTACTTTCACAAGAACAATGCTCATGGCACAGAATACTTTTTCTTGTTTTCTCATCTCTACACATGGCAACACCAGACCAAAGGAGAAAAGAATGTGACTTGTCTGGTGTATTTGCATGAATAGGATAGGGATTCATTGAGTCAATTATATAGCTCTCTCAAATAAAACAAAATTTTGACTTTATGTTGTGTTCATAAAATTTCTTCACCTATTTATCGTTGGGTCTGAGGTAATCTTCTTTATTTGTTGTAGAAACTAAATATTTCTGATAAACGTGTTACTTCTCTGGTGTTCAGGTTTGGTTTTTTTCCCTGAAAATATATTTTGACTTCAAAGAGACTGAATGTTCTCCAAACCATGCAGTCAAGTGAAGAATTTACCTTGAGATCATTTAAGACTATGGAATGAGGCTTTACAGACTGTGATATGAAGGGCTGAACTCCAAAACTTTCAAGCAGTATGTCTTTGACTGCTATTCCACTGTATATTCAGCTTGTTTAAATTTAACCTACTGTAAACATAGCAATAAAGGTTATCTTAACATGCCTTAGATTTTCCACATAAACAGCATAGCATCTACAGCCTAAGATAATTCATTCACAACTTATTCTTTATTTTTGAATACTTCAATGTCTCTGAATCAAAAGAAAAGTGTGTGTATAGTTCTGTACTATGCTAAACATTTGCTGAAAGCAACCAACAGGTCAAAAGCAACCTTTCAAAAAACAAGTACCTCTATGCACTTTGGAAGCATCATCTGAATGTAGGTTGATTGAATCTGTATATAGCTTGAGTGCTATTCTGGGTCTGTTAGGGTAACAAAATAAGGTCTTTGATAAAACTGTCAACACTTTCATCAAAAGGAAATCCTTCCTGAATTCTCCTATCACTTCTCTGTGCTGTTCAATAGGCAAATCTATTAGTTAAAAACAGACAGGATAGAGGTTTCATTAATGTGCCAACTGATGCTGTTGTCAAATAAAGTCCTTCAAACAGAAAGCAGTAAGCATAGAAAACACTCTACAATAAATTTGAAAATAAAAATCCATCTAATTTTTTTTGCAGCCTTAAAATTGTCCACCACAACCCAATGCTCATGACCATTTGGATTTCACACTCCATAAGTTATCTATCACTCACTTATATAGATTTTTGTATGCTATATTATGGCTTTTTGGGCAACTCCTCACAGATCTTCTGGACTTCGTTATATCTCAATCTGACTTGGTTTATGCTCTCCACACCACAAGCTACCTAATCTGTACTTACAATTGGGCTTGATGTTTCTGGGACAACATAAACTTTCCTTTAAATTAACCACTTATTCTACCTTTCAGAAATAATTATTCCAATGGCTGACTCTTCATATGTTTAATTAGGAACATTTACAAATATTCTCAACCAAGTATTCTCTCATTTTTATAATTGTTTAAATTTTTATAATTATTTAATGTTTTAGATAGTATGAAATATTTGGACAAAGTATATACTTAATAAATATGACTTCTCCTCTCATCTCCCCTACCCACTTGCCATTTCGACTTAGCCCTTGTAACCTCTGCTCAGGTTCATTTAATTCTTCATGTCACATGTGTCCTGTTGGCAGGACATGAGCATTGTCCTAAGTTTGTCTCATTTCTCTCTCCTTCATTAAAGTGCTGAATTCAGAATATAAGAATGTCACAATGATGGCTTAATAACTATTCTGACACTTCAAAATGTTAATATTTTTCCAATATTCTATCCTCCTAGTATCAGTAATAAAGAATTTTATAAACATCTATGTAAATTTATAAAGAAAATAATATTCAAATCATAAGCTTGTGTTTCCCACATAAATTCTGAGGTTTTGAGAACATTCTTCTTTCCAACTGGATTATATAATCCAGTTGAGAAAAGTGAAGAAGGTATATTATCTATGAATAAGGAAGTATAAGACTGTGGCTTATATATGTGGGCACAGTTTCCTCCTGATGACATATTCTCAAAATACACAGAGGTACACAGTCTTTAAAATTAGAAACATTTGTGAGTTCGATCTTGTATATTCCTTGAATCCCATGTGTTAAATGGTATCATCTTGTTTTTACTTTGGGAATATTGAACCTTTTAGAATAGGGCCTCATTTAAGAAAGTTAGAACAATGAGCGTGGACTCTTTAAATTGATATTGGGGAATGCAAATCAAAACAATGCTGAGATTCCACTTCACACCAGTCAGAATGGCTAAAATAAAAAACTCAGGTGACAGTAGATGCTGGCAAGGATGGGGAGAAAGAACACTTCTCCATTGCTGGTGGTTCTGCAAGGTAGTAAAACCACTTTGGAAATCAGTCTGGTGGTTCTTGAGAATATTAGAAATAGTTCTGCCTGAAAACCCAGCTATACCACTCCTAGGCATATACACAAATGATGCTCCATTATATAAGAAAAATGCATGCTCCACTATGTTCATAGCAGCCTTATTTATAACAGCCAGAAACTGGCAAAAAACCAAATGTCCCTCAACATAAGAATGGATGCAGAAAATGTAGTTCATTTACACAATGGAATACTACTCAGCTATTAAAAACAAACTTCATAAAATTTTCTGGCAAATGAATGGAACTAGAAAATATCATCCTGAGTGAGGTAACCCAGACACAAAAGAACACAGATGGTTTGTACTCACTAATAAGTGGATGCTAACAAAAAAGCTCACAATGCCTATGATACAACCTACAAACCATGTAGAGCATAGAAGGAAGGAAGACCAGAGCTTGGATGCTTCAGTTCTGTATTGAGGGAAGAACAGGATGATTGTGAGAGATGGAAGGAGAGGGGGACAAGGGAGGGAGAAAGGAGAAGCAGGAAATAAGGGTGGCAATATCAGAATCTGGAAGAGACGCGAGAGAGGTACAGAGGTTCAGGAAATCTAATAAAAATAGGTCGTCGTAGGGAGGATGAGGAATTGGGTTTAGCCATTGGAGGGTCCTAGACCCCAGAGAAATGTGAGGCTCCCAGGACCCAATTGGATCATCTTTAGCAGTAATGTGCAGAGAAGGGGAAGACTGAACCAGTAGAGACCACCTCTAGTAGACAGGCCACCCACCCATCTCAAAATTTTTTAATCCAGAAATGTTCCTGTCCAAAGGAAGAACAGGGACAAAAAAAATGGAACAGAGACTGAAGGAAGGGACAACAGGGAGACAGTCCTACCTGTGGTTACATCATATCTTCACACACCAACCCCAACACTGTTGCCCTGGTCAAGAGGTGCTTGTGAACAGGAACCAAGTATGGTAGTTCCTAGGGAGGTCCGCCCAACAACTGAGCAATACACATGCAGATGCTTGGAGCCAACTATCAGACTGCAATCAGAGAACCTGGTGGGGGAGCTGGCAGAAGGACTGGAGAAGTGGAGGTGGCTGTAACTCCATTGGAAGAACAACAAAGGCTGGCCTGACCACCCTGTTCTCCCAGAGACTAGACCACCAACCAAAGAGTGTACCTAGAGGGATTCATGTTTCCAGATACATATGTATCCAAGGGTGGCCTTGCCTGACAGCAACAGGATGGGATGTTCTTGTTCCTGGGGAAATTTGATGCCCCAGAGTATGCTGGAGCAGTAGGGCAGAAGAGTCTGGGTGGGTGGGGGAGCTCTCGTACAGGCAAAAGGGATAGAAGGGCAGATGTGGGATATAGAGTGGAAGAGGGGTAACTAGAAAGTGGGATATCATGGGATGGGGGATTGGTGGAGGGGGTAACTGGGAAGTAGGATATCATTTGAGATGTAAACTAATGAAATGCTTAATAATAATAAAAGAAAAAAATATAAAGTGATATTGGAGCTGTCTCCTGTCTTTTTTTACTCCTCAGATATCCTTAGTTGAGCAGTTTTCTTTGACACACGCTCCCACCATGATATAATATTCTGTCACAGGACCAAAATGACAGGACTGGGCAGCCAAAGATGGAAATCTCTGAAAAGGGGTTATTTAGGTAGAGTTTTTCTCTTAGAGATTGGTTATCTCTGGTATTAATTTCCACAGTAGCCAAAGTTTTAATTATACAAGGACAGTTGGAAATCCATTTCCTTATTGTTTATATATCTTTCGGGAGAGAAAATACCTCCCTTCTGGCCAGTTTCAGGGACTTTCTAAAGATTTTGTTTACTTCTTTAAAGTGCTTTCTTGCAGCATAGAATATTTGAATTCTTTCTAAACATCCAGAGTCTTAGTAAACTTCCCCTCAATATAATATTGTATTACAGAAAAAATTGATACACAACAGGCTTACACAGGTGTGCTTATGCACATTGAAAGAGAAACCTACAAAGAGCTACCACTTTATGATTTATTGTAGTATACTTAAAAATCTAAACCATATATTTAAAATATGCTTCCCATTTTTTAATATACTCATTGAAATTACAAATGGCTTCTAAGTTTTTAGAAAACTGATACATTAGCAAAGAGAAGTCACCTTCTGAATAGCTTATTTATTCCATCTTTCTAGCTTCAAACTATGTTAAGTATATAAATAATCTTATCTTTAATTTCCATTCTATCAGAATTCTATATATTGAAATATGAAGAACAGCATGCTATTTTCTTTCCCATAAATCTGTAAATGGCAGTAAGAAGTAATACTGATTAAAAATAAATACAATAAATATCCTATACCTGTTTCTCTAAAGAAGTGCTCTGAAATGTTAATTTGAAACAGGAAAAAAGTATTTTTTTGTGTGTGAAAAAGACCAGCTATTGAAGAATAGTGAACAATCAGGAATATCTTGGAGCAGATCCCTGCTGCTTCCTTCTAAGGCATTTAATAATTTTCTGATTTTCTCCATAATTTCTCAGAAAATTGCCTGTGCAAATCAAGTAGTGAGAGTTAAAAGAACTCAGGCATGATTTAGATACTCCCAGATAAACATATATTATTTCAGATGTTTAGTTTAGCCCCCTTTTTATATTGATTTGGGCAGATAAATAGGGCTTGTTGGACTGAATGTAATTCTAGTTGTTTCATAGTAGCCTGTACACTTTCAATGTTTTAACTAAATTTTGATACCTAAACTTTCTTTTGTACTACAGAACTTACTAAAATCCAGAAAGTTCAATTTTATTACCTTTATACATGACAAATATTCTTGTCAAACAATTTCATGTTTCAGCTGAGTATTCTTCTAAAAGATTCAAACAACTCATGACATCTGAAAATTTACTCTGCCATAGACAAGTTGCAAGGACTAACTTAGAGGCCACCAGAATAACTATACTTTATCACTGTCCACTAAAAATCCTTGGGTAAAAATGAGTGGATATTGCATATACATATAATCCCAGTCTTTGATATATACTTCTGGGTAAGATTCCACTGCTTCTATGGCATGCATGATATTTTGGACACTATAGTTGATAAGAATTTTCTATAATAATATATGCACATACTTGTTCTTTGATATAGAACATTTTTAGGTTTTTGAGATAATATAAATGTTCTCTTTTAAACATTATTGTTATTAAATAATAAACACTAACAATAATAAATATTTAGACATTTATAAAAATACCATGTCATTTCATTTTGTTTATAAAAATAATATTATGTAAATATATAGATAAAAATGAGACACTTGAGATTGTAGAATGGAGAGATAAATATTTGTAAATGCTTTATACCTGTAGCCACTGGAGCTACCATATACACAATGATAGAGAATAAGGGATGAAATTGGAAGTATGAAAGAAAAGATGAGCTTGCATTAATATGACTACATGTTCATCTCTATTTTTATTCTGATTAATGTTTTCCCTCCCTCTCTTTTTTCTAGCCCCTCCCCACCTCCTCTCCAATCCATATTGACTCTCTTTCAGTCACATCTTAGAGATGAACAAGCTTCTAGGAGATAACAACTAAACACAGAAGAAAATATAAGATAGAATAAAGACCATCATATAGATCGTAGACAAACCAGTTCAAGAGGAGGAAAAGATGCCAAGAAAAGATACATTAATCTCAGAACTACTTGGTAACACACACTACAACCCCATGAAAACACTAAACTGGAAGCCATTATATCTAAGCTGAAGAACTGGTGTAGAGCTGTGTGAGCCATGTATTTGCTGCGTTAGCGTCTCTTAGTTCATATGAGCTTTGCTCATGTTGGCTTAGAAGACTTTGTTTTCTTGGTGTCCTCTATTCCTTCTGGCTCTAAATTTTTCTACCTCCTCTTCTATGTTGTTTTCTGAGCTCTGAGGTAGAGGGATTTGATGGAGAAATCCAGTACAAAAATGAGTATTGTAGAATCTCTCTCTCTCTCTCTCTCTCTCTGTCTCTCTCTCTCTCTGTCTCTGTCTCTCTCTCTCTCTCTCTCTCTCTCTGTGTGTGTGTGTGTGTGTGTGTGTATTGTCACGCTGTGGGTCTATGTATTTGTTCTTATCTGCTGTAAGAAGAAGCTTCTCTGATGATGGCTAAAGAAGGCACTATCTATGAGTATAGAAGAATCTCATTAGAAGTCATTTCTTGATACTTTTTAAAGACCAGTACTATTTGGTTTTATCTGATCCAGTCTCCTGTTCTTGGTCACCCAAAAAGTGGGGTATGGGTTCCATTCCATTAAGTCAGCATGAAGCCACATCAGACATTTGTTGATTATTGCCAGAAATCTTGTGCCACTATTGCCCTTGCATATTTTACAGGTAGGAAAACTTTGTAGGTAACAGCATTTGTAGCTTAGTAGGTATCTGCAATTTTTTTGTCAGCCTGAGGAATACATTTCCATAACAAAGACAATAAAGCACAGGGGTGAAGCTTTTATGTAAACACTAACTTGACTTCCCCATGATCTATATGTTGTTTGTATATTTTCTTCAGTAATAAAACCTTGTTGTCAACTCACCTGGGCCTTGTGGCTCAAGCAGACACTCATCTGGTCTGCTCCCATGTGGATACCTTATACTGAGACATCCTAGAGGAGCCACTGAACTCAGAGCAGCAGGCAAGAACAGTTGCCCACTGCCCTACACCCCAGAGGTACAACTGGGAGTAGGGAGTGCTCAGGACCCACCAGGCACACAAACCCATCCCTGCAGAACACCACTCCCCTTCTGCCCCTAGCCTGGGCCTTGTGGCTGGAGCAAACACCCAGCTGGTCTGCTCCTCTGTGGACACCATATCCTGAGACATCCTAGAGGAGCCACTGTACTCAGAACAGCTGGAGCTCAGATCACAGGATCACAGAGACATCTAGACCCTAAAAAGTTCAGACACAAGCAAGATAACTAGAAAGGTAGGCTCCAGTCAGAGACAGTGAGTACAGATAGCACTAGAGTTAACCAGATGATGAAAGACAAGCATAAAAACTTAAGTAACAGAAACCAAAGTTACTTGTCATCCTCAGAACCCAGTTCTTCCACCATAGCAAGCCCTGAACACCCCATCACACCAGAAAAGCAGGATTCAGAATTAAAATCACTTCTCATGATGATGATAGAGGACTTTCAAAAGGACATAAATAACACTCAAAGAATTTGAGGAGAACACAGGTAAACAGGTAGAAGCCCTTAAAGAGGAAACACAAAAATCCCTTAAAGAATTGCAGGAAAACAGAACCAAACAGGTGAAGGAATTAAACAAGACTGTCCAGGATCTAAGAATGGAAGTAGAAACAATAAAGAAATCACAAAGGGAGACTTCCCATGTAGATAGAAAACCTAGGAAAAAGATCAGGAGTCATAGATGCAAGTATCACCAACACAATAAAAGAGATAGAAGAGAGAATCTGATGTGCAGAAGATACCATGAAAAACATTGACACAACTGTCAAATAAAATGCAAAATGCAAAAATCTACTAACCCAGGACACAACGAGAAGACCAAACATAAGGATAATATGTATAGATGAGGGTGAAGACTCCCAACTTAAAGGGCCAGTAGAAATCTTCAACAAAATTACAGAGGAAAACTTTCCTAACCTACAGAAAGAGATATTCATAACTATACAAAAGCCTACAGAACTCCAAATAGTCTAGACCAGAAAAGAAATACCTCCTGTCATATAATAATCAAAACAGCAAATGTACAAAACAAAACAAAAAAATTTACTAAAATCAGTAAGATAAATTAACAAATAAAGGCAGACCTATAAGAATTACACCAGATTTCTCACCAGAGACTATAAGAAACAGAAGATCCTGGACTGATATCATACAGACCCTTAGAGAACACAAATGCCAGCCCAGACTACTGTACCCAGCAAAACTCTCAATCACTATCGATAGAGAAACCAAGATATTCCATGAAAAAAACAGATTTACACAATATGTTCCCACAAATCCAGCACTTCAAAGAATAATTGATTGAAAACTCCAACACAAAGAGGGAAACTACAACCTAGTAAAAGCAAGAAAGTAGTCTTCTAACAACCACAAAAGAAGAAAGCTACACAAACATGATTGCACCTTTAATAACAAAAATTACAGGAAGCAACAATGATTTTTCCTTAATATCTCTTAATATCAATGGACTCAATTCTCTAATAAAATGACATAGACTATCAGACTGGATACATAAACAGGGCAAAACATTTTTCTGCATTCAGGAAATGCACTTCTGTGAAAAAGACAGACATTACCTCAGAGTAAAAGATTGGAAAACAATGATCCAAGCAAATGGTCCCAAGAAACAAGCTGGAATTGCGATTCTAATATCAAATAAAATAGATTTTCAACCAAAACTAATCAAAAAAGGTAGGAAAAGTGTGCCAAGATGAGCTCTCAATTCTGAACATCTATGCTCCAAATGCAAAGGCACCCACATACAGAAAAGAAACTTTACTAAAGCTCAAAGCATACATTGTACCTCACATAATAATAGTGGGGGATTTCAACACACCACTCTCAGCTATGGACAGATCATGGAAACAAAAACTAAACAAAGACACAATGAAACTAACAGAAGTTATGAACCAAATAAATTTAACTGATATCTATAGAACATTTCATCCTAAAACAATAGAATATACCTTTTTCTCAGCACCGCATGGTACCTTCTCCAAAATAGACCATATAATTGATCACAAAACAGGCCTCAACAGATACAAAAAGATTGAAATAATCCCTTTTACTCTATCAGACCACCATGGATTAAGGCTGGTCTTTAATAATGACAAAAACATTGGAAAGCCCACATACACAGGGAAACTGCACAATGCTCTACTCAATGATGACTTGGTCAAGGAAGAAATAAAGAAAGAAATTAAAGACTTTTTAGAATTTAATGAAAATGAGGACACATCATGCAAAAGCTTGTGGGACTCCATGAAAGCAGTACTAAGAGTAAAAATCATAGGTCTAAGTGCCTACAAAAAAAAAAAAACAAAAAAAAAAAAAACTGGAAAGAGCATACACTAACAACTTGACAGCACACCTGAAAGTGCTAGAACAAAAAGAAGCAAATATACCCAAGAGGAGTAGAGAGCAAGAAATCAACAAACTCAGGACTGAAATCAACCAAGTAGAAACAGAAAAAACTATACAAAATATCATCAAAACGAGGAGCTGGTTCTTTGAGAAAATCAAAAAGATAGATAAACCCTTATCCAGACTAACTAAAGGGCACAGAAACAGTATACAAAGGCCGATATTCAACAAAATTGGAAAATCTGGATGAAATGGATAATTTTTTAGACAGATACCAGGTACCAAAATTAAATCAGGAGCAGATAAACCATCTAAACAGTTCCATAACCCCTAAAGAAATAGAAACAGTAATTAAAAGTCTCCACACGAAAAAAAGTCCAGGACCAAATGGTTTTACTGCAAAATTCTATCAGACCTTCCAGGAAGACCTAATACCAATTCTCTTCAAACTATTCTACAGAATACAAACAGAAGGAAGAATACCCAATACGTTCTATGAAGCTACAGTTACGCTCATACCTAAACCTCAGAAAGACCCAACAAAGAAAGAGAACTGTAGAACAATCTCTCTTATGAATATTGATGCAAAAATACTCAATAAAATTTTCTCAACCCGAATCCAAGAGCACATCAAAAATATCATCCATCATGATCAAGTAGGCTTTATTCCAGGAATGCAGGGATGATTCAATATTCAGAAATTCATCAATGTAATCCACTACATAAATAAACTCAAAGAAAAAAACCACATGATCATCTCACGAGATGCTGAGAAAGCATTTTTTAAAATTCAGCATCCCTTCATGTTAAAAGTCTTGGAAAGATCAGGACTTCAATGTCCATACTTAAACATAGTAAAAGCAACATACACCAAGCCAGTAGCCAACATCAAAATAAATTGAGAGAAACTTGAAGCAATTCCACTATGATCAGGGACTAGAAAAGGCTGCCCACTCTCATCCTACCTATCCAATAAAATACTACATGGTACAGAGACAGGCAGGAAGATCAATGGAATAGAACTGAAGATCCAGAAATGACACACATATGATCACTTGATCTTTGACCAATTGGATATATCATTACCTGAGGACCCAGCTATATCACTCCTGGGCATATACCCAGAAGTTGCTCTAACATATAACAAGGACATTTGCTCCACTATATTCATATCAGCCTTATTTATAATTGCCAGAAGCTGGAAAGAACCCAGATGTCCTTCAACAGAAGAATGGATACAAAAAATGTGGTACACTTACACAATGGAGTATTACTCAGCTATTAAAAATAATGAATTTGAGAAATTCTTAGGTAAATGGATGGAACTAGAAAATATCATCCTGAGTGACTTAACCCAATCACAAAAGAACACACATGGTATTTACTCACTGATAAGTGGATATTAGCCCAAATGCTTGAAATATACAAGATTCAACTCACAGACCACATGAAGCTCATGAAGAAGGAAGACCAAGTGGGGATGCCTAGGTCCTAGTAACAAAAATACTCAAGGAGCAAATATGCAGACAAAGTGTGAGACAGAAACTGAAGAAGGGGCCTTCTGGAGACCATTCCACATGGGTATCCATCCCATGTGCAGTCACCAAAGGTAGACACTGATGTGAATGTCAGGAAGTGCATGCTGGCAAGAGTCTGATATAGCTGTCTCCTTACAGGTCTGCCAGAGGCTGACATATTAAGTGGCAGATACTCACAGCTAACCACTGATCTGATCATAGGTTTCCCAATGGAGAAGTTAGAGAGAAGACTGAAGGAGATGAAAGTGTTTGTGACCACATATGGAGAGTGACAATACCAATCAACCAGAGCTCCCCAGGGTCTAAACCAGGAGCCTGGGAGCACATAGGGAGGGACCCATGACTCCAGCTGCATATGTAGGTGAGGATGGCCTTGTGGGGCATAGGTGGGAGAGGAGATCATGGTCCCATGAAGCTGAACACAGAGTGGGGGGGAATTCGAGGGTGGGGAGGTGGGAATTGGGGAGAGGTGGGGGCACACCCTCATAGAAACATGAGAAGGGTGTATGGGTTAGGAGTTTCTGGGGTGGTGGGGGGAAGGGTATAAGGGTATAAAATCTGAAATGTAAATATAATATTCAATAAAAAGTTAAATTAAAAAATAAAAATAAATAAACATAGAAGTAAAAAACACACAAACAAACAAACAAAACCCTAGTTGTCGGTTTGTTGATAGCAAACTGTTGTCTTGCCAAGAACTTGCATTATTTGAAAGTTTACATGGAACTCTTCTGACTAGCAACTAAACAATTTCTCTTAACTAATATCCTGTAATAATTTATACTATATGATTTAATATTTTTAAGTGTATTAATTTTTAGTTTTGCCTGCATGGATATTTATTAGTTGTGCATCTGGTGATAATCTAAACTAGAAGAGGACATTGAATCTCCTGGTAGGAGTTATGCAAGATTTGATATTTTGACAATTTGACACATCTTGGTACCAAAAATTGAAACAAATTTTCTGGGAAAGCATTCAATACTCTTAACTACTCATCTATCTCTCCAGTACCTATGTTTCCCTTTTAGTAGATCTTTCATAGATGCTTGAATTTTTAATTTATAGTATTAGTTTCCTACACTTATACATTGAAATATAAAATATGTTAATATACAATATCAAAAGTCGTATGGACAGAACCCTACCAATCTCATAAAAAATTCTATCAAATAGTTCAGCACTGAAACATGTTTTCTAAAATTTCAAATTTTACTAATACTCAGATTCTACTGTTGAAGACCAGTTATGACAAATATATTTCTTTAGGTGAGAAGTTATTATGGCACAGTTTAAAAAAGTATTTAGAGTTAGCCAGAGCTAGATAACTGTATTCTCCATGTTATTCAATCTTTCATGTAAATATGTATCTTTATCGAGAAGATACTTAATCATGCAATACAAGCCTTCTAAGGACCTTCACAACACAAGAAGACCAGGAGTTCAAGGCCAGTTTAGCTCCATAACAATAACATGACCTATAAAGTGAAGTGATACAAAACAAAACAAGACTACATCAACTTATAATGCAAATGTACAGAAATTCACATGCTTTTTTGGACAAAATCAGTAAAATGGAAGTTTGTGAAAACTTTCTATTTCATCATGCAGAATCTTCAAAACATTTTCATAGTCAAATTATGGTATAAAAAAAGGGTTATTATCTCTTTAAAAATCTGAATAATTGTACTTCATAATACTACAGACTGACTGGAGGTGGTGAGACATATAGGTTAGTAAAATGACTGAGATGTACGTATGCAATAAGAATGTCTCAGATCTAGATTTAAAAAAATTAGTACAAAATTCCAGGGGAGTTGGAGAAATGGGAAATCTCTAGAGCTTGCTAGTCCATAGCTGTACCAAAGAGGTGGCCTCCAGGTTAAGAGATATATAACTTGTCCTAAAAATCAGAAGTTGTACAGAAATTGAAAAACACACAAAATGTTTGTGTGCCTTTTACATAAAAACTGTGCATATGAACCTGCACAGCCACACATCCACCCCAGGTACATTGCCAGTTTATAATGATGACGAATAATGAGTATACAAATAATACCTATGGTATTATATCTTGACATATGATGGGACTCTGATAGTGTTTTTACCTACAGTTTTATTTGCTTTATTAGTAAAATAAAATGCCCAATGCAAAAGGCAAATGATATAATCACATTTAAATTTTAAAAATGGGCCTCATTATGACTTACCAATATCTCAAGAATGCTCTTAAGGTCTTTGGACAAGCATTTAAGGGTTTTAACGAAGATAAACACCTGATATATAGGACAAATTGTGGGACTAAGTTTTGTGGCCCCATTTCTGTCCCGATTTTTCCATTGGAAGTCTTGACTAGTTATAGAAGATAGTTAGTTCAGGATCCACATATGCCATTGCCAGAAATCTTAGGTAGGATGACATTTATAGATTCATGGTGGTTTCCATTTTCCTAGGTTTCTATCTTGTCCCAGTGATATCCCCTCCAATCCAGTTGTTTCCCTCAACACTCTTTCCCTCCATCCTCCTCCCACCTCATCCCTCCTGCTCCTCATCCTTCACTGAAGCTCTTCTTTTAATCTATCCTTCAATGTCTAATCTCAGTGAGAATCAAGTTTGCTTCCTTGATCCCTTCTTTTTACTTAGCTTCTTTGATTGAATGTGTGTAATGAAAGATTATACCTTACATGATAATACATTTGCACACATAACCTTATAATATACAGGACTGTGGATATAAGACTTGAAAAAGATCATACTAGTGAAAATCTTATCATGGTCAGGTCATAATCTCATGAAGTCTCATACCTGTCTGATGAATTATTAATATTTCATCATTACTTGGAAAGGATGCTGCATTCTTCTTTAGGGAAGTTGACCCTGAGAGGATATTCATGAAAAAAGATGGTTCCATAATCTTGTACAAGCAGGTAACACTAAATAGATTTAATTACTATTAAATTAAATGAGATAGAGCAAGTAATCTCATATAAAATTGGAAAGAGAATGTGGTCCTATGAAATGAGGACTCCAGTGTTGAATTAAACCATCATGCATTATTTAAATTATATGAATGCTTAAAATATTAAATAAAATATTCTCAAATATTTGATTGGTAATGTGAAGAGAGAACTGTAATATGGTGGGAAATTCCAACTGATTTTCCATAACCAAAATGAAATCATACACTTCTGGCAATTTTCAGAAGTTTTTAGGTAAAATTTTCCACATAGCTCACTTTAAGCTATGAGTGTTAATTGTCATTCATAATTCCTGAATTTGTCCCAAATAACCCATGCAAGCTGCAAAAAGTTATTCCTAGTATATCATTATGTGAGAGATTCAAGCGTGTTCTTAATAGTACTTCTATTTTTACTTCTATTGAATCAATGGAGAATCAGAAAGGGAAAATATGAGACCTTAACAAAGTGACGTAGCTTAGTATGAGATCAAGTACCCATTATCTGTACATTAAGGAGGCTGAGTCAGGAAGGTTACATGTTCATGACCCAGCAACACTATGTAGAGCTTCAAGCTATCTGGGGCCATGTAATGAGATCTTGTAGCAAACAACAAATGACTGAGCAAAGAAATATTTCTGTAATAGACAATAACAACATACAAAAATTAAAAATGGGCTTACTGCAGACTTTTCATGGTAAATTTATTTATTTATTCAGTATTATTTAGAAAACAAACAGGGTTCACAAACATAATATATATCTTTATGATTACTTTGGATCATTCACCCATATGATAAATATACATAGACTAGTAGTATCACCTTAATTTGTTTGTTTGTAGCAATCACATCTACTATCCATTAAAGATATTAGGCCATACCGGCAGGTAGATCATCACTGAATACTGTCTCTATCCTTCTTGTGCACCTAAATGTGGGGAGCTGACAGAAGGCGGCTATCATACCTTTGCAGCCATCTTGAGCCATATACCCTGACAAGAGACTTGTTTACAACAGCCTACAACAGCTGAGCACACTCTGATAACATCTTGCTTTAGATACCCAGGATCTTCCCTTGGGTGTGTGAGACTTAAAGGTCTAAGACTTAAAAGTGTGACTTAAAGGTGTGATTTAGAAACAAGACTTAAGAGTGTGACTTAAAGGTGTGATTTAGAGACAAGACTTAAGGGTGTGACTTAAAGGTGTGATTTAGAGACAAGACTTAAGGGTGTGACTTAAAGGTGTGATTTAGAGACAAGACTTAAGGGCATGACTTAGAAGTGAGACATATAAAAGGCGAGAGGCAGACAGAAGAAAGCAACTAGGAACTAGACACTTGAGATTGGTAACTTGAAAAAGGAAGAGACCTTGAAACTGAGAAAGAAACTAGCAACTTAGAACTAGGAGAAGGACTTGAGACTTATTACAGCTGAGACTAGGATTAGGACTTGAGACTTGATGCTAGAAACTAGGGACTTGGAGAGAAAAAGAGAGACTGAAGAATAAATGGGATTGAATCACACTCTATCTGGTCTCCAATTTTTGTGTCCATCCTCACTCTCTCTCTTGATAAACCCTGACTCACAGACCGGAGCAGCTTGGGGCAGTGTGGGCTCTAACAATTTAGCCCCCAAGGCTTTTGGCAATGTGGATTCCAACATTGATAGAGCGATCTGCAACATTTTGGCCCCCAAATGTGGGGTAGTGTGGTTCTCAACACCTAAACACTTTCTTCACTTACATTGTTAGTTTATTTTAAAGTCTGGATTCATTTCATTTAATTGCAGTAAATACTAAATGACTCTTACTTTCCCCAGAACTGGATGAAAATCAGAAGATTCAATTGCTAAGATAGACTTACTATATTTATTTGTAAGGTAGAAAATAAAAGTGCCGTAAAGGCTTTCGCCTGAAACATATTTGGGCAAAATTAGAACATATTGGTAAATCTTATCTGAATTATAGCCATAGCAAATAATAGATTGCTGTGATTGTTATGTCTCAAATTTTCAATGAGCTTTGGTTTTATTATTTAAATAAAATGTATATAACCACTTTAATGAGAGTTGTTACCCCCATTATCCCATGCTTTATTCTCCTTTTGTAGTTTGTTTATCCTCTCATCACAATTTTCTTTCATCACATTTTTATGTTACAGCCCCAAGAGTAGATATGCAAAGGAGTAAAAAGTGAGTAAAATAGCTGTGGTGGAGTATATAATATATATAATATAAATAATCACAACATCCTTAAACTTATAGATCTAAGGTAAAAGTTAATGCCTGAGAGGATAGAGTATTACAAGACCCATGGCTCATGTCCATTTAAACAAGTACATAAAGGCAATAGGTTTACCAAAAAAAAGGGGGGGGATACAGATCATTTTACTATGTTAGAGAAATTTTATGGAAAGACATATATAGACAATAGAGTAAACTATTTCAATGTATATTTGAAAAAGAAGTTGATATTGAAATACGACATAAACACAAAATTTACAAAATAACCATTATGTAGGGAGATCCACAATGTGGGTCAACTAATAGAGAAACACTGATTTAGTCAGTGTTTGTAATATGTTAAGGGCCCATTTGCTTTAGCTGAACACTGGGCTCACGGAGTCAGTAAGTATCTGTAAGATCTCATGCTTCAAGAGAAATTCTGTATGTCTATATTTATCTCTAATTTGAATATTACACTAGTAAAACAAAAAGGACTTATATCATATTATGGACAACTATGTCACTCTCACATTATGTGAGGAACTAAGGCAAGGAAAAAAATTCTGTCTTTAATTTCAGACAGGAATCTAAATGTTAGACTAGAACAAGGAAATAGGCTTCAGACATGAAAACAATCTTGGGCAAGGACAGGGATATAGGTGCAGATACTTTGGTCATCCTGATAAGCCCTTAGAAACAGTTATCACGGGAGTGTTCACATAATGGGGTTTAATGCCTTGCTTTTTCTTTGACTATTTGTGTTTATTGTCTTGCTTATTCCTTGACTATTTGTATCTATTGTATTGCTAGACCCTCAACTTAGGACTGACCTTAATACATGCATGTAATTAAAATGATATAAAAGCATAAAGGAGAAGAGAGGATAGGATATGGGTTTCTAGGGAGGGGAAATAGGGAAAGCGGATGACATCTGTATTGTAAATAAATAAAATATCCAATAAAAAAATTAAAAAACAAACAAACAAAAAAGGTAATTTGAAAACTTATTGACAGTACTAAACTTACTAGTTTTAACAGTTACAAACAGAAATTTAAATAACTTCCACCTACCTTGGTAGTCTTGCCAAGGCAAATACAATATTTTTTTAATCCTAATTGTATTACTATTAACTCTCACATCAAACAGTATATAGTAATTTATTTATGTATTTAAAAGCATATGTATGGGTTACAGAACTAAAATAACGTTATGAGGCTACAGAACAGATAACACAAATTTCAAAAGTGAACTGGGAATCTGTGTTGATAAAATATCAACTCAGACCAGTGCCAGCTACTGCGACAGCTGCTCGAGTAAGTTTTGAGAGAAAAATCATGGAAGAGAGCGGTTAGGTGAAAGATGGAACTCGGTTTATAGTAGGAGTAAATTAGAATCAGGGAAGTTCCAGGATTGTGTGGAGGTGATTATGATGGCAGTCAAGTAGGCTGCTATAGTAATCTGACGTCCAAAATTCCTAGAACAGTCAAGATGTCTGTCCTTGATTAACTCAGTAAGTATATACTTATGTAACAGGTCCCTTCCTATTCCTAGGGATAAGTCATTTATATATCTGTGTCTAACAGGTTGTGTCTGACAAATTATACGGTGTCTAAGTCCACCCCAAGGCTGGAGAAATTTTTTTCCCTAAAAATAGTGTCAAATGCAGCATGCATAATAGAGCCCTCTAGAGCAATGCATGGACATAAAAAAATAAATAAAAAGTTTAAAAAATGTGAGCACTATATTGGCTGAGGACACAACCGAATTTCAATATGGTTTTATCAAAATCTGTTTTCAGTTCCCAACAACAAAGTAATTGCTTCTAATATGCTGCTTTGGGAAATAGCTTAGAAATATATAAAAAGTATTTATAATTGCTATTTTTGTTGAAAATCTTAATATATTGTCATTAAAAGTTCTTTTTAATAGACATATAGTTGTTCCATGATCAATAGGGAAAACTCTGTTGAGGTTTATCCTCCTTGACAGAGAGGAGATGAGGAGAGATAGCCTGTAACACTGAGTATGGCACTAGGAAGTGTTGTTCCATTCTCCTCTCATAATCTGTTAAGAAAGAACAAATTCTGGCTTATGCCTCTATCAGTGCTGTGTTTCTCTTTGAGAACCCCAGGGTGCTTTGAGCAATGACATGAACTGCCAACCCAAGGGGAAAAAAAAAACTAATTTTCAGTGGATATTGTCCATAACCCTACCCAAAATTTACAGTGATAATGAAAGTGAAGGAAAATTTATATTAAAAGGAAAAAAAAAACCACTTTTTACAATTTAAAGTGGTTTCTCTATATCTCTATGGCAGACTCAGATTGGCCTCCGAAGAAAGCCTACACATAAGAGAGTGGGGAAAAAAAGCAATTCAGAGATATTCACAGACACATTATGTTGAATGATTTTATGTTGACCTGCTTTACACATAACAGAGCAAATAGCCTTTCTGTCAGCCTGTGGGTGTGCCTCCAGGCCTCCTTAGCTTACCCTTAGTATTCTTTACACGATGATTCCTATTTTCTTGATGCAGCTATGTAATTACTTCTCAGAAGCAAGAATATCAGGGCTGTTTTCTTTCTGTTTTTGCTATTGAGTTAGTGTTCATTTTGGCAGTTACTATAATTGCATATTACTGAACTCAGGAACACAGGCCAGAAAAAGAAAATGGGAACTGGTGCAGTGCTATTTCAATTCCTATACTAGTTTCCCTATAAATGAGTTCACCAGCATGCCCAGCTCCTCTCTCTGCAAAGGCATCCACAACATGAAAAAGGAAACATGATCAAAAGCTTCTTTGTTTCACTTAAGGCGAAACAAGTGAAGAAAAGCAAACTATAAGAGGAACAAAGTACTCCCCATAATTAGGCTTTCAAAAATATTCTAATTTCCATAAATAATGCATATGTTTATAATGCCTTTTCAGAATATGTAATGCTGTTCATATCTTCTGACATATACTGTTCTTAAGAGTGAAATCCTACTAAATCAAAAGTCCTTTCAAATTAAAATCACATGAGCAAGTGACAAAATCAAACTTTGATAATCTATTTTAAGGTATAATTATGTTTCAAAGTTGGACAGCATTCCAAAAGTAGTAAGAGAAAGGTCTGAAAAGCAATTTAGATGTGCACACACCTGTGTTTAGTACAGACAAACAAAGGAGAAAAATAAATACTACAGTGCACAATGAATGATAGACATGGCATCAGGAATTCCAAAAGAACCATTGTCATTTTGATTATTTTCACTAAATAATAAGATTTGCTATGTTATAAAAGTATTTGCATTGTTAAATTGCATCATATCAACAGGGGAAATTCAAAGATCAAATGCTCACTCCTAAGAAATGAAACCATAAGTGACTAATTTCTTATAGTTTAGAGGCTGATTGCATCACATCACAAAGCAGTTTGCTTCTGATGGAAAAATATGTGTTTCTGTATTATAAGAATTCTACATTATAATACGTATGCTTCTATGTCATATTTTAAGAATGAATTTTCACAAAAATAATATAAATAGCTTAGCATGCACATGTTGCTAATTCTGATTTACTGTTCTTTCATTCAGACTTAAATTTTAGCCTATATGGCACATCATGAGTGACAGGAGGCTCAGTATTCTTGGTAGTTTGAGAACTCTACCTCACAGAGATTATGAGGGGAAAGTGCAAGAGCAGATAAGGAGAAATATCATGGGTCCAAAAAGCAAAGTGACTTGACCAGACAAGAAGACTAAAGTTCAAATGATTGATTACCTTTGGTCATCCTCTCCTTCAAATCTTGTATTATATACCACCTGGAAAAGATATGAACAACATATTCTTTTAGAGATGCTAATATGCTATCTTCAGATAGCTGACTTTCTGAAGAAAGTACACCTTTAAAATTCCATTTCTGTATCTTTTATGTTTCTATGTCATGATAGACATCACAAGCCCATCTCTTCCAGTTATGTGTAAATGTGGCAGTGCCAGGTTGGCTTTGGGACACTCCACAATAGCTTCTGGTTGTGTCAGAAAGTCCTAAGGCTATGGAGAATAAAACTCTTAGATCTGGGGCAGGAGGGAAACTCTCAAGAAAGGTTAGGTGGTTTTCCCACCATATGTTCCTTTGCCTTGCTCACCTGAAATCTCCATCACATTCACTTACTAAGTTGAATCACTCTGCATTCTTGTTTTATTTCTCATGTCAAGGCTTGTTTGACCTCTGCTTTTTAAGTTCTTTCTGTTCAACATTGTTATTGTTGTTTTTCTTTCCTGGGTTATGGGTTATGTAGCCTCTGGTTTTTAGGTCTCTTTCTGTTCTGTCTGGTTTGTTTCTGAGCTCTGACTGTTAGAATGGGTGGTTTAGCCTCCATCCTGGCAGCCGGCCCCTTGAGCACAGTCTAGTAAATTGGTCTGATTGTGCTTACAGCTCTATAATAAAGAAGAACATTATCTAGTGTTGTCAAATAATTTGGCCAGTCTATCAACTGGTTTCTGGGGAAAATGTCAATGAAATGAATCCCTAAACTGTTATACTATATTACAGATAGGGTCTTTTTCTTTTGTTTTTGTTTTTGTTTTTGTTTTTGTTTTTGTTTTTGTTTTTGTTTTTGTTTTTGTTTTT
>JANHMN010000009.1:39912048-39931746 GCA_030674055.1 Rhabdomys pumilio
CTTCTCCTTCTCCTTCTCCTTCTCCTTCTCCTTCTCCTTCTCCTTCTTCTCCTTCTCCTTCTTCTTCCTCTTCCTCTCCTTCTCCTCCTTCTTTTCTCCTCCTCTTCCTCCTCCTCTTCTTTCTCCTCCTCCTCCTCCTCCTCCTCCCCCTCCTCCTCCTCCTCCTCCTCCTCCTCCTCCTCCTCCTCCTCCTCCTTCTTTTAATCCATAGTTACTCTTCCCAAACTGGCACATGAATTTTGTTGTTGGCATTCTGTATATTTTCTCTCCATCTGTCTTCTTACTTATATAATATAACTGATTATCCAAGGTTCTTAGAAGATTTGTTATCATGGCAAACTCTTGCTGAAGGTCCTAGTAGTTCAGATAAAATATCCTAATAAGGCAATTTAAGGTTGGAATGGTTTATATTAACTTAGAGTATGAGAGTGCAGTTTATTATGCTGGGGAAATCTTGGTATGATAAGCTTGGGAATGATATCTGCATTGAGTCTGCAGTCAGCAAAAACAATGATAAATGTTTGTGCTCAGCTCATTCCCTTATATACAGCCTAGAATTTTGACACAAGGAGTGGTTTAACCCAAAGAGATTGGGTCTTCCACCCTTAAACCAAGACCAGATAAGCAAGGATTATTAATTCATTCCAGAATGAGGAGCCATTCCAGAAATACAATAATGGATTTCTGAGCTCTGACTGTTAGAATGGGTGGTTTAGCCTCTATCCTGGCAGCCAGCCCCTTGAGCAGTCTAGTAAATTGGTCTGATTAAAAAACAAGGAGGATACATTAAAGAAATATAGGGATGATTCAATGTATATAAATTGAAGAATATAGAGTACCCCATTAAGAAAAAACCTGAAAAATGAAATCAACATGTTTATTACATTAGATCAATGAAACACCTTTGATAAATTCAATACCCGTTAATGATAAAAGTCCAGGAGAGATTAGGAACACAAAAGTCATATGTTAGTATCATAAAGGCAGTTTACAACAAGCCAACTGTCAAGAACAAATTAGATGGAGAGAAATCTAAAGCAATTGTACTAAAATTAGGGACAAGAAAATGTTAAAGTATCTTTACTTGCAAATGATACATGATAGTATCATAAGTAACCCCAAAATATCATACTGACAACTTTTACTGATGATAAAGAAATTAAGCAAAGTAACTAGATGCAAGATTAACTCAGAAAAATTTGAAGCCCTTATCTATACAATGTGTAAACAGACTGAGAAAGCAATCAGGAAAACAATACTTTTCACATAATATAAAATATCCCAGGATAACTTCCTCTGAGATTGTTTTGTAGGACAAAAACTTCAAGACCTTGATGAAAGAAGATATTAGAAGATGGAAATATCTACCATGCTCATGAATTCATAGGATTAACAATAAAAATGGCCTTCTTCCAAAAGCAATCTATAGGTTATATGCAATCTTCATAAAAATTCCAACAAAATAACACAATTCTTCAGATCTTTAATAGAAAAATTTGAACTTTATGGCTAAAACAATACTGAATACTGTAAGACCTGCAGGAAATATCATCAACCTAAGATTCTCAATTTCAAGTTATACTATAGGATTATAGTAATAAAAAGGCTATTCCTACATTCCCCCCTCTGTCATGCTCAGTTTATCTGGCTTTATGTTGAAGTTTTTATCCATTTGGAATTGTGTTTTATTCAGGTTATTTAGAATGAAACAATTTGGATTCACATCCACGCAGCTATCCATTTTTTTTTTTTTACCAGTACTATTTACCAAAGACGTGACTTTTTTTAATCAACGTGTATTTCTGTCATCTTTATCAACAATCACGGTTTCATAGGCATATTGATTTATATCTGAGTCCGCAATTTTATTCTTCTGGTTAATGTGTATGTTTTTGTGTCAGTAATATCCAATAGTGGGCAAATATCCAAAATATAGAATTTAAAAACTAGATATCAAGAAAACAACTCAATTTAAAAATGGCATACTGATTTAAATAGAGAATTCTCAAAAGAAGAAATACATATGCCTAAGAACACCTAAAGAAATGTTCAAAATTAGGAAAATGTTAATCCAAACCATTTTTAAATTTTATCTTATAACAGTCAGAATGGCTAAGATCAATAAACTAAGAACCAGTTCACACTGGGGAGGATATGGAGTAAAGGGAACACAGAACCATTTCTTGTAAAAATTTGGACAGTCATGTCCAAACTAGTCTGGTGTTTTTCATGATGATGGAAATCAATCTATACCATTTCTGGGCATATACTTAAAGAATGTTTCACTTCATCTATCATGTTAATTGGTTCTATTTTTATAGCCAGAAATTGGAAACAACCAATGTGTCTGTCAACAAATAAGTGGATAGACAAAAATGTGATATATTTACAAAGTTTACATCAGCATTAAAAAAATAAAATAAAACCATGAGATTTTCAAGTAAGTGAATGGGACTATAAGATATTGTCTTGAATAAGAGAAAGAAATGTGGTATAAATTTAATTATATGAAAATATTTGCTGTAAAGTTAATTACCAACAATCTTTAGAACCATAGACACTGAGTATATGTAAAAGTAGCTTTTACATGTCAAATGTAATTATCTTCTCAGAGGCTTATTTCTGAATAAACTCATCTTTTCTAGCTCTTCTGAAGTCTTGCTGGCTGGTTTAACTTAGCTATTTTGGTACAAACTTCTCTTCAAGCAGAGTGATCCTATCTGACTTCTCTTTGATTCTGACTGAATTTTTTTGCTGCTCTAAAACTAATAGTGGCAATAAGTTCTAATCTTTGGTCTTCTTCTTAGTCTGTCTTCAACTGCCTTTCTGACCTTCACTGAACTGCATGTGTTGGAGGGACTGCAAGGCTACCTCTGCATAAATGCAGGGCGCACATCCACAAAAGCATCTCCTGCAGGAGGACATAACCGAAGACTTTCTAAGAGACCAAGGATTGCTGACAAAGACAATGCCAGCCAATCAGGAACTGGTGTTTAGAAGAGATGCTTTCTTGGGACCAATGACATAGGGTGGAGGATATTAAAGGAGCTTATAGTACCATTCAGACAAACTTGCTACGTTGTTTCTCACCTGCTTCTGGAGACTAAGTCTCATTCATAACCTCCAAAAGCAAGTAGGGTCTGGCAGTGGGCAGTTTAGGGCACAGGCATGCGTGGACTCATGAGTGAACTCAACTTCCTTTGCACTGCATTTACTACATTGACTCCCAACTGACTGACTCTCTCTCCCTGTGCTACTCTTAAATAGCTTCTGTTTTCTCTTCTGTTCTCCTAAGAGTTGGGCATACCCTATCTCTAATTCATTCTTTCAAGTTTTTAATTTGGCTCTTTGTCCCTCAATTAGATGTCACTTCCAAACATGATTGCTTCTTATTACAAACTAATTTCTCGCTAAAGGCATGAGCTAAGAGCAGGTCAGAATTCTAGCCAGATCACATAGTCCTAGGACTTTGATTTTGATTTCTTGTCACAGCAGCCATGTTGCTGAATTAAAAGTCCTCTCCAGGTATAGACTAAGGTAGTCGGGTTGGAGGACAGATAGCTCTTGATAACAAATGAAAATAGAATATAGAGATATGGAAGGATGGAACTGCTATAACTGGAGTATTAAAATGGAGTAAAAGAAATGAGGAATACAAAGAAGAGAATACTAGGAGAAACTGCAAAATTTAACAGACATTAGTGTGGTAGTATGGAAACATAAAACTGTAGTAGAACCTTACATATATGAATTTGTATACAGAATATCTTATGTAAGTTGCCAGATGATGGGATAGAAAGAGGCCCAACTGGACACTTTTGTCACCAAATGAAACTTTCAGTACCACCAAGGTTGGAGGACAACAACCATACAGTTATTCGCCAAAGAGTTCCTATGGGAATCTCCAAACAACCAGGCCAAGCCTACACGATTCTCAACAGAAACTCAGGGCAAGTTTTCATTGCTGAGTACAACACCTATAGAACTCACTGAATGAGGAGATGATGATGTGTTGTCTACATAAAGCCTTGCTCCTTACCTACTTGCATCTATGAAACATGAAGGTACTGTGTGCACTACAAAAAAAGAAACAGAAACACCAAACCAGACAAAACATTTCTTCTATAGTGATATCCTGCCTGTAAGATAAGTGTATGCAAAGGTGGCACAATGTGTGTGGGAGTAACAAACCAATATCTGATTTGCCTTAAGTTTGACCCCATGAGATGGAAACCTATAACAAGTTACACTGCCTTAAAGACAAAAATCCTAAAACTAGATACCCCAGGGATCCTGTGTTAACCCCAGTATTATTGTTTTAAACAAACAAGCAAACAAACAAACAACAAATCAAAAAAATTAGCTCCTACAGCAGGTGGGAACAATATAGTCCCATATCTAGACATTATACAAAAATTAAAGAACCTTGAGCCTCAGTCCTAAATGGAACATCTTAATCAAATCCTTCCTCTATGTGTTCAAACAACCTAGGGCTAGAGTAGGCATGGATTTAAGGCTTGCAGGATACAAGGAGAATAACATCCTCTAAGTCAACTCAGCAAACTCATATGAACTAACAGTGACAGAAGCAACAACACAGGCCTACACAAATCTGCACCAGGTTCTCTGTTTATATATTATAGTTTTCAGTTTAGATGATTTTTTTGTGTGTGTGTGTGTGTGTTACTTCTGAATATTTGAATGAGTGGGTCTCTGATTCTTGTGAATTATGTTGGGTTTTTTTTTTTTTGTCTATTGGTTTTTATTTTCTAATATTAACATGGCTGTTTTTGTCTTAGTTTTACTATTTTTTCATTTTGTTTAAAAATCATTTAAGAAGTCATATATGTTCAGACAATGGGGTTTACACTCCAATATCAATTTATTGTAGCACAGGAGAGTCCACTAATGTACAGTCATTGTGTGTTAATTGAAATAGATATTAAACCATGATTCTTTGAATAATACTGAGTGTGTTTTAACGTAATTCCTCAGTGTGTGAAACAGGTGGTCTTTCTTTCCTGTTCCTTCTCTTGAGCTCTTTTTCTTCTGTTATGCTGTGTGATTCCAACATGTTCACATTTACTTTATCTTATCTTAATATATTTTATTACACTCTTGATTCCCCATTATTTTCTAATGAGAAACAGAAAGAATATCTGGATGGCAAGGAAGGTGTGAAGGAACTGGAAGGAGGAGTATGAGAGGCTAGTATATTTAGAATATACTCTGTGAGAAAATTTTTTTTCCAGTAAAAGAGACAAATACAAACAAAATTACCAACAAGTATAAACAGGAACCTGTCACTCAGGTAATTCTAAGTTTTATGAATCTGAGAATTGAGATTAACATAAAAGTTAATCATAACAGTTAATTAATCATAACAGTTCTATGATTTTTAATAAAATTGCAGTCATTCAGTTTTACCAATGATGACTCAGGAGCCAGGTGCTACTAGCTCAGAGATTCAGGAAAGCACCCAGCTGACCTTTGTTTTCAGCTGACATTCAAAAAGAAGGTCTCCTTCTCCATGACTTCTAAATAAAAAAAAACAACAAACAAACAACAAAAGATAAGCAACAACAAAAAAACCCAAATTCCCAAAAAAAGGAAAGAAAAAAAAAAACTTCAAACTGCATGTTTGTTTCTTCTATTTCCTGTGTATTTCTCTAACTACCCTTCTGACTTTCTCTTGCTATATTTTTTTCTTATGGTCATTGAGGCATGGCAGCTGGTTGCTTGCTTCCCCTTTTACCCTATGGTTGTCTTTATTTAACCCTGCATACAATAAACAAGAAGCTATTGTATTAAAAGGTATATGCGAGAGCTGAGCCAACTAACCTGGGCCTGTGGGGGCTCACAAAATCACAACCACCAAACAAACAATATGCATGGACTAGACCTATGACACGTACATTATGTAGCAAATGTGCAGCTTGGTCTTCATGTGGGTTCCCCAACAACTGAAGTAGGAGCTATTTCTGTCTCAGAGTCTGTTGCCTGCCTTTGGTTTCCTTTCCCTTGGCTGGACTGTCTTGTCTTTCCTCATTGTTTCATTCTGGTGATACTTGATCTCCAAAAGCAGTTTGCTACCTGGATTGGGGGGCAGCTCTTCTTGGAGAAGAGCAGAGGGGAAAGGAAGAAGGGTGATGGGAGGAAAAGATTGGGAGGAGAGGAATGAGGGGTCTGTGATCAGATGTTAAGTTAATAAAAAATTAATGAAAAAATTGTTTAAGAAAAACTATTTTTCATTTCATGTCAGTATGGCAAGGATGTATTTGATAAATTATCATTCAAAATATTATTATTTTTTATTTTCTCATGCTTGTTGAAAACATTTGATAGTCTTTAAACATTAGTTTAGACTGAATGAACAAGCTGTCTGATGAACTGCCATTTCTCCTAATTCAAAATAACTCTACTGTTTAAATCTAATCTTTATCATTTTAATGGTATCCACAGCTTTTATTCTATAGAAACAAAACCAAAACTTCTTCACCAATATTACACATATACTGGCTTCCATTCTAAGATAAACACATCTTTAAAATATATAGGATGATTTAATTCAGCATTTTTCTACTATCCAATGTATCTATGCAACTGTTGTCCCTTTCTCATTCACACTAAAAAATGTAAAGTTACTAAAACACTATATAATCTCTGCTTTTTATTTCACTTTTGTTTATTAAAAATATTGTTTTTAGTATGATTAGACCTTTCTATAATTGCTTTTCCTGTAATATTTTATGGTATGGCATATCTGTAATAGACTTTATGTTGTAATGTGGAAAAAACTGTTTCATTGTTCCAGAGACAAATGCTGAAGCATTATCAATCTTCATTTGTACAGGTATCCCTATAATAACCAAAGGTATAGTAAATGTGTAATTACCGAATCTATTTTACAGAACTTAAAGCAGTTGGCCTTTGAGATTTTGATTATAAATCTATGTTATGGTGTATATACATTAATCTCCCAGATTCTACAAAGTGAAACACATCCATTTGTCAAAGTCTATTTCTTTGGGAACCTTTTGGGTTACTTCCTGCAGGTAATGAAGTTTGGTTATAAAAAGTACAAATACACATTTACTTTTAATTTCCTTGGCTTATTGTCAAGAGAAAATATATATATTCAGCCCCCTGCTGTTGATATGGTGTTTCTTATGAAATCCAGGTTAGTTTAACTACATACGGCTTTCTTATGGCCCTATACACTTAACTCATCCTGCCCTTTGCATCACCTGAGATAAAATTGCAATCTATAGAAACTGAATACTTTCCCCGTGAAAAGGCTAGTCTGGGTGCCAAGATTTTGGTGAAATTATTGTTAATCTGTGTTTCTTTATAGTAAACCATCAACTTCAGTTCATTTATTTCTATTTTCATCTCTCATCGCCTATTATTTACAGCAGTTTGCCAAAATTCTTGTTTTCTCATCTCCCTTGAATTGTTTTGTTTCATCTACTAAAGCCATTCTGTCCAAGATTACATCCAGCGCAGTGTTATTTTTAACAACAGGCGTCAAACATTTTAATTGCTGTATAAATGAGTCTTTCTGATCCTGACAGGGAACAGTGGAATCAAATTTAACATTAGGGTTCTGGGAGGCCGCTTTGGTGGTTTTCTGATGGCAAAGGGTTATCTTGCCTATCTCTTGTTCATCAGTCCAATTCCTTCCTCTGTCACACCTTCTATATACTCTAGAAGTCTGGGACTTTTTGAATTATCTCTAGCAAAAAAAAAAAAAAAAAAAAGCACTGTTTCTAAGAATGCCTTGTCTATAATACCTTTTCAAATGACCTCGGTCATCACAATTATAACATTTGATATCTGATTTTTTTTTCTTAGAACTTTTAGAGCTTACTTATTCTATCATAGTAATATCATAGATGTGATATCCAATACACATTAAGGATCCAGTTGTGTGCCCTTAATCCACTCATCTGTTGGAACTGATCTTGCCTTTAGAGGTCTAATTATCTTTACTCATTCTGAATTAACATTTTTTTTAGAAGCCAAAGATTTGATTAATACTTTTCTGACTTCTGATTATGATACTATTCCTTTTATATCTTAAGGGAATCTTTGCAAATTCTCAGAAAGGGCTTGTATAATCTTTGTAAATGCCTCTGACCCTTTCGTGATTCCTGAACCTGTTCCATGTATTTAAAGCTGCTTAACAACATGGTACCAAGTTGTGATTATCAAATTCAAGCTTATTTTTTAACTTAGCATATCAACCTGCACCTAGCAACACATCCTAGGAAATATTAATACATTTAGCCTTATGTAATTGTTCTACGGCCCTACCTTCTGCTTTCCACCATGTTCACAATTGTAACCGAGGACCAGCTTCTAATATTTTTCCTGCCAAATCTCTCCAATCTTGAGGAACAATTTTGTTCTGAATTGTACATGAATTTATTATCTACTTCACATAGGGTAAATATTATATAAAATGATCACTTCTCTGAATTGCCTCAAATTTAATGTCTATAAGACTTAACTTCTTCATAAACTTAGGAAGTACGTATGCTCTTCTGGTAGGTCTTTTATAGTAACTGGATGAACTAAGGTTGTTTTTTTTTTTTTTTTTTTTTTTTTTTTTAAATCTTGGGGCACCTCTCTTTAGTTTTATCATGTGGTGTCACAGCAAGTTCTTGACTACATTTGTTTGCCTGTGATTATCTTTCTATTTTCATTTTTTCATGAAATATAAATATTCATATTTTCATATTTATAAGTTTTTCTAAAGCTTGTATCTTACTAATCTGCTTTTCCTATTTGTCACAAAACATTATGACTGCTAAGGGTAAATAGATAAACAGTATGAATGTGTGTAAAGTTATATTTCAGTTCATCAGTGATATCCTTTAGCAGTCATAAGTCTCTACTATTTTTTCTTTTCTCATTTACAAATCTTTTAATGGTTTTGTGAGGTAAACATGATATAATACATTTCACATATATTAAGGACTATTATATTAGTATAAATCATGAAAACATTAGTATAAAACAGTGGACACCCCACCCCAAAGTTTTCCTCATATCTTTTTTAAATTTTTGGACCTGAAACTTTTCCCTTACACCTACGGGAAACATTTTTATCATGACAGACTGGATTTTAACTCTTAGAATAGCATGAAAATGGAATTATAAAAGCATAAAACTATTTTGAGTGAATTAATAAACTCAATTTTGTCTCACTTCCTTAATAGACACTTACTTAATGTAATACATGGCTTATCTTTTTATTTGATTTATAAACACTTTTTCTATTTGTTTTCTTTTTTTCATATTGAACATTTCAAAAGTGTACATTTTAGTATAAAAATACCTGTAAGATATTTTATATTCTTTACTTCTACTGTTTTCTGCTTGAGTCTCACTTATTGGAGAGGATTTTATATATAATGGAATTCTATTATCAGTGTTAATAATTGTTCCATAACTCAGAATACGATTCATTTTTGGAAACAATATTGTCATATGAGGAGACAGGATGTATTTAGCTCTTTGGTGAAACAATGTTCTAAAAATTCTAATTGGGTCAAGTTAGTTGATAATGAGTTCATATTTTCTCTATCTTTGGTGATTTTGTCTACTTAATTAATTATGTATTATAAGAGTGATATCAAAACATTTTATCATATTTAATACTTCCTTTGCCTAGTGAAAATGTCTTTGTTCAAAAAATGTACTTTTATTTATTTTAAGTATTTAAAAATACTATTATAGACCCTTGCCTGTTAAGTATTATTATACTGTCTTGGAAAATATTATTATAATGATTATGATTATTATTGTTGTTGCTATATATTTTACTTTAAGGACAGTATTCTCATAAAATATATTTTGATACTTGCATATTAAATAATGTTTTCTCTTATTAGTAGTATAATATATTTTCTCCATAATTATATTAACCAGTGATTGTCATTATATTATCTGGTGGTTATGTAAATTATATATAATTTCATCTGAAATGACATTCCTAGACTCAATATAGGTACTTGTGATCATTTCCACCAGTCATCTAAGTTAGGGATACCGTTGCTACTATGATACACCATGACAAAATGCAAGTTAGGAAGAAAAAGGTACATCATTGAAGGATATCAAGAAAGGGACTCAAATAGAGCAAAAACCTGTAGGAAGAAGCTGATGCAGAGACCAATGAGTAGTGCTAATTACTGGGTTGATTCTCATGGCTTGCTTAACCTGCTTTCTTATAGAATCCAGGACCATCAGCATACAGACTGCACCATACACAAAATGGATGAGTTCTCTCTCATCAAATCAATACCTCATTAAAAAGATGCTCTATAGGCTTGACTATAGACTGATTTATAGCAAGGTTTTTACAATCAAAGTTTCTCCCCTCATATGACTATAGTCTATATCAAGATGACATATTGATTTCACAATGGCTGAGTTTATAGATTATCGGTTATATCATTATGGATGTTTCAATTTCACATTTTCTTGTAATTTTGTTTTCCCATTTCATTTTCTTTCTAGCGTGAAGTTGATAATTAGTTTTAATTTGTAGAGTTTTAAAATATTTCCTGTGCTTATCTCTCTCTCAGATCTTCTTTGAATTCTTTCTTATTTGACCTCAGCCGACTCAACTTCACTCCCTCCAGTCAGTTTTTAGTTCTCTACTTCATGATTTTTCTTTTTTAGCTTTAGACTTAAAAGTCTAAATGCATTCAAGTAAGTAAGTATATGTGCCAATTTTTGAAATAAGACTGTTTTCTGTTGTGTGATATTAACTGTGCTACTGTGTGATATCAAGTTGTGCTATAGTACTTTTTAAAACTGGTCAGCTTATATAGGAAGTAATCTTGTACTGAGGTTTATGTTAAATCATTTTGGCTGAAAGTATGGAAGAATCCTGATAATTAGAAAGTTGAGCATTTTTCCCTTGTTTCTGTTTATTTCTTCAATTTTGCATCTAGGGACTACATATTTTATTCAATATATATATATATATTTGGTTTTTCGAGACAAGGTTTCTCCATGTAGCCCTGGCTATCCTAGAGCTCACTCTGTAGGTCAGGCTGGCCTCGAGCTCAGAAATCCGCCTGCCTCTGCCTCCCAAGTGCTGGGATTAAAGTGCTGGGATTAAAGGCGTGCACCACCACTGCCCAGCTCAATCTATGTTTGAATAGAACTAGACAGCATGGAAATAAATGAAATATGGCAATGAGTAACTGTTGTTGCTTAGCTAATGATTAAATGTCAGGCAGTCTTTTGGGGGACAAAATATTTATTGCATCTTCATTCTTAATTTCTAGATATTTTACTAAATACTAAAACAAACAAGCAAACAGTCTTTTGGAATGGCTCAGTTTTTAAGACTCTTTCAAAGGCCTATAACTCCATTTCCAGGGTATCTGGTGCACTCTTCTCACCGGCAATAAGCCCATCTGTAGTATCCAGACATATATGCAAGCAAAACGTCCATGCACATAAAATCTGAATAAGTAAATTTTTAAAATAATATATTGACTGAGTTTCTTTATTATTAGTGTTCACACTTAATGTAAATTGATATTTAAAAAGAACAAGCTGAGCATTAAAAATACAAATGATATAGTACGAGGAGAAAAGAGGCACCACGATGTACTGAGCTCTAAAATGGAAACTGATTAAAGAAAATATGGATGCTAAATGGAATAAAGGTAGTTGTCCTCAAGGCAAGACCCAACCCAGTTAAGCTTCCAATTTGTAAAAAAGAATTAAGGGATAGCATAGAGTTGGATATGGCAGTGTATACTTTTAATTCCAGCACTCTGGAGGCAGAAGCAAGCAGATTTCTGAAAGGCTAGCCTGGTATAAAGAGAAAGTTCTAGGATAGTCAAACTTATGTAGTGAAGGAAACCATTGAAAAGAGAAAACTTGTAAAAATGCATTTGAATGTGGGGGACTATGATTCAGACTTGGCCAGTAAAACTTTACGACTTTGGTCATGTCATTCTGGCTTAGAGGAAAAGTACATAGAAGAAAGGAGTTATGAAAACTCCCTCCACGACTACGGCAAGCAGGTTAAGCTAGACATACGTCAGGGGTTTCTCTGTATGGAGGCTCAGAGAGACCACTAAGTGAAAGTGAAGCCTGGATTTCCTTGGAGATCAAAAGACATTGAAGATATCAGAGTCATTGAATACCTGTCGAGGTGAGATGCTAGCAAGGTATGAAAACACACCATGATAATGGACTGTACTGCAGTCAACAAAGTTAAAAGGAGTGGGGATCTGAAGAGCACTTTGACATTTGACATGGAGGTGCAGAGGTTGGAGTTTGCCTTGCTGGTTTTTAGTTTTCCTGTGGTCTAGTATTTCCTTACTCTTCTCTCTTTCCTCATGTTTGTATTAGTAATGTGTGTTCTCTGACATTGTATGTTGGTAATATATGATCTGCCTTTTGATTTTGATTTTATAGGGATTTACCATAAAGAGATTGCCGTGGGCTGCAGAAGAGACTTTGAACTTTTTAACTTTTAAACAGTTTGGTGACTGTGATAGTTGATAGACTTTGAAGTTCAATTGCATGGAGTATGCATTATGATGTGACTACAAGCCTATGTCAGTCAGGGAGTGGGATGTAGGTTGAACGAAAATGGCCTCCATTGGCTCATAAGGAGTGGCACTATTAGAGAATGTGGACATGTTGAAGGAGATGTGGTCTTGTTGGAGGAAGTGTATCATTAGGAATGAACTTTGAGGTTTTAGAATCTCTAGCCAGGCCCCCTGGCTCATTGTCTCTTCCTATTATACAACTTTAAGCTACTTGTCCTGTATCATGTCTGTTTTCCTCCATGATGATAATGAACTAAGCTTCTAAACTGCAGGACAGACCAAATAAAATGTTTTCTTTTATAAGTATTGCTGTGAACATGGTGTCTTTTTACCACTATAAAGCATCATAATTAACAAAGATATGTATGCTTCTTTCATGTGATAATGTTGTTTATAACAGGAAAGCTCAACTTTACCTCTCCAATATTGTGATTTTGATTAACTTTCTTTTTATTTTATGGAACATTTGGATGTTGAACATTAAAGATTAAAAGTAGGAATAGTGAGCGCACCTTGGCGCAGCACTTGGGGGTCCGCCGGCAGAGGGCTGGCGCGCCCGGTCCTGTGGCGGTTCGAATTCGGTGAGGCTCTGTTGTCGAGTCTCACCAAAAAAAAAAAAAAAAAAAGGGTTTCCAGGTGGTGGTGGCGCACGCCTTTAATCCCAGCACTTGGGAGGCAGAGGCAGGTGGGTTTCTGAGTTCGAGGCCAGCCTGGTCTACAGAGTGAGTTTCAGGAGAGCCAGGGCTACATAGAGAAACCCTGTCTCGGGGAAAAAAAAATAGGAACAAGTTTTCCATTTTCCTCATCTACTAAATATAATGTCTTATTGTTCAAATTTATCTCAAATCCTTGAATTACCCCAAATGATAACAGCTTAAAACATACCTGTTATTTTTTTCTTAAGAGATTTATTTTAGGAGAAAACTATAAAAGATTATATTAAAGTCATTGTTCCTATACAAGATCAACTTTTCCAGTTATCAACATCTTCCACCAGATTTGCTGCACTTTTAGACCCATATTAACATATTATTGAAATTGTTCATACATCATTTGTTTGAAAATGATGTAATGATCTGTAATGATTTATCCAAAAAAGTAGCAAAATATTGCTAATGAGTATTTTTTTTTTAATGTTTTGGGTTCTATTTCTGCAAAATAAGGCTCATTAATACTTGGCAAATTCACTTTAATACAGACTTTTGTGTGTTCATTAAGAATACTAATGGGTCAAACACATGCAAAAATAATTTAGTTAAATTTCTTGCCATAAAGAAAATACAAACGAAACTCAGCCCATCAGTAGACATTCACATTAATATAAAGATTTAAAGAGTGCATATAGGTAATAACACCAAGTCATGTTTGGTAACAATAATGAAAAGGAAATTTGACTGTGATGATAGTTAATGCTTTGTGTTAATATGCTTTCAGTGAAGATAAACTATAAATATTATGACAGATAATTAAGATGAGAAGGAAATAAATAAACTTTATATTTCTATCTTATTGGTAATATTATCAGTACTTTCTCTGAAAGATATATACTAAAATATGTAAACAAATGCAAAATTTAAGACATATTTAGTGTCCTTTTCTTTCTTGTAGCCTGCACTAATTTTCAAATAATGAAAGATTCTTTTACATTTTTTCACATTGGAGGTATTCTTGGATGATTCTATAAAAAGAACCTGAGAAAGAACACAATGTGTTAGGTGCAGGTGGAATAAATATGCTTATCATTTAAAAAATAAATATAATATGTCATTTAAATTGTAGGTTGTATTAAACTTAGAAATGAAAAACAGAGCCAATGTGATGAATTACTAGGTAGAGATCATTTCCACAAAGCCCGATGCATTGATTTTATTTCTAAAAACCCACATTATGGGAGGAGAGGCCAACAACTAGAAGTTGTCCTTTGTTCTCTATCCATGTGTCAACACCAGTGCGTGCACTTGCACACATGTTCGTTTACACTAACAAACAATCACTAAATTAAAACTTTCAAAAGAGAAATGTTGAATTCAGATTTTATAATTAGTAAGTTAAGATAAAAATTGTAATAATAATAGTAATAGTATGTAATAGTATTGATGTCAGGATTATACTAAGTTTTTAAAAATAATCTGTAATAAAATAAAAGAAATGGCAGACTTACAGAAAACACAACATTGTACTTACTGAGATCAATCTTGTATATATGTGACATATGGAAAAACTGACCATTTCTGGCAATTATTTATCTATTTTTTATTGTTCTGGGTAACTACTTAAATATTCTTAAAATTTAGTGTCAAGTTTAAATGACATTTCTATCCCATACAATTTTATTTTGGCTGAAAATTTCTTTAATATAGTTATCCCACTAAAATAAATAGCTGGAGATAGGAGTCACAATGTCTTAAAACACTTTCAATAGATAGACCTTTTGAAGTATTACTAAATAGATAAATAAGTAGTTTGGAAGTTTCAACAATTCCCAACAAAAAATACATTCAGTATTTTTCACTGAATGTCATATGAAAGCCAATCATAAGGAATGTTCAAGACTCCTGCTTTTTTAGCTGTATTTATGTACTTCTCCATCACAATTTTGAATACTTGTCCTTCATTCATGATCAAGACGTCAGGAATCAGACCCCACAGAGTAGGTAAATGAACTTCCAGATATTATATTTTCAGGTAAATGGGTCCCATGGTCATGTCCATTTCATGGAAATGATATCTGTGACTACTAATATATACTAGTAGTTAAAAAGTAATGGTTACATTTTTATATTTGAATTTTATAATATTTACAGAATCTATAAAGTTATTATAAAGAACTATATATTATGTATTTTAAGATAGTCTCTCTTAAGGGACTTACCAAAAAGACTCAGCAACTTTTGTTCTTCTGTTATTCAACTTGAAAATCTAAGTGTGGAGTAGGAAAAAATTAACAGACCCTAAATTCTTGCTTTTTTGAGTTCTGTATTTCCTATTTTACTCACATTCCTTGTCATTTTAAAGGTTTTACATACTATTTTCAAATTCTATTCTTTAAAGTGGCCTTGATTTCTCATTCCCTCTGTTCCACATACAGAATTCATTTCTGAAAGAATTGTCTCCTACCTCCCTAACTTTCTCCTATTCTCTTAGGTAATGCTCACCCATATAAATAAATAAGAAATAGCTTTATAAAATGAATAACAACAAGCAAGAGGGTTAAGAAGTATAGAATTCATCTTCATTTGTAGGTATCAATGGATCTACTGCTTTATCCTTTAGAGTGAACGTTAGATAAAAATGTAATTGATACGTGTACAGGACAGTCAGACCAAGTGGAGTCATTCTTTGTTCTACTGGAACTACTCTGCGTATTTCAAGGTGTTGGCTATGATAAGTGTGTCTTGCTTTGTGTTTATGCCCAAGAGTGGTTTAGGTGGATCTTCAGGTAGATCCTTTTCTAATTTTCTTAGGAATATTAAGATTTATTTCCAGAGTGGTTATTCCTGTTTTTAATCCCACTAGCAATGGAGGAGTGTTCCTCTTTGTTGTCCCCTTCCTGGTATTCTTCCCAGAATACTTCATCCTCTTCCCTCCTTTTTGCCGCTGAAAGGATGTTCCGTCACCCACTCACTCCTACCTTACCCCTCTAGACTCCCCCTTCTCTGGGGCATAAAGCCTCTGGAGAACTAAATATACCCCCTCTGACTGGGGCCAGACAAGGCAGTCCTCTGCTACATATATAGCAGGGGCCATGGACTAGCCCATGTATGCTCTTTGGTTAGTGGCCTAGTCCCTGGGATGTCTGAGAGGTCCAATTAGTTGATATTATTGTTCTTCTTATGGGATTGCAAGCCCTTTTAGCTACTTCAGTCCTTCGCCTAACTCTTCTATATGGTCACCGAGCTCAGTCCAATGGTTGGCTGTAAGTCTCTGCATCTTTCTCAGCCAGGTGCTGGTAGAGCCTATCAGAGGACGGCCATTCTAAGATCCTCTCTGCAAGCACATCTGGCATCAGCAATAGTGTAAAAGCTAAGTGTCTGTTCATGGGATGGATCTTAAGTTGGGAGGGTCTCTGGATGATGACCTTTCCTTCAGTCTCTGCTCCATTTTTTTGTCCCTGCCTTTTATTTAGAATGGAACAATTTTAAGTGTAGAAGAGATTAACAGGGTTTCACTCTGGGCTCTTCTACTCTGTGTTTATTATTGTCATGTATGATTTTCTGTATATTGAAAACTCCAGAGACCGGAGACTATATTTTCAAGATTATTCTGAAAGCCTAATTCTAGGTACATGAATAAGATTTAATACTCCAAAACTTACAGTTTTCTTAAGTCATCATTATAAATTTAAGAGGGAAATAAGTATGTTCTTATACATCTTTGAATGTCTATTGTGCCAATTAGCTTTATTGACATAAGTGAGGTGTCTCACTGTTCAGTAACTAAATCCAAAGAATCATAGAATCATCAAGATTATTTTTATTTCCTCATCTCAATATCTGTTTTATTAGTTAACTGTCACATCTTCAGCGTGTAACTTAGTCTGTCATGCTGTCCATATTAAGTAACACCTCTTATTTCCTATCTGGACTCCAGGCTTTCAAATGTGTCTCCATTACACACTTCCGTGTTTACTACTCACTGTAGAATGTTATATTTTAATAGAATAGTACAGATCTACTGTTGATAAATCACCACATTTACCATCACATTTCCCATGCTCATAACACAACATTTACAGGAATATATGTATGTACATTCTTAACTTCTGTGTTTAGCGTTTTGTTGACATACATGGCCATGTTTTCCTCTGGTTTCCTGGATCATCACCTGCCCATGCTGACCATATAATTTAAAACTTATCAATCAAAGCTTGCCTGGTTGGCCAGACATATCATTGGCATTTCAAGTAAGCCTAAGAATGAAACAAGGATTTCAGGTGAATTATGTGCTACTAGTTGGGAATTCAATCTATTCTTTCTATTCTATTCTATTCTATTCTATTCTATTCTATTCTATTCTATTCTATTCTTTCTATTTTTTTTACTTTCTTTCTCCCTTCCCTTTTCTTCCTTTCGTTCCTTCTTTCTTTTCTTTTATAACAGTACTTTTTATCCTTATAGTTTATTTAAGAAATGTAAGTGAACACAACAGAAAACAAAACAAGACAAGAAGAAACCAGAAGACCCTGGTCCACTTCTGAGTTCATTAAATCTTTCTTTGCAGCACTCCTGAATACCTGAATTTCCAGAAATTGTCTATCATGTACTCTTGTAAGTTCTATTTAACATCAGAATCTATTTTTACTTTTTTTGGTAGTTGGATAATGAAACAAAATGACACTAAGCTCAACTTAATCATCATTCATATTAATCCTCAAATCTCCATCAGCACAGTACTATACTATCTGAAACAAAGATCTGTCAGACAGGAAGGGTAGATTTGAATACAATAGTTTTTTTAGTCAAATACCCACTAAACTTTTCATTTATTCGTATAAATTTTATTTACCTAATAACATTTATAACTGAGTGAGTACAAATGAATTGTTCAATCATTTATCTCTGGATTTCTTTCTCATTATATTCCAGACACTTTAGATCAGTGTTGTGTGTCTTTCTCACTTTTATACACTGCAGCCGCTGGCACAAATAATTGCTCAGTAACAATATTTTACTAAGTAATAATATACCTATGTTAATATCATCTACCCAGTCTTCCAGTTGCACATCTTTAGCCATTCTATAGCATATTTTTAAACTTACTCTCTGAGTTTATTATGCAGATTAATGTACTTGTATTGAAAAACATCTCTGTCTGTCAATAAATTTAATACAAGCTTTGATAATTAGGAGCTAGAATTGGATGATAAAACCATCACATATGCAAAGAGATATATTTGGACAATATATTCAAAAAACTTTTCAATTGAGAATATATGCATAATGTTATCTGGATATGGGTTCTTTGACTTGATCATTTAATATAGCATAATGAATTGGTCTGCTCTTCCCTGGCTAGAGTATCTCTCCAAATCTCAGCATTCCTTAGTTGTATATAGTTCTTTGTTTAGGTTTTGAGGCCCCATAGGTGGTTGAAAAGTAGAAGAAAAAAATGATATAATTACTTTTTAGTCTCAAAAAATAAGAGAAATAATAAAATTTAAATAAAATATATAAGGAGTAAATAAGTGAATTATGTGTGCAGTTTTCATAAAATATATTTAGAGAATAAGCCTATAGGATTTAAAAGCTTTAAACATTATAGAACGTTACTGGTTATAAGTAAAAACTGAAATATGTATGCATGTTTAACACAGTTAAATAATAAAATAGGAATTGTAGGAAAATATATTTACTAAAGATGTTAGCAAAACCCAAATAGAATTTGATTTATTTGTATGATTTCCATTCAGGAAGAATTCTATCAGTTTTACTTCAGTTGCTACGTATGGTTAGTTCTCTGTAACAAAGGCTTACAATTGGAAGATTATGTTTTTCCTCAAATCATTCACCTCTGTCACATGGGACAGGATCAGGATATAACCTCCCAGGCCACATGTTGACATCCTGCTGTCTTCCAAACATGACCTATTAAGATTTAATTAATGAGAGAGTCACTTGTAAGTAAATTGATCATCTACAATCTTAAGGTAATAGATTTAACACTAGATTTAATTAAGACTGACAATAATTTTGTAATTTTCCTCCTGTTCATATTTTGTTATTGCCCTATACAAATTATGACATTTATGCTTTCTTGACCTCTTTAAAAGATGTTTTACAAATAGTTTACTGGGATGGAACATGTTATGCCAGAAGGCACAGAACCATTTCAAAGTACTTATGCAAGATTGTTATCACATTCTGATTTCTCATTATAGTTTTTATTTTCTAGAAAAAAGTGACAAACAATAATTTGCAGCTTAATGTGACATTTGAAACTGAATTGTGGAAAAGATTAATGATTACAGACAGTCAGGTACTCACTGGGTAATCATTTGTTAATTAAGCTATTCTACATCATCCACAAAATATAAAATATCAAATATATATATATATATATATATATATATATAAAATTAATTAACATGTGAGGGGGTTCTCCACAGGAG
>JANHMN010000009.1:39931756-39997058 GCA_030674055.1 Rhabdomys pumilio
ATATATATATATATATATATATATATATATATCACAATGATGCTATAATCTATTTTACAATCTATTTTCTACCTCAATTATATTGATGTTTGTTCTTTCCCAAGAAAATAGTCTTTTTCTTTCACATGAAATAATTCAAGAATCCAAAGAAAGACATTTTTAATTGAATCTTATCTAAACCCTCTACAAACAGCATGCTATGTTTCCTAATACTAACAGCCTATCATATCATTACAATTTTGGATTTTGGAATAAATAATGGATAGGTTTTGAGGCAAAATATGTATTTTAATAAATTATTTTATAACAGAAATGCACAAATATCATATGAAAATTGTATTCCCAGCATTCCTACCCTTTTCCAACCCTGAGGTAATTTCTCCCAAAAGTAAAATATTTTCTGACTTTTGTTTAATACTGAAGTTCAATCCAGAGTTTCAAGAATGTTGCACAAGCTTGAGGTATACACTCAAGTCAATTCATATGACTTTTATTTATCTTATACACATTTGCATAACAGAGTGGTATTTAATATAGATATACAGTTTATGAATCAGTTGATTATAGATAACATTTCTATTGCTTAGCAATTATATGAAAACTTAAATTAATTAACATGTGAGGGGGTTCTCTACAGGAGTCAAACAGGGCAGTAAAACACATGAAGAGTCACGAATGGAATACTGTTAATGATTGACTCTGTGAACCTTGATCTGACTTCAAGGAATCTAATGTTAGAAGGCTCATTGCTATCATATTTTAACACAATATAATTTGAGAAAAAGTTTCCAGGTAATAAGAAGTCCAATAAATCCAATTCCATGTGTCCAATATAGCTTAAAGTATTTCTACATAGTAACTCTTTTGCAAAGTTTATGTAATCATGATGGTGGGTTCTGTAACTAAAAGGACTAAAATCTATTGTGATTTCTGACAGATGGGACAAATGTCAGCATTCCATAAAGTACATGTGACATCTCCCATAAAGATAGATATTGATCTATGGAGGAAATGGTCTAAAATAATCATGCTGGGTAATTTGAGTAAAGTCTGACTATACAACAAAAGATGGGGAAGTTCTGACATTACAGATAGCAAAGAGGTCATCATTTTCTTAACAAAATCCACTTTCTCACCTTTCCTGATTGAATGCAGGTATTTGATTTTATCTTCCTCATTGAGGAAACACCCCTGTGTGATTAATATTTCTGGTTATCTTAGTGTTCTTTGGTGAGTACAAGGAACTCTGTGTTCCTCAACAAGCATTTAGTAGCAATACATATCAACAGGTGTATTAAAATATATTTATACAAACACTAAATGTTTATTGATCACATTACATTATTTATGGCTTCCATGTCTTTATTGCTGTTTTGGGCTTACACCCTTCAAATACACAGTTATCCATAAAATATTTAACAGATTATGGAACACAAGAATGGCCTCACTGTGTAAATTATTATTTCTGGCATTTAGTTCCTATTTCCAACCTTCTTCCTCTCCATCCAAACTTCTCAGCTTCCTCTAATCATTATTACTCTTCATGATACACCTTTTAGAAATATTTCTTTATAAAACAGGACATGTGACATTTGTCATGATATGCTATAATAGTTATAGGCTTGAAATGTGTATAAATTGAATCATAAAATATATATTCTTTGGTGTTTAGATGCCTTTGCATTGAATTATATATTTAAATTATTCTTATTCATAGTTGTCATACTATATTAACAGAATCCTATTGATTTATCTGTATGAATGTTGAACATTTGAGAAAAGTCATCTACAGGCTATAAAAATTATATATATTGTATATTGGTATAACAGATTAATTTCTACAAATAAAGTGTATTCTAATTTTATGTAAGTCTGTATTTTTAATTTGAAAAACAGGTTATATATAATTGTATAAGATAATTTTACAATATAAAAATGGTTGCATAAATTTATACTTTCACTGGTAACATTCAGCTTTGTACCACTCAATCACATTTTATAATCAGAACTGGATCTATAGGGTTTCTTCAAAGAAATAAAATGTGGCTATAGTTTTTTATCATTTATTATCATTGTGTAATTCCTTATCAATATATTTGTATATATGTATATATATACATATATATGATAATGAAGAATAAATGATCATGATGCTGGATTATGCATAAATTATTGTTCTCTCTTTTTTTTTAACTTTTATTTTTTACAGTCCAGATTATTGCCCCTCTCCTGGTCCCCCTCGCATAGGTCCTCATCCCATTCCCCCTTCCCTCTTTCTCCAAGAGGATGTATCTTATGATCACTTGAGAATATGTTTCTTCTGTTTATGAGGTGTTAATTGTAAACCATATTAAAGCTGTACTGGCAGCAGATTTATATATCTCAGATTCTCCAAGAGTCTTGATTGCATTATAAAATCATTTGAGTCATCGCATACTAGTTTGCTTTGAACAGTCACAAGACCACAGGAAAATGGAGCTATCTAAAATACGTTACTTTTCTTTTTCTTTTTTTTTGATATTTTATTTACATTTCAGAAGCCATTCCCTTTCCCCATTTTCCCTCCCTAGAAAACCCTTATCCCGTGCCCCCTTTTCCATTTTGCTCTTATACAATTGTTTTTAAATATTAATCAAAGGCTTTATAAATATGGTAATGCTCAATCAGAAGTGTAACCCGATACCCTAGCTAGATATATAAACTATCTTTGACTGGTGGAGACACGTGAACTTCTGCCTCCATTCCCCCCCCCCTCTCTCTCTTTCGTCACCTAGCTTCTCCTCTACTTCATCTTCTCCTCTCCTTACTCCATCTTTTCCTCTCCGTGCTCCTTCCCCCTTAGCTCCTCCTACATATTACCCTTCCTGTTAAAATAAAACTTTTCTCTCAAAATACATTTAGAGCATAATTATTCCTATTTGTACCAGTGAGGTACAAGATAGTCTTAATACCCAGTCCATCCTTTTGTTGACTAACCAGAACCTCTGTCGTCTCTCTTGACTAAAAGACTTAGTTTTGAACCTGGCTTTTTTCTTGGCTTTAGAATGAATGTCAGCTGAAAACCATCCACTCACATCTTTTCTCTCAAAGTAAATAGCCAGGATTGGCTATGAGACTATAGGTCTTCAATGCCGTCAGAAATCCAGAATGACTGAGTTAACTGAAGTTATGGAAAGCACTAAGCATAGCTTCTAAAACTTAGCCAATTTATAGAGACCACTGAACACCTGGACAGGCCCTATACTACCAAACGTTGGAGCATCAAATCTTCAGCCTTCTGGCCCAAACTCATCTGACAGACCTTAGTGCTGCAGAGTTATTAAGGGATGATTACTCTGTCTAGGCAGATATAATCAGTCGACTATTCTGCAAGTGTGTCCTTTTCTGAACAGTAATTTCTCTGTAGATGGAGAGAGGCAATTCTTGCCTAGTGGCTGTCTCAACACGACTGAAATAACTCCAAGGATGCTCAATTTCTTCTTAGGCTACAATACATTTCAAACTATCTATCTTTCAGTCAAGCACAACTCTATAATATTTTTCTTATCTGATAACTCATTAACATTTAATGGTTCTTTCTGTTATTACCAACGTATTTTGGTGGTGTCTTACTGTGGTGGTTAACTACAGAATTCATGCCATAGGGTGAGTGTATCTGAGGAGTTTACTTTCCTGTTCATTTCTGTATTTCATCGCTTTCCCTCTCTACTGTGAGATAAAAGCCTCTCCATATACTTCCGTTGTCTGGATATCCTGCCACATTAGTAACCAGAATTGACATTTAATTATGAACAGATATCTTTTAAACCCTAAGCTTAAAAGTTTTCTTTGTTATTCATGTCAAACATTGTGTCACTAAGATGCAATTGCAACCACTATGGTCCCTATTCTAGAAAATAATGAATTTAAATTTTTTTAGTATTTCTAAATACTTTAATATTTCTATTAAATACTTTGAAATGATTCTTTAATTTTGAAAGCCACCAGGGTGAATAAATTGTTGTTTTGTATGAGATAAATAATATTCTGATACAACAATATATACAAAAATACCACATTTGAATTAGTAATATTTCATTATATATGCATACAATAAAAGGTATTTTTACATGACTCTTATTGTCAATATTACACCGTAATTTGGGTTATTTTTACAACTAGTAAATACATTCTAGCTTCATATTTTAATAAAAGATTATATTGAACTTTGATTTCCTTGATGCATATTGAGTTTTCTCCATTTCCTAAAATGTTAATCCCCCGTTTCTCACCTTCTTTCATTTAGTAGCCCTGGAATCTCAGCTTTTGTGTGTATGTGTGTATTTTGACATTTTAAAGTTTCAATAATACTCGTGGGTTATTTTCTAGATTGCTCCAGGATTGTCTGACAACTCTCTCATTAGATGACTGGAATTACATCTTACTCTGGATTACGGAAGCAAGTCAAGTCCATCTCTGTGTGCTCCTCACTAAGTTTGTCTTTTGAGCTCTTGTCTACCTTTTTCACATAGCTTGCTCCTGGGCCACAATCCATCTTAGTCTTGTTAGCTTCCTGAGAAACTGTACTCTCTCATTAATCGAATTTGGACTGAGAGCCTAAGGAGTAAAACTAGTCATTGTCTCTGTTTGGTGCTAAAAAAGACAAGTTGGATGGGGAAATACCACAAGGCTCCATTCTTGGTTAAAAGGCAATTAGTGGTTGTTGAGAGATAAGAACCAGTTTGCTCCAAGAATGAGCCTCTGATAAGTTATCCAGTTTCAAGAAGTCAGCCTTGAATGATCCCAGCATATTTTGTACACACACACACACACACACACACACACACACACACACACACTATAAATGCATATATTTAAAGAATCAGAGGACATCAAATTCAATAGGGGTAGAAGGCAAAGGAATTTAGGAAGGACATGGATCAGGGAATGCTATGAATACATACTCATATATAAAATTTTCAAAAATATTAAAAATACATTTAAAAGAAATAAATTTAAAATAAAATTAAAAGAAAGAAAATTAGGCATGGTCATATTACAGTTTATGAAATCTTTATGCAGTTTCAACTTGGATATACCTAAAGGTAGGAAGTTTCAGAAAAGGATTATTTGAACTTGTCTATAAAACCTCATTCAATACAGCAAAATTATTAGCAGAAAATAATATTCATGAAATGCTTTAGAGTAAGCTTTTGTTCAAGTGACATTCTTTCTAGTCATCATCTCCTGCTAACATATTGATTATGTTCCCTGCCTATGGAGAAGCTCAGTGACAAATGACTGATGAAGCTTATTAGCACCATCAATACTATTAGAATGGCTGGTAGGAATGATAGCTCTGTATTAATATACACTTATATGTGGTATCAGGTAAGTTGTGAATTGTCTCTTATAAAGCATGTGTGTGTGAATGTGTGTCTGTGTCTGTGTGTGTATGTGTATGTGTGTGTGTGTGAGTCTGTATGCACGGTGCATGTGTGCCTGAATGTGTTTGTGATCATAAGTGCTTGTGCATTCATATGCTTGGGACAAATGTGTTTCACACATGTCTTTCTTAATTAGTTGTTTGACATTTTTGAAATCCTCAGAATGACAAAAAGCACATTTATTAGTTTTAGGCTTTATTTTTATTTTCACTGATACAAGTACTGATATTTTTCCACAAAACAATTTTGTTTTTCTTTAGTTAAGTCTGTTCTATAAATTTTCATTGTTTGTTTTGCTAAACAGTTACATATATAAAAGTGTAGATTACATTTTCAAAACTACTATATTAAGTCAAAGAAACATACAGACACCTTAAGAAATACTGCTAATAGTATACTATCAACAAAACTTTCAAGAAATTTTTCAGAAATGAATGTCAACAATATTGCAATTTTATTTGATCCTTTAAAAGTACAGGAATCTTGAAATGTTTTCAAGATAATGTAATCACTTTAGGTATTAGTTTTATATAAAAATATTCAATACTTTGCTATGAAAACATTGGAGAGCTTTAATAGAATAAAATCTGAGCAAAATGATGTGTAATCTTTACAAAGTTTTATAATGAAGCCCTGTAGTTCAAACTCTTACTTTGTGCTCATTCCATAAAACTTTTAAAAGATTTATTTTGCCTGTTATTATGCCCATCCCATCTATATTTTATGATGTTATAAAACCATGAGCAGAGGTACATTAGATATAATATTTATCTACAGCTTTCTGTTTCTAAATTGATGGCCTTTCAGAAAATTTAGCAAAATGAGTAAAGTATGAAGAAAAATAGTTGATAATTTTGAACATAACAGTCATTGATGTGTTCAGTTGGAAGAGAGGCTGTATTGAGTTTTGCTTGAAAAAATAAATAGCTCATGTAAAACATGTTGTGAGCACAACAACTTATATACAATGAATGAGAATATAGTGAAAAAAAAGCCTTCTGGAAAAATTGCCTATTGAAAGATGAATAAATCCTCCAATTGTTCAGTTCTATCAAGTTAGCTCCTGCTTAATAAAATCTTTAAATGAACATTTACTCACTATTGTGCATGTTGCAAATTAGTAAGCAGATAACATACAAATGATTTAGGTGACTTTGGGACTAGTTCTTTGTGACAAATAAATATGTATATTGCAGCAAATTCTTAGTATTTGGTTATCATCTCTTGAGAAGACCAGGTTTTAATGAAAAAATTTACATAATAAGAGCACCTGACAGTTTCAGTGGGGAGTTTAACAATATTTGCTGTCATTTCATATTTTAAATTGGAAATTTATACTGTTTAAATTTCCAGTTATAAAATAAAATGAAATAGGACTTGAGTTTTCTTTGTAAATCTTTTGGGGGTATTTAGATAGAGTTATTAATGTCTTGAAAAACTCTGGTTAACATACACCCTCAGTGTTATCAGTGCAAAGAAATAATTGAGTTAAACAAAAGCATTTAGCTGTCCTTTCAAAAGTATGGTTTTGAAATATACTTTGAAGTATTGTATTCTAATAGTATGCAACAGTTTCTTCAACTTTAGTAATGACATTCTTTGCATCTAAGTTATGGTGACACAGCAAATACAGATCAAATCACAAAAAGATATGGCCTCTTCTAAGGTCACTGTTTCTTTGTCATCACAATCTGTTCTTGTTCCACATGTGGCTTTGTACCTGTATCTCCACAATATGTGGGAAAGTTGCCTGATACATTTCTCCAACTTTAATAAACCATAGTTCTGTACATTCAGAGCTTGATTTTTATGTTCACCCATGTCCGGTGTTAATCATCCATTAGTAGGTTCATTGTTGAAACAAACTAGAGAAAGTGGCTGGTCACCTGTTTTACCTTGGTCAATATTTAGCCTCATCTGACAGTGAATTAAAATAGAAAAGTGTAGAGTACTTAATAATTTGGATAAAAACAATGTATAAAATAACATCTAATCACAAATATGATTATATATGTTTGACTTCTGTTGTCAACTATGAAAAACCAAATTTAGCAAGCTCCAGTAAACATATGTTTTATTTATTCCCCCATTGATAGGTACCAACAATAATTTCATAAATTGGTTATTACAAACCATGTCATACTAAACACTGATAATATATTTACTGTCATTGCATTGGTTTGTGTTTGATTTGGTTTGGTATTTAATTACAAAATATACCTGGCAGATATGTGTGATTGTTAATATTAATTTAATAGAATTTAATACCACCAAGAAAAATAACTTATAGACATATCTATGAGGGGTTCTTTTGCTTAAGTTAATTGAGATTGGAAGACATACTATAAATGTGAGCATTAACATTCCATGAGCGTGGTCCTATATTGAAAAGGGCAAATAAATGAGCATTTGGGTTCACTTCCTTCTGCTTTGTGATTATGAATGAAGCATGATCAGCTGCCAAGTTTTGCGCTGGGATGACTTCCCTGCAATGATAGAAGTTTCCCACCAGCACTGATCAAAGAAACACTTCCTTAAGCTTCTCTTCTCAGGTATTTTGTCACAGACACAAAATGCATCCAATACAATGTAATAGTTCTCACTTGTAGTTTTTTGTTTAAACTTCACATCGAATTCCCCAGAAATTATACTAATTTATACGCCTTCCAAGAGTATATAAGAATTTATTTTTAACTTATATCTTCACCAATACTTATTGATTTAATTTTTAAAAAAATTTTAGCCATTCTGACTGTGGAACCTCAGTGGAGTGTAATTGTTATATAAGACAAGGTAATGCTTTGTAGTATAAAATGGCTTCCAAATGATGTCAATGTTTATGTCTCACACTCAAACATGCTGAGATTACAAGTTGTACTACTATTCCCAGTTTCAATGTAGTTATGATCATGTTTCCACTATGGATAAATAAATTCTGCAATACAATGATGAAAAAAATTAGGTAAATATGTAATTTTGAGATGGAGTTTGACTGATTAGTATAATAAACAATTATTTAGAAAAGTGAGTCCTGTCTAATGTCATTTTGAAAGATAGGGATTGTTATTACTTCTAAGAAAACATAAACATAAAAAAATGGAGGTTATATAATGACTGGGTCAAATAAAGTAAGTAGGTTAAATGTGATTGGGATACATTAGAAGCATTTATGAAAAATTTTAATTTAAACATTATTTTCTACAATTAAAACTGATATATAAGATCCAATGTGATAGAGAACTCACAAAAGACTTTAGGAGGTTTAAAATCTACCTGAACATAAGCAAAAAGTCAGAATTTCACCTAACTGTGTGAAAGCTTTGCTAAAGGAAATAAAACTTTGTATTCACACACAGAGTTATTGTTTTGCCTTGAAGAGAGGGCTCAGTGTCCAAGTGAGAACTTAGCATGAGATAACAAATTAAGACTAAATGTGAAAACAGAAGACTTGCAGGATTCAAAAAAACCTGTGTTCTAATGGCTTTTCTAACTTGGTCCTTGGCAAGGAGTTGCCAATTAAAATTATTATAGAGTAATCATAGATAAGTGTTCAATATTATGACTTGTGTTTTCTCATTAAGACACTATTTTGAAAGTTACACAAAAGTTTTTTATTGTTGAGAAAAGTTTTTACAATGCTATGATTTTTTGCTATTCCAAATGAATTTGAGAATTGCTCATTCTAAGGCTATGAAGAACTGAGTTGGAATTTTGATGGAGATTGAAATGAATCTGTAGATTGGTTTTATAAGATGGCCATTTTTATTATATTAATCTTGCCAATCGGTGAGCATGGAAGATCTTTCCATCTTCTGAGATCTTGTTTGATTTCTTCACAGACTTGAAGTTCTTGTCATACAGATCTTACACTAGCTTGTTTAGAGTCACACCAAGGTATTTTATATTATTTGTGACTATTGTGAAAAGTATCGTTTCTCTTCTCAAAGGATAAAAGAAATGAGAAAGAAATTAGGGAGATGATACTTACTTTTGGAGTTAATTTAATATCCACTCAATTTGCTGAAGTTGTTTTCCAGCTGTAGGAGCTCTCTGGTATAATTTTTGGGGTCACTTAAGTATATTTTCATATCATTTGCAAATAGTACTAACTTGACTTCCTCCTTTCAATTTATATCCATTTGATGTGTTTTTGTTGTCTAATAGATATGGCTAGAACTTTGAGTAATATATTGATAGGCAAGGAGAGAGTGGGCAGCTTTTTCTAGTTCCTGATTTTAATGGGATTGCTTTGAGTTTCTCCTCATTTAGTTTGATGTTGGATATTGCTTTACTGTACATTGCTTTCATTATATTTAGGTATGAACCTTGAATTCCTGATCCAATACTTTTAACACGAATGGTTGTTGTATTCTGTCAAAGGCTTTTTCTGTGTCTAATGAGATAATGAAGCCTACTTGATGATGGTGAATGATGGTTTTGATATGTTCTTGGATTCAGTTTGCAACAATTTTATTGAGTATTTTTGCATTGATATTCATAAAAGAAATTGGACTGTAGTTTTCTTTCTTTGTTGGGTCTTTTTTTGTTGTTTGTTTGTTTAGTTATCAGTATCTGCATAGAAATAATTGGGTACTGTTTCTTCTGTTTCTACTTTGTGGAATAATTTGAAGAGTATTGGTATTAGATCTTCTTGGAAGGTCTGAAAGAATTCTGCACTAAAACCATCTGGTCCTGGACTCTCATTGGTTAGGAGACTTTTTTTATTTTTTGAGGGGGGGAATTATGGGGCTGTTTAGATGGTTTATCTGATCCTGATTTAACTTTGGTACCTAGTATCTGTCTGGAAATCATTCTCAACAATAAAAACCTTCTGGGGGAATCACCATCCCTTACTTTAAGGGCAATAGTGATAGTCAGTAGAGCAATAGTGATTTAAAAGAAACTGCATGGTATTGGTACAGAGACAGGCAGGAAGATCAATGGAATAGAACTGAAGATCCAGAAATGAACCCACACACCTATGGTCACTTGATCTTTGACAAAGGAACGAAAACAATTCAATGGAAAAAGGACAGCATTTTCAACAAATGGTGCTGGTTCAACTTAGAGGTCAGTCTTTAGAAGAATGAAAACTGATCCATACCTATCTTCTTCCACAAAGCTCAAGTCAAAGTGGTTCAAGAAACTCTGCATAAAATAAGACACACTGAATCTAATAGAAGAGAAACTGAGGAAAAGCCTCAAATACTTGGGCATAGGGGAAATGTTCCTGAACAGGACACAAATGGCTTATGCTTTAAGAGCAAGAATCAACAAATAGGACTTCATAAAATTGAAAATCTTCTGTAAAGCAATGCACACTATCAATAGGACAAATTGGCAACCCATAGATTGGGAAAAGATATTTACCAACCCTACATCCAACAGAGGATTAATATCCAAAATGTACAAAGAACACAAGAAGGCAGACTCCAAACAACCAAATAACTCTATTAAAAAGTGGGATACAGAGCTAAGTAGACAATTATCAACTAAGAAATCTCAAATGGTTAAGAAATACTTTAAAAAATGTTCAACACTCTCAGTCATCAAGGAAATGAGAATCAAAACAACCCTGAGATTCTACCTTACACCAATCAGAATGGCTAAGATCAAAAATGCAGGTAACAGTAGATGTTGTCAAAGATGTGGAAAAAGAGGAACATTCCTACATAGTTAGTGAGATTGTAAGCTGGCACAACCACTCTGGAAATCAGTCCAGTGGTTCCTCAGATAACTGGACATGGTATTACCTGTGGACCCAGCTATACCTCTCTTGGGCATATACCCAAAAGTTCCTCCAGCGTATAACCAGAACACATGCTTCACTATGTTCATAGCAACTTTATGATAGCCAGAAGCTGGAAACAACCCAGATGTCCCTCAATGAAAGAATGGATACAGAAAATGTGGTACATTTACACAATGGAGTACTAAGCAGTGATTAAAAAAAATGACTTCATGAAATTCACAGGCAAATGAATGGAACTAGAAAATGTTATCCTGAGTGAGGTAACCTAGTCAGAAAAGATTTCACATGGTATATACTCACTAATAAGTGGATACTAACACAAAAGATTACGGTGCATATAATACAACCTACAGACTATATGGATCATAGAAGGAAGGGAAGGAAGACCAGGGGGTAGATGCTTCAGTCCTGCACTGAGGGGGGAACAGGACAATGGTGAAAGATGGAAGGAGACAGAGACAAGTGAGGGAGAAAGGAGGAGGAGGAAATAAGGGATGCAGTATCATAATCTGGAGGACAATTGAAAGAGGTATAGAGCGTCAGGAAATCAAATAAAAATAGGTAGTAGGGGGGATGAGGAACAGGGGATTGCCACTGGTTGGTTCCAGACACCAAAGAAACATGAGACTCCCAGGACCCAATGGGATTGACTTAAGCTGTAATGTGCAGAAATGGGGGAGATAGAACCTGTGGAAACCACCTCCAATAGATAGGGACAGTCCCAGGTTGAGGGACTGAGCCATCCACCCTTTTCAAAGTTCTTTTAACTCAGAAATCTTTCTGTCTCAATGAAGAACATGGACAAAAAAAATGGAACAGAGACTGACGGAAGGGCCTACTGGGGAACAGCCCTACCTGAAGATACATCATGTCTGAAGACACCAAACCCAACATTGTTGCCCTGGTCAAGAGTCTCTTGCTAATAGGAACCAGGTGTGGAAGTTCCTAGGGAAGTCTGGCCAGCAACTGAACAATGCAGAGGCAGATGCTTGGAGCCAACCATCAGACTGAACAAAGAGAACCTGGAGGGGGAGATGGCAGAAGGACTGGAGGAGTAGAGGAGGATTGCAACCCCATTGGAAGAACAACATAAGCTGGCCTGACCATCCAGTTCTCCCAGAGACTAGACCAACAACCAAGGAGTGTATCAAAAGGGATCTTTGGCTCCAGATACATATCTAGCAAAGGATGACCTTGCCGGACAGCAAGGAGAGAGGAAGTCCTTGGTCCTTGGGAGGTTTGATGCCCCAGAGTAAGGGGATGCTGGAACAGTGGTGAGGAAGAGTGTGGGTGGGTTGGTGGGGGAGCAAAAGGGAATGGGGATGGAAGATATGGAGGCGTTACCAGGAAATGGTATATCGTGGGATGGGGTATGGGTAGAGGGGGTAACCGGGAAGTAGGATATCATTTGAGATGTAAATGAATGGAATGATTAATAAAAATTTTAAAAGCATAACAAAAATAAAAATTAAATAGGAAAAAAATAAAGTTTCTAATTAACAAATATGTACTCCACATAAAGTTGTAGATATACAATGATGACCAAAAAGACAGTCTTTAATATTCACACCATTTTGTATGTAGTTTTATATAATTGTGTTTTTCATGTTGTGTAGCAGATGAAGACATTTGACATACCATTAATTCAGCCTTATAAATAGTTTATGGGATAGCTGATTGCAAAATCCATTTGTATGTAAGTGGCACTTATGTATTTAACCTAAGGTTTGTATTAAATATTTTACCATAGAAATTTAAGATAAATATTGTTAATTAAGTGTGATATTAACTTTTCATGCCCTTTTAATTCTCTGAAAAAATTAAAGAAAAAAATGTTGAGAAAGGATGAAAGAGAAGCAGAAATAATGCAAGAGGAGTTTTGAAAGTCTAAAACAGTCATAATCACTTAATAAATATTTATTACAATCCACAAAACATCAACAGGAGAAAAGGTAATTTATATGATACAAAATTAGAAATGGCAGACATTTTGGAAATTTAGAGATTGAAAACAGTTTGTTCAGCAAAGCTGAGTATAATTTAATAGCCCTAAAGTCCAACTACTGCTGCTTCTATTCTATTAGAGAAACAGAAGGATAATTATAAGTAAAAAACAAAAGGACAGAAACTCCCAGAATGGTTCTAGCAAATTGAATACAGTTTAGAACAAGATGTAAGTGTTATTTTGTGAACAAGGAGGTAATTAGAAGTCCTTTTATGTGGATGGTAAGAGCTGAAAGACTTTTCCCAACCAATGGAAGAATTCAGAAAGGCACACTATATTTTACATACTGACAACTTTGACACACTCTTAGTTAAAGAGAGCTACATTTACAGTACTAAAATGTAAATGTTCAGCTAAAATGTAAATGTAAATAGCTAAAATGTTCAGACCTGATGTTGTCTGCATCATTAAGTCACTCTTAAACCCCAAGGTTTATGTTGGCAGCCCAGCTTGCCTCATGACTAGTGGTAAGATGATCTGAGCAAAATTGAGAATGAAACTAGACTCACTGCCGTTTTGCAGGGACTAGGTCAAAACAGACCTTTAGGGTCTGACCTCATAGTTTATACTTCTTACAGATTTAAGCAAAGTAGAACTTTGGGAGATTCTGCCAGCAACTGACCAATGCAGATATGGAAGTTTGGAGCCAACCATCAGACTGAGCTCAGGAACACCGGTCGAAAACTGACAGAAGGACTGGAGGAGCAGAGTGGAATTGCAACCTCACATGAAGAACAATGTCAGCTGGCCCGGACCACCCAGTGCTCCCAGGGAGTAGACCACCAACCAAGAAGTGTACAGCAAGGGATCCATGGCTCCAGATACATACATAACAGAGGATGGCTTTGCCTGACATCAGTAGGAGGGGAGGTTTGATGCACCAGTATAGGGGATGCTGCAGTAGTGCGGTGGGAGTAGGTACGTGGGTAGAAGAGCACCCTCATAGCAGCAAAAGGGAAAAGGGAGAGGGCAGATGTGGGATGGGGGTGTGTGGAGGGGTAACCACTGAATATCATATGAGATATAAATGAATAGAATGATTAATAAAAAATTAAAAAATGAAGAAATTTCTAAAAGCTTGTATTTCTATATTTTTATTCTCTGGATTATAATACAATTACAATGATCATTTCCATCTCCTTTCTCAAAACTTTCTAATTTCCCCTTCATGCTCTCTTCCAATTCATAGCTTGTATTTTACTAATTGTTATTATATATGTATATATACATGTGTGTTCTCAATACATATATATACATATTCTTTAAAAAACCTGTTCATATATATGTATATATAAGAATGTAACTAAGAATACATATATATATATATATATATATATATATATATATACGTATATATATATGTATGTGTGTGTATGTATGTGTGTGTGTATTCATATGAATACACACACACCCACATATATATATATATTCTTAAATATAACATATTCAGTCACATACTGCTATTTCTATAAATGTTTTCAAAGTTGACCATTTGGTACCTTTCTCATTTTCATCTTTCCTTCGTTTCCAATGATTCTCTGTGCAGGTTTGAGGCTTCTGACCCATTACCTTGTGATGTTCATGGCTGTCATCCTTGTCCAGCTCACATTTGGTCAGTTATGTTGGTGAGACCATATATATATATATATATTTCATTTATTAATTTATTTACTTTATATCCTGATCACAGCTTCCCTCCCTCCTCTTCTCCAAGAAGTTCCTTTTCATATCCTCTGTTACACCCACTTCTTGTGCTTTTTTAGTCAGAAAGGAAAGGTCTCCTGTGTTTATCAATCAACCTTGGCATATCAAGTTGCAGTAAGACTAGGCTCATCTTTGTCTTTAGAGACTAGACAATGTGCTCAGTTAGGAGAAAGAGATTCAAAGGCAGGCAGCATAGTCAGAGACAGCACCTACTTAAGCTTTAGGAGTCCCACATGAAGACCCAGCTAAACAACTGTTATATATGTGCAGAGATGGCCTAAGTCAATTCCATTTGTGCTCTCTAGTTGGCAATTCAGTCTTAATTTTCAAAACTGTGATAATAATTCAAAGGAATCAAGTGAATAGCAGTGAGTTTGGATCAAAATTATGTAATGACAATTAAAAGTTAAAGCATATACATAAATTTTAATTACTCTAGAAATTGTAAAAAAAAAAATATTATAGATTTAGTCAATAATTTATTGTAGGTGTTCTGAAACATTCCTAGACATTTATTGTCATAGTATTAAGTTGTCTGACTCTGGAGAGCAAAAACCAAAAGAGACCAAGTTTTTTGCTACTTTGAGTATTTCTTCTGTCTTCCTGATATCTGCTACAGCACTATCCTCAGTATGTATGCAATGGACTGGACAATTAGAGACTGGTTAAAAATTTTCTCATAAAAAAGTCTTGTCTACTTGAAATAATAGAAAACTAGAAATTCATTCATTACACCTTAAAATTAAATCACACATATTTTGCTCACTTATTTATTAAATTATTTTAGCAAGTCTCTTGACACATTTTGAGGACTTTCACAGTGGGCATTTGAGATTTGCATCAGAGTCAGAACTTAATTAGCTTTTATTAATAAACATGGATTTAGGGGAAAAGTGTGTGGTAATATTTGTTTTCAGATGGCACAATAATTCATTACTGTTTGATTAAATTTCTAATCAGTATTCATTTCTGGTTTCTCCCAAGTTATTAGTGAACAGAGCACATAAAAACCCCAGACATGGCAAGTTTTAAAATATGAATGCCACTTTCCAAATCATTATTTTCTTTCCCTCACAGCGATAGACAGCTTAGCTTGTGTGGCAAGAAAAAATGCTTCCTATGTGGTCATTTCTATGCATTAAAAGATTTTACATTTCCTCAGACATTATTTCAGGTTGATCCAACAAATGCTGAAGGCAACCTGACTATTTACAATACAATTTCTTTTTAACCCAGTGTCTTTATTATGTTATTACAATACCGGTCAGCAAATCTGATAATAGAGGGGTCATTCCACATTTAAATGTTGTTAATTTCATTAATTTACCATACAGTATAGCTCCACATTCAACAACTTCTCCTAAAAGAAAATGATATGAAAAATCAAAGAAATAGTGTCACATTCTAGAATTTCTTTCCATTTTTCAAAAACACAGGTAATATGCTCTACCAATGAGCTCAACATAGAACCTTATGCATAAATCTTGTTACATAAATCTATGACTCAGTGAGTATGCTACAGCTGAAATTTAAAGTCATACTTTAGTTCAACACTGGATGTAAAGTTTACACTTCATGCTCACACTGACCTCAGTAATACTTAAAACTTCTTGAAAACTCATTTTTCCTTATAACTTTACTCTCAATCTAAAAATGTTAATCTTCTTTTATTACTCAGCCTTAATCTACGCATTTGTTTTGTAGCTGCTCTGACTTATAAACATACTTTTGCATTTTCTATCAATTTCGGGACTCAAACATACCTTAACCCTCTCTTAAGTATGAAAAAGTTCCCTTTTCCTCTCTTGATATAATCATTTATGTATTTCTGTGTAGCTCTGACAAGATAATGACATATTCCATCAAAAGAACTTTTGGGATCTACAATTGTCACCACGGTCAAATTTAAGTCAGTACATATAATCAGAAGGCTCACTAAGTATCTGAATATGTACCTCAGTATTTGCCATATAATCTAATGTTTGAAAGATTGAGATATTTCTTTTACGCTTCACAGTTATCAAGTATAAAGTTTGCTATATATGCATAGTGTTCATCTAGAAATAAAAATTAATTGCATTGTCTTTATAATTACTTTTCCTCATGTAAAATCAAAATAACCAATATGTAAAATTTGAGTCAAATAATAATTTTATTAATTTTTGTCTTGGTATTTTCAAGTATTTTATAGTTTACTCAATATGAGAATTTACTTATATGTTAAATATTTAGTTCTTATGCATAATGATTTATTTATTATGTTTATGTAATGTTAAAATATATAATTGATTTAATGCAAACCTGCTAATTTTATAATTGCCTTATTTTAGGATATATTCAGAGTGTTCACACTTAAAATGTACGTATATTTTAAAAATTCTAAATTTGTGAACCTCCAGCATCTCTTCTTTTAGCAAACCATACCAGAGTGTGCCAACACAACACCTGTCAGGATGGCTAAACTATAAATGCAAGAGGCAGCTTATGCTGGCAAGGATGTAGAATAAGGAGAACACTCATCTAATGTTTATGGAAGTACAAACTTGTACATCCATTATGGAAATCAATGTGGTGGTTCAGACAAAAGATAAGAATTAATCTACTTCAAGATCCAATTAAAATATGCTTAGGTATATAATCAAATGAATGCTTCATCCTGCCTAAAAGACATGTTTTCAACCATGTTCATTGGTACTTTATTTATAATATCCAGAAACTGGGTACAACCTAGACAGAAGAATGGATAAAGAAAATGGGGTACGTTTACACAATGGAGTCTTACAGAGATGTTAAAAAAATAGCACTAGAAGTTTCGGGTAAATGGATGAAACTAGAAAAAATTTATCCTAATACTCCAAAAGATAAAATGATACTTATTCACTTATAAGTAGATATTAGCCATTAAAAATGATAACCAAGCTATGATATGTAGACCCAAAGAGGTTAGGTATAGAAGGTATTAGAAAATATAAATTTTTCTGTAAAAGATAACAGAATGGATTTTAACAGTTGACTGAGCGTTTGAGGGCAGAGAATGAGACTATGAAGAGAAGAGTGGAAGAAGAGAGGGGATTAAGGGAGAGAATGCCAGTGGAGACAGCTAGAATTGAGAGGCATGTGAGGGGTGATATGGAAACCCAGTGCAGCAGAAACTTCCAAAATTCTATGAAGGCAATTCCAATGAACTCTACAAATAATGAAGTAGGCAATAACACACCTGGTTAACTCTTGTCACAAACAAAGTTTCCAACATTGAAACTGGGTTCCATCCAATTGAATGGTTGGTCCAAGGGGTCCCATGAAAATCCTAAACAACACAGGCTGTGTCCAAGATTATAGGTCGCTCTTTACAAATTGTCAACAAAGACCCATTATTGAATACAACACCTAAACCACTCATTAATCACTGAGAGGTATAACTGGCACCTACATAGAACCTTCTCCCTTATGTTCTAGTCTTGTTTGCATGGGAAGGTATTCACCAGGATACCAAAAGAGAAATAAAACACAAACCTAGCCACAAACCTTCTAACCTACAATGCTGTCTTGGCTGCAAAATATGCTAAGGTAATAGTAGCATAAAGTTTGTTATAGAAACCAGTCAACATCTGGTTTGACTGAAGATTCATTTTCCAAGATGGAACTCATAACTAATATTGCTTGGGTGACCAAGAACTTTAAAATAGATAGCCCAGTGACTTAAGGTAAAATCAAATACTACTAGTCTTAATAAATAGTGTTAAAATGAATCTGATAATATTCTGCTATACTTCTTAATCATTGTCTCATGAGCCATCATTAGGAAAGCTTCCTTCAGCACCAGTTGGGAACAAACACAGAGACTAACAGCAATACATTACACATGTGTGTGTACATGTGCACACACACACACCTAAACACACACACACAAACAGTGACAGAGACAAATACAGAGACAGACAGTGACAGAGAGAGACACAGTTATCAGAACACCCAGCTGTAAATGGGCTGTCTTCATCAATTTCTCCCATCAGAATAGAGAGAACCCTGAGGAAGAGGAGTCAGAAAGTGTCTAAGAGCCAGATATTATAGATACAAAAAATTTAAATATAATTCAGAAAATTAAGACATAATATAATTGATGGATTTATTAATATTTAACATCATTAAATGCTAATGAGATACTGGAAAATATTATCAAGTTCAATTGCTAAGATATTTGTACCAAATATATTTTTTCCATTATGAATTATGATATCCTAGATACGCAACATCTGTAATACTGTATACTGATATAGTTAGGTACTTTACTTGAAAACTGTTAACCATACTATCTTACTTGAAGTATAATTTAATATGAATTAACAATTTTAGTCTTATGATATATCTAAAAATTATTGTTATTCATATAATATTTCATTTCTGTTCTCAGGCATTAAAGTTACTTTTATCTCTGTGACTTATACAAGAAAGAATTGTAGAATAAGTTGAAAATTTCACACACTCTCCAAAATGATCATTATTCTGGGAGAAGTAATATTAAATATTTGTCAAGATTAGTTTATTATTTTGTTTTTAGCCAGCAATGAATCACACATCACTAATTAAAAGATTTAGATATTAAAAATAGAAAATATTTAATAATATATAAGTAACACATCATTTATCATATCCTTCTCTTTTTCTTCCTCCAGTTCTGCCTTCTCACCATCATCATCATTGCTAGTCTTATGAGGCAATGCAATGATATTACTGAGTTTCATGACAAAGAGCAAAAGAAAACACTTTATAAGTTTAAAAAAATATATAAAAAGCCAGGCTTTGTAGAGTACACCTGTAATCTCAGTTCTGGGAGGGCAGAGAGAGGATAATCTCTGGGATTTACAGGTTATCACCCTAGTGAAACCAATAATCTTTATGTTCAGTGAGAAAACTTTTTTCAAATCATTAAGTGGAAAGCAACTGTGAAAGACATTTGATTTTAACTTGTGGACTCTATATATAAAGTGCACACTTGTATGTACCTTCATACACATGCATGAACACATATAAAAACATGCACACCAGATATACAGACACAAATACATACAAAAAATCCTAATATATAAACAAAATAAATAATAAATAATAAATAATAAATAATAAAATATATATTTGCTCATATAAAATTAAATTTACCCTCACAATTCTGGACCTTTTGCCATAATTTATTTGCTTATTCACTTTATATTCCAATCAGATTGCCCCACTCCTCCTAGTATAGTCCCTACAAATCCTTCCTACCCTTACCCCACCCCTTGTCTGAAGGAGAAGACCCTTGGGTACTACCCCACCGTGCTATGGCATCTAATCCCAGCAAGACTAACTACATTCTTTTCCACTGAATTCCAACCAGCTCTGGACTTTAACAAAAGCAGTTGACAAGTTTGATGACTGACTGGCCCTGTTGTGGTTCTTTCATTGTGGTATTTTAAGTTCATTACTTTGCACCATCATCCTCCTTGTTACACCAATCTGATATGCTAATCTAATCATATAGTCTACACAGTTTTATACGTAGAAACTATAATTTGTTTATACCAATATACTACCTGGAGGTTAATTTTCATCATGTGGTAAGTAACTTGCCTACCCCATATAGGCTTTCAATAACTTACAGAAGCAAATCTTGTCAAGAATTACAAGATGCATAAGTTTTGTTTTATAAATTAACAAATATGCTTGACTTAATGACAAAGAATCAGAGGCTGGATAGCGTGGAAACTAAGGGTAGAAAAGATATCACTGACATTGCCTGCCTTAATGAGAAGGTATCAAAGGCTAGATAACCCAGAGACCTAGGGTAGAAAAATATCAATAAAAATTTTTCTAATAATATTCTTCTGTACTCACAGATCAGTGCCTAGCTCTATTGTTATCAAAGACGTTTGCTCCAGCAGCTGATGGCAGTAGATCTAGATACCTACATGCACATATTAGATGCAGAGAGAGCACATATAGGGGATTTCCATTGGGACTCGCCCTTCAGAAGTGGGAAACGCCACCAAAAGGAGAAGGAAGAATTGTAGGAGTCGGAAGGTTTCAGGATATCAGCAAGATTAGTGGCCTAAAGAAACAACTTATCAGGGATCACACGTGTTCACAGAGACTGAATCATCAATCACAGAGTCTACATGTGTTTGCTCTAGGTCCTCTGTATATATGTTTATCTTCTTGTTCTGTTATTGTTGTTTGTTTTTTGTTTCTTCAAGGGGATTGTTTTGTTTTATTTTGTTGGGGGAGGAGGTTGGGGAAAACTTTAGTAAAGTGAGTGTGAAATCTCTTGACTCTTTGGCTTGCTCTTGGGACACTTTTTATCCTACAGGGTTTCTGTAGAGGAATGCAGCAATAAGCCTTCTCTGGCAAGCATCGATAAAAGTGGCATTAATGAGATAAACAAGAAAGTAAGGATCAGAGTTTTACAGAATACTTTTTTTTTTTTAGAAAAATATAGGAATAGGATGAATTGTTAGTGTTGGCTCAGATTTAGAGAGAACAATGCAGGAAGAACGTTTTCTGAGTGAGAACAGAAAATTTTCAAAGAGGTTTATCATGGAACTGCAAGTGTAACATTGTGGCTTAATGTCTCTTGTTGTTTTTAAATTCATCACGTAAACAACTCCATCATCCAGTAACCTTATCCACCACTAGATGATCTTTCAACAGCCTCCAGGCAATGTACACAGACATGGCAGGATCAGTAGAAATAGGTGATTCTAAGAAGTGAAGCTATGGTATTTTAGTTAATTTTAATTGAGTTTAATGAAGAGACCCTTCTCTCTTTTTTGTAAGACGTTATAACTAAATAAAAATAATTTTACTAACCAAAAATTAAGACAAAATGTTGCAGGGTATAGGTAATAAACATTAACAGCAAGGAAAAATGAAAGCTGTTTCAAAAACACATCACAGTGTATTATAACAGTCATTATTTCAGTTCATACACTGAACTGAACATTCATTTATACAGCTATGTATAAATGAAACTTCTAAGTGAGATTGTGGTTCAATTTTGCATCTCAAAAATTTGGAATGGAAGGCATAGGTGACTGGGATTAGTAGGAATGAGTGGCAATGATGATATTAGACTTATTTCTATGCCAAGCTTCATTTACCAACATCTCCACCCTCATCAAATTAATAACATCGTCAATATTTTTATAATTATCAATATTCATATCATCAGTAATAGTCAAATTATTATTAATGTCAACATCACCTCCATCATCGTCTTCACTATCATAATTTCAGAAATTTGTTCATGTTTTTCCTACCCTATATTCTTCTCTTAATTCCATTATTAGATGAAATCATGTCTTTCACCCAGAGCACACTCCTCAAATAGTAGTATAGTTCTGAAAATCTTTCCTACTTTGTGGTTTGTATAACATCACACTATGGAATTAAATATTCTTTCACATGTGTTGCTGTTCCATGATGATGATGACAGCTTTGTGTTATACAATGTGCTACAGTTTAGAAAAACAACCAAAGAATTTCAGATAATGTACAAGAGCTGGATGCTTTATTTTTGTCAAAAACAGAATATCATCCATTTTGGGTAGTTGATCTGGTAATTGATTGTCTACTCAATAGGACACCAGTAAATAATTTCATGTGTAGATGTGACAATTAAAGTAACACTGTTTTAACCAGGATACAATTTTCAATTATCAATATATATCTTGTGGTAGCAGGAAAATACTTCAAACTTTTATAAAAGATAATATTACCTTTCATTCTATTCTAAAAATATTTCTGTTGTTGCAGAAGAGAATAAGGATAATAGAGAAAGTCAGGAACATATGCAGAAAACAGTAAAATCATTTTAAGCCTCTACTAGGAGAAAATACAGTAGAGGATTGCTGGGTTTGGGTTCAGTCAGAGAAGATGCACCTAAACCCTCAAGAGACTGGAGGCCCCAGGGAGTTTAGAGGTCTGTGTGGGTGGGTGGCAGGGGTAGGGACATTCTCAGGAGGAGATATGTGGTGTGGAATAGTCAGAATATAGACCTGGAGGGGAATAAAATCTGCAGTGTAAACAAACAAACAAACAAACAAATAGATAAAAGATTAAATAAAAAAGATTACCTTTTCTTCCTATTTGGTCATTTGATGTTTATTCAGTTACTGAATTATTAATCTTAGCAACTTATTGAACTCTTATATTACAAATGTAATATTTTGTAAAGGAATTACAGTGCATACAGTTTCTAAACCTATTTATATAAATTCAAATTCAAATTATTTCTGGTTTTGTGAAACAAACTGTGTCATTTATACATAGTCAACATGGTCCTGCATTATATTGTGGGGAAATATTTTCTTTTTAGTGTTGAGATTATAATATGATTATATCACTTTACCCTTCCTTGACTCCCTCCAAATCCTTCCATATACAACTTGCAATTTTCCAAATCTAGGACTTCTTTGTAAGTTAATTGTTGTTACAGGTGCACATGCATACACACTCACACATACACATGTGCGCGCGCACACACACACACACACACACAAACACACATTTCTGAATAACTTTTGGTACTTTTAAATATTATATATAAAACAAACACCAACTAATTACATAAATTCCAAATTTAGACTAACATTTTGTTTGAAAGTACACTTTGTATTCCATATTTTATGTTCATATTTTCAGATGAAAATAAATGTGTGAGAAATTACCCAGAATAAACAACTATAAAAAGTTTAATTACTGTACTGTTAACTCATAGTTTAAAAAAACATAATTAAAGATGCATGTATATATACAAGAGAAACAAGAACAACAATATGTAGATCTATGACTCCATGAAGACTGTAAAATTCATTACTGTCTCTTAATTCTTATTTCCTGGAGTTCCTCATAAAGAAAATTCCCTGATATGTTACTGTAGCTTTGGTTTTTAAATATATTCAAATTATTTTAATTAATTCTAGAGCTCTGTGATCTATAACTTTCCTTGAGAGAATCATCTTTAATCACTAAATTCTAATGATGTAAGTAAAAATAAAAATATAATTCACTGTTACAATTTCCACCTACTCCAAAAATAATACTGAAAAAGTGTTAACATGATTTTTGACTTTGAATTAGAAACATTTCATTTATTAAAAAAAGAATAAACCTGTAAAACATAATTTTTTAAATAGGTCAGTTTGTTGAAAGTGAGTTAAAATATTTTAAAAATTATACTTCTTATTGCCCTATTAAGCATTCTGTAACTAAATATGGAAGTTATTTTTTCTCGTTAATTCAATTATGGGCTTATAGATGTTAATCCAAATAATATTGAAAACTATGTGCAGACTGCCCACAAAATCTACATAGCTGAGCTGTTTCTGCCAGTTGTCTTTGCTTTTCAACCAGGGTGGCTCAGGTTCCATGTGACATCCATGACCACACTATGTCCTCAGTTCTCAGTCATGACTCTCTTCTACCATACTTTAATGCCAGTATAAAGCCCTTCACTTCAGAGCATGATCTTCTTTACTCCCTTTGGCACTATTTTTTAGGTCTAAGAATCACAGTAGAAAACATGCATTCAGCTAAGTGTTCTTCCAAAAAAGTATCTTCTTTTACTAAGGAAAAGAAAGATTCTCTTATCATTTTTCTTAACGTGTAGAGAACACTTTTTACTAAGTGCTCCAATAAGAGCTCCAAAGATTATATACACTGTGGCTCAGTTAGCAAAGTGTGAGGGGGTCTTCTTTTCTTATAAATAAGAAATCAGAGTAAACATTGAAAATGTATTATTACTTCAATCCAAATTTAAAGTTGAAATAAATTTTAGTATAATTCATGGTATCTGAATCTGTATTTCATTGCAATAGGGTTGGAGCTATGCTCCTCAAATTAATTTATGAAAACTCTATAAAATAACTAAGTGCTAGCCTGTTTTATGTGCACCAGAAATAAATTAACAAATCAAAGAGATAATATTTTATACTTCATTAATCTTATATGTTAGAGAGAGGAGAAAGCTTGCAAAATATGAGCAGAGCAATTAATTATATTACATAATAGGTTGGAGCTTTAAATTATATTTTGAAAGAAATAAAGTCAGCAGGATACAATTAATATGTTATACAAACTAAAGAGTGTGTAGTGCAAATAGAATTGTATAAATATGTAAAATGAGCCAGAAAACTTTTTACTAATAAATGAAGAGTTGAGTATTATGACATATGAGGAAAGTCATTCCAATAGAAATAGCGAATCTCCAGTTCTGAAATACTTGCATATTAACTTTACATAAAGCCAGAACAGTGATAACAAAAAATAATTTAAGGAAAAATAGATCTCAGGGCTGTATTTTTCAGGTTAGTTAAGTAATAGTGTGTGTTAAAATGATACTATTATGAAGTATAATATTAAATTACAGAAAGATAAAGTTCCCAGGATTATATTCAGACTGTATTATTTTTTTCATGGCTGGGATAACAAATTCCCAGAGAATCAGTTGTGTGAAGTAACAGGAATGAATTCTTTCATGCTTTAGGACACAAAAATTAATCTGTGTCACTGCATCACAATAGGATTTTGGCCTCTTGTAGCTTTTGCAAGCCTTACTTGCTTTGTGGCCATAACATTCAAGCTTCAAGGTGAGAAATCTCCCTTTGCCCTGGGTTCATGTCTTCTTTCTTTTTTGTATCTCGTTCTGCCTTTCTTCTCCAAAGATATTTGTTATCATATAAAAAACATTCTCCGTAAAGAAATAAATGTGCCATTATCAAGTGAGTTTACTTATTTATGCATAAGGAAATTTTCCACATAAGTAATATTTACATATTTTCTTTATCATTTTAAAATATTTTAATGGGTTATTTTTTACCCTATCACAGGACATAGGGAATGAACACATCACTGCAGTTTAAAATGACATTTCATTATATAAAATATTTTCTATACAATTATTGATAATACTTTTGCCAAAGATGTTAACTTTATTAGCTTAAGATAAGACTATGAGCTTACAAATATTTTAGCAATTATGTTTGTCGACAAAGCACTATGACTTCAAGCTAAGGGTAAGCAGCTCTCCAGTGAAAGTACTGTTTGTGAATAGAGTGCTTTTGCTTTGCAGAATGTGGAAGACTGTTATTTTTCATCACTTTCTAAACAGATTCTTTCCTCAAATTATTAAATCGAAGTGTAGTGAAAGTTCATATTAAGGAGCTATTAACAAAAATAACTTGTAGCTGTGAATTTAATCTTTTCTTGTAAATGCCTATGATCCTATCAACATCCTTGTATCATACCCACTCAAGAGATAAAGATAATAATAAAAAATTTTAAATATAATAATAAAATACTTCTTGGTCTTAAGTTTAGAACTGGGATAAAAAACATCATGTGTTTGCAATGGCTGTTATTTTCATGATTTATTGCCGAGCAAAGATACTCTAACCTCCAACATGACATGATGTAGTACAGAAGAAGCATACTGCAACTATGTACTGCTTTGAAGGACTCCATGAATGTAGCAAATGAATCAGTAAAATTCTAGTTGTCATAAAACAATAGATTGCCATGCAGTGCCTATTGTTTTTAGTCAAACAGTATTCTAATAAAAAAAATTTATTGATGGTCCAGAACACTGTGATGACAACACAAGATACAAGTAATTTGCACATTGGCCTAATTTTCAATTTTAGTGTCTTGAAGTTGCAGTTTCTGGGGATGTGAAAAGAAACAGGTTCAAAGAAACAGGGCAGTATCAACCCTGGCAGAGGGTTTGGAATACATCTCCAGAAGCTTGCTGAACAATAGTCTATGCATCCACGGCCATTTATTCCTTGAGATGCTGCATTGAGATCAAGCTTGCTTTCCTCCTTTCTGATTCCCAATGCTTTGCAACACAGCTTGTGAATCACATAGAAAACCACTGCTTCTATCCTTTAATAATTAATCAAGAGGCTGGGGTGTGGCTCATTAATCTAGAGATCAAGTGTATGGAAGACTTTAATCTTAAGCACTAAAAATGATTTTCTGATTATATAAAACAGACCTGGGAGATGGCTCAGTAGGTCAGGAAACCTAATATTAAGCCCAATGACCTGAGCTTAAACCTGGGGACACAGATGCTGAAAGAATAAAAATGACCCCACAACTTACCCTCTGATTTCTACATGTATGTCATGACATGCACACATAGACAACATATGCACAGACACACAAACAAACATATGGACATACACAAACACATATGCACACACACACACACACACACACACACACACACACACACACAGAAAGGAGGGAGGGAGATACAGAAAGAGACAGAGAGAGACAGAGACAGGAAGATAGAGAAACAGAAAAACAGAAAGACACATACTCACAAAGACACACACACACAACACACATACATAATACAAATAAATTTAATTCATATTATTTTGAAATATTTCTTTGTCTATAATGTTTTCAATGTTGTATTTTCTAAGCAAATTGCACATAAATTAAAAGGTGATGAAGGATCACACTAGGTACATATTGTACCTCTAATGATGTATGCTTCACACTTTCCCACTTATTACCACACTAAATGTTTTTTTTTGTTTTTTAATCATTGTGGGGGCCTCTTTTTTAAAAAAAATAATTGTGGTCTTATTGTTACTACATTTTTGCATATACTGAACCATATATGCAAATTGTGTAGGGGAAAGGTTTAGATACTTCTCTTTTGTATCACACTGTTTAGCACAGAGACACTTTAAAATCTGTGGACAGTTACTTTGCAAAGCATCCAGCATTTGATTTAAGTACATGCAAAACGTTCTTCAGCTAGCAGAATGAAAGATTTAGAAGTGATCCTTGAAGTAAATAGAAATTCCTGGAAGATTCAATATATCACATGAATGACTTCACATTCACCCTCTCAGTGGAAGACAGTGATTTAACGTTAGGTTTTTTGGACAGTGTGGTCAGTAGATGGCACTGTTTGTTTTATTAATAACCACTAGCCACTCCCTTTATTTTGAACTTTTAAAATAAAATTTCAAAATTCGTGCTATCTACCTTGCCAAATAAATTATTTTGATTGCCTGTGGTATGACATGCTTTGTTTTAATAACTTGGAACAATGTTGACTGAATAGTCTAAAAAATTAGTGTGAATTGACTGTTATCTCTGATAAATACAAAACAAAAGGTCTCACAATCATATTTATTTTACTAAAACCGTGTTTTAAATCTCTAAAATATAGCATGATTTAACTATGTTTGATGAGATAAAACACATTTCTACCAGCAAATAAAAATCCATTCACACAACTTTTCTAATAAATAAAAACAAAACTGAAATATTTGGAACAGTGAAATGATGATAGATTTTCTAAATAGTACTTTGAGAAGTAAGGAAAAATAGTTTTCAGTAGTGTACAAGGGACAAAATGCAGGAGGACTAATGATATCACATGCAAATATACTCTTAAATGAATGAAGCATATCTGACAGAAATTATAATGTGCAATGATACATTTCTTTTATTTCCTTGGGTAAGGTGTGGAGACTAGTAGTTAATTCACACATCAATGTCAACATGACTGTATGGAGATCTGAGGAGGAGTGAAGAAATGCTGTATATGTGACTAACATAAAGGTGACTGAAGTACAGAAAATTAAATACAGTTACTGAGTGAATAGTAAACAAAGATTTTCCAAAGAGGAAGAAATTGTGTAGCATGAGGACAGATGCTATGCTTAATTTTCTTCCCACCTACCTCCTGCTTTATGGGTTTCAGACTGGCGATCCTATAGCAATGTATGAGCTAATGTCTTTTAACATCTTCTCTCTTTCTTCTCTCCCTTTCTATCTTCTCTTTTCAATTTCCTTTTCCTACATACGGGAAAAGACATAACTTGCATAACATAAATAAAAATTAATATCAGTTGATTAAATTTCTCAATAGGACATTGAGATTGTGAAATAAGAACTGATATTTACTTAGAAAAACATAATCTTATGCTAGAAAGAGAAATTATTGGTATATTGAGAACAAAACTGAAGAAAGGAGGGCACTCTGTCACAAATAAAAGAGAGTCTGACAGAAGCAAAATTACCCCCAGGTTCTCAGATTAGAGGTCTTCTTCTTCCACTGTCAGGTGAATACCCAGGTTGGCTGCCATGAAATTTTCTACAGACTCTTTTCACCTGCCTAATGTTATTCACTAATATGTTGGGATTATAATCTCTGGCACTTTTGTGTCTGGCTTTTACATAGGTAAGAACATGTAAATTTAAGTATGCAGACTAGCATAAAAGTTGATTTACCCAGTTAAGTATCACTCCAGCACTAAATCTGAAATGTAGGCTAAGCGAATTTAACATAATTACATTTGTAAATACATATGTTTATTTTTATTCCAGGATATATATTTTTTTCAGTCGTCATTATTTCATAGCCTCTTTTTATTTTACTTATCAAATATCTAATTGTCAGAGTTAAATGTGTTTCATTTGGGACATCCATAAAGTTAAGATATTACTTAGGGCCAGTGAGTTTTCAAAGTAGGGAAAAGAGAGTATATTATTTTGGTGAGATAAAATAGAATAACAAAAATTAATGGTTAGACTGAGGTAAGATATGTGACAGGTTAAGGGTTGCTATATAAGGAGTAATAAGTAAAATTAAACATCATTAAAATATGTAAAATAATTCTACTTCTAAAGAAGTTTTCTTAGACTATATATATATATATATATATATATATATATATTCACACACACACACTGTTATAATCTCAATGCTAATGAATGATGGTAGGTAGGGGCAGGAAAATCTACAGAACGTCTCAGGACAACTATCCTGTCTTTTTGTGACTGTGAAAATACCATCTCTCTATATCATTCCAACTTATCTATTTCTCTATGTAGCTCTCTATCTATCCATCTATATATCAATATCTATATCAATATTTCTATCATTATCTCTAAGTCCAGCTCTATGATTTCTGTCTCTAATTCACATGTATATTTATATCTATATTTCTTTCTGTCTATCTATATATGAATAAGTAGAGAGAGGGAAAGAGAAGAAGAGAGAGAGAAAGAAAGAGAGAGAGAGAGAGAGAGAGAGAGAGAGAGAGAGAGAGAATGAGTAAAAATAGAATTGTCCTATAACTGAGCAAAATTGTCCCTGATAGAAGCAGAGGCTAGAAAATGAAAGGCCTGTACTAAAATTGGTTGATAATTTTGTATTCTCTGCAAATCAACGATGGAAAGACCCCAAAAGATCAGCAGCTTTTACTGGGGATCTTGGTTACCATTTAGAGCAAATTTTAAGCCCTTATTTTGAAGAGATTATATAATCAAGTCACAAAGTATGGAATGAATAATCTCATACTGAACTCACTATATTTCACAATGCTGGATTGCAGTCTTCTAGATACTTGAAAAATATTCAGCTGTGTATTTTGTGAGTGATAGTAATAATTGACATGGAAAGGGACACTCAAGGATGTAATAGTCACATCAACATCATCAGAGTAAACAAGCATATTTTTTTTTTAAAAAAATTGACTTATGTCTCTATGAGGCAAAACCAATGTCTGGTACTTTTACCAAGTAAGAAAATTATAATAAGACAGGTTAGAGGTACTATGAATTTCATAATATTCTGCTAAATGAATGCAATATTAAATCTATTTTGAATGAGAGAGACCATTATAGCCACAAACAAATACATCATTCAATCCCTATCACAGAATCTTCTATTTTTAATAAATGGTGATTGTCACAGAAACCCATAATTGAGCAAGGAGAAGAAAATAGAAGAGTATGGAATTGTTAACACTAAATTGAACATAAGTACTTCAATGACGCTTACCAAGGCTCATGGATCTTTGCTGGAGGAATGGCAAAACTAAGAGTCAGAAACAATAGGTGACTACTGGCAAACAGTGTCTTCTGGTACACAGTAGTGGACTATGAAAATATGAACTCACAAGGATTCTGACAATATGCATGAGACCAGTGTAAAGCCCAAGTCACACCAAATCCCAGCATGGAGACAGCCACTGGGGAACAAGTCCCACTCATAATTAAAGAACTTAGAATTTGATTGCTGCTGAGAATGCGAGAGTCATCTGAACAGTGTTCCCTCTGGTAATTCCAGGTGAAGACTACATATCTAAAAATATATGACAACATAAATTGATATTGATAACTTCATTTTTTAAATGACACATATATGAGGAGTATAAAGGTAGAGCACTATAAAGAATTTGGTGGGAATAAATGTAATAAAAATATTTTAAGAAAGTTTATTATTATTGTTGTTATTATTATTAATTATTTTATTTACATTTCAAATGTTTTCCCCTTCCTTTTCTCCCCTCATGATCACCCACTCCAGTTTTCCTTTGCCTCTAAGAGGGAGCCTTCCACCCACTCATCCACTTCCTCCTCATTCCTCTATCACCCCCATTTTCTGGGATATCAAGCCTCAAGAAGGTCCAAGTGCATTCCCTCCCACTAATGCCAAACAAGGCAGTACTCTACTACATGTATCCCGTTTGGTTGGTGGCTTAGTCCAGGGAATCTCGGAGGGGTCCAATTGGTTCTGACTATGAGGTTACATCCTTCCCCTAACTCTTCCATAAGGGTCCCTGGTGTTTAATGGTTGGCTATAAGTATTTGCATCTGTCTTAGTCAGGTGCTAATAGAAGCTTTCAGAGGAAAACCATGCCAGGTTCTTGTAAGCAAACATATCTTGGCATCAGCAATAGTTTTGGGGATTTCGTGTCTGCAATATGGAATGGATCCAAAGGTGGGGCAGACTCTGGATGGCCTTTCCTTCAATCTCTGCATCATTTTTTGCTCTTGCATTTCCTTGGACAGGAACAATTCTGGGTTAAAAATTTTGAGATGGGTGGATGGTCCCATCCCTCAACTGGGGGGCCATGTCTACCTACTGGAGATGATCTCTTTAGATTCCATCTCCCCACTGTTGGGTATTTTAGCTGTCATCCCCTCTGGGTCCTCCTACATCCTTGCCATCTGAGACTTTCTATTGGTTCGCCCTGTTCCCCACACCACACTGTTGCATATTTCTACACATTCTTTTGGCCTTCTGGGCTTCTTTCCTATCTCCCCCTATACCTGATCCTGCCCCACTCTCCATGTTTCCCTCTGTTACCCATACTTCACCCAAGTCCCTCCCTCCCTCTGCCTCCCTGATTATTTTGTTTCCCCATCTAAGTCGGATTGAAGCCTACATATATGGGCATTTCTCCTTGTTAAGTTTTATAATATTTAATCAAATAGTTTTACTTCCAAACATCCTTAGCAATGTGTAATTATAAATAAAAACTTTGGTATTTCATGTTACCCCAATCAGAATGGCTAATATAAATGGCTAATACGAATACAACTCTTGGCATGAATATGGGAAAGAAAATTTATCCATTACAGGTCAAAGACAAACTGGCGCAATCATTATGAAAATTAGTATGCTGAATCCTCAAATGATATAAATTGTTTCATCACAGGATTCAGCATTATCATTCTTGTACATATACCCAAAGGACTCTAGATTGCACTACACTAATGTTTACATTTTTATGTTCATACTTCCTCCATATTACCCAGGAAATTGAAACAATAGAGATAACACTCAACTACTGAGTACATGATGAAAACGTGGTTTATACACAAAGGAATATTATTCATTTTCTAAGTAAAATGAAACGCTGAAATTCATTGATAAATGTATGAATCTAGAAACACTCAAGCTGAATGTAATAAGACAAACTGGGTAAGACAAATGTATTAAGTTTGCTTCCACTGGTGTATGTTAGTTTTAAGTCTTTAGATATATATGTTGCATATAAAACATTCATAAAGGTCAGAAAATTAATAAGGATTAGTGGGCATATTTGTAATGGAAAGAAGCTTGAACCCAATGGCATAAGGCACAAAATATAAAACTAGAAAAGAAACGGTTGAGTTTGGGTGGAAAATGGGAGAGAATGGTAGAAGAGGAGTTGGATGGAGGTATAAATAACACTACACACATTTAGAAAAGGTCATAGAAACCTATTCCCTTAAAACCTCACACACACACACACACACACACACACACACACACACACACACCACTGTTACACACACAAGTGCCCCTATTAGACACTACAGATTAACATATTTTATCTGAATTTATATAAAAATGAAAGCATCTCTCAGTTGAACTGTGACATGCACCAAAAGTGAATTGTGCTGCAGAACAGACAATAAGCAGGGAAGGAAATGGATGAGGAAGATGTTTCAAAACATATTTTAAAGCCAAACTTGTACTAGTCTTTTCATGTTTTAATATTCCAGCAATGTAAATGTTGCTTACTATTATCTTTTAAATTTTTAATGGAAAGAAATAATTTGAGTTAACTTTACTGAAATGAAAATTTTTTGGTTTCTTTGGAGACTCAGTTTTGTCTTGTGATTTTTTTTTTGAAACTGTCTGACAAGAGGATTTTTTTTCTGAAGATATATTGAGTTTTCTGGAGACAGCCTGGAGAAAGATTATGCAAAGTTTTGCTAGAGTAGTTGTTTAAGAGAACACATAATGTTTGGAAAGGATATAAATGTAGCCCCACAGACAGTGGAGGATGCTGGATGATATTGGTATGCCTTGCCATTCTTTAATGGTCATCACTGGGCTTTTCTGATGCCATTATTCACTGACTACACATTATTGGGATGACTTATCACTATTTTTTGGTCATTGCTTGTCATGACTTAATAAAGAGAAACACACCAAACAAAACTTCTGTTTGTGTTGAGAAGGCTTCCTGCCATTTCTGCAGACTCAGGCAGATTGTCAAAGATATCCTTGCTTTTTCTTCTTGATCGACCTGTCTGCTGTTGCTGATTTGTGAATCGTGTTTATAAGTGAATAGAGCTACAGCTGCTGATTCCTGTGAACAAAATGATGTTAGGAGTCATTTTATTGGTATGTTCCTTTAGCAGCACAACCGTATTTTTTTTTCCTAGATGCATGATCTAGCTTTTCTCAAGTGCTTAAAACATTAGCATTGTCAGGAGTGGTCACCATCTTGTTGAGTAGATTTATCTGTACCTCTGGAGTTAGAAGCATTATTCACCAGTACTGTAGTCATTATATAGTCATTATATAGTCATTATATAGTCAACTTAGATTGCTTTGAAAATAGTGTACTAGGCAATATTAAATTATCACTCCAGGTAACCTTGAAAGTACTTTCAGTTCTCTCAATTTGGACAAGAAAAATATAACGATCTGTAGGGACTGTGGTAACATATACTGGAATATAGTATATCGATACATGCATATTTTATTATATATATATATATGTGTGTATATATATGTATATATATATATATGTATATATATATATATATATATATATATATATATATATCGTGTGTGTGTGTATGTGTGTGTGTGTGTGTGTGTGTGTGTGTGTTTTAGGACACTTCTATAGAAATAGGATTCCACATAGTATTTTAAAGGCTATATTTCCTCATTTACTCTGCTTTGTTATTTCCTCTCCTTTAATCCTCCTATTATAATTCCTCATTTGAATTTTTCTTTATGAAACTATTCTATTTTTTTTTATTCTCTGGAAGATTCCCTCTTCCTAATTTAATGTTTTACTAGCTATTTACCCTTTGAATCACTTGGATTTTACCACACATCTCTAAAGCTTCTACATATCTGAGAAAACATGCAGTGCTTTTCTTTCTGGTTACCTCACTCAAGATTATTTTTTAAATTTCATAATACAACTTTTCTTCTAAGCTAAATTTTCTCCTATTTTGTAAATATGTCACATTTTCATTATATTATTGAGTAGTTAGTTAAAAAGGAGTTGTGGACTCTCTTATAAACACTACAAGATATTTTCGAGGCCATTGGTTACCTTCCAATAAGGCCCCTTTTCTGAAGATTTATTTCTGCCATCAGATATGAAGAAATTGAGCTATTTCCAAACTAAAAGCTCTCTTCTACTGACTAAAACACTGAATAGTAAGTCTTCATCAAACTCCTCTCTTCATGACTCAGGATTACATGCTGAAGAAGAGAAGTCTGTAAAGGCCAGAGGCAGTTGATGAGTTGATGACACAGCAATGAAACATCACCATCTAGACAAGGCAGTGATAATAAGTGTATCAACTCACAGGCACTATGACAATATGCTCAAAGAAAGCACAGACAAAAATCAAACAAAAACAAAACCAACCAACCACACAAACAAACAAGACCACCCAGTACTGTCAAAAGAAAGCAAGCATGAATTCTCACTCTTTTTTAAATTATTTTTCTCACTTCTATCCAAAAAGATACTTAGAATTAGTCAACTGCAAGAATGGGAAAAAAAATTTTGTTCATTGGTGTGATATTAGAGGGCACGCCCAATGTGTACTCAGGAGTACCCAAAATTGACTTCCTGTATTTGTATTGCTTTGTTTATTTATTTTGATATTTATATTTTGTCTTTTTGTTATTGTTCACTGGTTTTCCTATTTGCTTTTCTTTCTTTCTCTTTCTTTCTTCTTTCTTTCTTTCTTTCTTTCTTTCTTTCATTTTGGTAGTTAGGGAGGTGGGTTATAATCTGTGAGAAACTGGAGGATTGGGAAGAATATGATCAAAATAAATCAGGGTTTTGAACCTTTAAGGTATAATTAATTTATATGCAATTAAACATCTCAGAACCTAAGGACAAGTGAGTATGAAATGTTTTTCACATGTCAGTGAAATATACTTAAAAGTCTGACAGCTTTGAATGTAAAAATTCAGAAAGCACACATATAGACAGGAAAATATGGTTAAGACCTGATAATCAAATTCACTTTATAATTTTACTGTCATTCTTTCAAATATGTCTTGTTTTCTGTGATTCCTTCTGGCATTTCTCTACAAGTAGTTGAGAAGTTTTCCACATCTCTGCTTTCTGTGTGGAGGTAGAAGTAGAAAAGTTCTTCTGGGCTCTGATCATTAATGAATACAAGCCTGAAGCTAGTATGTGTGTTATGATAGTGACTAGTTCACAGGCACAAGCTTTTGGCAACAGCTCAGAGCTGTATGAATTGTCTCTTAGGCTCTAGCACCCGACACTGATGCATTATTTTCAAGTTCAAATTTCTCGAACATTTGCAACTCTCCTTGCATATATATATATATATATATATATATATATATATATATATATATATGCATATATATATGTATATATTATAATTCTCTAATCTAATCCCCCCATTCAATCAGGAATGAAATACTGATAATCTATTATGTATGCAGGAACATCATTAAATGCTTAGGTTTGTCTAAAAAAGAAGTACTCATAAAAATCAGGACTTGGGAGCCAATAGATTCTACAGTTTAATATTATTATTATGAATATAACTACAATTTTTGGAATGGCTGACATTTCTCATTACACAAGATAATTTGCAGAAAAAATTAACAAGTTCATATTTTTCAGTTATTAAAACAAAACATGTTTTGAAAATAAAACAAATAAAATGAAACTCTACATATGGGAGATATGCTTCTAACACACTATCCAATGAATTGTTGAACACAAAGCTTATTTTTATTTTCTGATCTTAAAGTAACAATACATGCAAAATTATTTACTTTTGAATCAAAGCAATCAAAGTTAGAGGGTCTTATTGGCAGATACTGTAATTTTGAACAGGTTTATCACTAAGTATTGAGTATGAGTTTTTTGTAAATGGTGTTTGTTTGTAGTATTTAAAAAGTTCGGTGGAAGCAATTTTTTTTCCATTCAGCATTGTCTTTAGAATATACTTCATATTTAACCTCAAAGCTTTTGTGGCTATAAATCTTTAATTATAATCCAGTTGACTATGAACTTGGCTTCTCATCATTCTATGTCAAAATACATTTATTTCTAAATATTTGAAAAAGGATAAAAACATTCTCATTGGAAATACTAACGTTACTTAAATTTCAGTGGTATTTGTAGAAATATATCTGTTCATGAGGAATAAAAAGCATTTTACATATACAAATGGATTTGACTTAACAGTTTCCTCTCATTAAAGATTTAGGCAAAGGTTACTTGATCATGGTGAATGATTGTTTTGATGTGTTCTTGGATTTGATTTGCAAGAATTTTTTTGAGTATTTTTGTTTCAATATATGAATATTGATTCATAAGAAAAATTGGTCTGATGTGTGGTTTAGGTATCAGTGTACCTATGCCTTTATAGAATAAAATGGGTAGTGTTCCTTCTATCTCTATTTTGTGGAAGACTTTGAAAAGTATTGGTATTAGGTCTTTGAAGGTCTGATAAAATTTTTCACTAAACTCATCTGGTCAGGGGCTTTTTTGGTGGAGAGACTTTTGATGACTGCATCAATTTCTTTAGGGGTTATGGGATTGTTTAGATGTTTTATCTGATCCTGATTTAATTTTGGTGTCTGATATCTGTCTAGAAAATTGTTCATTTTATCCACATTTTCCAGTTTTGTTGAGTATAGTTTTTGTAGTAGGATCTGATGAGTTTTTTAATTTCCTCAGTTTCTGTTGTTATATCTCCCTTTTCATTTCTGACTTTGCTAATTTGGATAATGTCACTGTGCCCTCTGGTTAGTCTGGCTAAGGGTTTATCTATCTTGTTGATTTTCTCAAAGAATCATCTCCTGGTTTTGTTGATTCTTTGTATAGTTCTTTTTATTTCTACTTGGTTGATTTCAGTCCTGAGTTTGATTATTTCCTGCTGTCTACTCTTGGATGTATTTGCTTCTTTTTTCTCTAGAGCTTTCAGGAGTGCTGACAAGCTGCTAGTGTATGCTCTCTCTCAAGTTTCTTTTTTGTAGGTACTCAGAGCTATGAGTTTTCCTCTCAGAACTGCTTTCTTTGTATCCCATAAGTTTTGGTATTATGAGCCTTAAATTTCATTAAATTATAAAAAGTCTTTAATTTCTTTATTTCTTCATTGACCAAGTTATCATTGAGTAGAGTGTTGTTCAGATTTCATGTGCATGTGGGCTTTTCGTTGTTATTGAAGACTAACCTTAGTCTGTGGTGATCTGATAGGATGTCTGGGATTATTTCAATCTTCTTGTATCTGTTGAGGCCTGTTTTGTGATTGATTATAAGATCAGTTTTGGCAAAGGTATTATGAGATGCTGAGAAAAAGGTATATTCCTTTGTTTTATGATGAAGTATTCTATAGATATCTCTTAAATCCATTTGGTTCATAATTTCTGTTAGTTTCACTGTGTCTCTATTTAGTGTGTTTCCATATCTGGCCATGGATCAGAGTGGGGTCTTAATGTCTTTCATTATTGTGTGAGGTGCAATGTGTGCTTTGACCTTTAGTAAAGTATCTTTTACGAATGTGGGTGCACTTTCATTTGGAGCATAGATATTTAGAATTGATAATTCATCTTGGTAGATTTTTTCTTTGGTGAGTATGAAGTTTCCTTCCTCTTCTTTTTGATAACTTTTGGTTGAAAGTTGATTTTAATCAATATTAGAATAGCTACTCCAGCTTGGAAGTTTTCTTTTCAGCCTTTTACTCTAAGGTAGCATCTGTCTCTATCACTGAGGTTATTTTCCAGTATACAGCAAAATGCTGTGTCCTGTTTACGTATCCAGTCTGTTAGTCTATGCCTTTGTTTCAGGGAATTGAGTCCATTGATCTTAAGAGATATTAAGGAAAAGTGATTGCTGGTTCCTGTTATTTTTTGTTGTTAGAGGTGGAATTGTGTTTGTGTGGCTATCTTCTTTTTTGTTTGTTGAAAGAATATTACTTTCTTGCTTTTTCTAGGGTATAGTTTCCCTCCATGTGTTAGAACCTATTCTAAGCTACTAAATTCTCCCTAAACAAATAACTTTGCTAGCACCTTGATACTGCATCCTACAATCCAGAAGATGGTTCATTTGTGTTAGCGTGTGTACCACATTTTAGATTATCTGCAATATGAACAAAATAAATGATTGTGTTTTATTGATTATTGAGTAAGTTATACAACTTCTCAGTTTCTAAAGCCTAAACCAGAGGAAAAAGCCTCTTTGCTGATTGAGACCCATCAAAGCCATGGTCTTCTCATAGTGTTCCCTATGGTTACTTTATCAAGATTCTTTAAGAGAATAATGCAGTAGACTCCTTCATATAACATGCACAAAATATAAATACAAAATGCAATAGATAATAGATAATAAATATAAATGCATCATCAATATTCATTTTTGTTTCATTAGCTTTTCATTCTTTTGGGGAATAGTTTCAGATTTTACTTTTTTTTTTATTTAATCTTTCTTTACACTCCAGATGTTACCCCACTCCTCTTCCATTCTCTGACTGTTCCACATCCCATACCTCCTCCCCACCACCCAGTCTCTACGAGGATGTAGAGACTATCCCTACCCCCTACCTCCTACTCCCACCCCACCAGAGATCCCTACTCCCTGGATACTTCAGTCTCTTGAGGCTTAGGTGCATCTTCTCTGACTGAACCCAAATCCTGCAGTTCTTTGTTGTATATGTGTTGGGCACCTCATATCAGCTGGTGTATGCTGCCTGGTTGGTGGACCAATGAATGAGAGATATGGGGAGTCCAGGTTAATTGAGACTGCTGGTCCTCCTACAGGGTCATCCTCCTCCTCACCTTCTTCCAGCCTTTTCCTAATAAAACCACAGGGGTCACCAGCTTCTGTCCATTGATTGGGAACTATATTTTTAGATTACATTATCCTTTCTTTTTTTTAACCTCCTTCGGATCTTCCATTGTACCCATAACTAATTTCTTTTAAATTTGTGGCCTTTAAAAAATGTTATATGAATATGTGTGTGTGTGTGTGTGTGTGTGTGTGTGTGTGTGTGTGTGTGTGCATTTGTCCCTGTGCTTATGTGTATGGCTGAGTATTCCTAATGCATAAAACATTTATGCTATCCCTCTAGAGTCTCACCAACAGGAATACCTCTACATGGGCTGAACAAGGATGACAACAATAGACATATTAAAATAAACAAAGGAGTCCTCTCAAGGCCTCAATAAAACTATAGGCAATGAAGGAATACCAATACCAAATGGTCACCCCTGAAAACACACATACAAGAAACAAGCAAATATTATTTTAGAAGTTGGTAGGTGTTAAAAGGGAACACTCTTTTGATTGTGGTGACTTCATTATTTTATCTACAAAGCAACAACAACAAAACAGATGTTTCATATATCTGATCATTAAGTAGCTGTATTTTAAAAGAATCAAATTTTAAAGGCTAAGAAGATTTTATGCTCTTTGGATCTCACTGAGTGACATCTAATTAAGATACACAGTAATCTTTTTATATGAGTGTGTACTAGTGTAAAGTCAAGACAGTTCTGGAAATATATTTTCATTTCTGCACTTGGTACTACTTTCTCCCTCTTCCCTTTATGGGTTGTCTCATTCTCACTGACCCCATGGATTATCCTGTATCTGTCAAAGAGATTTATACAACATGACAGATGATTAATGCTCAGACAGATCCCATTGCTGTGATAAAACACCATGCCCAAAAAGGAACTTGAAGCAGAGGTTCTTTCTTTCTTTCTTTCTTTCTTTCTTTCTTTCTTTCTTTCCTTCCTTCCTTCCTTCCTTCCTTTCTTCTTTCTTTTTTTCTTTCTTTCTTTCTTTCTTTCTTTCTTTCTTTCTTTCTTTCTTTCTCTTTTTCTTTCTTTCTTTTGACAGCATGTTCTATCACAGTATATTATGAAGGAAGTTAGGTTAGGAATTCAAGGGAAGAAGTTGGAGGTAGGAACTGAAATGGAAGTCATGTTTAAATAATGCTTATAAGCTTAATCCTCATGGCTGGTTCAGTCTCACTTTTTGATACAACTTAGGACCACTATCCTACAGGTTAAACAAAACACAGTGAGTTGGACACCCCAACATAAGTCATTATTCACAAAAGGCCCCAACAGATATGCCGATAGGAAAATATATGGAGGAAGTTTTTAAGTGAGGTTCCTCTTTCAGATAACTTTAACATGTGTCAAGTTTATGAAAATCAAAACAAAAAAAACAGGAAAATAAAATGATATCTAGCAAACTAGATAAAAACACAGAAAAGTAGACAAATGATAGATTGGATATATATATATATGCTAGATAGAAAGATGATAGATAGATAGATAGATAGATAGATAGATAGATAAACAGATAGACAGACATACAGATAGACAAATAATTCATAAGAATAAAGTTTTGATAAAATACAAATAAGAGTTAGTTTATGACTGTAGGTATCTCTTGCAGAAATGCCTATGACAGCACCTAGAGAAAGCTGACATGTAGAACAGAATACTTGTCCAATAAAATTTGAGTTACAATGTCTGCTAGCAAGCAAGAGTTACTGTGGATGGATTGTTGTCTTGCAAGGTATATTATATTTTCTTAACAATCAGTTTGTGATTGTTAAGATAATATAATAAATCATCTTTTTTGTAAAATAGAAGGTAACCATAGTTTTATACCAACACATCACCAAAAATTTTTTGCTTTTCAATTTTGTAATATTAGTCTGTTTGCTTTAATAGTCTTTGGTAACAAAGAAAACATGATATTATCTTTTGCCAAAAAGTTAAGAACATTGTGTGGTTGTTATGTGCCACTAATGGAAAAGAAATACACCAAATATTTAGATATAAATTGCCTTGGTTATCCTTTACTAAATATGTGTCAATGAGATAATTTATATAACAGCAAATTTATACAGTCAATAAAAGCCTATATCAAGTAGAAAAAGATAGTATGTCAAGGTCTAGGAGGAGGTTGTGCACACTGGTTGTGCACATTTTTAATCTCAGCACAGATCTCAACTTAATTCCAGATAGACCTCTAAAGTTTGAGGCCAGCCTTGTTTATAGAGTGAGTTCCAAGATAGACAGAGCTACACACAGAAACTCTGACTTGAAAAACAAGATCAACATGAAAATAGTATTAATAAATATGTTGTATTTTTAAAAGTTTGTGATAAACTCATGATTAAAGATCAGATGCATAAAGTTTATCAGGTGTGGTAATAAAGTCAATAAAAATTGGAATGTGTAAATGAAGAATACATTTTTCAAAATAAGGGATTGGCTGTTATTCACCAGCAGTAGCATGCACTGTAGTATTCATAAATACTCTGTATTGATGTTTTATAGTAAATAACCAATCCCTGTCTGTACAAAGTTGCCATTTTTCTTTTTTGTACAATTACTTTATATAAAGGATTTGATTGTAGAAAATATTAAAATTAAGTCTGAAATTACATTCTATTAAGAGAATACTGTATCTAAAGAAAAGAATCTTCAAACTCAGATATGTGTAGCTATTTTCTATCATTAAATCTATTAGTGAGACTTTTGTACATATGTATTTATTTTAACAGACATGCTCACCTCAAACTGAAAACATGAAGCAGCTCCAGAAATGCAATGTTTTGTTTTGATCATAAGGGATTAGGGGGAAAGAGAGGATAGAGGTGGGTTAACGAAGTAAGGATATATGAAAAAGGCTTATGGAAATATACAAGTATGTAATCTAATTATAAACTATTAATGTACATAAAACAAAGTTTGAATAGAAGTGTTCTGTATGAATGGACAGTGAGTTTTCCAGAAGACATTAGTTAGTAAATAAATATAGGTGCCAACCATAAGATACTTCCCTTTGACTTACTGGTCAGGGAGGCCCTATGAAGCGCCCATAATAAACCAAGTACTGCTATTGATTTTGTTCACCCACCAGAGCCAGTTGGCAAGAACCCGCTGCTTAAGATTCTACTTATTTTATATGCATTAAATATAGAATCAATCTTGGACTGTCTGAAAAACTCACTCTTTGATAAATTCCTTATGAAAGAGGTGGTAAGAAGGTTAGATAGAGGGAAAAGGTATCATTGGTCTTACTCTGTGCTGGATCCTGCATGCTTTACTAACTTGCATGACAAGATGTGTTAACTGGTGCTATGATGTCATGCTGGTTATGGAGGTAACCAATAGTTTTTTTAATTCTATATATGGCAGGTTGCAGCATTAGTATTTCCTGCCTATTAGTGTAAACTTGGTTATACCCTGACGGTAGAAGAGATCATAGGTCTTTAATTGGTAACTAATGTTTTGCTAAATTTCTCTGTTGTAAAACTGCTTCCTAAATGGCCATAGATTTGTGCTACACACAACCATGTACTTAGAATTGTCTTGTTTTTGCAGTTAATGTTTAATGTAAAGATTTCTAACTAGTCAAAGTTCCAAGTAAAAGTTTCTGTCAGTGCTCATGAGTGAATGACCCATCTTTAACAACTTCTAGTCCCAATCTAAGATTTAAGGTGCATTGCAGAATGAAGGGAAGAAAGATCATAGGTACTTGTGAATGGAAAGAAGAGCTATAAGATGTTTAGTTCCCAAAATGACACAATGGCTTCCGAATTCTACTCACAACAATTGTGGCTAGCAGCACAATATCAAGGCAATTAAAGTTCCAGAGTAGATAGGATGAGGGTTCATGAACCTTTAAATCTGGCTCAGAAACTATCATTAGTTGATGAATGACAAGAACAAGAGAGTCACTTTTCTTCTTAGATATGATAACAGGTAGGTTGTCCATAACCCAGTGTATGAACTTACATTCATGCACAGAACTAATGAGACTTAGGATGTTAATTAATAGTACTCTAGAAAGGAGGCCATTATTGTTGGAGTAATATTGTATGGGAATATTATGGATATTTAGAGAAAAGTAGTGGTGAATGGATATGATCAAAATTTATTTTATGCATATTTGAAACATTTAAATATTAGAAAATATATTATCTCAAAAATAACATATATGTTAATAGTTCTCATATTTATATCTCCTGTCGAAAGATCATATTCAAGTTAGATATATGCCATACAATTCAATCAAAATCATATCAAACTTACATTGCTCAGAGTTGAATTTCTTCTCCCAAGCCCAGATGGGCATGTATTTTCATTATTATTATTATTATTATTATCATTTACACTATAGGAAATAAAATCTGTATCTTACTAAGATGGTAGTGACAAACTCATAGTTTTCTTTGAATTTCTTTTCTCCTTCTCCCTCTCTTCCCTCCTTTTTTCTTTCCTACTTCTCTTTTTCCTTCTCATTTTTGTAGCATAACTGATGATATCCTGACAAATTCAGTTTTACATGCAAAATACAGTTCTATAATTTCTGAGCATTTTTGCCTTTCGCTACCCCTAGGACCTCAGCACATCTAAATCATCAATTCATTGGATTTTTGTAATGGTTTCTTAATGCTTTTCCTTATTTTGTCTCAGGGTACCTCAGAACTCTGTATTCTAAAATATATTTTATTATAACATATTTACATAAAATAATAATAAATACATTTTATTTTAAATTATAATTCAAATAATTATTACAATTCACTCATTTTAGTGTTATTTTGAATCTTTTTATGTTGTTTGTTATACTGTTGTTTTGTTGTCATTTATTGTTTAGAGTATTATGTAACACAAGTAACCCTTCAACTCTCTATATTATCATGAATGACTTTCTAATTTTGATTCTCCCTTTACTACTTCCTATGTGCCAGAATTTCAAACATGTATCATATATTTTGGGGAAAATGTAGATGTAAACCAAGGTCTTACTCAATCTAGGCAAGCACTCTCTTAACTGAGTTCTTTCCCAGCTTCTATGTACATCTTAATCAAAACTTCTATTACTTTAAGTTCAAAATCATTGGACTTTTTCTCTTCTAGGTACAAACCAGGTAATTGTGTTTGTCTTTTGTATTTTCTCTTTTTGAAACAATGTTCAAGCAAATATCCCTGAGCTCTTCTTAATTTAGCTAGTCAGGCCAATGTTTCCTCTAGTCATGTCATACTTGACAATCCTATCTAATCAATGAATTGTGTTCTACTACCTGACTAATTCTTCTCTGAATTTTTTTCCTAGCACATTACCCAGTGACCTGACTTTCATTTGTCTATTTGTTTCCCATCACCTTTTGGTGAGAATATAAGCAACATGAAGACTGTATGGAGGAGTTACAACCATTTTCACTATTTTTTTATTAAGAAGAGTAATAATCTTGTCCATAAGAAATCTGCAATTAATATTTGCAAAATGATTTGTAATATTATATTTATCAAGTTATATCAAATAAAATCATTTAATTATAAAGATAAACAAAAAATACACGATATTCAAATATTATTTATGTAAAAACATATCTTGCCAAAAAAAACACAGCAGGTAAAGATACTGTCTATCTAAGTTGCTACCCTTAAATTGTTTTGTGGGACTCACATTGTAGAAGAGAGAAGTGACTCTTTAAAGTTCTCCTATTATCTCTTAAACACATCAGGCATACTATGGCACATGATGACCTAATTTGTATATGTAGAAAGTGATATGTAGAATGTGACCTATGTTATATATGTCAAAAAGATTAATATGTGTAACATTAAAATTTTAGAATATGATACAAGCTAATAAAATGACAAAAGATTTCATATATATATATGTATACATATATATACATATATATGTATATATATATGTGTGTGTGTTTATGTGTATATATATATATACATATATATATGTATATATATATATATAAATTCATTATGAGAAAATAAAATACAAATAAGTATAAATTACCGAATTAAATATAAGCCTGTAAAGGTCAAAATCAGCCATAAACCTAAAATCAGCAATAGGCCTGACATATATGCCTGCTAACACAAAGTCTTGGGTCTCTATGGAAAAACACTGAAACAGTTGTCTATAAACTATTGTAAACAGGCAGCTTTTGTGGAAATCTACCAGCCTGAGTAGTCATAGACCTTATAAATAGGCACCCTTGGCGGATAGTACCAAATTAGATAAGGACAAGTGAATCATAAGCAGAGTTATATTGACCTGACCCCTGAACCTTCACCCAGCTGATACCCTGTTCTGAAAGATATCTGTACCCCCCCCCTGAACACCTATGCTCCTGTGTCATGCCCTTCTGCACATTCTGCACTTTCGTGTTTATAACCCCTGTGTTAAAAAACAAAAATTATGATTTGATAATAATAAAAAGAGAAGAAAAGAAAAGAAAAGAAAAGAAAAGAAAAGAAAAGAAAAGAAAAAGAAATAACACACAGTGTCCCCCTGGCTCTGCTGACTTAGCTTCTGACAATTCATTTTCTTGTTCTCAGAAATACTTTGAATTATAAAATGTTATTGTGGTTTTTGTTAGTATGCTGGGTAAAATAATTTTTTTTTATTTATTTCATTTTAAACTTCAAAGTTTATAGTGAGTTAAAATGTCCTTCAACATAATTATAGGTCATATTTATTTTCATATTGTAAAATGTTAGTTAATCTGTTGAACATTTTAAAAAACTGGATTCCTTTTTGAGAATTTCATATATGAGCACTGTATTTACATAATTTTTCCCTTTCTCTCCTTCCTCTCACTCTTCCCAATCACCCATACTTTTCAAATACATCTTATTATTTAATTATTTTTCATATATGTATGTATATATGTATACATGTATAAGTATATATGTATATATAAATACTGATAAATAAAATGTTTTGAATTTAAAAAAAAAGCCTGTGGAAACAGAGTTTTTATGCTAAGAAGCAGAGATTGGGAAACAAATAATCAATGAATAACAGCAAGTTTAATATAGAAATAAAATTTAAATAGATATTTTTTAAATCACAAAGTACTAAAACATGTGCAATATTTTCCTCTAATGAAAAATGTTGTCAATATGCTGTATGTGGTGGCACACATCTTTAAGACAACTTCCTAAACACAGAAGCTGGTGGATCTCTGTGAGTTCCAGGGCAGCCTGATGCATGTAGTATATTCCAGGCCAGATAGAGTGAGACTATGTGTAGGGCCATGTAAGATGTCTTGGTTTTTGGTTTGGAACAGGCCTTGAACCCAGGCCACAAGGGGGCAATGCCAGGTGTTTGACCATGCCCCCAGAACCAAGGGTCCTGACATGTGGTCTAAGATCTCAGTTAACCTGCACCGTTCAGTCATGTAAGGACAATGCAGCTCCTCCCAAAGAGGTGTCACCAGCATAGGTAGAGGGCATGACTACAGGCTTCAGCCTCAAGAGATTTCCATATTAATGAGTTACCTAAAGGCCAGTGGACATAGCTATTTAAGTGACCCTCCTCCCCATTTCCTTCCCTATTTAAGTCTGCTCCCCCTTAAGGGGGAGGGTGCACATCCAGATTCAACTACCATCTGTCATGCCAATAAAGCCGTTTTGGAAACCCACAGACTTTCTTGTGTTATGAGGCCTGTAGTCTTGCGGCCTTCATGGAGGACTTTCCTGTGTCCCACCCACTGGATCCAACAACTGTGTCTCACAAAGATGGTTCTGCCAGCAGACTTTAGTTTCATTATATTCATATGACTATATTAAAATGATTTTTTAAAAGGTTATAGAAGAAACATTTTAATAAAAATAAAATTAAACTACAATTTGTATCATAAAACATTTATTAAGATTCTAAGAAGTTGTATACTAACAAAATCATCCTCTGGCTAATGATGTTACATTTTCTGTATTTTTCCTTAACCATTAAGGATTTAAAATGCTTCTAATTAAATGTCATTATTTAATGTCAGAAACAGAAACAATACTTTATTAACAAAAAATAATCTACAGAAAAGCTGTATTTTTTCCCTATCTACCCAAAAACTTACGGAAAGATCAAATACCTAATGCTGTAATGTTTATCAGAATGTGACTTGTGACTGGTATTCTTTCTTAGATAGTTTTGTTTCCGTTTCAGTAATAAATATCAGATTTTACAGTGTGCCTGTGGACATAAGTTGCCTCTGGTTATTCTAAATATGATTAAAGGGAGAAGAAACACAGATCATAATAATAGAAACAGCACTCTTGCTGAACCTGCAATCATATCAACAGATTTATATGTTGCCAATTGAGTGTTAACTGCACAGGTTGTCTCCTCTGTTCTCATCTATTGTAAGGGTGGCTGAAAGCTTTACTGCATACTTCCTGGATATGTTCCCTTATCATCTATACTGTGTACACATGGAATGCAAACTAATTTTAATGTGCACTGAAGCAAAATATTACTGAGAAGGTGAAGCTACTAAACTATTGGGCATATAAATTGTTTGCAAGCATTCATGACTTTATGATTATCAGGCATTCCGAATGTTCCACACCACTGGTTCTCCCCATTAGTACAGATAACAGAGATGAACATTATTCTAGTAGAGGAAGGTGAAAATAACTCATTTTCACTCTCCTTATACAAGCAATAGGTATGATTATTTTGATATATTTCAAGGAAAAAGAAAGAAAACTTTAAAAATGCATTCAACCTCACAGAAGCCAAATAACATGAAGGCCTATGGGGTGATGATTGAGTTTTTCTCAGAAGGGGAAGTGAAACAGATATTGCAAGCAGATGGAGGGAGATACTGAGTTGGAAAGTGCATGTGGAAGTGTGGCAGGTGGGGAGCCTCAGGTCTAGGGAGAACAGGGGAGAAAGAACAGAAATCTGCAGGGGGGAGGGGGAGGGGATTGCAATCTCAAGGACATGCCAGAGACACAGGCTGGGGGAAGGCCCTGGGGTGTCTATGGGCAACAATAGCTGAGACTCCAAGCAGTGGGTGATATGGATCCTGAAGTGCCTGTCACCAGGCAGGACTCACAGTGGAGGGATAAGGACAGCAATCCATCCAAACCTTCGACTCAAAGTTGGCCTTACCTATAAGATATGCAGGTAAACCTTAGAGAAGTGATGGAGAGAATGGCCAACCCAATGACTGGCCCAAACTGTTACCCATCCTTTGGGCAAGAACCAATTCCTGACACTATTAATGATACTCCATTATATTTGCAGAGAGGAGCCTAACACAATTGTCCTCTTAGAGGCTCCACCCAGTAACTAACAGAAACATGCAAAAATCCAGAGGCAAACATTAGATGGAGCTCAGGCAGTCTTATGAAAGAGGTGGAGGAATGGTTGAAGGACCTGAAGAGGACAGGAAGTCTACAGAATGACCAACAGAGGAAGATAACCTGGACATTTGGGGGCTTGCAGAGACTGAACCACCAGCCAATGAGCAAGCACAGGCTTCACTTAAGCCTTCTGCACACATGTAGCAGATTTACATTTGTTTCATCTTCATGTGGACCCCCTCCCAACAACATGAGTTGGGGCTGTCCCTGAATCTGTTGACCGTGTGCCTTTGGATCCTTTTCCACTAACTGGACAACCTTGTGGGCTTCATTGGGAGAGAATGTGCCTAGTCCTGCAGTGAGCTGATGTGCAGGCAGGAGGAATAGTGGGGAATTGTGTGGGTGATACACAGAAGGGGGAAATCCCCCTTCTTAATGGAAAAGGGGAGAGAGAGAGGAATGCAGAGATGATGTGTGTAAGGGAGTGCTAGGAGGAGAGGAGTGTCTTGATATTGATGTATAATTGAATAAATAAATATATTTTAAATTTTTAAAAAAGAAAAATAAAAATGACTAATAAATATCTTAAAATATAGTCCATTAAAACATCACAAATCTTCTATACTATTGATCATGATCGTGCCCTAAATTTCCAGAGTGTTCTCAAAGCACATGGCTATCCCTGCCTTTATGATTTCCCGAAGATTCACTTACTCTGTTCACTGGAACCAACAATAGGTATCCTAATGTCTGGTACAAAACTTAGGAACACCCTTTTAGTTTTTGAGGAACCACTTTCTCTGTTAGCTTTGATATACTGATTATGTATCACAGTTTTTGATGGAAAGGGTCTATAGTAAAGGAACAAATGGTTAACTACTGCCCTGCTTTGCTTTTCAGCAACTATTTTAATATATTTACCAAAGGAAACCTGGAGATAAAGTTGAGGTGGCCTTACAACTTATAGTCAATCAAGGGAGTCAGGAGAGGAACTCAGCTAGTACTTGGAGGTAAAAATGGAACCAGAGACTATAGAGAAACCCTGCTTATAGGCTTTTTGTCCATGCCTGGATCAACTACCTGCCTTATATAATGTAAATGATCTGCTCATCTATGGCACATGGTAACCTGGGTTCTCCCAAACCAACTATTAATCAAGACAATGACCCCATAGACTTGCGTATAGGTCATGCTGAAGAAAGTAATTCCTCAGTTAACGTTCCCTCTTTCGAGATGACTAGAGTGTATCACACACATACACACACACACACACACACACACACACACACACACACACACCACATGCACACATAGAAATGCATCTAAAACACCAACTATTCTGGCATACATTTAAAATTATATTTCACATCGAGTAATAGAAGGAACGAGGAGCAACTTCCCACAGTAATAGCGTGCTTTAGATAAAAAGAATTTTCAATATTAGTCTCACCAGTTTCAGAAAGCATAGAACATCATGCCTTTTAAATTAAAACTGTTCTTCCATATTCTATGCCTCTAAGTTTATATATGATTTGCATATTCAAGTCACCAATAAGTAATTTATAGTGATAAAAATTAAAGATGAAAACTGTTGTGATGAATTCCTTGCAAGCTTTCCCATTCATGAGATCCATTGCATAGAGTTTAATTCTCAAGCTTTTATCATACTTGAGGAGGGAGGAAAGATGGCTCCAGAGTTAAGAAGAGCATTCACTGCTCTTTTTAAAGGTCATAGTTCTCATCACCCATATAATGGAACTCCTAACTGTCTGAAACTCCAATGCCAGTTTATTCAACACCTTTTTCTTGGCTACAGAGTTATCTATACTTACATGAACATACCCCCTCACACAACTACATACATACACATAATTATAATAAATGGTCAAACTATCTCTTATCATTAATTTGATATTCATTCTTATAACTACAGTAGAATTTAAACTCTCCACTTTCTTTTGATTTTCCTGTTGATTACATTGGTATTTTTCTCTCATATGATAAATTGCCATCTTATTCATTATAAGTGAGAATATAAGCACAAAGCATGTAGATATTATCTATTTTCTGGGAATGATGTTGAATTTTTCCCCTGACATGTTTCACAGTTATTTGCTAGGAGTCAAGACAATGCATGTTAACTTTTACTACAGAAGGATACTCTGAAGGTGCAGAGTGAGCTTCTTCACTTCTGACTCCTGATTCTAGGGTGATGTTGCCCAGATTTGAATTGCAAATATAGCTTTAACAACTCCTGGCAACTTGGTGGTGGAATCTTGATGTAACTGCCCTAAGCTAGATCTGTGATACCTTTGCAGCAAGGTTCACCTGTGACCTCACCACCTGCTGGAGAATTAGTGAAGTTTTAGGGAAAAGCTGCCCTCTGTCAAGGGCTCACAGTCAGAGCCACTGTCCTCCACTGAATTATGTCCTAGAAATATTTCTGTTTCTATTGATCTCAATTACTGAAAACATTTTATCTAGTTGTTATCATTTTGTTCAACAGAAAAAACAATTCTGAGTTACACTCTCTTGTAAATTACCACCTGATGCATTGTTATTTTAAATACATGTTCAAATCTGCCTAGAATCCTCATTAATTTTTTTAACTTGGAATTTTTATTTTCAAATACATAAATGAATTCATCCTGTAAAATTATAAATATTTGTTTATAATTCATATTCATGTAAATATACTACTTCTTGTATAATTTTATAATTTCAATTATACAAGAAATAATATATTCACATAGAAATGAAATTGTTATGTTTCCCATAAAGTTGACTAGATATTTACATTCTTGTCACCTTATGACTTATTTAAATCTAAAAAACTGGCATTTAAATCATAAGGATTGTGAAAATGAAATGACCTCATTTTATATCTCTAGAAACAACATCACTATTGTTTCAACTACTACAGGCATCATAAAGAGGGATAACATATAGAAACTTTTAGTTGTACGTAGTGAAGTGAGTCACAAGAGTTAAAAGGAATGAAGGCACAAGAAAGGAGGAGCTCAGTGGTAACCTGTCAGTCTTGCTGAGGCAGAAAGATACATCCATTTCTACTGAACACTTTTCAGTGTTAGAATAACCACCTTTTAGAATAGCCACCTTTTCAATTATCAGTACTATTTTGGTAATGAGACTTTCTTCCTTCAGTTAGTAGTAGTTATTTATGGATGAGTATTACATTCTACAGAATAAAGAAATTACAATTTATACAAGCATAAAATCACACTAGATACAGAAAATGTCATTTACAATCTATTCTTATACAATGCAAGTGTGTTTTCATTTTAACTTATCTTCTGCCTCCATATAAAAGGTTTTTATTTAAATTTGCATCCAAACTTTTTACAAATGTCCAGAGAAATATTTATTTTGTTTTCAGTATGTAAAATTTATTGCAATACTATAAACAAATAAGAACTGAATAATCGCATATGTTAGTGTCTGTTTACAGATTACTTCATTTTTGCACATTTTAAATGAGTGTACTACACCAAGTAAATGAGAGGACGAAAATGAATTGCTCCTCTTTATTTTAGTATAAAATTGAATAGTGATGTAACTAGACATAAAAATTTAAAATCAGTCAAATTTAGGTATCAAGAATAGTTATAAATTGCGAACATACTGACATTACTTCAAAGAAAATGGCCACCACAGAAGACACTATTAACACTAGTTCAGTTTACAGTTGATATCACAACCATAATGATTTATTATTCACTTTCATTTCTTTCTTTTACTTTCCAGTATTTGTTGCCATCCAGAGACTGCCCCACCTAGGGATTCATCCTTTGGTATCTACAGATACCAAACCCCCACACTATTGCTGAAGCCAAGGAACACTTGCTGAGAGGAGCCTGATATGTCTGTTCCCTGAGTGCCTCTATCAGCACCTCACCAATACATATCAGATACTCACAGCCCACCATTGAACTGAGCCTGAGGATCCCAGTGGAAGGATTGAAGGAGCTGAAGGAAAGTGCAATCTCATAGGAAGAACAGCATCAACTAACTAGAACATCCAGAACTCCTAGAGATTAAACCACCAACCAAAGAGTATACTTGGAGGGATCCATGGCTCTAGCCTCATATGTAGCAGAAGATGGTGTTATCTGACATCAGTGGAAGGGCAGGGCCTTTGTCCTGTGGAGACTTGATGCCCCAGTGAAGGGAGATGCTAGAGTAGTGAGGTGAGATTGAGTGTGTGGGAGGAGGAGCAACCTCATAGAGGCAAAGGGAAGAAGGGGGAGATGGTAAGGAGGTTTTGTGGAGGGATAATCAGGAATGGGGATATAATTTGAGATGTAAATAAATGAAATAATTAAAAAAAAGATGTACATTTTCTGTTGTCTATCATCTATCAATATTTCCCTATTTTTGTCTATCATATATAATCTATACATCACTTGCAATTTGTTTTTCTATCTTCTATCATCTACCTGCAATATATCTGACATCTATTATCCATTTATCATCCTCTTATTATGTATCACTTAATAGTCATTCATCACCTATTATTCATCATTTATTATCAATTTACTTTCTATCTATCCATCTTCTATATATTTGTCTTCCTACTATTTATTGATCATCTGTGTTTTTACATATTTACCTATCCTGTATCTACTTATCTATCTCCATAAGGATTCCTCTTTACATTTCTACCAGTCATAATATGCTCTCTGATGTTCTACATACAGTATTTATGATTCACATGGAACATTTAGTCATTTGAACTACATTTTTATAATAATAGGCCTTACAATGATAGTGTTATTGTGAATAATACTTTTACAACCTCTAGGAAACCCTGGATAGGATGTTCATGATGATTTTATATTGACAGAAGTTCATATCCTAAATCATGGAAGCAAATAGTCTCAAGTATTACTGTAAAATAGAGATAGATGATTGCCTTCCAATGCTTGTGAATTGATATATTTCAATTGCTTAGTATTTGATTTTTTCATTCTAACTTGCTTAGATAAACTAAGCTTTAGACCATTGCCTAGGGCTACTGAATCAGGGAAAAGAGAAAAATTATGTTAACATGAAATTAGTTAGAGTGAGTAATGACATCACCTTCTACCAGGTAATTTCTAGTTATTAATTATAGAAAAATTCTTACAGAGAACCACCATATTTTCTATTATATTGCATTCATAATGTGTGTTTTGAATTCTGAACCTTTGTTTTACATTTGTGTAGAAGAACAGGATTTTATTTGCCTTTTTGAAATTTGAATAATCCCATTGCTCAGATAGTTAAAAAAAAATATGTAGCTTAAGTAGTAATACTATTATTTTCTTTGATCAACTCATAGTTCCACTACAAGAATAAAATACAGAATCATAATTACTAAAGAATTCACAGGCCATATATGAGTATATGTGTATGTCCCTAAAATAATTAAGTAGAGGACTTTGTGAATTTGAAAGAGGGTGTGGGAACTCAGAAATAGTTTTAGGCTAAAGAGTCTGGGATAGAATTTTGTAAATAGAGTACTCATAGAAGAAATCCTCAAAATATAATGGTACAAACATCTAAACATTGATTAGTATTTATGAAAGAAAACAAAATGCCATGCCTTACATATTTTAATTTGTAAAGCTAAATTTTTTCTTTTAGAGAATAATTGATACTAGGGTGTAATGGTTATGAAACTGTTACAACCTCCTAAAGCAACAAGAGACAAGCCAAATGGGATTCATATACTAGCCATACTCTAGCCCCATGCTTGGATTATAAGCATTTCTCACAAGTCATCACAACAGTTCCAACGAAATGTTCTTCTACATGGCACTTTAGTGAATGATCTAGACTGTGTGCTTGCTTATTTCATGAACTCATTGTTTTTACTCTCTCTCTCTTTCTCTCTCTCTCTCTCTCAATGATAGAAAGAACTATAGTTCACTATGATAATTTCTAGTGAAATTTCATTAATTTATTTTGCATACCTTGATGCATCTAACATAAAGTGGTCCCCAAAGTATAGGTGGCCATTGCCATTATAATTAATTATGATTTATTTTGGTAGAATTTTTTAGATTTATTTCTCTGATCATATGATGGAATCATTGACTGTAGATCAAAAATGGAAATAGTTCTCAGAAGACAAGATACTTGATCTCGTTCTAAGTAGAATTCTCTCTATGCTTGCTGTTTTACATTTAAGAATGAGCTGTTTGGGGAGCAGATATATTCTTGCTGGATTCTGAATAGCAGTAAAATCTTGAATCTTGGAATTCCATTGTTTGGTTAAGACAATCTACTTTTCTTTGGTTAAGAGAGATACATAAGATTTAAGCAACACAAATTTTATAAAGCTTCTATTTTTGACACCGTATGCAGCTACATAGCTGCCCATGCATTTGTCTACCGGGGGCTTGCTCCCTAATATAAAATTTTCTTTTACAAACTATTAAAAAGTTATTTTCTTACTTAAATATCCTCCTCATGTCATTTAAGTCAGTATCAGAATAATTTACCTTAAACTTACCTGAGAGTCTTCAATGACAAAGAAAGGTCCTATATAAATGCATCAATATTTAGTAAGAATATCTTTTAAATGAGTCATAAAGATTGACCTAAAACAAAATATTGGTTTATAACAATAAAAAATAAAATCCTATTGATTTTTATTGCATTTTTGGTCTAATGCAACAATATTTGAATATTTTACTATTTCTATTACTAAACAGTTAGATGGTATGAGCCTCACCAAAGGAGTCTTTATCATTCACTATTCTACTCTTATAGCATCAGGAACCAACTTGTAGAAGACTGAGTAGTTTACTGTTAACCACCATGTCGTGCCTGGATGGTTGGCCAGACAATAAGTTTAACAAACATAACTTATAGAAACTAACAGAATGTTTTACTAACTAAACACTTATCTAGGTGTCAGATCTCCCATTATTTGTTTGTTTATTTATTTATTTATTTATTTATTAGTTTTTGAATTCTAGATTACTCTAGTTTCTACAAGTTCAAAGATGATATTATATGTTTTACTTTCAAATTCAGTATGAGCATTTAAATTGTGCTGACTATTAGCCTCATTCAATATCCATAAATAGAAAGAAAATTCACTATGCCTTCCTCCTCTGCCACATCCATCTTAAATATACAGTTATGTAAAGACAGTGAGACCACTAGAATATGTTACAAGGTGTTTTCTAATTTCTAACATCAATACTACTTTATTTTTATCAACTCTAAGTGGCATCTCCACATCTTCTTTCTAAATGCTAGCAATTTAATTACAAGTACTAACTCACACAGTTGTTACACATTTTGTTTTCAACCTCTGAACCTTGTCTAGGGTCTAGGAGTCAGTCTACAAACTGAGAAATGGTCAAACATGTCATCCTAGTCCACTGAGGGTTTAATCCCTGTTGTTATTGCCGTTTATTTTGTCAAAATCTATTTCTTTAATTAAGGGAGCCATTTTCAACCACTATTTCAAATATTTATCTTTCTAAATCATTGTCTTTATAATCAGATTTGAATTTTTCCAGATTAGACCCAAAGGATCAATTTTGGTGCAGCATTTTAATAGTAGGAGTTGGGCTTCCACGATTTCCCAAGCCTCAGATAATATCAACCCCTGAGTGAGAATCTCATCAAATGATTTTCCCATCCATTCTCTTTGCTATTCAACTGTACAGACTTTAGAAAATTGAGCAGATGATCCTTCCCACTCCTAGGCTTTGTTTTTTCACAACAATTTTGTATGAGATAGTGTTTTCCCATCTTGTTGCCCCATGTGTAGTAATGCAAGTATCTCCTTGCTCCAGACTACCTTTAAACTTCTAAGATCAGATTTTCCTCAGATAATTCAATTTCAATGGATTGTCCATCATCTGATACCATCTTTAATATGTAACATCTATTCAGCTGTCCAAAAGAAGCTTAGCACACGGAACATTATTTTTTCATTCTCCTAGTGATGATATAGCATGCTAAGTTGATTGATGATGACAAGAGGTTGTGAATGTCAGTAATCTACTGCAAGTGGGTGGCTTCTGTTATATCAATTAGCCATATGAAGTGTGAAGTCCCATATAATTGGTAAACTCATACAATCTCTTCTATCTTGTAATACACTGAAGGGGCTATTCGTTCTGGATTGTGCCTCAGCATCATATAATACTGGAAACATAAAAAAACAATACTTTGGTACAATATAGACCTAACATTGGAATTTAAATTTATTTATCAATTAGTTTTACTCTCCATTATATTTTTTTGTCAATCTATTTTTAATGAAACAAATTTTATACAATGTATTTTGATTGCATTTTTCTTTCCCTCAGCCTTTCCTAGATCATCCCCAACTCCATTCCAAATTCTCACAATTCTTTTCTCTCTCACTAAAAAACAAACAGAAAAAAATAATAGTAATAATAATAATAATAATAATATATTATTATTATTATTATTATTAATAGCAATAATAAAAGCAAACCAGAATAAAACAAAGCAGACAAAAAAATTTAAAAAGTAAAAATACCCAAAGAGAAGGCAGAAGAAATACATTTAGCCACAAAAGAATACACATTTGTACATAGAAAAATGTCATAAAAACTGCAAAACCCCAAATGATAATATATGTGTAAAGGACCTGTAAGATGAAAAGTAAGTCTGTTCTGCGACGTTAGACAAAGAACCTCGAAGAACCTGCCGTTGATTTCATTTTGTGTTGGTCATCTACTGTTTTGCATGGGGTCTGCCTTTAAGAATAATTTGTATGCCCACTGAGACACTGTTGGAGAAAAGTAACTTTTCTTTTCTTTTTAAAATTTTTTATTGGATATTTTATTTACATTTCAGATGTCAGTATAGCTATTTATCAAGATCTCTCTTTCTCTCTCTCTCTCTCTCTCTCTCTCTGAGACATGGTTTCTCTGTATAGCCCTGGGTGTTCTGGAACTCACTCTGTAGACCAGGCTCTCCTCAAACTCAAAAATTTGCCTGCCTCTACCTCCCAAGTGCTGGGATAAAAGGCATGCGCCACCACTGCCTGGCAACTTTTTATTTTCTAATGGTTATCATTTCATTCATTAAAAACAAGCTTTAAAATCTATTCACTATTTCTTCTCTTCTAAATTCTATTATTTTTCACATTTGTAATACTTTTTTATTAAGGGCTCTCATTTTCTTGTATTCCTCCAGCAATATATATAAATCTAGACATCTTCATCTTTACAGTTTAATCTGTAATAACCATGTATGCAAAATAAAGTTCAAGTCCATGAACACTCTGAAGAGAATCTTCATTTTTCTCATAGAATGTATTTTGTTTTCTTAACACAAACACTGGTCTCCACTTCCAGATAGCATACTGGAAGCACTGTACTGTATGCTTCTTAGTGAACATATGACTCTGTCCATACACAAGAGAAAGGCATTCATTTAATCAGAGACACTCTGCTAGTTTTCAGAATGAGTTTGCTCTTCCAGGCTTCCTTCTGTTTGTTTACATTGATGAATATTATTGGCAAATGCATAATTTATGTTCTGTCAACATTTCATGTATTCTACCTGCTTAAAGATATACAATTAAATGATATTTTCTTATATTCCTGAAAAATTGTTTCTCTATCTTTCTTATACTTTTCCTATTTGTGGCTTTCTCTCTCATTTGAACAGAAACATCTAGAGTTTGGGATTTTCTCACTTTATCAACTACTTTTCATTTGGTCCAAGCTGCTATAACATACACAACATCTACAAACAGTAAACCAATAAAAATGTAGTCTCCCTTAAATTGTAAAACCATCAAATATTCAGTCCCATCATACACTGTTTAAAGATTGTTGTTAGGGATTGTGCTGGCTTAGTAAATTAGTAGATTTTTTTTTTTTTTTTTTTGTGGTTGACTTCCACTAATCATGAGTTCACTATCATTGAGTAGATAGTAAGGTTTCCAGAACCAGGAATAGTCTCCCTCTTCTTGAGTCGATATTATGTCCAATTATAGAGCTCTTTGTTATTGTGAAGGTATACATGGCATTAGTGCATCCTAAATGTTAATGTGTCTTGCTGGTCGTTGATGTGGTTCACAGGTGTTAAAGCTGAGTAGAACTATTGATAGTCTGAATCTTCCTTTGTTGAAATTTTGCACAGTTCTTACCTATAACATGAAATCTCATCCTTAGGAGGTAAACTTTCAGGTCATCTACAGCTCAGAAATCTCTGATACCTCTTTCTGCGGTGCCTATTGTCTTAAGTAATTTGTACTTACCTTCTAACTCAGTGGTAACCAAGACCAAAAACAGTAGGTTCTATATTTGGGAAACCAGTCTGACAGCCCTGGCCAATAACACAAAAGCAGACTTCTAATATTTGTTTTTGAAGATGTTGTTCAGGGTGTTTGGATTTTGAATGTAGTATAGTCAGCCCAGATGACAAAAGTTCAGTAAAACACTCTCTCTCTCTCTCTCTCTCTCCTCTCTTATATAGAGAATTGTTAATTTTTTATAAATAGCGTGAAACCCGATATCTGTCCTTATATGCACAGGTAAGTGTAGTATTCATCTCTCATCATAGAACCTTCTCTTTACCAACACTGACTATTATAGTATACTACAAAAAAATCAAAATGCAGAGTTGTAAGCCAAATCCCAAAAGCTACATACTCAAAGCAATCTAAGGTTTCAGAGAACATTGAATAAGAGAGGTCAGAAAGATTGTTGGAAGTAGTGGATCAGGGTTTTTCCTGCGGTATTGAGTCTTTTAGTAGTATAACAAACTATACTCATAAATTTCATCAAATTGATTATGCTATGTGAGCAAGGATGTTACCCAATGAAGATGCCAAAGTAGATGAAGAAATGGTAATGGAATCTTTATCCTGTTAAAACTATAGGTAACGTAAGAAAGATGGGCATAGGAGAGGTGGTCTTTCTAAGGGAAAAATCACATGAATTAGTTGTCCAATGACACATGGTTAACCCTGAAAACATAATACAACATTAGTAAAACTGAGCAGGTTATATTTAGGTATATGTATTCCTAAATATAATATTATATTATATAATATAATAATATATTATATTCATATATATATATATGTGTGTGTGTGTGTGTGTGTGTATGAATGTTTGAAACTGTAAATGAATTAATATATAGAGATAATATACACATACATGTATGCAAGAACAGTAATAAAAAAGAATTAGCAGTACGTTTGAATGAGTGTCAGGAAGGACTTACAGAAGTGTTAGGAGAGAGAAAATGGAAGAGAGAAATGTATTCATATTATAATCTTAATTAATTTACTTAATTTAAAAGTAAGTAAAGTGTCCTGTGCATATATAAATATGACTCATTGTTTTGAATATTTAAATATATCATAACTAGTAAATAGATAAAGTAACATAACTTATACAATGTAAATTATATGTATAACTTGCAATACTGTGTTGGATGGGGAGTTAATGATAAATAAAACCTGTGTGTGTCCAGGATAGAAATAATGTTCTGTCAAAATGTTATGAGATTTTATTGATTCTTTCTATTAAGAGCCCGAGGACAGAATGTTTCTCATAGTGCTGGAGACCTAGAGGACAAGTTAAATATAAAAGACTGGCTATTTGGTTGCTGTTGCTGGTTCACTCATTCCTGTTCTCACTAATTCCTCATATGGAGAAGGGCATGAGGCCTTGAAGAAACTTCACTGCTGTCTGCAGAAGAACTCCACCCTTTTGACCCAGACAACTCCCAACTGCCTGGCTGTCTAATCACCACTTTGGGGGTGAAGATGTCAACATATGGTCTGTAAATTGGATCATTTTTTTCCTCCTTTTCGTCAGAACATCATAAAGTGGTCATTCCTGTATCCATCCTTCAGAGATGTCCCCCTGCCCTTCTGAAAACCTGCTCTAATTAGACCTTTGCCATCACTGATTTAGAGCGGAATGATAGATCTAATGCAGGAAGTTGCCATTATTTCCAAGTGCGTTACTTATACTGTTAATCATGTCTTGAGTCTTTAAGAAATAGTTCCAAGGTTTTTCTTACTGTTAACCTATTGATGCTCTCTTTTAGCATATTTTCCATACGATAATCAGACTTAATATACTAAAACATAATTCTATCACAGGCCAATCAATACCTTCTCTTTCTTAAAGTGAAACCTGAAAAAATTTTGGAAACCAATGTGCCTCATGTATAATCTTGGACAAGTGTATGAGTCATAGTTAATAAACTTGCACTAGTTTTATTACAATACTTGATATTAAAGAAATAAAACAGTATGTTTTACTATGATGAGATAACTAAAAGAAGCATGTGTGTGTACTTGTGTGTGTTTGTGTATGTGTATGTATATATGTGCATGTATATTTTGTGGAACACTGTATGGCAGAGAACAGAGGTAGCATATAGCAACACAAGAAAACGGTAAGTTCCACAAGTTCAATGCTAAGTAAAAACTGTAGTGAGAACTATATTATGTGTAAATCACTTACAACATAAAAAGAAAAATGTAAATAACACCCAACAATCATTTGTGAATGGAATATAAGAAATTAATCAATTATTAAAGATCAAGAGAGCCGGGCTGTGGTGGTGCACGCCTTTAATTTCAGCGCGTGGGAGGCAGAGGCAGGCGGATTTCTGTGTTCAAGTCCAGTCTGGTCTACAGAGTGAGTTCCAGGACAGCCCAAGCTATACAGAGAAACCCTGTCTAGAAAAACAAAAAACAAACAAAAACAAAAAACAAAAAACAAACAAACAAACAAAAAGATCAAGAGTTAACAAACCTATAATTTATCATCTAGTGTTAAAAGATGATATGACTTCTTAGTGTATGCTTATATATGGAGAGTATGCATAATATGGTTTGCAAGATACATGTTGCTTTACTGTTTTGGTTTCAGTTTATTACTTTGAAAAGGCTATACTATGACCTCAAGAATGTACCAAAACTGATAGTATGATGTTAACTAGTTTAGTGACATAGCCCTTGTCACATTAATAATAAAATTAATGTTAATATTAAAGATTATTTTCTATGTAAACTATCTAATAATATAGTATACATATTAAAACTCTGTTGGAGGGTAAATATCCACTACTTGTATGCTATGTTCTCATATTTCCCACTAAATGTCCACCAATTTCAGTTACCTCTCCCAGTGTCCTCTCCCATGCTCCTTCATTCTCGGACCTGATCCTATCTGTCCCCATTACAACCCAGCCCCAGTCCACTCACAACAGCTATTCTATTACCCCATTCCCAGGGAGAGCTATGCATTCTCACTAGACCTTACCTCTTTATTTAGCATCTATTGATCTGTAAAACATATTGTAATTATTTTTCTCTTAATAGCTAATATCCATTTATAAGTGAATACATACCATGCTTGACTTTCTGGATCTGGTTTTTCTTACTATGTATACATTTTTTTTCTTAGTTAAACCCATTTGACTGTAAATTTCGCGATGTCATTTTCTTCTAATATCTAAGTAATATTTCATTGTGTAAATTTATTTTATTTATTTATGTTTTGGGTGAGGTTTCTGTACATCTATGTCATTTTCCATTTCTGGCCATTATGAATAAAGCCATAAGAACATAATATCCTTGTCATAGGATGGGATGTCCTTTGGATATATGCCTAAGATCTTGTCATAGCTGCATCTTAAGGTAGACCAATTCTCAATTTTCTAAGGAACTGCCATATTGGTTTCCATACTGACTGTACAGTTTGTAGCCCCACCAGCAATGGAGGAGTGTCCCCCTGGCTCCTAGCCAGCATGAGTTGTCTTTTGTGGTTTTGTTCTTACTCTGATCATTGTAAGATAGAGTCAAGTAGTTTTGATAGGCATTTTCCTGATGGCTAATGATGTTGAATCTTTCTTTAAGTGTTTCTCAGTCATATTAGATTCCTCTAATGAGAATTATCTGTTTAGGACTGTACCTTATTTTTAATTGAAATATATTTGATTTGTTGATATTGTACTTCTTGAATTCTTTATATATTTGGATATTGTGGAGTTGATGAAAATATTTTCCCATTCTCTAGGCTATCATTTTGTCCTACTGGTTGTGTTTTGCAGTACAGTAGCTTTTCAGGTTAATGAGTTCTCATTTATTAATTGTTGGTATTAATGCTCCCCAGGGTCTAAACCACCAGCCTGGGAACACATAGGGAGGGACTCATGACTCCAGCTGTATGTGTAGAGGAGGATGGCCTTGTCGGGCATAGGTAAGAGAGTAGATCCTTGGTCTCATGAAGGCTGGACACCGAGTGGGGGGGCATTCGAGGGTGGGGAGGTGGGAGTGGGAAAGAAGTTGGGGGCACATCTTTATAGAAGCAGGAAGAGGGGGGATGGGATAGGAGTTTCCTGTGTGTGAGGGGGAATGAGATAAGGGGATAAAATCTAAAATGTAAATATAATATCCACTAAAATAATTTAAAAATAATAAAGCACAGTTCTATTGTAACACACTTAACAGGCCCATGTCTTCCAATTGTGCAACTTCTTGGGCCAAGCATATTCAAATCACCACAAAGTCTGTCTGGGTCTGTTTCCATCCATTCAATTCCCTTAACTCACACTTGGTATTCCTGATTGGACCTCAGTGGGAGAGGATGTGCCTACATCTGATGGAACTAGATTAGATACCCTAGGATGGGGTGGTTTCCAAAAGGGCATCCACTTCTCTGAGGAGAAGGGATAGGGTCAATAGGGGAAGAATGATTTTCAAGGGTGGGACAAGCTTGAGAAGAGTTAAGGGGGCTGTGATAGGGATGTAAAGTGAATAAAAATAAAATAAAATAAATCAGAATCTTGATGTTCCCACTAAGCTGTCTTGGTTGATACAAACTCTTCTAAGATTGGACATACTGAAATAACAGCTCTGTAAATTATGTTTCAATATAATATAAAAAAAAATAAATTCATTTATCAACAGTTAATATAGAGAGCTGACAGATTTGCAAATGAAATCCTCTGTCTCTTTCCATATGTAATATATATTGTGAGTTTCATGAGTATTTCTTACATGATGCTAAAAACTATACAGATACATTTATAATATTTGGAATATAAAGTCACATGAATCAAGTTCCATAATAAAACAATCACAGGTATGTCATTTATGAGAATTTATGGTAAATGTCGTTATTACCCTTTAGTTCCCATCTGGTGGTTAGGTAGCATATGAGGAACTATTTTATGCCATATTGCAAGATATGCCTGTGTATATATTAAATTCATTAAGTTATACATTAAAAAGTTATTCTAAATATTGATCTGTATTTTATTTATTAAACTAAAAATTTGGTAGCATTTTATACAATGAGTTCTCTTATTTATAACAAATTCATTTTTGATGCATAAAAATATGTTGTTTATACTACAGAGTCCATAAGGGAAAGTTTAAAACACTATTTACAAAATGTGCTAGCCACTGTATCTTGAGCTTATTCATAAAATACATGAAGTTTGTGTACTATATTTTCTCCCCCTTTCTTCTCCATAGGCACAAAATGACTATAAATCTACCATCTGCTCTATGACTTTCTGGCCATAAAGTGTGCAGTTAAAACTGTGTTAGTGGCTCAGTTCAGACAAGAATGATTTCTTAATTTTCATTTCTTATAGAGTAAGTTAATTAAATCCATTAAAGCCATTTTATCACTCCATAAGCCTCCCTGCATGCTGTTTGTTTAGATTTTAGAATTCAACACTGTATCTTACATATCTATGCTCTCCTTAATTTCTTTCCTAGGAAGTCTATTTTTCATAACATCCTGACTCACATATTCAACAGATAGATTAAGAATTAAAGTAGTTTGCATTAGAAGGCATGCTGTTACCAAGAAAGATTGCTATTGAATGCAAATGTAACCACTGAAGAAGAGGAATCATCAAGTGGTGTTTCAGTCTGGCACCAGGCCAAAATCACTGTTTGAGGAACCAGCACAAGATGTCAAAGACTGAGAACACAATCCAGGAGCTGTTCACTTTATGTTGAGAATAACATTCATAAATACATAATGCACTCAGGGCTTTCTGGGGCACAGTTGTTACTCTTAACCATGTAACAATTGTCAGGAGGCTTTTCTCTTCAGTTTTGAGCCTGATAATGGTAGAGAGCAAAGTGTTTGTAAATTCATTTTTTAAAAAATGACTGGGAGAAAAAAAGAGACAAAATGTGTCTGAGAACTTCAGGGAAGGCTTTGTGGAGGATTCTTTAATGATTAATAAAGTTGGTCAGATTGAGAAGTAAAGGAATACACATTCATCAGGGCAAACAGCAGGTTATCCATGTAGCATTCCCCAAACTCAGGAATGACTTGAAATTTAATGAATAATTCCTTTGGTGTTCTTAACATATGACACACAGACACTCACACATACTCTCTCTCTCTCTCTCTCTCTCTCTCTCTCTCTCTCTCTCTCTCTCTCTC
>JANHMN010000009.1:39997068-40013079 GCA_030674055.1 Rhabdomys pumilio
CTCTCTCTCTCTCTCTCTCTCTCTCTCTCTCTCTCTCTCTCTCTCTCACACACACACACACACACACACACACATCTGCCTAATCACTTATGCAGTTGTCATAACCAACTTATTATTGTTGGTTATGTGCCTGTAGAAATATGTTGGAAATACCAAGTATATGCACTGCAGAGGAGGGATAAAGATAGAACTGTGTGTGGTATAAGCAAGAACAAAAATTAGATATTGGCAAGGAAACTGGGAATGTACCAAGGGTTCAGCCAGCTCACCTGACAGGAGCGAGGTATCTCACTAAAATACACTGAAACAAGAAAGTGTAAGCATGAGACGCTTCATGTAGCTTCTTCCCCCAAATGAATTATTTCATTGGAAAGAGAGAACTGTTTCCACAAAGTTCTCCTTTGACATTCATACATGGAGCATGGAATTACTACAGCGCGCGCGTGCGCGCGCACACACACACACACACACACACACACACACACTCACACACACACACAAATAATAATAATAGTCAATGATAATAAATAATAAATAAAACTAATTTTATGTGCTTAGACGTCAGAAGACAATATGAAGAATTTATTTCTCATCATTCTCTTGTGGGTTGCAGGAACTAAGCTCAGAATAACAGGTTCAATGACAAGTACCCTTACCTATTTGTTATCTTGCACACCCAGAAATTTAAAGCAGAAAGCACACAAATTTATACATAGAATACTACACTATTTTACCTAAAAGCCTCCAATATCGGCATCTTCTTAAGAGTGTTCATTGTTAGTGTGGTGTCTTAGCTTAGGTTACTATTGTAGAGATGAAATACCATGACTAAAGCAACTTGAGGAGGGAACAGTTTACTGTCCTTACACTTGCATGTCACTGTTCATTATAAAGGAAAGTCAGGACAGAGACTCAAAAAGTTTCTGCCCTAAAAGTTTGCCTATAGCCTGATCTTATAGAAGTATTTACTTAATTAACATTTCTTTTTCTTAGATGACTTGAGCTTATACCAAGTTGACATAAAACTATCCAGCACACATGATCATGCATATTTTACATAAACTTTTATTATACATATTTACAAAAACATTTATTCTTTGTAAATTACAAATACAGAGTTGCACAATTCATTTATATTAAGAAACCCTGAAAAGGCAGTTGATTTAAAATTTACTAAATAAAGTGTGTCTTTAAGTTAGCATTGCTCTAGAAAATATATGTAACTTCTTATTTTTCATTCTCTCTCTGTCTCTCTGGTCATCGCTGTCTCTCTGTTCTGTCTATCTCTCTCTCTGTTTCTCTCTCTTTCTCTATCTCTCTATGTGTCTCTGTATCTCAGATTCTTTCTCTCCCTCTCTCTCTCTCTTGCTCACAATTCACATACTATAGTAAAAAATAATTAGGAAGTAAAACCTGCTGGACATTTATTTTATCATCACTTTCCTGATCCTTTTGATCTATGAAAACCTTTAAAAACTATATTTAAGCACCAGGAAGTCTTGTAGTAATAATGATGCTGAAATGATTCACATTTAAGCTAGGAAAATCAGCTCTAGACTAGTAGGTGGGGTTTCCTCAGTCCTCTTGGTAGTATATACAATTATTTATCACTGTTTTATTCAGCAAATTTTGAAGACTTCTATTTGATAACTTGAGTATTTGGCTCTAGGAATTAAATAGTGAACAAAATAAGCTTAGATATGTTCTTCCATAAACACCAAAAGAAAATGTAAAGAACTGACACAAAACCACAGCAGATATTCATAAGTGCATGTATTTTTGTATTGTCATTGGTGTTAATTTTTCCTCCCTGCATTTCCTTTTTTATTCATCTTCACATTTCACACCCCATTTAACCCTCTCTGCACCATTCATTTAATTCTCTTTCGCCCTTTATACTACTGTGTTCTCTACCCCTTCATGGAATCATTCCCCATGGCCTTTTACTAATTTTGAGCTCATGACTCATTTTAAGATTTATTTTGTGCAAATATTTATAATTATAATTTGTATGAGAAAACAACACCTTAACACATCAAAATTTCCACAAGCCAAAAAAAAAAAAAAAATGGATGGCTCAGGGGGTAAAGTGTCTACTACCCAAGCTTTATAACCAATTACATATCATTTGATAATAGCCTAAATAAGTTTCCTCAAAATTCTATCAATGGTTTTTAAGCATAGAGGAAGAGTTATCTTATAGCTAACCTTTCAGCTTTAGAAGACATGTTACTTACCTTTTTGTTATTAGAACTTAAAGCAGTTCATGTTGTTAAAAAGAAAGGACAGTATGATTTCTTCAATGAATTCATATATTTTTCATACACCAAACCAACCTCAATAAAGATTCTAAGTGAGAAATTGTGGAAAGCAGTATTTCAAAAAGGATAATTGGAAAGAAAAAGGTGATACATAGTTGAAAATATGTGTTCTAGATTGAGAAATATTTTCTACTATAAAGCAAAATAGACATTTTTCTTCTTGAAAAGAAATTTCAAGACAGCCAGCATGATGCAATGCTAGGATTAGGAGGTTGAAGCAGGAGGGTTGCAAGTTGAATCTCAGACTATTCTACATGATGTCAAGCCCAATTTAAGCTATGTAGAAAGACTGTTTCTAAAAACCAAGCATGGGGGATTGAGTCTGTTGATGCTCTTCTATCTATCTATCTCTATCTATCTGTCTGTCTGTCTGTCTGTCTGTCTGTCTGTCTGTCTGTCTGTCTATCTATCTATCATCTATCTATCTACCTATCATCTATTTATTGTCTATTATCTATCTATCCATCATCTATCTCTGTAGCTATGTATTATTGATCTATCCATCTATTAAGTATATCTCTCAACAACATATCATCTACTTTTTTTATATGTGTCTCTACCTTCTGTTTCAGAATGAATGATACTATTTCCTGGTTGAACAGTATTATTTCTTTTCAACAAATAGCAATCATGATAAGAAAAAAAGCTGAAGATTTGTGTCTCACATTTGCACTGATATGTTGGGGATCGTTGTTATTATTAATATGTCTCTAGTGATAATACATAATTTTATGTGTCCACAATTCTAAAACAATATAGTGACATAAAACCCATCAATTTTAGTATGAAATAGTAGTGAGCCACTTTATAGTGATTTGGAATTCTGATTTCTTCTAAAATCATAAGAGGCCAGTAAATGTACCATGCAATCTGCTGATCATTTCTATCCAGGAGAGAGACACCAAAGTTTCCTATATAAATCAAATAAACTACTTTAATAAGTGATATAGAATGTTTAATGTTTTTAATGAAACAACATCAATTAAATAACCATTTCATACTGAAACCTAAGTTTCAATTGTCACTTGGTTTCAGTATCTACACTTCATCATTACATTAGCTCTCACTTATTTAATAAAGTTGCCAGCATTGCCTAGTTCCAACACCAGAAGTCTATGCTTATGTTCCATAGAAAAGTTACCTATCCGAGCAAAGCCTAGAGAACTGTAATGAATATATTTATCTATATCTTTTACTTTTTACACATCAACATTACATTTAGCTTATCTAAAACAATTCATATTTACCTAATCTAAGACAATTTAAGTACACAGTATAATCTGATACCCTCAATAACTAACCTAGTTCTGATTATTTTATTTAATCATTCTTCCTTCAACTTAGAGAATTGAAAGCATGAGGTTCATAAATGTTCTTGCCACCCTGCTATGACACTTTTCTGAACTCTTTATGTCCTCAGCACCTAAAAACTAACATAAAATCAAGAAATGGTTATTGTTTGAGAAGTCAGTGAAAAAATACATGCTTCATAATTTTCTTTTAAAATCTATTTTGATTTTTTAGTGTAAGCATCTGTTTTATCGAAAAAAACATTTATATTAATGCATTGCAATCTAATATAGTGTGGCAGAAAAAATAAACATTTATTTAACACTAAATTAACACTGAGTGATTAAAAACAAATTCTGTATGGATGACTGAAAACTTAGTTTATGCCAGTCCCAAAAGAACATGTATGGTATGTACACACTTATAAGTGGACATTAAATATAATATATAGGTACTGTGTTATACTCCACAGACACAAAGAATCTAAACCAGAAGGAAGAGCCCCATGAAAAAGCTTGAATCTCAAGTAGGAGGAGGAAGGAAATAGTTATAAGAGGCAGATGGAGGGGGGAAAGTGGGTGGGAGATGGGATGAGGAAGGGAATGGGGAGTTTAGGAGCAGATGTCGGGAGGACAGGAGATAGCTAGCTAGATGGCAAAAAAAAAAGAATGGAAATCTATAATTGATGTGGGTGAGGGGTTGGGAGTCATCTACAGAATGAGAGAGAGAGAGAGACCTGGGAAATGAGCGGCTCTCAAGAATCAATGGGAGTCATCAGAGTTATAACTCACTGTACTGGTGATATGGAATCTGAAGAAGCTACCTCCTTTTGCCATATAGGAACACCAGTGAGTGATAGAATCCCACATATTTCAACCCAAAATTTATTCTGTCTATAAGTAATTCAGGCATAGGGAAGGAAGAAGAGACTGAGGGAATGGCCAACTTGAAACCCATCCCATGGGCTAGCACCAATCCCTAACAGTATTAATGATACTCTGTTATGATTTCAGATAGGAACATGCTGTCCTCTGAAAGACTCAACTCAACAGCTTACATAGACACAGAATTTCATAGCCACACATTAGATTTTTGGGAGATTCTTATGGAAGAATGGAATGAATAATTACATTACAGGGCCCAAAGGGCAAAGGAATTCTAAAGGAAGACTAACAGAGTCAACTAACCTGAACCTTTGGGGCTCTCAGAGTCTGAACCACCAACCAAAAAATATGCATGCACTGGTTCTAGGCCTACTCGCTCACATGTACCAGATGTGCAGCTTGACCTTCATGTGGGTCCAGAACAACTGGAATGGGGGCTGTCCCAAAAGCTGTTGCCTGTATATGGGATATTTTGTTCTATTAGCTGAGCTGCCTTGTCTGGCACCAGTGGGAGAGAAAACACCTAGTTTCCAAGAGACATAAAGTGTCAGGGTTGGGGGAATACCCATGGGACCCCTACCCACTCAGAGGAGAAGAAAAAAGGGGATGCAGAAAGAATTATTGGAGGTGGTGACCAGGATGAGGTCAGTGATTAGGATGTAAAGTCAATAAGTAAAAAAAAAAAAGTAAAGTAAATTTTAAAAATGATTTTGCTTGGATATATAAGTTATGGGAGAAAAAATAAGGTTGCTGAAACATTCTTCCACCCACAAAAAGAAGAGAAAATTTATTTTAGGAAAGTAGAAATAAAATTTAGGTCTCAATTCCTACACAAAGATTTTAATAGGTAAAATTAAGAAAATAATTTCTAACCCCTCAATTTATGGTAAAAATTTATGGGGAGAAGGCTCAGAGCAATTTGTCTGTGACACAAGCATGAGGACCTGAGTTCAGCTACAGATAACCCACTCTTAGAAAATGCCAGGTGCAGCAGTAACTATCTCTAATATCAGCATGAGATAGACAGTGATGAGAGGATGCTTAAGTGTTTTCACCCCATCTAGCCAAGTCATAGAACTTCAGGATTAATAGCAGGCCTACTCCCAAAAACATAAGGAGCAGAGTAATTGGGGAAGACACAACCTGTGGATTTCACACTCAAGTACTTACATGTTCGTGATCACTCACAAGTGCTCACAAAATCCACAGAGCTGACAGCTACTGACAGTGAGTTAATGTCAAAGTCCTTCCTTGTACATTTTCTTGTATTTGAGCTATTAGTGGATAAGAATATGAACCGTACAAATGTATCAGTATGTCTTAACACAGATCTCTTGGCATTCCATATATTTTCTATATGAATAGTTTTGTGACTCCTTCTTAGCAAAGAAATATAAGAAATTAAAATAATATCATATGTAAGATTACAGAAATACTGTGCACACTATACTGTTCTTTCACTTTTGTTTTTTGAGGTTCAATAGTCAAAGATAAATCTGTTTCACTAGGAGTAAATTCATATACACTTAAAAAAATTTTAAAATTGAAAACTATAATTTTTGTACTTTATACTCATAGTTTTAAAACTAAAACAATTTGGAGCCTGAAGAGACAACTCAGTAATTGAAGTACTTTCCTGAGATAAGAGTCCCCAGAGCACAGGGACACACATAAGATGCAAGATGTAGTAATGTGTACTTCTAATGCTAGCATTCAGTCTGTGGCATCAGGAGGATCCCTGGGACCCATTGCACAGGCATTCTTGCCAAATCCCTAAGCTCCAGGTTCACTGAGAGATCTTGTCATAGAATGCAATGCATAGTGGTTGAATAAGGCTTCTGAGGTCAACCTCTGGCTTCTACACTCATATATGTGTAAACATTTGCATGTACCTGCACATATACATAGACTTACATCAAACACACAAACACTTTTGCCTTTAAAATACATAATCCTAAATTTATAACAAGTTAAAATATACCTGAGTTCTCAATTACTGAGGCCAGGGACATCTTACCTCTTTGATATAATGCTAGGTGCTAGTATTTGTAAATACCACAATGACAAGTATCCCTGTATCTTATTGTAAAATTTGCTGCCTGCTCAGCATCTTTACAAACACAAACCATTTTCTTTTAAGTTGTAGGTAACAAAATTTAAACTATATTCATAATTTCCAGTATGTGATCCAAAAACAAAACTAAACAAAACAAAACAAAACAAAACAAAACAAAACAAAACAAAACAAAACAAAACTCAACAGCCTGGCTAATTACCAAGCTGGCCCCATAGCTAGTGTGAAACCATCTCCCTGATGAATTTCAACCACTCTCATTACATTTGTTCTCCAACTGTTCCCCAGTGATCAACAGAGCACATTCTGCAAACCTGTAAGTCTGCAAATGCACTCAGTATCCTTAGCTCTTGATGTTTTTTTTTTTTAAATTCATATTGCTGAGGTATCAGGAGATATTTTTAGTTATCTAGGAAGCTGTGATTCAAATGGAAGATATTGCAATAAAGGTCATTTCATGGTCAACCTTTCTCTCTAACTTTGACAGGCATACACCCATTTGAATCTGCATGTGTTTCATATTGTACTAATTTCACAGCTTGAATATTGTGAGAGTCAGTATGCTACACGTTAAGTTTGGGACACATACAATATTAATGATGTATCCTACAGTGTTAGTACTGCAACTGATTGTATTATACCATGCACTATTTTCAAGTCTTAACATTAATGCTTCAAGAAACCTGTGCTTAGTGTTCAATATAAAGGGAATATGAGAAGATTAAATCTTCCATTATCTAAATATCAGGTTCTACATGATCAAAATAACATAAATTTATTTTCTCTCATTTCTATAGGCTAGGAGACAGAGGTCAGGTTTTAGGAACTTGGTGTTTTCTGATCCCTTTCCCATATCTTATAGATGACAAATTTCTCATTTAGTGTCTATCTTTGTGTCTCTGTCTGTTTATATTCTTACAGTTCTAAAATGAGTTGCATTGTCTTACAGTTCAAACTAGTAACCCTTTATCTAATTGTCCTCTAAAAATCGCTACAGAAACATTTATTAATATTACAATTGAAAAAAAATGAAAAGTGTATCCTTTAAATATTGTGAAAATTTTCTAGGAATCATCATAAACCCATAAGTCTTAAATATATTCTTTTCCTTAGAATGCATTGGGCCTAGTGTGACTGTAGAAAACAGACCCACAGGGTTGCTGCAATTGTTTAGAAATGAAGAGTGCAAAAGGCAGAGCTACTTATGATTCAGAGGCTGATGCAGTGCAGTTTTCTAGAGCTGATACAGACCTTTCATAATGAGATAAATGGAGGTCCCAAAGCAAGAGCAGTCTAACAGTATATGCAGCATTGAGGACACTACCTATCCCTTGACACATAGTTCTGACTACTAGTGAGGCAGTTGGAAGTTAACATTAATGTCATTGTTAATATTTGGGATGCATTTGAGAAAAAAATATGTCAAGATACAAAAATCTATTTTGGGGTATCAAATAAACTACAGTGGCTGCATTATTGCAGAATGGATATTTCCTATTGTTACCAAGCACAGAGTGATTTTTCTATCAAGTTCATTAGTCTGATGAGTTACTGAATGCACAATTAAAAATAACTAAGTTGAGATATCCTAAAATTGAAAGATAAAACTCTCAAATATAATAAAATGATGACAGGTTTTGTGCCATTTGAGACCATCTTTTAATGTGTACCACTGATTGAAAAAAAAATAAGTTCAGTAAAAATGAATAATTGGTTTATAAATTTAGAAAAACATAACACTTAAGGGAGAGTTATCATCAGAAACATAATTTTATATAGCATCTTTTTGTTTTCAAGAAACATGAATCTTTTTTAAAAAGTTATAACTAAAATGAATTCTTTAAATTGTTGAAATAATGTAACTATAATACAGAAATTATCAAAATACTGAAGTCACAGGGTTTAGCAAGGGCATAGAGATATTTCTAGTAGGAAATAAAATTGACACTGTAAAGAAAACAGTTTATAAATTGTTTAAATGTTAAATATAGAATTCCTATACTATCCAAACTTCCTCTAAGATACCCAACTCACAGAATTGAAAATGTATATGCAAAAATACACACACAAACACACACACACACATGATAAACAATTGCTCTATAGCTGTATTATGTGATAAATGTGCATTATTCTTATATTATGTATATTTATCACCCAGAAATTTGATAGTGTGTTCTACAGCAATGGTGTACTTGGAGCACGTATTATATTAAATAAGTTTGACATAACTCACAATATATTCAATGTCATCCATGCTAACCCTTCAGAGTAAATGTAAATGCAGAAGGAAAAGCTAAATAGGAAGCAACTGCTAATGAGAATTGAGTTTTCTTTTATGATTCGGAGAAAATCTTGTAGCTATTTAGATAGGTCAGTCTGGTATACCATGAATGACCTAAATAGCACTGAGTTGTCTACTTCAGAGTGTTAATTTGATGCCATGAGAATTAAAAAACAAATGTGAGAGAAACTGTTGCGGTGAAAATGAGTAAGGTGAGTGAAGTCAAGGATAATTAATACTTCAGAGGCTAAGAAAACCAGTTAGATAGACAACGAATTAAGTAAGCAACTGAGCATATTGTAGTGAAAGAAAAGTTTCTGAGTGGGAGCAAACTCACACATTTTAGCAAGCACCAATGGAGAAACCAGGAATATTAAAACAGAAATATATTCTGAAAGTGTGGTTATATGGTTATCTGATCTTATGGAAAAATTTTAAAGTAATCAATTTATTTATTAAAAATCCTAAACCCTGCCCCCTCCTGGTCTCCCCCCTCACAGAGTTTCTCTTCCAATTTCTCCTCCCCTTCTCCTTTGAGAGAGTGGGGCCACCCTGGGTACTGCTCTGATTCTAAAACTTTAAGTCTCTTAAGTTAGGTGTATCTTTTCCCTCAGAGGCCAGAATAGGCAGCCTTGTTTGGGAACGGAATTCACAGACATGCAACAGTCTTAGGAGGGTGGTTCTCCTCCAGTTGTTGGTGAACTCACACATAGATTGAGCTGCACATCTGCTACATATGTGTCAGGAGTTTTGAAGGTTTTAAATATACATGTATTAAATTGAAAAATCTGTGAAATAGATAAACCTTTCAAACAGTTCTTAAAACAATTAAATGTTCTAGTAGATTCTTCTTGATGGTCTTTTGTTTTTGCTGGTACAAAAGATTTGCTAAAACAAATGGGAAAAATCATTTAAGGCCTCAAACCTACAGAGAGAAATATAGGAAGCTCAGGACATTTTGTAGTGTGAGAAGTAGTCTTCCCTAGGAAAGAGCAAACAAATTGGTTTGCTAGTTCCAAAAAGTCATTCCTGAAGCACACACACATATAACATATAGAATGAGCAGGTTATACTGTGTGTGTGTGTGTGTGTGTGTGTACATATATAATGCACATAGATTAATGTAGAAAATAACAATTATTGAAAAAAGACACAACTTTACATAGAGGGGAGACAGTTATATAGAAGGCTTTGGAGGAAATTTTATTAAAATCTCCGAAATTTTTAAATGAAAATTTCTGTTTATACATAAGTGAACATGTATTATAAAAATGCATGTATTATAAGAATGTGTATTATAAGAACATGTATTATAAGAATGTATTATAAGAACATGTATTATAAGAATGTGTATTATAAGAACATGTATTATAAGAATTATAACATGTATTATAAGAAACAATGTTTAAATATCAGTATATCTTCAAACATTTCTACAAAAACCCTATGAAAAATGATTAGGAAAAATACTGAGTTCTGCATTATGCACTAAAATAAACTTTTTCATGTAAGATTTCACTAATATATGAGTTTAGATATTCCCCTAAGCTTCTAAAAGTGAAACAAAATTCTACAATATGTCATTATTTATACAAACCTTTATACAAACAATATTGAAACATCTATAAAGACTTAAAACCATGCAAATTTATTGACAATAAAAACAAAGTAGACATTAGTGTTATGCCTTCTAGATTCTGTTTACCCCAAATATTCAAGATATGACATGTAGAGAAGCATTTTTTTTTCTTCTTAATCCTGTACAGCTTTAGCACAGACATTTTAATGATCAATTCAGTAATATTTAAATAAATTATAGATCCATGTGATTTTAAGACCAACTATATTTTGTCTAAAATATTTTATGAATTATCCTTTCTATTAATGTGTAAAAATATGTATACTGATACATGTATGTAGATATTACGTATAATGGCTATATGAAAATAAATGAACTTGTAACAACTAAGATGTACGAATGTATCTTGACACATGTAAAGAAATACTGTGCAATTATCAAATGACTGAGATGGATTGTCCATAATGAAATCATTAATGTCAATTATAATTTTTGGAACAATACCAATTTTAGAGTATTTGTCATGAATGAATTATTATACAATGATATTTTGTGTAAATATGAATATTATAGATACAGTTTTGTATCTTTACCAAAGAGCAGTAAAGTAAAATTATAGATCAAATTTTCTTATATACTTGGCACAAAATTTTTCAACAAAATACTTGCAAATTAAATCCAAGTATACAACAAAAATATCTCTTACCATGGTGAAGTTGACTTCATTCCAAAGTTGCAGGAACTTTTTAACATATGCAAAACAGGATGCAGGAAAAATATAAGAGCCATAGGGGATAAGGGACATCAGGAGTGTTAGGTCCTTTTATTTTTTTTTTTTTTGAAATTTTCTTTATTTACATTTCAAATGCTATCGCCTTTTCTGATTCTCACCCCGTGGAAACCTCTTATCCCATTCCCCTTCCCCCTGGTTTTATGAATGTGCTCCCCCACCCACCCCACCAACCCGAAAGGTCATATACAGTCACCAAACGCAGACATTATTGTGGATGCCAGAAGTGCTTGCTGACAGAAGCTAGGCCCTTTAAATTAGCTGAGCGAAGCTCATGTAAAATCAAAGACTGAAGCAGCAAGAAGGGGTGTGCATGGGTCTGTACCAGGTCCTCTGAGTGCATATAATAGCTTTCAGTTTGGTATTTTTATAATCCTGAATGTGTGAATGAGTAGGCCTCTGATTCTTGTAATTTCTCTTGAGGCTTTTTCCCTTGTTTTGATTTGCTTTTTCCAACTTTAGTGTGATGGTTTTTGTTTTATCTTTGTTTCTTGTAATTTATTTTTGTTATTTGTCATTTTATTGATTTATATTTCAAACGTTATCTCCCTTCCTGGTTTTCCTTCTGCAAACCCTCGATACCATCCTCCCTCCTGCTCCCTCTATGAGGGTACACCCCTACCCACCCACCAACTCTTGCCTCACCCCCCTAGCATTCCCCTACACCAGGGCCTCAAGTTTTCATAGGACCAAGGGACTCCATTCCCACTGATGCCTGACAAGACCATCCTCTGCTGCATATGCAGCTCCAAGTGTACTCTTTGGTTGGTGGTTTAGTCCCTGGGAGCTCTGGTGGGTCTGTCTGATTGATACTGCTATTCTTCCTATGGGATTGCAAACTCCTTCAGCTCCTTTAGTCCTTCCCTTAACTCCTCCATTGGGGTCCCTGTGCTTAGTTGGATGGTTGTCTGGGAGTATCCACATATGTGTCGGATAGGCTCTGACAGAGACTCTCTGGGAACAGCTATACCAATCTCCTGTCAGCAAGCGATTCTTGGTGTCATCAATAGCATCTGGGTTTGATGTCTGCAGATGCGATGGATCCCTATGTGGTGTGGTCTCTGGATGAGCTTTCTTTTTTCAGTCTCTGTTCCACTCTTTATCCCTGCAGTTTCTATATACAGGAGCAATTCTGGGTAAATACTTTTGAGTTGTGTGAGTGTCCCTTTCCATTATAATACTTTATTTTGTTAAAAAATAAAATAACTTTTATTACAGCCTCAACAATACATAAGTTGATTCAAGCTCATAACTCACATGATCATATCAAAACTACAGAATGAAATTTTGGCAAAATGTAACATGTCTTCATGAAAAACCCTTAGATGACTAGAAAGAAAAGCAACATACCTCATGTAACAAATACATGACAATAAAATAAAGACTATATTTGACAAATCTCTAGTCAACATTATAAAAATAAATGTTGAAAAGCTCAAAGCATTGCCATTGACCTCAGGAAAAGACAAAGATGTCTACTTTATCTGTTCTTAATCAGTTTCAGAATGGAAGTTATAGAAAAAGTAGTAAAAGACAGAAAGGAGAGTAGGCAGTATAACCCCACTCAAGTCAAGAAGTTACTTGTAATTAATAACAGTTTTCTTCAATAGAAAGATGGTGAGTATATCAGCCACACTCCAGGGCAAGCTGTTCAGAGAGAGTTGAAAATACAAAATGAACTCCATTTCTTCTTTGCATTGTTTTGTCTGTGTGTCTGTGTCCATGTGCTTATGTGTGTAGTTGCATGTGTGTGCTTTTTAAAAAGTTATGTAGGTTATTTTTTTTTGTAACTATAAGTACATAATTGCCCTCTAGCCTTTTTATTTTTTTAAGACAGTAAGTTGGTTAGGCAGAAAGAATGGCTATCTGGAAGGACTGAGGGTATGGAAAATTACATAACTAATATATATTCTATGAAAAATTAAAAAAATAAAAGTAAACGGAAAGAGACATAAATAGTAAAGAAGTCAGCTGTGAGACTTCTATGCATCCATGACAAAGACCAAATTTATAAAAAAAAAAAAAATGTTTTTTCGTCCTAAACTAGACCTGGGCAATTTCAACAACAGTTGACATCCCAATGTACATGGGGAAATTTTAATGAGACCCCATTCCTAGATGAAGGGCTAAGGAGAATTATTAGCTCCTGAGAGAAGAATTAGAGATTTTCCAGAGATATTCCCATGGTTGGTTATCCAATCTAAGGTGGGCAGCCCTAGATATATACAAAGAAGCAACACAGAACATATATATATATATATATATATATATATATATATATATATATATATATTCTTATTTATAATACAAAATTGAAATATTGTACAATGGGGTTATCTTAATTCCTAATGTATTTGTTGCACAAAATTTGTGTTAAAATTAGGTGTTTTCCCTAAGATATTTATTACCTTATAACTAATTATAACTTATAACTAGTATTATATATTGGATATATATATATATATATATATATATATATATATTCACATCATTTTAGTTGTATGTATTTTATTTTATTCTGCTTTCAACAAGGTTAATTAATAAAAAGAGAACACTGAAAGGCAAGATGTCCATCACTTTGTTGTATTTAATTCAATGAATTTTTTTCACAGTTAAGTGTTTTATTGCTATTCATAAATAGATAACATTGTCTTTTATTTTATCATTGCAATGGATGCATTGTATTTTAAATCTTTGAACAATCTTTCTTAACAAAAAGGACGGCCAAAGTGTGGATGCTTCACAACTACTTAGAAGGTAGGCAAAAAGAAGGAGGACATGGATGAGAGAGGGGAAGGGGAGGAAAAGAAGGAGGTTCAGGACAAGATACAGCAAGCGACACGGGAGAAGTCCAGAGGGCCAGGAGAAAGGATAGAAATAAGTAGCAGTTGGTGGAGGAGAACTTGAGGAACCACTAGAAAGTTTTAGACACCAGGGACGTGAGAGACTCTCAGGACCCAATGGGGATGACATTAGCTGAAATATCCAACAGGAGGGAGATAGAATCTGAAGAGACTACCTCCAGTAGCTAGCCATGGCCCACAGTGGAGAATGGGGGCCACCAACCCATCTAAAAAGTTTTAACTTAGAATTGTCCATGTCTAAAGGAAATGCAAGGACAAAATGGAGCAAAGGCTAATAGGCCATCGAGAGACTCTCCCACTGTGTATTCCATTCCATCCACAGACACCAAACCCTGACACTATTGCTGATGCCAAGATGTGCTTGTAGACAAGAGTCTGGTATGGCAGTCTTCTGAGAGGCTCTGCAGGCCCTTGACTAAAACAAATGCAGATAGTCACAGCTTACCATTGAACTAAGTACAGGGACCCCAATGGAAGAGTTAGGGAAAGGGCTGAAGTTGCTGAAGGGGATTACAACCCCATAAGGTCAACAATGTCAACTAACAAGACCCCCTCAGCGCTCCCAGTGACTAAACCAACAACTAGAGTATACATGGATGGGTCCATGCCTTCCGTTACATATGTAGCAGAGGACTGCCTCTTCTGTTATCAGTGGGAGAAGATGCACTTGGTCCTGTGCAGGCTTGATGTCCCAGTGAAGGGTGATGCAAGAGGGGTGAAGGAGTGGGTAGGTGGATAGGGGAGCACCCTCTTAAAGGCAAATGGAAGAGGTGGGGGATTCATGGAGGGGAGAGTGGGAAGGGAGATAACCTTTGAAATGTAAACAAATAAAATGATTAATAAGCAAAATAATAAATATAACAAAAAAGAGAAAAGCTTATTTTTAAAGGAACACACATAACATGTTCAGTGAGCTTGGAAGGACATATTTTATTTAATTGTATTTGTAAATAAAAATTGAAATAATAATAACAGTGACCTTGATTCTATTATCCAAACAAATTATCATCATGAAATATGCAAAAACATAAGAAATAAAAGTATCTAAATTATTCTTTCTGTCTGTGTGAAGATAATTCAACCTTAATTTCTGTGAGTTATAGTTTTAGAAATTATGGAAAATTTTGATGTAATTATTTTTAATATGTCTGAATATATATTCTGATATAGTTCTCCAATTGTGATAAACAGCATAGAATAAAATATAAAATAAAATGATTTAAGAAAAAAAAAGATGAGGTTTAAAAATAGCATGGACTATAGTTAATAATGCATTTAAAATAAATAAGCACAGTTCTGTTAGCTGGGTGCTAAGATATCAAATTGTTATCAATACATGAATCTTTGTTTTATAGAATTTTGAACAGCATAATTCATTCAGACTGCTGTAATTGAACCTCAGAACTATTTATCAATGAAATATATACTTCATTTCAAACCACTCTGCATCCATCTTGGTTATAAAACCAATAGGAAATGTTTGTTCTGCACTGCATTTCTTTAGGTTTACGTACTTACCTCCTTAAGGAAATATTAATTATTCAGTCAAATAAACAAAGGAAATTCACATGAGAATGAATTCAGGCTTTTCAATTTACTCTCTAATCTCCTTTCATTTGATGCAACAAATTTCACAAAATGCAAATTTCATTTGCATTTGTGTTTTGTGAACTATGAAGTGTTTTTAACCTCAGTAGACATAATGACAGTTGATTTTGGCAAAGACAGGTTTTCATTATTTTAGTTTGGTTTTTATCTTTGAGATTATAATATGATTATATCATTTCTCCCTTCTCTTTCTACACTTCATATCATCTCATGCTCTTTCAATTTTGTGGCCTCTTTTAAAATTAATTGCTGTTAATGTGCATGATATTGCACACACACACACACACACACACACACACACACACACACACACACAC
>JANHMN010000009.1:40013089-40050449 GCA_030674055.1 Rhabdomys pumilio
CACACACACACACACACACACACACACACACACACACACACACACACTTTATATATATTCCTGAACCTAAGCAGCCAAACTCAGTCTCTTTGCATAATGTCACTCATATGTATATTTTTAGGACAAACCATTTAGTATTCAATAATCAAGTGTTCTATTCTTCCCTGGGTAAGACTATTTCTCCCACTCTCAGCAATTCCTATTGTCTGTAGTGCTTTTTGAACTGTTTAGGCTTCATGAAATTTTCCCAATCTTCAAAATTAAACCCGTGACATAATGTTCAAGGAACACTGCTAAGGGAACACTGGAAAGACAAATCATTTAAATACTTAATGAATAGTAGCTATTTTAACTAGAATGACATGATTTATCATTGTTTTGATTGTGTGGTGGTTTGAATGAAACTGCCTCCCAAAGGCTCATAGGGAGGGATCCTATTGGAAAAGACTAGGCATGTTTCATGAAAATAGGTGTTCCCTTGTTGGAGAAAGTGTGCCACTTTTGCTGGGCTTTGAAATTTCAAATGCTCAAGCCAGGCCCATTTTTCCCCTCTCTTCCTGCTGCCTGCTTATCTGAATGTGGAACTCTTGGTTCCTTCTCCAGCACCAAGTCTGTCTGCACAATGATATGTTTCCTGCAAGATGCCATGCTTCCCACCTGAACAATGAGTGGTCTAAACTTTTGAACCTATAAGCCAGCCCCAGTTAAATGTTCTTTTTCATAAGAGTTGTTATGGCTGTGATGTTTCTTCACAGCTATAGAAACAGCAAGATAATTTTCATGTGTGATAGCCACCCGTGTCACTTGTAAGAAGTCTTTTCAGAGCATTTGGACATTTTTAAATTTAGGGTTTTGTTTTTGTTTTTGTTTTTTTGCAGTTTTGTATTTTATATGTATATATGTTAAATTTGCTCTATCTATCTATCTATCTATCTATCATCTATCTATCTATATGTGTGGTGTGTGTGTGTGTGTGTGTGTGTGTGTGTGTGTATGGCAACAGTTTTTGTATTTCCTATATTTACAATAGAGAACTTACTATTTTCCCTCAGAGATGGAAGTTTACATTGTACTGAGTATTACTCAATTTATAACAATTTGTTATCATCCAAAGGTGAGAAACTATATATGATACAATTGGATGTTGCTTACCACACTAAAACAGATCTTTAGTGTCACCTTATTAAACACATTACTGTCGCATAAAAAAAGGAGTCATGATGAATTTAGCATCAAGAAATGAACAGCTGTTGTTTTTTGTTGTTTTTGATGTTCTTCTTGTTAGCAAAAAAGCCAACTGTGTTCTCTTCAGTTTCTCTTCAATGCACACTCAGTGATTTCTGGAACACCTGTGCTACTAACACACTCTTTTCATGGATGATGAACCAGCTGTTCAACCAGCATATTCCTTTCAGTTGTTATGTGGCCTGTAGCAGTATCCACCTAGTCATTTCCTAGTGACATATTCTTTTTCTTTGTCTACCAGAATGGCAAAGCATCCTTTTCCCTTACATGTCTTTAGCTACTCAAGGCATAATTGTAGACTCTTCCATTTTCTGTTTATTAATTTTTGATGCCTCCACCATCACTGACATTAAATTTAGCAATGTTTCTATAATTAGGCTTCTGAAGTGACAATTTTGTGAATTCTGGAATTTTGATTTCTTTTACAATCACAAAATTGTCATAAGAATGTGATTTCATTTTAATCACAGGTAGAGAGCAGTAGGGCTGCTTCAGACATTGCAGCAGCTGACTATGATTTAGATCATGCAATATCAAAAATGTGGTCTTCCCAGCTGCAGATAATTTCTACAAGTATGTAAACTTCGGGGTTCTGGGAAGTCTCATAGGAAATATATATGCTAGGGCCCCTAAAGACAAAGAGCGTGGTTAGTTGTTGAGATTTGTTAATAACTATGGTCAAAGAAGAAACATAAAAGAAGGTATTAAATTTAGAGATTTTCCTAATTACTTTCTCCCGTTTTACCTTGTTTCTATCATATCTAGTGTTAGGGGGTGAAACCAGAGGAATAAAATTTAAGGAAAAGAATCTATGAAGTTGAAGTAGCAAGACCAGCTACAGGCTGCCACTTATAACCTGTCTATTATGCATTGTCCATCAATCAATTTCAATATCTATCCTCAAGTCCAAAAGTTATGTGACATCTTTTAGATTCCCTGATAATTCATCAGTACTGAGAACATTAATGGTCCTCATTAAGAAAAGTAGAATCTCATAAGATGTTGCCTTTTTCTCAATTCATTGATTGATTCCTCTTTCTATTATGATTATCTATAGAACCAGGGCAGGGGATATCTAATACTGGTCCCTGGCTTTGAAATTGATGAGTGAACTAATCTTTCACAGATAGAATGTTGTATAAAAGTTTGAAATTTCCATGGCAGCATGCAAGCTAAACTTGCTTCTTAAAAGTATGGAAGTAGCATGAGTGAAGTATTAACACTAAACACACACTGGATCAATCATGCAGGCCTCATAGAAAGCTTTTTCATGAACTGTCCTCATAGGGAATATTGTGTATTCAACTTCTGCTTTGATAAAGTAGAGAGAAGTATATATTTGTACATACCTGAAACAGAATAGAGTTCAGTCTTACAAGTTTGTTGAAACATTGCAATTTTCATTTTTGAACAATTTTTTGGAGATTTTCTCTATATTTTCATCTTCTACTTTTCTTATCATATTCTGTCTTATACTGTAAGCATGATAACCTTAATAAAATGTCTTTTTTTAAATTTTGTGAAAAATATCGATATTATTGGTATTTGTTCTTCTATTGGTTATAGTAATAGGATGATCAAAGAAACTATACCTGAAATTTTTGTTATTGAATGAATATTTTCTGCAATGAATTCAACTAATTATGAGGTGTGGTTTTAGTATATTGCTAGATTTCTGTCATTCATTGACAGCAGCATCTGCTAGTATATTTTCTCACTCAATCATTGATAAATGATAACTTTCGTTTTCCCACTTAATGAGCAGGCCTTAAATTAAATGATTTCTGCCTTAAATTTACTGAAGATAAGTTATTTTCTTATATAATATTTCCGGACTACACTTTCCCCTCCCTCTATTCCATCCATCTCCCAAGATTTCCTCCCCTTCAGTTCCACTCATTTTCTGTCTCTCATTTGGAAAAAAAACAAAATCAGGCTGGGTTGGAGGGAACCCTGCTAATTAATGTCAAGTTCTTCCATAACTGGCTAGCTTCTCTGAGCTTAACACAAATAGGAGACAAACTTTACTAGCAGGGCTTCCTCTTCTCTGACTTCTCCTGGGAAGACTGAACGCCGACACCCTCTACTTAAGGAACATCGAGTTGTTCCTGACAGACCTACAAGTTCAACTTCCTCTTTATATCTTCCATTTTCTTGTTTGTTTTTTAAAATTGAATACTTTCTTTATTTACATTTAAAATGTTATTCCCTTTCCTGGTCCCTCCCCCGAGAAACCCTCTATCCCACCCTCCTCACCCTGCTTCTATAAGGGTGTTTCCCCACCCACCCACCCACCCTCTCCCACTTCCCCATCCTTGCATTCCCTGTACAGTGGGCCATAAAACCTTCACAGGACCAAAGGGCTCTTCTCCCATTGATGCCTACAAGGGCATCCTCTGCCACATATGCAACTGGAGCCATGGGTCCCTCCATTGTACTCCTTGGTTGATGATTTAGTTTCTGGGATCTTTGGGACGTCTGGTCGGTTGATATTGTTCTTCCTATGGGGTTGCAAAACCCTTCAGCTCATTCAGTTCTTTTTCAACTCCTCCATTGGGGATCCAGTGCTCAGTACAATTTTCTTGATAAAAATTTGCCAAGCAAGTGCCTAGGATTCCTGGAATACCTCTCTATGCAAAGGATGCATTCATAAAACATTCAACTCTAGCCAAGGATTTTCATTTGCCCTGAAAACATGCCCTCACTCTCCAAAGTCCATATATAGTCCTGATTCACACAGAATAATGTGTATGCATAAAGATGTGAGCACAAACTAAGACCATCTAAAAGAGGTGTTCCGTTGAACATGTAAAAGAGCTGTAGTATTAAAGAGCTTCATCACTATGGTGTCCAGAGTAACAACCCCAACCACACACATGATACTCACTGCAGGACAGACATCCTGCTAACCCACGCAGTCTGTGATGTCTAGTAGGGACATTGTTGATTAGCTCTCTATTAAATTCTTTTTTATGTGTACATATTTATATGCATATTTTAGGAAGCTTCTAGAACAGAAGCTTTCCAAGTTACTTTTCAAGATCTTCAGTATTAGACATCCTCCTCAGAGACACATCTCTATCCTCCTATTGTGTAATTATTTAAGCCTTCTTGTTCCATTATTATTTTTATCCCTTTATACCACTGTGTTCTAATTCTGTTCCATTTGAAAATACCCCACTTTCCTTCATGCATGAATGTTTAAAAGTTTTCAGATCTGTACAAATATTCCAAACGAGCCACAAACATAGGAACACACAAAGCTAACAACTTCAAATGTGAGAAAAACTACAATTTGGGGGTTATCTTATTCAGAATGAATAAGTAGTATCTTTTAATGTCATTGTGTTGAAAACTTGGTTTGGCTTAGCCTATTTTTTTAGACAAATCTTATCACTTTGATTACAATGTCAGCTAGATTGTCTTTCTCTTCTCACAGCACACAGTGACCTCCTGTCTATGGCAAAGCTTGTTTTCGAAGGGGGGTGGGGAGGAAGTACAGAATGTGGAACAGTTGGAGGGTAAAGTGGGAGAAGAATAAAATCTAGAGTGTAAAAAATTAATTAATAAATAAAATATTTTTAAAAACAAAGAAAAACAGCAAAAAAGAACAAAAAAAGGAAGAAAGAACCTTTTCTTACTGGCATAGATTTTTATTTTATTTTTTCAGATTAGGTCACCATGGAGTTTGTATTTCTACTGTGCTCTAGTACCACTATGGTGGATGTGGTGGATGTAGGAGCAACACACTGAATAATTGAAGTGCCCTGCACTATACCAGGAGTCCCTTGGTATCTACATCTTGTCTTGTTTCTCAAGGACACCAGTGAAGCCAGTAAGAAGGAAACTTGTACACTCAAATTTCCTTCACAGATGTCAGAGTTATTATTTTATATGTTAGTTTAACTAACTTTAAGAAAAAGCTAACAATTTTGCTAGACTCTTTTGCATAACTTCATTTAAGGGAGCCTTTATTTCATTGTATTTTCTAAGATTATCATTGCATTTCCTATATACCTTTAACTTGGCAGACAAATTAACTGTTTTCCCTGTCTTCTTATATTTAAGCAACCAAGAAAAATGAAGTCTTTCTTAATACAATAAGAAAAACTACAAACAAATGAAAATTAACAGTGTTTATTTGATTAAATCACAATTCAAAAATGATTCAGGGAGCAGATTCATGGCAAATCCTACAATTCTACCCGAAGTGGAAAGATCACTGTGATTGATATGGGTCAGAGCAAGCTAAAAGAGGGGAGAACATGAGAATAAAAAGAATTTATTATATATGTACGGGTGATTTGTAAACTAACAAATGAAAATACTAATACATAACAGGATCTCTGAATATCTATTTACCGAAATAAGAACTATGACATTGATCTTAATATGAAGAGTTTTTGATAATTTTTTTACATTATTAATTACAAATTTGGTTGAGTAGAAGAAGAAAACAGCTACTCCAAGTTTAGCAAACAACCTCACTTATGCTCTCATCTTATCAATAGGAAGTACAAGAGAAATTTTTGCCACACCTATGCATCTAACAGGAGAAGCATAAACCAACAGTCAAAAGAGAGCATATGTCTATATAGATCAGGTCTACTTACTTAACAGTCTAGCTATGAGCATTCTCTGAAATGCTGCTTCAGAAAACACATGGTCTGTTTTTCTGTTATTTTACATCATTTCTCACTTCATGTTTATTTATATAAATTTCTATGCTCTCTTTCAAATTCATGTTCTTTTTTAATTGCTATTGAATATCATATATATATGCATATATATATATATATATATATATATGCATATATATATATACTTCGATATAACTTGTTCAGTTTATATAGCAATCAGGGCTGACCATTTGTCAATAGACAACCAAATCAGTAAGATTTTCACTGACAAAGACCATTACTCCTGCTCCATTACCAGAATACTGCCATTGGGTAGTTATATTCACAGTGTTGAGGTCTTGTTACCTTTTCCCCATTCACTTTGTCATGTTTGTTGGTATCCTCCTTGCTCAGCTCACGTTTGCATAGTCATGTTAGTGAGATGTTATGATTGTAGTATTTGATGAAACTTCTCAAAAAAACCCTCTTCTTATTGCTGAGGTAGTGATTTTGATTATAATCCTGAGGAGGCAGAAGCAACAGGATTTTTGTGATTTCAATACCAATCTAATCTATGTGGAGAATAATACTAGTCCAGAATATATGGAAAATCTCTTTGCAATGCCGTGTCTTGCTATGAAAGAAATGAATATTCTTATAGGTTGTTTGCATAGATCCTTGACTTTTCTGTTTGCTTGTACTTGTATATTTTTTTAGCCATGGTATCTTCAGTTTAAATTCTAAAATTATCTTAATCCCAGTACAGTTCTTGTAATCAGAGCCAGAGACAAGCACTGTGAACTTAGAGAGTGCTTATGACACTATGTTTCCCATGGCGGGCATGTGAAAAGCATATTTGTGTACCCTTTTTGAAGTTGAAAACTGAATTACAAATTAAAATAGCTGAAAAGGTTACTTTCACGAGATACACTCGTTCTACTTGTTCATTTTTGCTTCATGCTTTTCAAACATCACATTTCATAAGAAAATAAGCAATTCACTGACTCTTCTCATATTTTGCTCAAGGAAAATTTGACATTGACAGGCCCATGAGGCATTCTCAATTTCTGGTTGTTAATTCCCATTACTAATGATGTCTTATGCTGGAGCAAAATTTGTAAGAATCAACTTCAGATATTTGTAAGCTATGCTTGGCAATTTGCTGAGATCTCTATTGAATTTAACATTTTTGCTCCTTTAAAATGTAAGAAAAAATTAAACATGGCTGTTAGAAGATTTTTCCAAAATGACTACAATTCATTCACCTTTATATCTTTAGCATATATTTAAAAATAAAACAACTGAAATGATAGATATTTTTCATCCCTTATCGTTTTAGTAAAGACTTATTTTATCAAGACTGTTATATTTTTTCAGTTCTCTGAATCAACAATGCATGAACTTGTATCCCAGATGTCAGCTGTGGCAATATGTCTTGGAAAAATTATATAAGAGCAAAATTAAAGTTGTTTCACTTATGAGTTTGGTGTTAGGTACATGCACATACCTTTGCCTTCTCTCACCCTCTTTGGATTTTCTAAGATTGTTGAGAATCTGAAAACAATGCAAGCAAGTCATCAATGAACAGAAAATAATTGAAGAATAAATTTGTTAATTCAGCAGAAGTGATAGTTGAGAGGTATTCATACCAAGGAATAGGCAATCTTATTCAAATATGTCAACATGACCTTATTGCCCTGACTATGTACATAAAATATGAGCTTTACATTCTGACCAAGTAAGACATTCAACAAAACTATGAAGGATGTTGATTATCATCAGTTTGCACATTCCTTTTCTGTTGTCAAAGCTCCAGAGCTATGTGACATTGAAAATCAAAGGGCATTGATGGTAAAGCTTATTCTGTAGAGGAAACATGTCCCTTTAAACTTTTTCAAGCATGTCCCTCCAAACACTGAGGGTTTTTTTTGTAAAATTTGAATTAGTGTAATTGCAATCTTCTCATTTCATCATGTTATGTTTCGTTAGAAGAATGAATATGTGATCAGAAAGGGAATGTTATAGAGTCTTTTTAGAGAATCCAAAGGTTAGAAATAAAGATGCTTTATTATATCTTGGCTGTTAGAGCAATTGGCTCTGTGTATACAGACACTGTGTCCTCAAATTCTAATTACTAGCATGCACTTTCTTTGTTCCTTTCATGAAAAGTTTACTCCAGAGAGTATTTATTTTGAATATGGAAAATGAATGCTATTTTCTCCATCATTGTATATTCATAATTTATCACTTGGTTAGTGTGTCAGTCTCCTCAGAATGCTGCTAGTGTAAACCACTACTGGTGATGCAATAGTTCCTCTTTTGCACAAACACACAAACAAAACCTCTACATGTAGTATCACCTGGGTGACAGACATTCAGCTCTCACCAATATTGTTGATTATTTATTAATATTTTATGTACATTAACACAAAGAAACAAAGTTAAACTCACTGGCTCAGCTTTCATTAGAATATTAGGTTTGTATAGAATGTAAGTATTCAGACTTTGAGATAGTTTACCTTTTGTTCTAAGTATCAATCCATGCCTTGGGAGTGATTTGTCATCTTTTTGAACAACTCTGAACAACTACTTTTGTTTCCAAATGTTTCTCAAATTTCAAGAATGCAAACAGCCCAAGATACATGGATACCTTTAGTAATTTCACACTTTCTAAGACGTTGGAAAAGATTTTTTTTTAAATACCAAAAATCTTGTTTTCGGAAATATTGTGCCCAAATTAATCATGATTTTTAGAGTTAATAATTAATAAGCTGAAAGAGAAAATCCTAGAAAATTAAACAACACATATTATGATACAGGACACCAGAAGTCATTATGAGGCAGTATTCCTGCCTTTGTGAGATGAGTTTTTAAAGACGAGTTGAAATCAGAAAATTACATATCTCTGAGCTGAGTAGATTTTAAATTCTGCTTCTTTAAAGTTATCACTAGATTTAAAAGGCTTTGGAAAAGGAAAAGTTGAGAGAGAAAGTGGGAGGATAAAGGAGATAACATGCTAATTGAATTTTCCAAAACAAACCTAGAACTTTGCTAATCTTTTCTTTTTGGACAATTCTGCTATTATCATACATGATGCAAATTATCATTATTGCATCTGGGAAAGAACAAAGTCTCCTGCTCAATTTGTTTTGAAAGTGTTAGGACTAATGTCTTTTTATCCAAAAAAACTAGTAAAAGCAGACCTATATCTCAAACAGAAGCCTGATAAGAAATGCAGACTATGATGCAAGACACAGGGTTTCTCCACTTTCAAGGGAGAACATGAAGACTGCACTTACAAGTCAATTAGTCAGTGATGTGAAATTTCAACTCTAATGTTTTGTTCAATGGTCATTTACTTGAAAGAAACAAAAATTTGAAGAATCAAAGCAGTAAACATAACACACACACACACACACACACACACACACACACACAAAACACACATGAAGCCAATCATATCAGCTATTACAACACATGAGAAAATTTTTAGGAGACAAAATATTTGTTCCTGTAATGAGAAAATCAAACTCTAAGAATTTCTGTTTTGATATAAATGAACCTTTGGCTTCTCCTGAATTGTCTTTAGTAACTTTCACATTTAGATTGAGTCAGGTTCAATACATTTAAAATATCCATTACTGGTCCTAAAGATACATCTTTTCTTTCCCTAATCATAAATATAAAAGTTATTTCATACTCCCATTTTCAGAAGAATTATAGTGCTGAGAAAAATATTCCATCCTTGGTTGACAGACAAAGAGAAGACAGAAGTTTCTACCTTTAAAATTCAAAAACTTCATAAAAAAAATGACTGTGAAGTTATATCTGGGTTCCTCAATATTAGTTCCCAGTACAAATTTCAGCATATTAGAATCTAGTAAGGTTTCACTATCTTTTAAGTCATTCATATCTATGATTTCACTGAAAACTTGTCAGAGCATATTCATGTTTAATGTAGATTTTTTGCATATTTTGAAAACATGATAAACATTGTTCTAAACTACAAAATGTCTTTCTTCTTATTTGCCTGACCAATGTCCTAAATTGTTTATGTCTTTGAGGATGAAACAGTAGAAAATTTGTGTTATGCACATGAATTTTCCACTTGTTTTCAAGGATGATAAGGTTATTCCGCTTACAATCTGCTTATTTGAACTGAATTTGTTAATGGATGATTTATACAAGTATATAAATATAGAATATTTGATAAGCTTGGATGGGAAGGGCTTAATTATGTTTCAAGAATACTGTAAATTTACTGTAAAGTTACAGATGACAACATAAAACAGTGTGTTTTAAACAAAATTTGTATAATATGGCAAATTTAAGAACCTATTCACTATGAAAAACTTAAATATGGCTCATATCGAGCATATGAAGTATCTGTATATCAATTACAAGTAGACAAAGCTAAAAATAAACATAAAATATTTAATTTTAATGCATAAAAATGGCTTTAAGGCCTCACTTATAGCTAGACAGTGAGAGCATAGAGATGTTGTGGAGATGAATTTAGCAGCATTCTAGATAATTAAAAGTAAAATGTATTATAACATAGGGACAAGTAGCTAGTCATATATCACACATCCCTACAGAAAGGTAAAGATATTTACTGAACAGTATTTTCGGTCTAGGATTTTCAACTGTTTTGCATTACTAGATTGCTAAGGGAAAACAACCAGCTTCTATGCAGGAACAGAACAGATGGTTTATATAGTAAGAGAAATGTACATCTGAAGCATGTTATTTTTTTTTATTGTGCTTGTTTTATTGGGCCAGGTACTGACAAGAAAATGAAATTCTGGGCTGGAGAGATGGCTCAGCCGTTAAAGGCTAGGCTCACAACCAAAAATATAAGAAAATGAAATTCTTAAAACCTACTAGTCAGTATATAATTTAGTACAGCCAACATGAAGAACAGCACTGACACTTCTTGGAAAAATGTAAACAAGAATGATTATATGAAAGAACAAGTCCTCTACTGTGTATGTATTCAAAGAATGTGAACGTAGCAGGTTGAAGATATGTGGAGTTACATATTATTTAAAGCACTGTTTGCATTAGCAAATAAATTAAAATAACCTATGTCTGACAGATTTTTAGAAATGTGAATTTATACAATTGGGCAACATCAACCATAAAATTGAATGAAGTTCTGTGTTTTGATATACTGTGGATGGATGTAGACATCATTATGTTGAATAAAAATGTCAAAGTTAGAAAGACAAGAAACATCTAAACTTACTCATATGAGGAATCTGAAAAGATGATGAAGTAGAATAGATTAGGATTACCAGAGACTTTCAATGTTAGAGCATCATGCAGAGAAGACAACTGATGGGCAATAGGGTGGAGTAGATAGAAGTTCTTCTATGTGACTGGAAAAATATGTATTATAGGTAAGACTATGCATGAAAAACTTTAAATATCTATAAGCTAGGATTATGGACTTGTCTCAATATAAATGATAGATTTTTGAAAAAATGAAAATGTTTAATTTTATTTGAATATGGGAGCATGGGGGTTTACCTCTAACACTGCTGTGAATGTCAGAGGATAACTTAAATGAATTAATTCTCTTCCTCCACCATGTGGGTGCTAGAAATTAAATTCAGGTCATCACGCTTGATAACAAGCAATTTTACTACTTACTCACTCTCTGACCCTCAGAACACTATATCATGTAGTAATTTGTATGTGTTATCAGGTGTATATGCATTGAATTAAGATAAAATACCAAATCAGATGCTTTTGTGATGACAAAAGATATATAAAAACAAGTATGAAATTGAATAAATGCCGGTTAAACTAAACACACTTTTCACAATAATGCAGATAAATAACCTATATACAAAATTCTCCCCAAGCTATACTGTAACAAATGATAATTTTCTTCGATAAATAGAAATAGTTTAGGTGAGATTGACTAGAAAAGAGGTGCTAATGGTCTGAAAAATGATAAACTTGCATAGTCAAATTAAAAATCAATGATTATAAAGAAATAAGCAAACAAGAGTTAAGGTCTTCTAAACAGTATAATTTATATATTTATGTTGATTTCATTATTATTTTTCTTTTATTTGCTTCATGAGTAATTTTACACATATAATGTTTCAGTGATATGTGATTTTATAACAGTCATCTTCTATTATACTGAACAACATTTATTTTGATCATATATTCTAAATTTCCAAATATGACATGTAATTTGTTCTACAACTATGGATTTTAAACTTAAAAAAATTGTTGAAATGCTTTAAAAAGCCTCAGTGTTTAATGTAACACTCTGAGCTTTGCAGGTGAAAGATTTCATATTTAGAGTATCATAATTTCTAGTACCCACTTGTAAGTGAGAACATACCATCTTTTTCTAGGTCTGGTATGTTTTAACTTATAAGTAGGTAGTAGCTTTAAAGAAAAAGATAACCATGCTACAAATCAGAGACCCAAAGAAGCTAAATAACAAGGAGGGCCCAAGGGAGGATGCTTGAACCTTACTGATAAGGGAAAATATGTTAGCTATTGGGTGTGGATGGAGGGAGGGGATTGGGTGAGGGATGGTTGAGGATGGGAATAGGAGGAATGAGGTGGGGGAAGAACAGAGGCAATGAGACTGAGAAAGAAATCTGAAATTTAAGGGGGGACAGGCATCTCTGGGATGAGCTAGCAACCTAGCACAAGAGAAACTCCCAGGAACCTATTATAATGACTCTAGCTAAGAATCTAAGCAAAATAGAGATTCATAACTTGAAATGGCCACTTTACTGTTCCAGGCAAGACTTTCAATGGAAAGGTGGATACCAACCCACCCACTAAACTTTTAACCCAAAATTTGTCCTGCCTATGATATGTTCAGAGATAAAGATGGAGCAGAAAGTGAAAGAATAGCCAACCAATAGAGTGGTCTGACTTGAGACCTATCTCATAAGAGAGAGTAAACCTCTGACACTATTAATGGTATTCAGATATACTTGCAGACAGGAGCCTAGCAATACTGTCTCACTGAGATACTTTACCCATAAGCTAATAAAATCATATGTAGAGACCCGAGCCAAACATTAGGCTGAGCTCGGGGAATATTATGGAAGATGTGGAGGAAGGATCTAAGGATCCAGAGAGGACCAAGACACCCCAAGAAAACCTACAGAATCAACTAACCTGGCTCTATAGGATCTATTAGAGACATAACCACCAACCAAAAAGCATGCATGAGATGGACCCTATACATATTTAACAGATTGCATCTGTGTCTTCATGTCAGGCCACTAACAATTGGTAAAGTGACTATCTATGACTTTGCTGCCTGTTTTGAATCTCTTTCCCCTAATTGGATTGCCTTGTCTACCCTCATTAGAAGAAGATACATTAGTCCTACTGTAGTTTGATATACTAAGGCAGGTGAATATCTATGAGACTCCTTTCCTTCCCTGAGAAGAAAGGGAAGAGTGGGCAGAGGGAGGGCCTGGGAGGAGGAGGTGGAAAGGAAGTTGCATTTGGTATATGAAGTAAATGAATTAACTAATAATAAAGATTAAATTAAAATTACCAATTTATTTATATATTCATTGTTGTAAAATGCCATTGTATTGATTGCAAAGTCCAGATTGTTTTGATTTATATTTGGACACAAGCATGTACAATAATGTACAAATATACAGGGATTCTACCAGTCTTTTAAATGTCTTCCTCGGAGAACTAGTTGAACTAGAACTAGTAATCACAAAGTGATTGTTGCTGCCTGTCTCACACCACAATGCATAGGCCCCTACATCAAGTTCCTTGAGAATGTCAAGCTCTTTAAAAGTTATTCTCATCGTGTTACACAGATCTTGGCAACTGGCATTTCTGATTCACTTGCTTTCTCTCACCTATAACTCAGAACTTGCCAAAGTCAGTTGACTCAGGATTCTGGGGTAAAGGTACAAGAACAGTCTCAAGACTTCTTCAGGCCCTCCTTTGAAAATGTTTTCCAATTAAAACTGGTTCCAGTGTAAAGAACTGTATTTTGTTCATGTTCAGTTACTTCAGGGCCATCTACATGAAGTCTTGTAGTATAAGCCCATCACTCACTTCACAGGTACTAGCTCCTAGTGGATGGACAGGCCTAGATAAGGCATCAGTGACCTGTAAATACAGTCTCATCTTAGGGGCCAGGATCCTCATTCTCACTGGAATTCTTTTCTAGCCAGAGCAGTGCTGAAGAGTTTGCCCTGGTGATGTGGATAAGGGAGAGTCAGTGAGCTAAACAGTTCAGCTACCAACCAGGCTCAGACTGAGGAATTTGACTTGGCACAAGCCCAAATCTATATCATCTGTGAACCGTTTGGGTAAATTATACGGTCGGTTCTGATGATCCAAAGTTGCAGGATCTCTATGACAGAGGGAAACAACAGTATTGCCAGGAGGAGGCCCAGTGAGGATTCAGCATTGATGCTGACACAGAAGCTGGAGACCTCGAACCAGACGGATGACTCATTCCAATGAGTATTTGCAAGTGAAGATGTGTGCACAAAGAAATACACTGTGGGACACACTATGATACACTATAGCTTTCATGACAGGATGTTTTCTATGCTTTGTTTTGCTTTGTTTGTTTGTTTGTTTGTGTGTTAGTTTTAATTTGAGGAGAGAGGTTACAAGGGCAAATCGCAAATACCAGAGGATTGTTGCAGGAATTATTTAATCCCAGTCCATGGTTTCTACCTTGCCTTTAACCATTTAGTTCCTGGATAAAAGACACACACACACACACACACACACACACACACACACACACACACACACTTTATATTTACAATAAGCTTTAATGAGCACAAGAGCTGGGCAAATATCTAGCCTCTACATTTCTATGACTATTTCCCAGCTAATAATCTAATTATATAATTTGTTGTGTGTGCCACAGTCATGTTTCATTTGAGCTGCTCTTAACTCCAATTAGCAGAACTACAGGGCCATTATTTTATGACTCATTTAACCCATGGCAACTTTCTCTTCTCTTCTTTTTCTCCCTCTTATGGTTTTCCTTCAACCCAAAACCTGAGAACAATAAACCCCACCTATGTCTCTTATGCAACGATACTGGCTTTTTGCCTCTTTATTTACCAATCAGAAATAAGTTGAGAGCAAGTTCACTTAGCATCGCTTGCATCTACATGCAGACTCTCTTGTCTCTGGGGCAACCAGGTCTTGGAGGCCTGAACTCAGCATTACAATACATAGCAACATATCAAAGCTCAACAGGGGACAGGGAGATGAGTGGGATTGGGTTGCATGATATACAATCTATTAGAAGTTAAAAAAAAGAATATAAAAACTTGAATAATAAAGCACAGCAGAATGAACAAAATACAGACATATTATTGAAGTTCTTTTTTGGCTTTCACACAAGTTATCATTAAGCATCTACATTTTATGAGAATTTTTCTAAATATGTTGATATGCTCCAATTTTTATTTATTATTTCTCTTTAAATAATCAGTTATGTTCTAGCACTCTAATAAGTCCTAACTCTTTTGCTTTTTAAGTTAATGATACAAATGTCTTTTTAGATTACTGCTTTACCTTATATATAATTGGAGAAAGTTTTTGACAGGATTAAGGTTTAGTCTCCCACTAATAGGCAGACATCCCTCTGTTTCAAACTGATTGCATAATATTAGGATACATATTTAGAAGATAATAAACAATAAAAGTTAGATTTTCTCTTATGAAAAAAAAAACTTTTTTTCAGACAAGCAGTTTCAGTGGGTATTCAAGTCATTTCCTCAAAGCTCAGAGTTATCTTTTTTTGTGATTTTCTTGTTCATTTTTAATGCTGTAAATTCTGCTTTTGAAAGTTGGCTGTGCAGGGGGAGATCTTGTATATTATTTGGAGGATTTTGATTTTTAGTATATGTGAGATAGGAAGTCATGGAAAGACTTCCTTCATTATTATGTTATAACCTGACTGGTGAAGAATCATTTCCTGTTACATATAATAAATAACTTGTTCCATTTAGGCAGGGCAGCAAGAAATTTAGTCCAATCTCAAAACATGGTGTCACTTGATCATATAATTGTAACAAAAGTTATGTGTGTTATGAAAGTATTATAATATAGTGTTATCAGCACCAAAATTCAAATCTCAACAATTATAAGGGGACACTAAGTTAACTCTCTTCTCTGTCATCAAAACAAAGGGGCAAAAATGAGGTATATAGTAGTTAAGAAAGAATAAAAGGAAAGTGAGTGTAATGTTAGTGTAGACACCTATCATAAGAGGTAATGAATATGGGAGGCCTGAAATACTGACAAAAAAATTAAGAAGTATTTATGACTCTATCATGGTTGTTCAAACGATTCCTAAAACATTGGCAGTTATTGCTGTTGTCTTTGGTCATCTGATCCACAGAAGTAGACGTTCAATTCTTTTTGCTAAAGACACCATGCTTTTTATTTATGGGATTCAAAGTTACCTGAGATACAATTGACTCAAAGCTTACTTTCTGAGGATTATCTTTCTTGTTTCTGTAAGACATTATGCTAGCTTCCAAAGAAAGGAACAGCCTTACACAGCTGTGAACTACAACAAGGAGCATCATGGCACACTAGTCATAAGGGTTCAGTGGTGGCACAGATACTTTGTACATAAACAAAAGCTCTCAAATTGGACTTAAAACTCATTTAACAAGGAGGATTCCATGCTTGATGCTGGAAATCTAGCCATCTACCAAAAGCTAGTTAGTTAGTAAAGTCATGAATGTCAGAAAAGAATCTACAACAACCATTGTATTAAGCCAGTATATTCCCAAACTAATTTCTAAATATTTATTCTTATACCAATAGAAAAGTGTAGTCCTTCTATTTCATCAATGAAATTTCTATTTGCAATATATGTAGACAATAAGAGAAATCCTCAATCCATTAAAAATGCATAATTGTGGATACCAGACCCAAGTGATAATCTACGGCACAGAACCTACAGCTAAGACTCGGAAATTATATCAAATTAGGGTGAGTGTTATGAAGCAAAGAAACAAAGTTTACTGTGAGGTTGTGTATCTCAGTGATGTATAAAGCTACAACCATAAAATCTTATCAGCAGGACTGACCAAATGTGAATTGCAAATGGATGACAGCAATAGTTATTACAAAAATAGAGGAAAGTTTATAAGGCTTTAACCCTACACAAAGTACTAGAATCAAGTAAGTAATACTGAGAGTTAAACAAATAATCTTTTCTTTTGCATAATATACCTATTGGTTATCCAACACCAAACATACATACAAGTAACATTGTATAGGCAGTTTGTGTTTATATATTTATAAATGCGCACACACACACACACACACTATATGTACACACATACATGCATATGTAAATATATATGTAAATCTGTACCAGAACACTTATCTAAAGTCCTATTTTTCACGGGCACATTTGTCTCAAAGGCTCTAAAGAAATATCTTTCCTCAAATTTTCCTAGTTTCTCAGAGTTTCTATTCACCCTTGGCTTACAGGTTTATCATTTCAATATCTCTTTCTTTATATATTTGACATGATCCATGTGTACTTATGAGAATACAACTTTCGTTTGAAAATGTTGGCTTTTAGCTTAAGACACTTTAATCACTTCTTTTGCTTTTTCAAATATTAGTAGTTATAGTTAGCAAATACCCTATTTCCAAATAAACTCACATGTTGTAGTGAACCCCTATGTGGCTACAAATCTGGGGAGGATAGGGAGGAAGAAATTTAAAGCAATATGGAGGTGAGAATGACAATGGAAGTGAACTTGGAGGAATAAGAAACTTAATCATGCAAGTGACTGGGAATAAAAAGAATAATTGATATTCTACAAAACAAAGAACTTTTTAGTGGTAATAATGTCAAAAGCTAGTACAAGTCTGTCACTAAGGACAGGTCCTTAATGACTATGCTATCTCCTAGCTCCAATCTGGTGTCTCTGCTTCTTGGTTTACAACATTTGACCAGCAATGACCTCACAGTTGTTCATCTTGATGGAGTTACTCCTGTAGCGATTTTCCCTATCATTTCATGCTTTACAAAATACCTTATTAACTGTGAAAGGAATTAAGCATTCTTCTTACTTTTTTCTGTTAGTTATCTTGATCGAGTGATGTGGAAAGTGATTCATGAAACTTGCAATGCCCATCCACCTTCTAGTGCATGGCTGTCTTTCCCTCACATTTAGTTGTTATGGGTTTTTCTGCAGATAACTAAAAAGCAGATACCAGCCACTCTTCTTGGAAGCAGTTATCAACACTGAGGCTTATGTATTACATAGCTATTTGAAAAAACAACACGTTTATTTGACCAATGGCCAAAACACAATAAAATATACTGGCTTCCCAAATGACCCTTTGCTAATCTCATTAAGCAAGTAACTGCTCTATACACAATACCCACTTTACAGCTTTTAGCTGCTTTCTTTTTGTTTCAATAAAAAGAATTACATTTTTAGCTCTCCGTAAATTTAAATTTAAATCATAGTAAATTACTTTGAATTAAATCATAATAATATTATTACTTCCATTAGATCTTGATATAACATTAACTTTCTCATTGTGGCTTACATAAACACCTACCTACTTTTTAACAATAGTTATACTTTTTTTTCCTAACTTAGAATAATAAAAATAGTTCCAACAGTAACTAAGAAATATTGAAAACATGGAACAGTACCTCTTTGATGCCTTTAAGAATATGTACTACTCTTCTGAAAAAGAACAATATTAGACATTGATAAGTTATAAGGAGAAAAATCAAGTATTTATTGGAAAGAAAAATAAATCTTGGCATTGCAAAGTTTTGTAGAAACCTACATACATTGAGCTACCATTATTATCCATGATGTATATTTTTAAAAATTCAATAACATTGCAATTGTTTCTAAATGCACTTAAACCTCTAATGCCTGCCATTCTCACATCATTTAAAAGTATTAATTGAATGAATTCTGCCATGTAAGACTATACAAAATATATAAATCTGACACTGAAATATCACCATTCTGTCAAAAATTGAGAAGTTAATTTTATATTTTTGTAGGGTTCTTTGTAAACTATTTTGGAATGTGAGTGTGCTCAAACAGTTAAAATGTAAAACAATATCTCTTCTAATGTGAGAGAAACTGATATAATCTGATTGTAATGTAAATAATTTACATAAAAGTATCATTTGCTGAAATGAATTATATCTATTAAGCACTAACTCTCAGTACTTTGCAGAAGCAGTAAAACAGGATGCCACCTACAGTACAGGATGTGAGGTTTCAGTATCTTCATTTTGTTCATTTAATGTTTACTGTGTTCATACTGTATGGTAGACTCTGTTCAGTTGTTGGGATGTACCAGTGATGAAAGCAAACATTCAGCCCCTTCTTGACCTTATATAGAGCAGTGAATCAACCAGTAGCTAGATTTTCCTCAGTACTATATCAGATCAAGAGGCAGAATTTTAGATACTTAGTATAAGAAGATTATATATTTAAAATGTTTGACAATCAAGGTACAGAACAAATATGTTTGTTTCTTGGACAGTCACAATGAATCAAAAACATAGAAGACTGATTTTTCCAAAAGCATAATTGAGAATTCTGCTTTTCCCCATTTCTCTACCAAGTATAAAATATTAAATTGGATTATTAACAATTCTATAGCTGTTATCAACTTTGTAGAAGTATAAAACAGCATAAGCCCAAGGGTGAATATCTCTTGCTTCTGCTAAAGGCAGCAGTCACAGCCTGACTTTCAATGTACATCATTCAAAGAACTGTATTGTAGGTCTCATTCATTTGATAATTCCATCGTTATGCAATTATTCCATTGTAATGTGAGTATGAAAGTGTCCTTCAAGTAGAATTAATTAACATTCATATTTTACTGAAATCACAGTACTTCAATAATTACTTCATTTCCATGTGTTTATTGCTGCCCAAGCTTAAAGGGAAGTTAAGTAGGATTTGATAAAAATAGCTCCTTCTGGTCCAAATTATTTCTTACCTTTGTTTAGTAACTCTTTGTGAATGATTGTACACATACAATGAACAAGAAGTGTTTATGGATGTTAGACAAATCTTTGCAGATTGTCACTGTTCTTCCATCTGTAAGTTCCAGGGCCCAAACTCAGGTTTTTCAGCAAGTGACCTTCCCAGTGACCACCTTATCAGCAACCTTATAATATTTAATGATATAAATGGAGATTTAAAGGTTTAAAAAAAACTCCAAGAATCTATATCATTTCTTAAAACTGAAGTTTTATGTTTTATGTTTGCAAATGATATGCTTTATACTGATAAATTGTGTACTTTATTTGATGATGATGATGATTATTATCATTATAGTAATAGTAGTAGTATTTATATTTTTTATTGATTGTTTATACATACCAGGCTGATCTAAAATTTACCTTATTATCAACCATTGAATTCATGACAATTCTCCTGAGTCAACATTATAAATACTGTGATTATAGGAAAACACCCTTAATCCCAAAACCTTCTTTGTTATGTTAGTTTTGTTTGGATCACATATTCACCACACTTTATTTATCTGGTTAACAACACACTCAAGCCAGATACCTAATAGCTTCTCAATAAATTCATTAAGTTCAGTGAATTGACTTAAATTAGACAATTTTTGTTAGTCTGAAAGTCATTTAGTTCTTTTATAAAATTAATTTGATATGGTATGACAAGTTATTTTAACATCATAGATGATAACACAGTATTGCCTACAAGTAATCAAGCACACATTTGATTATATATAAATGTACTTAAGTTTGTAAGAAAATGGTGTTACTGATTGTTTAGGCAGCAAGTTGTCTGCCCAGCATCTATTTCCAGCTTCATCATAATTACAATCCTGCATTTCCTGATGCACACTGATCAAGTGTTTGGAGAAAGATCCATCTACCCTTTTGCCCTCTGCCTTATTTAGATGGGAAGCCTTATTGGTTTTACACTACAGATATCCCCATTTCCTTTCCTAGGCATTCACACGATTTCTACTATGGGCCAAAAATATACATAGAAAATTCTTTCTTTCCTTCTTTCTTCTCCCCTACTCCTCCTCAAGTTTGAGGATGGAGACAAGGAAATTAGTTTACTCTCTCCCACAGGTAGCTCATGTATCTTCACCTGAATCACAGCAGTAATTGTGAATAGATGAAGTCACCGTGAATCAATAGCAGTCAGGGTTCATTGTGGAATGCGAAGATGAATGTGGCCATTAGTGTCATCTATGGTCTGCAGAATAACCATTTTGATTTCTGTTGAGTAGAGACCAGCTCAAATGAACTTATCTTCTATCCTTGGCTAAAAGCTTTGCAAAACTGTACATGCCTGTGTAAATATTGTTATTTCAAAACAATGGTATTTGAGTATTTGATCTGTATAATTATTATCCATTCCACTTCATTTTCAATAAAAAGAATTGATTGTGGATTAGTGAGAGATTAAATAGAGGAGCTTATTCAGATGGGATGAAAGAACTCCTGCAATTATCTGCTGTTTTTCTATTAAAATCATGATCATAAATTACTTTATGCCAAGGAGTTTAATAGCTACACCCCAGCTGGAACTGAAAACCATCATCTGACACTGTAGGAGTCACAATGTGTTGTGATATCAAACTTATGAACTATTTCCCTTTCAAAGTGACTTAGATGAAATATTGATGCACTAAAATGTAATATTGACAGTAATTAGCATTCACACTTGTGTGACATGGAATGCTTGTTTAATTTGCATGTCACATGGCATTCAAATAAGTGATCATTTCCATGCTCTTTTCCCTAGCTTTATGACTGTCTGTATAAAACAATGACATCATATCTCAGTCACGCTACAAACCATTCATAGAAGTTATAGATGATTTCAATTTTAGTCACAAGTGTTGGGAGCTGAAAACTTTTCCATATATCACTCCCTAGTACCACTCCAAAAGTATTATTCAACCAGGTACATACTTTTATGCATGCATCTTAAAACATACTCAAATTGTGTACATGTGTTATTATATATAATAAGTCATATACATACATACATACATACATACACACATACAAAATTCTGTTTCATCTGAAAAATAAAAAAGCAAAAGAAATAGAAGTGCTATATGACTCAGCAAACATTCTTTGGAATATATCACAAACAGTATGCATATCCTACCATAGAGATACTGGCTCATATGTGTTTACTGACTGTCTATTAACAATAGCTACAAAATGGAATTGTCCCAGATATTAAATAATAAATGAATCATGACATAGAACCAATTTCTTTAAGTTGTATCAAAAATTATTGAACTGGAGATGGGGTGGAGAAAGATTAGGGTGAGTGAGATAATCCAGACCTAAATGAAGACACATGTTATCTTTCTTATACAGATCCTAGCTTCAGATATTTAGATTTATGGATTTTACTGGGAACAAGTATAAATGCCAGAAAACTAGAATGGATCAATATGGGAGAAGAGGAGTGCCTTAAGGGAGGAGGTAATACAGTGTGATAAATCTGAAAGTAGAGTTGGAAAATACAAGAATGGAGGTGGAAGAACTGGATAGGAGACATCAAAATGAGGATAAACAAATAAAAATCACATCAAATAATGAATATCTATTTCAAAGTCATTTGTACTTGAGAGAAAAATACACACATATGGGAAAGGAAGAGAGAGAGAGAGAAAAGAGAGAGACAGAGACAAAGACAAGAAGATTGTTTTGAATGTCTAGATATTGGTAGTCCAATAAACTGAAAACCAGCCTTCTCAACTATTCTGGAGCCCTGGGATCTCTCAGACACCTGGCCACGAATCAGGCAGCATATACCAGCTGATATGAGGACCCCAACATATATACAGCAAAGGACTGCTGAGTCTGGACTCAGTCAGAGAAGATGCAACTAACCCTCATGAGACTTGGAGCCCCAGGGAATGGGGAGGTCTAGTGGAGTTGAGGGCAGGGATATCTTCTTGGAGTGGGGGTCAGGGGGAGGTAGAAAGTGTGGGATGTGGAACAGTCAGAAGGTGGACTGTGAGGATAATGTCTGAAGTGGGAAATTTGAGGGTGGGGAGGTGGGAGTGGGGGGTAGGTGGGGGCACACCCTCGTAGAAGCAGGAGGAGGGAGTATGGGATAAGGGATTCCTGGGTGGTGGGGGGAATGGGTAAAAGGATAAATTTGAATTGTAAATATAATATCCAATAAAAAAGGATAAAAAACAAAAAGAATAAATTAAAAATGTGTAAAGCTAAATAATTGAATTTAAAATATAAGTATATGGAAAATGAGACTTTTAAAATAAAAACTAGTGTTTTTTTCACACAATCCATTGATGCTCTAACAAGGCCAGCATGATATGCTTGTGTGAATGTCACACATAAGTATACTGTATTTACATTATTTCTATCTGTCCTTGTCCCCTTACTGCTCTTTCTTTGCTCTCTACTTCCTACCTCTCCTCTGGAATTCTGTATTTACGTGTGTATGTACCACAGAGTCTGTGGAGTTTAGAGCACAACATGTGAGAGTTCATTCTCTTTTCTGAACTCAACTTTGGGACTAGGGGACCAAAGTCATGTCACCAGGCACCCTGATCTAATCCATCAAATAAGCCCAGTGGAAGATTTTTAGGCAAAGGATAACATTGCCTCTCTTTCAGAAGAGTTTTACTAGAGGACAGCAAAGAACACTCAGCAGCTAAGTGCATTTTTTATCCACAGGGCAGATTTCATGCACAGAACGCATGTCAAATGACATGCCAACCCCTGTCATTAAAGTTATCAGACATTCTACAATCGCTTCTGGACAACATGAGTATATGCAGTAATGTGTGACACAGACAGACAGACAGACAGACAGACAGACAGACAGACAGTCAGTCAGACACACACACACACACACACACACACACACACACACAAATAAATCTTTAAAAATGAGATAAAGTGTGGGACAGAAACTGAAGGAGGGGTCGTCTGGATACTGTCCCACCTGGGTATCCATCCCATGTGCAGTCACCAAAGGTAGAAGCTGATGTGGATGTCAGGAAGTGCATGCTAGCAGACAGGAGTCTGATACAGCTGTCTCCTTAGAGGTCTGCCAGAGCCTGACATATTCAGAGGTGGATGCTTACAGATAATTATTGAACTGATCAAGGGATTACCAATGGAGGAGTGAGAGAGAAGACTGAAGAAATTGAAAGGGTTTGTGGCCCCATTGGGAGAGCAACAATACCAACCAACCAGAGCTTCCAGGATCTAAACCACCAGCCTGGGAGCACATAGAGAGGGACCCATGGCTCCAGCTGTAAATGTAGGGGAGGTTGGCATTGTTGGGCATAGGTGAGAGAGGAAGTCCTTGTTCTAGTGAAGGCTGGATGCCCCAGTGTGGGGGAATTTGTGTGTGGGGAGGTGGGAAAAGGGAAGTGGGAGTTATCAGGTAGGTGCACATCCTTATAGAATCAGAAGTAGGTAGGATGGAACAGGGGGTTCCTGAGTGAGAGGGAAATGGGGAAAAGGAATCACATCTGAAATGTAAATAAAATATCCAATAAAAAACTGAAAAAAATGTTTCTAGAAAATTTCAGGTGATTCTTCATTTTGTCAAATGGATGTAAGACCATTGTAATATTATAATTCTAATAGACAAGTTAGTATGTCACACAAAATTTAAGGATAACATGAATGCATATTCAGTATCTGTATTTATATTATTTATATTTATATATTTATTTATATTTGTGTGAACCATTGTAGATGAATCTGATCACTAACCTGGGCAAACTTAATTCAGATACATGGATAACAATGAATGGATTTTATTATCCTTAAATAACTTTTCAAGATCAACTTCAACATAGTACTATTTTTAATTTTAGACAAAATTCTCTTTTTCACATCTCTGAACTGTATTTGTTTTAACATTTAGGACCAAAATAGGTTTGCTGAGTTGACTGGGTGGTCAAAAGCCCATGCCCATTCCTGTTTCTCTGAAGAGAATGATTCCATAGGCTTTTTGTTTTGTTTGTTTGTTTGTCTGCTTGTTTGTTTTCCAGTCCTTGGTAGCATGCTGCTGTGACTAGCCAAAGTCCTGTGCATGAAATTTTAGTCTTTAGTTCTATCTTCACATTCTCCTCTCTGGTTCTAGCTTTCTGATCTTCACTGATAAGGATCTGATGTTGAGAGAGTTCTCAGTGATATATTAACCTTGCATTAATCACAATAAGTTCTTTCTATAATTTGATGCTATATATTCCCAATTTCTGGGAACAGACTGTGAGCATCTTTGAGGAGGACCATGGGGTTGCTCTTTCTTAGTTTAATGAACCTTGTGTAAATCAATGGGGTCTATCAAGTAGTTCAAGAAGACTGGCCTGGCAAATGCTAAGACAATTTGAGTTTCTAATAACAGATCTTATTGGAGAATGCTGTTCATTTGACATTCACCAAACCTTATAAAAATTTCAGAAAAATAGCACCAAACACATCAAGGACTTCTTGTACAAATTTCTCTTGGTTTGTATCAGGAAAGTAGAATGCAATTACTACTATTTAGTCTTCTAATTGTTTTTCCAGAGGGCAAGGAAACAACCTTAGTTGTTCAACTGCTAAATTGTCTGACATCCCAAATTAGAAGTTGCTGTGTCCTTTGATTATTTCCAAACTGTGCTTTCTCACTCAGCCTCAGACAAAAGTTTCTTGACTGGAATGTCAAGATATTTCCAACTGTAAATATCTATTAATAAAAAAATCTCAAAAACTCCAAATCTGAAGTATATTTATATGACATTTTGGTGGATTTTGAAGGATAATAAATAGCTTTACCCTGCTATTGTTAGCTTCTTTTGCAATGGATTTACATATGCAAGCAAAGGATTAGAATTTATTAACATTTTATAAATACAAACAGCTAATCAATTTATTTAAAAATCTGTATTAAAAAGATGGTTTATGTAAGATTATAAACACTAATTTACTTGAAGCAAATTACATTTATTATAATTTTAATTATCAGATAAAATAAACGTGGGTTTGTATTAAAAATGAAAGATGAATGGACGAAAATATTGCAGGAAGAGATTTTCCTGCTGTTAATATAAAATAGATAATTCTTGTTACTGTTTAGAAGAAACCAAACAAAATAAAATAGAACTGATATTAAGAGCATATAAACAATTACTTTCTGTTTGTTTTCAAGATTAAAAAATAGTTTACACTGTTAAATACTAGTCTTTTGATATTGGTGAGATCATAGTAAATTATACACACACACAAAAAAAATCAATTGTGGCTCTCTTTCTCTTGCCCCTATTAAATGATAGAGAAGCAATGTGTTACAATGTGTTACAGTTTTCTTCTTGCCCTGGTAATGTCAGGTAAAGGAAGTCAGCTGCTGAGCACAGCAGTACTCAGAGAACACATGCAGTGGGCAGCTGCTATCCTTGGGAAAACATGTGTTTAAAAATACCTTCTGCTCCAGGTAATTTCACTTTTACACTCCAATAAGTCTCAGCTGCTCTCAAGGACACAATACAGGAAATCAAGATGATTCAACAGAAAACACTTTAAATAGTTTGGTGGCACAATGAGTGTATAGCTTTATTTATATAACATTATTAGATCAATAACTTTGATCATGCATCAGTTTCCCTCAAACAATAAGTTAGACAAACATCTATATCTAGGATTAAAGTTTTATTTGATTGACTAATTATATTGATATATTTTAAAAGATTGATCATATTTATTGACTTACTATCTTCTGAATTTTGAATTAAAATAAATGTAAGACTTCTCCTTATAAAACTATTATAAAAGGCTAAAATATCTCTTCTAAGCAGAATATTAAGAACACTGCATTTTATACCCACATCACTATCCCATTTACAGAGTTTTGTTAAAATACTCAACATCCCATCAAGTAAAGTAGTAGTCATGAGTGAAAATTAAAAGCTTAAAAGAAAATTAGCCAGAGGTATACATGTGAATTACTTTCAGCATTTTTCATCTTTAAAAATGAATGGTGTAATTTTATGTAAATACATTAAATGTTAAAATGACCTTGATGTTTAAAACTTCATGCTAAAATGTGTAATATGACTCAGTGATTAAATTGATAGCCATGTAAGCATGTGAACTTGAGTTTAAAGCTCTCAAACTATCATAACACGTTGGACATAATAGTACATATCTATAATCCCAGACCTGGAACAACACAGGTAGAATTCCCAAAGTCTTGAGGCTGGACAATTGAATCAGTTGGTGTACTTTGAGTTCAGTTTTTTTTTTTTTTTAATTTTTGTTTCTGCTGGCTGTTTTGGGCAAGGATGCTTCTGTAGCAGTGGTGTTGATGACTCCAGACTCATTGAAGTATTTTGTGACAAACCAGACCCCTACCCCTGCCCACAAACAGTGTAGAGGGGAAGCCATTGAAGAGAGTCTTTTAAAAATGTGATGAAGATGCTGAAGTGCATGCAGTTCTTCACAATTGGTGGCTTCTGTTAGGACTATGGGAAAGGACTAAGTTATCTTTAAGCATCTGGTTACTGGAAGACTGACCATGCTCCAATAAATTACATGCTCAAGATGACTTGGACTTGCTCCATTTTTGAGGGGTTAGGGGGTACAAATGTGTGAGCAATAGAAAATGGGTGTATAGGTACATTGTACAAAATACCCAAAAAGTTCAATAAAAATATTATGTTGGAACAAAATCACTCTCAAAAAGTACACTGAAGAGTGAGTGATAAAGTAAGATACTCATTGTAAATCTATAGCTTTCTTATACTCAGATTTACACAAACACACACACACAAACACACACACACACACACACACACACACACACTTGATAATGACATATCTAACTAAGAATTTCTATTGTTGTGATACAACACTATGACCATAAGCATCATGTAGAGGAAAGAATTTATTTCATCATCTAGAGAAGTCTGAGCAAAAACTGAAGAACACCAGTAACCTGGGGCCAGGAGCTCTTCAGAGGCCATCAGGGAGTGTTGCCTACTCATGGCTTGCTTTTATATAGTACCCAGGACCAATAGTCCAGAGTTGCCACTTCTTCCAGTAAAGTAGGCAATTTCTCATCAACAAGTTGCATGCACACACACACACACACACACACACACACACACACACACACACATTAATGAAAGTGATTTGCATATGGCTACATTAATATAAAAACCATAAAATAAATAGAGCATTAGTCATTAAATAGAAGAAGAATGTGTAGCTTGTTTATACATCACTGTAACAATTTCAACCTCTTGGATTAAAATTTACTATGTCTATAATCACTTTTTTTTTTAAATCTATGTTGAGACATAAAAACACAGAAGCATGGTAAGAAAGGGCTTAGTGGATATATGATGCTTACATCAAGATAGCCAGGAAAGGATAGAGTAAGAGAGAACATGAGAGTGAGTTAAAGGAGAGAGATAGGATTAAACACATGTAGGTCGGAGATAATAACACATCTTTCTTGAGCAAGCTTTCAGAGACCTGTTTTCACCACCTAGGTTCCAGTTCGTAAAGTTTCCAGTGCTATATGGACAAATACAATAATGAGGCCAGAGCCCTCTTTATTTCACCCACCTATCAAAGGGCTCAAACCTGAACAATGCTTCTTTGTAGAAGACTACTGGGTGTGGGTAGTGAGTAGCCTATACAGTTTGCAATATAAGTTAGCAGTTGCTCTTTTTGCATGTTTACCATAGACGTATATGCTTCTAATCTACAGAGACTTTTGGAGTCAGTCTTGTTTTAGACTTTAGAAGACAAGTAGGATATCATTAGAAGAATCTGGTAGAACAACAAATACTCACATCTCAATATTATACAGCTCTTTGCTCTCTGGCAACTTAAAACGCATCTGTGGGGCTTGAGTTTTATTAGCAGAGAAGAATAGTGCATTATCATTAGGTTTTTTTCTACAATACATATGACATGTTAAAGTGATAAATATAAATCACAATTCAGTAAATAAGTTATTAAAAATCATTGTGCATTTATACTATTCCAAACATAAAATTATTAATCAATGCTATGTCACTATTTTGTTTTGCATTTTGAATAACTAAAATGTATCCCTAAAAATTTAACTTCTTAAGAATTCATGGTTAGCCACTTTGGTCATATTTATGTAATCAATCATTTTCCAAAGTGAAACACTCTTAGATAATGGTTTGGGTCATATATTTTTAAGCTGTTAACAGTTCATTTGTACTACTGACTTTCAACTTTTCCTTTTCAACAAAAAGATTTGTCAGTGCCTGGTATCTTTGTCTAAATTGACACAACAAAGTTATCTCCCTGAAACGTGTCTTACCCTTAACACTAAGTTGAATACTATCTACATATATTCATTCAGCCAACCCTTTAAAAGTCATGGCACTTATCCACATCCTTTAACTGAACTATTCTTTATGTTCCTAAATCTCAATGCTATAAAAATGACTTAACTCTATAACTCAGTAGTAAAAATTTAATATTAGAAAATGAATCTTTCATTTATAAAATCAGGAGAATTTTAACATGGCATTAATGTTTCATTATCAATACTGTCTTAATTTTATTCTCAAATTAATTGAGCCTATTCATATTACAATAATAAGTATATTAGTCACTTAATATTAGAAGATACTTAAAGTTGAACCTGGCAATGCTATCACATCTAACAATCTTTTCCACTGGTACAGCAATAGTCTGGTATATTGTGATCATGGGAACTGCCTTTATTCTTTATGGAAACTGTGAGGACAAAAGGGAGTTTAAAAAGAAAGATTTTAAGGAAATGGATGTTATTTTGATAGACAACTTGGCTTGAGCAGAGCAGAGTTAGCAATTCTACTCACTGGTCTGGAAACACAAACCTCTTAAGCAGCACTAACACTAATGACCATTGAACTAGAACTGCTGTAGTTAAACTATTTATATAATGAAATTATTAAAAAGGGTAAGGGAAATGACCGAGTCAGCATAATAACATCCAGTGGTGTTGGGAGAAAAGAGACATTTTTGTGTTGTTACAAATGTGTTCAATGTTCCTTTACATGAGAAAATATAGTTCTTCTCAATGAATAACAACAACAACAACAACAACAAAGATGATGTTAGACTTTCATGGGAAGACAGATTTTGATTCCTAATTTAAAAAAGTGACAGATGTTGGACCTTATTTGTAAATGCTCATTACAGTATCAGAGAGCTGGGAGGTAAGAGACTCTCAGGACTCAAAGAAAGGGACCTTAGATGAAATGCCCTACAGTGGGCAGTGGGAACTTGTAGAGCCCACATCCGGTAGAGAGACAGAGCATCAAGTGGAGGGATGAGGTTGCCATCCCACAGTCAAAAACACTGAACCAGAATTTTCAACTTGAAAGACCTGCAGGAACAAAAATGGAAAAGAGCCTGAGGAAAGGAGGTCCAATGACAGGCCTAAAATGAGATGGAGCTCAAGGGGAGATCTCAAAGCCTAGCACTATTACTAATGCTGTTGTGTGCTTACAAACAGGAGCCAAGCATGACTGCCTCCAAAAAAGCCCAACAAGCAGTTGAAAGAATCAGATACAGATATTTACACAAATCCAATGTACAGAAGCTGCTGAACCATGTGGTTGAATAAGGGCAAAACTGGAAGAAGCTGGAGGAGGAGGGCAAACAATTTGGAAGAGGAAGAACAGAATCAACTAACCTGGACCCCAGAGATCTCTCAGACACCAGGCAACATACACCAGCTGATATGAGGCTCCCAACACATACACAGCAGAGGATTGCCAGGTCCAGGTTCAGTCAGAGAAGATGCACCTAACCCTCAAGAGACTAGAGGCCCCAGGGAGTGGTGAGGTCTGGTGTAGTAAGGGTGTGGGGGGTAGAGACATTCTCTTGAAGACAGAGGTGGGGTAGGAAGGAGCTATGGCATGTGAACCAGGAGGAGGATAAAGTCTGGACTCTAAGAAAAAAATTATAAAGAAAACTTAAAAACTACAACAACAAAAATGTATAAACAATTTCATACTCATATATTAAGTATTTTGGACATATCCACTTCAAATTATCCTTTCTTGTACCCCTCTCACTCCATATGAAAACCATTTTTTTCATAATATCTTCCTCTCAAACTTTAGTACCATTTAAAAATAACCCACTGAGTTTAATTGGCATTGCATGTATGAGTGTGAGTGTGGCTTTATTTATTGGGTCATGGATGCCTATTAAATTTAATAAGTGAATTAGGATTGTTTTTTTCACAACAATGTTAAAATGATTCTTAGATTTTATTTATTTTTATCTTGTATGCATATTATTCATTTTTTAGCATCCTTAATATCATAGAATTGTTGTGACATTTTGTAACCCCTACTATTTGCCGTCTAATTATTTCTCATAGCTCTCAGCATCTAACAGTTTGGTTGTATTATAAAAACCTGTAAAACATAAAATAAATGGAATCTATTATGATGAAACAAAAAGCCATCCCAAGGCAATTTGTGTTTAGCCGACTGCTATTCTATGTATAAACTCTAATACAGATAATCTATCACATTTTGAAGTGGTAGGATTCATTGTATTTTTTTCTGGTACATTCCAAATTTGTACACGTAAAATACTTGTGAAAACCATTTTGCTCTGCCTCATGTTAAAATACAGAATATCTTTCTTAGTTGTTTCAACTAGATTAACTATATGGAAGCTAATATCTGTGTACCTGAGTTCGAGTGACAATCACTGTTTAAAATTGGTAAAGTATACAATTAGTTTGTCCTCAGTTTATACACTGAACTGAAAATGACAATATTACATCTTATATGGGTTAAATAATATTACTTACGTATATTTTAACATAGTGTTCTTATTCTTTCTAGTCACAACAAATTACCTAAAACTAGTTATTAGTGTGTTTATATTAATGTTATTTTTTGATAAAACCTATAGCTTGATGAGTACTTCAGATTTGGAGTACTTTAGGAAAGTTTGTAAATAACTTTTTAAAACTAGCTCAGTAATTATATTTTTAATAAATTTTTAAAGCATAATCCTACACACTAATCTTTATTTTTAAGGCAAATTAATCTGTGCTGGTTATCCACTTAATGGTTGTTTCTGGTAGTTGAAATGGGATTCAAAGCTATCAAATTTGAATGACTGAGAGGAAAACCAAGCAATATATTGATATAAAAGCTCACATTCAGTTAAATTTAATGATCTAGAGTTATGTTTATCAACAATGTAGATTTCACAAAAAATCATAACAGAGACAAGTTTCAATAGGTACACACATGTCATGAAATATAGTTATATGATTTTACAGCGGATGCCACCTGGAGACAAAATAAATATCGAATCAACTCATAGCTTGTGACCTTTTAAGGATAGTAAGCCTATTGTTTACAGATAAGTCTTGTGGTTTCTCCAGAAGCATTGAACTGTGAATGCTTGTATTGAACATCAAGGATGTTCTTTCACTGAGCTGCATTGAGCACATACATACACTCAGGTGTGTATTTCAGCGTAAAAAAAGGCCTTGGTGGGTGCAATCAAATGTATGAGAACTGAGGAAGTCAATCTGGAGGAAACAAATTTGAACCTTAAACCTATCTTTTCTGCAAAGATCTATAGGTAGAGATCCTACATAGCCTGGGAGAATCTAAAGCCATCTAAGCTGTTTAACCACTCTCTTGGCTAACATTTCTTGGTAAACTCTTGTCTTCCAAAAATATAAAACTCAACAGTAGCAACAGCCACAACATAGTCATTTGTGGGTTATGGAAATCAGCATCTTCACTATTTTCCTACAAATGTTCTGTGTCATCTGTTAGTCTCTGTATTAAATCTGCTTTTTTATTAAATCATCAAATATTAACATTTTGAATTTCATGCTTCTCTGTCTCCATTTCAGAGTGATCACCATTATTCATACAACTTAATATTTTTAAACTATGTATATTAATATTTCTTACATAGATTTTTCAAACATTGTTTTTACTTAATGTCTTGATCTCCAGTTGCTACAATGCATCTCTCTGAACATACTAAAGTGGTTTAAAAATACTATTATTATCAGCATATACAATTTCTTCTTTGTTATATTATGGTTTTGACTATGTCAGATAGTTTGATACATTAAAGACCTCTTAGAATCTTTTATCTGTCTTGTTCAATCAAGAATTCCAGCCACAGTTCTGAATATTTACTGCCCTGTCAAAATGAAGACACTTATTCTGTATTACCTGAATAATTATAACTGTTTCCTTCATCCTCCAGTGTATCCTGCTGTAACTCATCTAAAGTTTTCAAAGTTGGTTTATTTGTGGGTAAATGTGTGGGCACAAGTATACTTATGGGTGTATGGGTGTTCATGCTTATTTGCAACTATGTGAAGGGCAGAGGTTGAAGTTGTAATTTTACTTGATTGCTTTTGAACTTATCATTTGAGATAGTTGTCCAGAAACATACTGATCATAAATTGACATGATTGTATGACTATGTGCTTGGTAGATCCACCCCATTAATAATTAATGGTTTTTTTTGTAATTTCTATGGACTTTTAAAGGTTTCAGATACTAATTAAAACATGGCATGAAGTTATTTTAAAATGTTGTTGCCACCGTTACTTTATTCAGCTTTCCACCTCCCCTCCTATCTGGATTCACTTTCTTTTTGGCTCTCATTAGAAAAAAATAGGATTTCATGAACTATTGTTTTTAATACCTGAGTAATACTCTATAGTATAAATGTACCAAATTTTCTGTATCAGTTCCTCTGTTGAAGGACATCTGGGTTCTTTTCAGCTTCTAGATATTATAAATAAGGTTGCTATGAACATAGTAGAGCATATGTCCTTATTATATGTTGGAAAATCTTCTGGGTATAGGCCAAGGAGTATATAGCTGGGTCCTCAGGTAATGCTATGTACGTTTTTCTGAGGAACCACTAGACTGATTTCCACAGTGATTGTATCAGCTTGCAATCTCACCAACAATGAAGGAGTGTTCCTCTTTCACCACATCCTCACCAGCATCTGCTATTACCTGAGATTTTGATCTTAGTCATTCTGACTTGTGTGAGATGGAATCTCAGGGTTGTTTTGATTTGCATTTCCCAGATGACTAAGGATGTTGAATATTTCTTTAAATAGATGGAACTAGAAAATATCATCCTGAGTGAGGTAACCCAATCACAAAAGAACATATATCATATGTACTCACTGATAAGTGAATATTAGCCCAAAAGCTTGTAATACCCAAGTTGCAACTCACAGACCACTTGAAGCTCATGAAGAAGAAAGACCAAAGTGTGGGTGTTTCAGTCTTTACTAGAAAGAGTAACAAAATACTCATGGGAGCAAATATAGAGACAAGGTGTGGGACAGAAACTGAAAGAGGGACCATCCGGAGACTGCTCCACCTGAGTATCCATTCCATGTGCAGTCACCAAAGGCAGACGCTGATGTAGATGTCAGGAAGTGCATGCTGACAGGAGTCTGATATAGCTGTCTCCTTAGAGGTCTGCCATAGACTAAAATACATAGATAAGGATGCTCACAGCTAACCATTGAAATGATTATAGGGTTTCCCAATGGAGGAGTGAGAGAGAAGACTGAAGGAGCAGAAAGAGTTTGTTGCCCCATGGGGAGAGCTACATTACCAACCAACCAGAGCTCCCAGGGCCTAAACCACCAGCCTGGGGGTACATATGAAGGGACCCTTGTCCCCTGCTGTATATGTAAGGGAGGATGGCCTTCTTGGACATAGATGAGAGAGGAAGTCCTTCATTCTGTGAAGACTGGATGCCCTAAAGTGGGGGAATTCAGAAGTAGGGAGGACGGAGTTGGTGGGTCGGAGGGTGCATATTCTCATGGAGGCAAGAAGAGGGGCAAAGGGATGGGGGGTTTTTTGGTGAGGGGAAACAGAGAAGAGGGGATAACATCTGAAACATAAATAAAATATCCAAGAAAAAATTAATCTAAAAAAGAAAAAAAAAGAGAAAAAGAATAGGTCATTTTATTCTCCCTTCTAAGTGGGGATCCAGCATCCTAGCTTGTGTCTGCTTTCTTATTTAGCTTCTTTGGGTATTTGGAATGTAGTGTGAGTATCCTGTATTTTATGGCTAACTTACCATGCAAGTTCTTTTGGGACTGGGTTACTTTACTCAGGATGATACTTTCAAGTTTCATCTATTTACCTGCGAAATTCACTATGTTTTTAATAGCTGAATAGTATTTCATTGTGTAGATGTACCACATCTCTGTGCATTCTTCAGTTGTAAGACAACTAGCTTGTTTCCAATTTCTGGCTATTACACAGTAAGCTCCTATAAACATAATTGAACAAGTGTCTCCATGGAATAATATAGCATCTTTTTAGGTATATGCCCAGGAGTGGTATAGTTGTGTCTTGAGATAGAGCTTTTTTCACTTTTCTGAGAAATCATCAAATTGATTTCCAAAGTGGTGATACATATTATACCACCACCAACAATGGAGGTGTATTCTCTTTGCTCAATATTCTCACCAGAGAGCAACAAGTCAACTAACCTGAACCCTTGGATTTCTCAGAGAACGAACCACCAACCAAAGAACATACATGGGCTGTACCTAGGCCTCACAGCACATAAGTAGCAGATGTGCAGCTTGGTCTCCTTGTGGCTTCTAAACAACCTTGGAGTTGGGACTATCCCAAAAGTGTATTCTTGTCCATAAGATATGTTCTTTTAGCTGGACTTCTTTGTCTGGCTTCACTGGGAGAGGAAGCACCTAGCCTTTCACACTTGATGTGCCAGGGTGGTAGGGATATCCAGGGGAGTCCACCGCCCATGGTGGAAAACAGTAAGGGAACATGGGGGAAAGGATTGTGAAAGGGGGTGACCTGGAGTGTGGAGGGATATATACTGAATAAGGAAAAAGTAAATATATTTTAAAAATGAACACAAAAGAACAGGCTATGTGAAACTATAATCAGAATATATTATATGAGAAAAAATCTATATTCAATTAAAATATAGTACTTAATAATTTGGTTGAAACATATGAAGTGCCAAGAAATAGTAGCCTGTTTTTTATTTATTTTGTTTTCAAGTTTCTTAAGCCAAGATTTATTCACTTGTTTTTTCTTCTCAGTTTCCTTTTTTTTTTAATTTTCCCAAACATATTTTAATCTATAAATATAGTAAACAATGAAGAATGATTTATAAATTATTAACAGATGATATTCTAATCAAATTCTAGTTTTAATTGATACATTTTGTTTTTATTTATGGCATAAACTATGATATATATATATATATATATATATATATATATATATATATGGCAAGGATCAAATATATATGATAATTTTTTTCTTCAAGGAAAAGGAAAAGATAGAACAAATGCATGGTTCTACATTAAAATGATCTTATTTTACTTATATCTATTCATTTTCTCATATTAATGGCATGTAGTGGAACATGTTTTGTCATTTTTTAAAAACTAACATAGCAGCTATCTTATAAAAAATGAAATCAAATGATGCAGTTTCTTCTGGACTGAAATATATTTATGTTTTATTATGTATCTCCATAATTAATTATTCATACTGTCAAACAAAATGCCCCTAACCCACTTCAAGTTATTACATCATTTCTATTTAAATAGACCAGATCAGGTTATATTAGGTTTTAAAAAAGAAATTTATCAAAACATGCTGCATGAATATATTTTTAGCTGTAAGACTGAGAAAGCTCAACTCACCAGGTTAATGAAAAAAAAACATAGTTCCAAGAAAATCTAAAAGTCATTCAGAACTGATGCAGAAGTAGCTGTGTTTCAATCTTGTTTATTTATATTGACTTGATCCTGGTTCCTGGGGAAAAATACTACAATAACTTCAGAATTCACATCCTAGCAGGAACTTCTTACCAAGCAAATGGAGAAGCCATCTATTTCCATGATGCTGAGAAGTAAAGAAATATTTTAGATAAAGTCAGGCTAATTTCTCCTTATTTCTTATTGATTTTATTTATTCCTTGCTTTATCATAAAAATATATTTGAAGGAAAATGCTTAGCCTGCTAATTTACAATAATGACACTCTTCTCGGCTATTGAGATGTAGTTACATATTTCTGGGTACAAGAAACATCTGAACAGAACAAAATGAGCATATAAGGAGAGTAACCACAGTCCTCACTATTTCAGTGACAAGATTCATTTTTTTCCTCTTGCTGCCATAGTAACAGGTATCTAATGTGGTCTTCCCTCTTTGTCTTTCTTCTGAAATGAGCACAGTCAATCATCTATAAAGGAATAGTCAAATATATATATATATAAGATAAATAGATAAATTCATTATATCTGTTTCTATTTTCTTTAGATGTGTACTACCTTTGAAGATATATGGGCTACACAGCACATCTAATGGAAAAATAAACAAATGAGACCACTTGTTACATATATATATATATATGTTACATATATATATATATATATATATATAT
>JANHMN010000009.1:40055449-40087699 GCA_030674055.1 Rhabdomys pumilio
TTATGGTAAATGGACATATTTTTAGTACTGAGTATCTTCTTACTATCAATTAACAAATATAATTCTTATAAACTAACATTTCTATTCTCATGTAAAAATTAAAGACAAAGTGCCCCACAAACCATCAGATTTACTTTTACATATTAAAGGAAGTTTCTGTTTTTGATTTTTTTTCTTAAAAAAATCAAGAAATATAAAAATAGCTATATAGAAAGAATGTAGATTTAACTGAAATTTCATAACTAAGTTGCTAATTTTCATAAAACTGTATCTACTGTGACAATTAGTTTATACTTTCAAATGTAAGGCCCCCACGAAGGGAGGACCTCATCTAAGCCTCAGGAATTCTCGGCCACCCATTTACTCACAAGACACCGAACTTGATGCAATCAGCAAGAGGTATATTTTGAACAGTATACTGAGGTCAAGACCCATGACCCACACAGGGGCAGTGGGGTCTGACTCCTGAGCTTTGGCGACAGAGGGAATTTAAAGCCAAAAATCACAACTTAGGGGGGAAACCACAACCCAGGGGGAGTGAAGGAGGGTTATTGGAGAGTACCTGTGGAACGTTCCAGACCATTATTCAGTTTGTGACAGGGTCTAAGGAAGAGTCATGAGGAACATTTTGTACAGGGTATTCTCTAAGAGCCTATGCATAATCAACCATCTATCTTGTGTTCAGCCAAGTTCCTGAAACACAGAGCTCACAACCAAGCTGACCTGCACTTTTGCTTCTGCCCAGTCTGCTAAGAGATTTTGAAAATTTTTAACCCTTTCAGAATAGCCTTTGTTTTATCTTGAATCTAAGACAGTAAGACTTGTGACTTGATGGACTCTATCTCTTCAAAGGCCTCACAGAAAGTTAGTTTGGTTGAAGAAATTGTATTACACTGGTACCATCTATTTAGAAACTCTTTATAATGGATTATGTAATACACATTTATGGATGCATGCAAATGGATTCCAGATGGCCTTTAGCATTTGTGCTTTACAGATAAGTACCTATTGTAGTGTTGGTACACAGATCTCATAATTCCATTGTCAATCATTGAGAAAGCACCCTTTACATTAATATATTTCCCACATTATGCAATCCTATTATTGTGTTAGGAAAAAAGGAATGAATTTTATCATGTGTTTTTGACCTTCATACATACTTTGAACTTTTAGAAGTAAAAATGCTTTAAACCAGATTTGTCATTATCACCAGTTATTATTCAAAAGTGATGTGACTGACAGGACCGTATCCCAAGTTATTTTTCTTTCAATCATGAATTCTCAGTTTTGACCCAAAGGCAACAGTGTTATGCAAAGAGAGTTACATTGCATCTGTTTGAATAAAATAATTTTTCCACTGTAATGTCACAGAGCACTACAAACCTTTTTGTTATGGGAGGTGCCTCTAAGGGGATTATGAGTTATTACCTTTACCTAAGGAAAGCAATATGCAATAGAAATGTTTTCCTGAATTTGTTATGAGACTTTTAAGACAAATGTGGCATGGGGATATTATTTATATGCAGTGAAGCACTGTCTCATTATAAGAAAATAATTGGCTAAAAACAAACTTGCAGGGAGATATTGTTGAATTCAGCATTAATATAACCTGAATTTTACTTAGTAACAGCATCTTGAAAAGAAAATAATGGGAACCAGGTTTCTAGTGTCTCCTCAGCCCATAAAGCATTGATATCATTTTTTCTGGTGGCACTGAGCTCACTGATTAACACAGTCCTTCTAGATAGACTGCACAAAATAAATGAAACTAGTCATTTGAACTTTGGAATTTGTGAATGCAACTGAACTGGGTAAAGGAAGCATAATAGTAACATGAAATGTAGATTACATTTACAAAAGGAAGGTGTTTCAGTCAGTTCCTGGGAATCTAGTAACTACATTTAATGTGCAAACACTGCCAAGTAGAAAGCATGCCAAACTTTATTTTATACATAAATAATGTTTATATTTAATTATAAACTCTATACAAATGTGTTTAATTAAATTGAAAAGAGATTACTTACATAGAGATTTTCTGCATCATTTCTTGGTTACTTTATTAATTTACTTGCCCAATTAAAAAAAAAATGTTTGATATATAAGACAATCAGAATTCAGTTTGACTGCATAATCATTTAGCAAAACAAGTCTCTTCATCCCTTGGGCAATTTATCTTTCAGTTATAGACTTTTCATCAAATTTGTAGTCCAAGACATTGAGTCTCTCCAATGTAGTAGTGCTCATGTTCAGTAAGTTATTGGTTACCCCCATTATAATCATGTCACTATCATACACATAGGTTGATCTTATCAGGAAGGATCCATTACTGGGTAAGAACATTAATAAATGGTTTGTCCTTCCAGGAGTCTCTATTGCACCTTCTAGAACCATGTAAGATTTTGGTAAAATGTATAAAAAAAATCAGTACTTAAGGACTGATATTTATTAAAAACAAATTACATGATATTTTCTATTACTTTATTTTTTGTAGTTAAGATGATATGTTTTCCTTGTACCTAAAACAAGAAATAGCTTATATTTAGCAAAATTTATGATCATTGATATGAATTCTATTTATATGTGCTGTTATCAAGTCATTTTGTTTACTTAATATTCATAGATATTAATATAATATTCATATAACATTCATAAATGAAATAAAATGAAATTCCACATAGCATTTAAACATACATAGACAATATAACATATCCTTCAAGCTTTGAGAATTAAAAGTTTTCTCTGACCATTGTGTTGTGTGTGTGCATGACTGTATAAAATTATTGTCTTATAGAATAATTAAGAATGCAAAGTTAGATTGAAATTATCTTCATATATTTTTCTCTGGAAAAGAAACTAATTTGAAGAAAAGAAATGCAGACAATCACCGACATTTTTTCTTAATTGGATTTAGGGTGAATTTTAAATATAAATATATTTTAAATTGAAGATTCAGTTGATCAAATACATATGATTTTAAAATTCTTACAACAAACAGGTACTTTATACTAATAATTTTGTGCATCTTTCATTTCAACTTTTATTTATAATATGCTTACAATAAATTGTTTTGTTCTTCCAATGCTGTTGAAGTGCTAACATAACTTTTTCTTCAATATAGTATATATATTACTATATTTTAAGGATTTATTTTTTCATATACTTCATAATGCTTTATTTAATGAACCTGTATTCATTTTGTATAATACCTTCTGTCTATCCTTTAAGAGAGAGATCATATGTACTGCATATTATATAATAAAACGATCAATGATCTATCTTTAAAACACTGCTTACATTAAATATATAAGTATCGCTTCTCTGCCTTTTGGCTAAGATCAAGTGAAATACATTTCAGTCTACATTCTTATAAGTTTCAAAGATCATGAGTTAAATCTTTTATAATGAATACCATCCTCACTAAGAAGATGGCTACTAGTTCAGAAAATAGGATTTTATTTGGTTTTGTAAGAAACCATTAGGCTATCTTTCAGGTTGGCTTTGCATTTTCATTCAGCCTTAAATGAAGAAGAGACTTTGTTGCTTCATGTCCTTGTTAACATCTGTTAGTGTCAATATTTTGGATTTTGGCTATTCCTGAAGTATATGTGGTTAAATCTTATTCTAATCTGAAATTTTCTAAGTATATACAAGATTGAACAGATTTTTAAGTCTCTATGTGGTATTTGCATAACTCCTTTGGTGAGAAAGAGGTCCACATTTTTATATTTATTTTTGGGTTAGTATGGTTTTTGTGTTGTTTTCTTTCTTTAAGGCAATTTTGAATATATAGCATATTTTTTCAGATCTATTCTTTGCAAAACCTTCCCTTAATCTTTGGTATATTGTCTCATTGTCTTGATATTGTTAGGATATTTTAATTTTAATTAAATTCTGATAACCATTTTTTTTTTTTTTTATAAATCAGACCATTGGTTTTGTCTTTGAAGGTTCTGTTACAATTACAGTCATTTAAATTGTTTCATGTTATTTTGTAGTGGTTTTGTAATTTTGCAACTTTTATGCAGGTTTGTGATCTAATTTGATATATTTTTTGTGATGAGTGACAAATATAAGTTTTAATATTTGTATATGCATATCTATTGTTCCAACGCCACTTGTTGAAAAGCTCTTTGGCATCATTACAATCCATTTGCTTTTTTATCAAAATGTAGTTCAGCATAAGTGATTGTTGTTATCAAGGGCAAAGAAGAGGTAAAGCTGGTAAAAAAGGACTCAAATACAATACCCTGAGTCTGAAGGGAGAAGATCATCCTCAGAATTTGCATTCTTTATTCAATGGCATGAGATAACTGATGTGTCTAACATAGTTCTTTATTTATTCAGAAAATCAAAGAAACCATAGAGCTAAAGACAAAGGGTATGAATGAAATTTTCAAGAGCTTAATACTAAGAGGCTATAAATGAAAATTTCATGAATCTGAATGCCCAGAGTTGCCTGAATTGACCTTAGTTACTAAACCCCTCAGAGACTGGACAATGCATTAATTCTGAAGCACCAAAAATGAGGAGAACCATTTCTCATAATAATTAACTCCTTTGTGATTTTCTACAGTCAGGTCTCTAATATGTGTAAAATTTGGCCAGCATCTGTATTTCTTAGTAAATTGTCTTATTTTGAAATGAAGAGCTTTTATTTTTTACATCACTTCACTAAGCTCATTCACAGTTTCAGTGATACTAGACACCATGCAAACTTTGTGAATCAGTTCTACGCAAATCATGAGTCAGCTTCTGCTAGAACTATGTGAAGAATTTGCCTACTTGAATGAATAATTATTTTAAAAAGACTTTTGGTATATCAGTTCATGCTACTATGACCCAAATCTATCCAAGTAGTAGAATTATCAACTTAGAAAGAAAATTCTCAGGATTTTAGTTAAAATTGAGAACGAACAGCTAAAACAAACAAATAGCATAGCATGAAGTAAAAGGTACAATATTTTTGGATATTTATATATTTTAGAAGTTTAAACCAAAAATTGAATTAAGAGTGACATGAAAAGATCAAAGAGAGAAGATGGAGAGAAATGACATCTAAAAAAAGTAAGGTGTAAAATAATTGAATAACAAGTAGAAATACAGTGGTTAAGGAATTGTTGGCTCTATTGTGAACAGCAAACAATAGAGATTGGGGAGGTTCACATGATTGTCTCTGCTTTTATAGAGGAAGATCATTATCAGCCGTTTACACAGTTTTTCCTCTCTGAAAATTAGCTCCTAATAATATTGAACCTGATTTAGAGTCTCTGTGAAGAAGTGACATGTAATTCTGATAAGTCTGAATTTATGTTTCTTTGTCCTTTTCTTTTGCAGTCTTAGTTGTGTAGATTTTGTGTTTTGATTATTATATGACACAAATATTTTCTTTTCTGGTCTAATCTAATTGGTGTTTTGTATGTTTCTTGTATGTTTATAGGAATCTCTGTCTTCAGGGAATTTTCTTTGATTTTGTTGAAAAAAAAATCTGATTCTTGGAGCTGGGACTCTTCACCTACTTCTATTCCTATTCTTAAGTGTGGTCTTTTTATATTATCACAAATTTTCTGGATATTTTGAGTCAGGAATTGTTTAGATTTTACATTTTTTTTGCTTCATGTATCAATTTTTTTTCTGTTGTATCTTCTACTCCTGACATTTTCTCTTCAATCTCTTGTATTCTGATGGTGATACTTGCATTTCTTGCTCCTGTTCTTTTTCCTAAGTTTTCCATATCCAGGATTTCCTCAGTGTATATTATCTTTATTTTTTTATTTCTATTGTCAGAACTTGAACAGTTTTATTCAATACCTTCTCCCTTCTCCTGTTTTATTTTATTTTCCTGAATTTCTCTAAGGGATTTATTCACTTCCTCATTAAGGGGCTCTATAATCTTTATAAGATTGGATTTAATGTCATTTTCTTGTATTTCAGTTGTGTTAGGATACCCAGGGCTTTCTGCAATACAATAGTAGTATTCTGAAAGTGCCACATTGTTATATGTTTTGTAATTGTCTCATTTTTTATTGGATATTTTACTTATTAACATTTCAGATGCTGTCCCTTTTCCCCATTTCCCCTCTCTAGAGACCCTATCCCATACCCCCTCCTCCATTTTGGTTTTATACCATTTTAGTTACATGAAAGTATTAAGGTAAGTTCTAAGTTGAGGAACTAGCAATACAATAGATGCAAATAGTCAAGGAACAAGCAAGACAATAAACACAAATAGTCAATGAATAAGCAGGGCAATAAACAAAATTCTGTGAACATTCCCATGATAACTGTTTCTAAGGGCTTATCAGGATGACAAAAATATCTGAGCCAACTTCCCTGTCCTAGCCCAAAGTCATTTTCATATTTGAAGCCTACTTCCTTGTTCTAGCATAAAATTTAGATTCCTTCCTGAAATTACTAAAGCCTAATGTCAGATTCTTGCCAAGCAGCCCTAAACGCTCTCTGCCTCTCCCCTTTTATATTTCATAAAAAAGACTGAGCCTGTCGTAAGTTGTTCTGCCAAGAATGCCTTCCTTACCCATCACTGAATATGCATTATCAAAAGCAATTCACTTCTGTATTAGGTTGCTAAGGCTCTGTGCAGAATCTTATCTGTCCTTGGCTTGCCAGTCTGTTAATTTAATAACTCTGTTTGTGGGTCCATTTTCAGGTTCAATCCATGTACTTTTTCTGCCAACATGTCAATATTGTTAAAGACAAGCTTTAAGATGATGAACAGGAATAAAAGTATTTTGAGGACAAAAAGGGTCAGCCCATGGGTAATTTTATCAGCAGTATCTGCAGCATCAATGCTCAGTAGAGCAGCATTCTTATTCATAAGGACACCAATGCCTTATGCTCTAAGATCAAGAATCGAAAAATGGGACCTCATAAAATTGCAAAGCTTCTGTAAGTCAAAGGACATTGTCAATAGGACAAAATGGCAACCAACAGATTAGAAAAAGATCTTTACCAATCCTTCATCTGATAGAGGGCTAATATCCAAAATATACAAAAAACTCAAGAAATTAGACTCCAGAGAATCAAATAACCCTATTGAAAATGGGGTACAGAACTCAACAAAGAATTTTTACCTACTGAATATTGAATGTCCGAGAAGCACCTAAAGAAATGTGCAACATATTTAGTTATCAGGAAAATGCAAATCAATACAAGCTTGAGATTCCACTTCACCCAGTCAGAATGGCTAAAATCAAAGCCTGTGTAACAGCAGATGCTGGTGAGGATGTGGAAAAAGAGATACAGTCCTCCATTTTTGGTGGGATTGCGAGCTGGCACAACCACTCTGGAAGGTATTCTGGCTGTTCCTCAAAAAATTGGACATAGTATTACCTTAGGACCCAGCAATAACACTCCTGGGCCTATACCCAAAAGATGCTCCAACATATAACAAGGATACCTGCTCCACTGTGTTCATAGCAGCCTTATTTATAATAGCCAGAAGCTATTATATATATATATAAAACAGATGCCCTTCAACAGAGGAATGGATGCTCAAAATGTGGTACATTTACATAATGGATTACTACTTTGCTATTAAAAACAATGAAATCACAAAATTTTTAGGCAAATGGATGGAACTAAAAAAATATTAAACTGAGTGAGATAATCCAATCACAAAAGAATACACATGAAATGCACTCATCGTTAAGTGGATATTAGCCCCAAAGTTCACAATACCCAAGATATAACTCACTGACCACATGAAGCCTGAGAAAAAGAAAGATCAAAAAGTGGGCGCTTCAGACCTTCTTAGAAGGAATAACAAAATACTCACAGAAGCAAATACAGAGGCAATGTGTGTAGTAGAAACTGGAGGAGGGACTGTCTAGAGAGTGCCCCACCTGGAGATCCATCCCAAGTGCAATCATCTCAGTGTTGAGGATCTCAGGAACCTGATTTACCTGTCTCCTAAGAGACTCTGCTAGAGCCTGACATATACAGAGGTGGATGCTCACAGCCAACTATTGAACTGATCACAGTGTCCCCAGTGGAGGACTTAGAGAGAAGACTGAAGGAGTTGAAGGAGCTTGCAGCCTCATGAGGAGAGTGACAACAACCAACCAGAGCTCCCTGGGTCTTTGTAATTGTCTTAAGATGGCCTTTAGCCATCTAGTTGTCCCTGTATATTCCTGGTGCAACAGGTTTCTGGTGAGCAGCCTTGGCCCAACAATGAAACTCAAAGGGCAGTGCATGTGTCAAAGCAGCTGGGCATCTTCCAGGGAACTCGGCAGGCAAGGCAATGGGAGGAATGAAAGAACCTAACCTGTATGTTCCTGGTGCTGTGTACCTGGTAGAGGTGGGCAGCTAGGGGCTCAGACAATCTCTACAACCATTTCTTAAGCTAGGCTCTTTTTGATATTCATAAATTACCGTACCATACCTGACAGTTGAAGATTCTATTCAGAAGATTTTTTACATATCAACAAAAATTTAGACCTGTATAAAAAGATATTGACAAATTTCCAGTGACATTTGCTCCAGTGCTGTTCATGTTATTTTATAGGAAATCTGTATATCAGTTATGCATTTTTAATAATATGATGAAATTTCCACTCTGTTTTTAATGTGATTATCTTGAATTGAAAAATTGCATAGTTTTCAATATAATATTTTGTTCTTTTTTTCTTGCAGTTATGGGTAAATATGTCTTCAAGGAAGAAGGATATGCATATTGTTTATCTGGCTTTATTTTCTTAGGTAGATAGAACCTAAATTAACACAATATGCTTATTACCAAGGTACAAATAATTATATGTAATTTTAAAAACAATTGTACTACCAAAGTCAAATCATAAAGACCTTAATTTTAAAAAACTCCATCTCTTCAGGTAACCTAGATTCATAAGTGGACATGTATATTAGAGGTAAAAGTCTAATGGTAGTCTGAAGCACGCTTGACATTCTGAGAAACAGCCATAAATGGTATCAAATCATGTTTCTGTGGTTAGACAGTAAAGTTATATGTCTTTGGTATTGCAATGAGATGATATCACTAAACAGCAAATTTTATGTGATATTTTATATCTCCAAATAGCTTCAACACATTCTCTTGATGTTAAGTAAGTATAAATGTTAAGGTCGCTGGGCAGTGGTGGTGCACACTTTTAATCCCAGCACTTGTGAGACAGAGGCAGGTGGATTTCTGAGTTCGAGGCCAGCCTGGTCTACAGAGTGAGTTCCAGGACAGCCAGGGCTACAGAGAGAAACTCTGTCTCGGAGAAAACAAACAAACAAACAAACAAACAAACAAAAAACAACAACAAAAAAACCCAAACAAAATGTCAAGGTCTTAATATTTCAATGTATCTCTCTTAATTTGTTTTGCATCTATGTACAATAAAAGGAAGCATCAATTCAATATATATAATTAAAAATAATAATGAATTTTAATCTACTCACAATCTACATCTAAAATTTTCCAGACCTAGCAATTGTACATTAATTTGGCTCCTTTAAAGTCTACGACACTTTCCTACAAAGACAATTGCAAAATTACAGGAGTTAGAATTGTTTGTGAAATGACATGTAACATCAATTATTTCCTTATTCAGCAAAGCTAAAAGTGACAAGAACATCAGCAAGTATCTGAAGAGTGAATTTTCTGTATTTCCTTTGAAGTGGACAAGGATAAATTACAAGTTTTACCCAGTAGTGTTTCCAGAGCATCTTATACTAGAACAATAAGACAAATACTGTGTACTTCTGTTAAATTTGATCTGTCTGAAATTATGAAGCCTTAAATAGTGTGAAAATGTCATTTGTAAAACTTTGTCTTTCAACATTAGCTTTTCTAGACATAATTTCTCACAACATGATACACAATTTTTAATAGAGCTTGAATTGGCCCACCTATTCTCTAGGCAAATTTCCTTCTTTCTTTCATAATTATTTGCCAGGCTTTGGGCTTTTTAAAAAAGTTATATCAAAATTCAAGAGAAAACATCCAATAATTTTGAAATTAGATCTTAAAATGGTATTATTACAGTGTAGCCTGAGTGAAGATATAGGGGGAACATATGTAGATAAATGTATGTACAAATAGCTTGTATAATTATATTCTCAGGAATTCTTTATGAAATAATTGAGAGAAAACAGAGAAAACAAATTATCTAAGAAAGATAATTTGTACATAAAGAATTAAAATATAATTTCTTATTAAGTGAACATTAGAGTTTACCAGTATGAAAATATTAATTAGAAGTCTTTGGGAATATTAGATGGGAGGAAACCAGATCAGGAGGCTGTAGGTACAAGAAAAAAATGAATAAATAAATTGATTGATAAATAGGTGAAACTAGCAACAACTCTTTCTATAAAAATATAGTCCAGAGTACTAGGAGGGTCACACATTTAAAGAGGAATTATATTTTATATTTTTATGTCAATATATAATACTCCAGTGAACGTAGATATTGAAAAGTTTTAATAAAATCTCACAGGGAAATAAAAAATGATGATAAAATTGTGTAAAATTTAATTCAGTATAAGAAAGAGTAAAAGAAAATTTAAATGTGGGTTTATCTACAATGCTACAAGATTCATAAAATGTAAAATAGCTATTAACCTTCAAAAATGATGTGAAATTTTAGTTGAAAAATACGTATACAACTGTTTTCAAGGGAATACTGGCTAAAACAAAGGCAACATGTCTTAGAGATAAAATAGCAATAGGAAAGAACATTATGTAGTCATGCTTTTACCTGTTAAAACAGTGTTTTCATTAAATTATTTTATTTATTTATATTCTAAATAAATGTAAATAATGTAAGTGTCCACCCTCCTGGTCACCCCTTCAAGAGCTCTTCAACCTATCCCTTCTACCCTTTGGGTCTGAGAGGGTTTTCCACCTCCAAACCAACCACTCCACTCGCCCACCAACCCTCTTTTACTTTATCATCACCAGCACAACCTTTTCCTGGGGTATCATGTATTAGAACATTTTTAGATACAGTATCTGACACTGTATCCAGGTTAGTCTAGAGCTCACTGTGTACACCAAGTTGGTCTTGCAATTTCATTATCATCCTGATTCAGCCTCCTGAGTGCTGATTACAGGGGTGAGGTGCCATGCCAAGCAGTCTTCATCTGGTTGAAGTTGAGAAAAATAATTTTTTTATTCTGGCAATTTTATTTATAAGGTCTAATATAAAAACTTCAAAATAATCACATAAAATAATAAGGGAGCTGCAGAAAGAGAGTTGGCATCATCTGATGATAACATAATCCTGTCCTTTAATCTATTAATTCTAAGTCTCAGTGTAGCTCCTAGGTAATCACTTAAATATAGTATTGTAAATATATTAGGAGAGTTCATTGCTTTTCTATTATTATTATTATTATTATTATTAGTATTAGTAGTAGTAGTAGTAGTAGTAGTAGTAGTAGTAGTATCATTATTTTTGCAGGAGAAAAATCTTACAAACTCCCAAAGTGTGTAGCACCAGCAGATGCATGTTGTAACAATGAGGTATAATATTCATTTGTGAGAAATACGCACTGCAGGTTAATATAATGGAAAATACATGGTGAATTTAAGCAGAAACAAAACAGTGAATCAAGGTAATGACTGAAATAAGAAAATTATGAGGATGTTAGGTAAGAGGAAGGGGAAGGAAGTGTCATCTGTAGCCAGCTGGTTTTTTTAGGCAGCACTTTAGGTGTGTGGATATCAATTTAATAGCATCCTCTGAGGGGAAAAAATGGTATGATCAGTGGCCAGTATTACCCTGTTAGGCAGGGGATTAAATATTGTAAAGAGAATGTGTGTATCAAGCACTATAATGGAAAATGTCCAATCAGCATGTAATTCATTTTCAAGGCCTTGCCTTTCACAGCTAGATTAATAATAAACCAGTCTTCAGCTCTCTGTAGTGATAAAAATCCAAAAGCTGCTTATACCAAATTGCAAGGTTACAGCTGAACTGGTGGCAGTTTATTTGAACAGTCTCAAAGGTAAACAGAAGACTAACAAACAGCAAGCATTATTTATTTCTTCATGGAGCAAACTTTAAAAAGATATAAAAAGTAAATTCACAACAATAAAGGCAGTGGGTATTATTCATTGCTATCTCAGAAACATACTTAGTTTTAAATCTCCATATTAAAAGACTAAATAATAGGATTAATGTTCAATATATCTTTTAAAGTGGGTAGAAGAATTGGGGTACCTGGGTAATTTTTTATTGAATATTTTCATTATTTACATTTCAAATGTTATCCCCTTTCCTGGTTCCCACCCCCCCCATCCCATCCACCATTGCCCTGCTTTTATGAGGGTGTTCCACTCCTGTCTTCTTGCCTATGCATTCTTCTACACTGGGGCATTGAGCCTTCACAGGATAAAGGGCTTCTTTTCCCATTGATGCCCAACAAGGACATCCTCTGCTACATATGCAACTGGAACCATGGGTTCCTCTATGTGTACTCTTTGGTTGGTGGTTTAGTCCCTGGGAGCTCTGGGGTGGGGGTTCTGGCTGGTTGATATTGTTTTTCCTATCGAGTTGCAAACCCCATCAGTTCCTTCAGTCCTTTCTCTAACTCCTTCATTGTGGACACTATGCTCAGTCCAATGGTTAGCCGTGAGCATCTACCTCTGTGTTTGTCAGGCTCTGACAGAGTCTCTCGGGAGACAACTTTATCAAGCTCCTTAAGCATCCACTTCTTGGCATCCAAAACAGTGTCTGGGTTTGGTGACTGGATATGGGATGGATCCCCAGGTGGGGCAGTCTCTGGATGGCCTTTCCTTCAGTCTCTGGTCCACACTTTGTCTCTGTTTTTGCTCCTGTGAGTATTTTATTTCCCCTTCTAAGAAGAACCACACTTTGGTCTTCCTTCTTCTTAAGCTTCATGTGGTCTGTGAGTTGTATCTTGGGCATTTCAAACTTTTGGGCTAATATCCATTTATCAGAGAGTGCATATCATGTGTGTTCTTTTGTGACTGGGTTAACTCACTCAGGATGATATTTTCTAGTTCCATCCATTTGCCTAAGAATTTCATGAATTCATTGTTTTTAATAGCTGAATAGTACTTAGTACTCCATTTTGTTAACGTTCCACATTTTCCGTATCCATTCTTCCATTGAAAGACATCTGGATTCTTTTCAGCTTCTGGTTATTAAAAATAAAAGATTGCTATGAACATAGTAGAGCAGCATGTGTCCTTGTTATATGTTGGAGCATCTTTGGGTAAATGCCCAGGAGTGGTATAGCTGGGTCCTCAAGTAATACTATGTCCAATTTTCTGAGGAACAGCCAGACTGATTTCCAATTGGGAAAAAATTGTACCAGCTTGCAATCCCACCAACAACGGAGGAGTGTTTCTCTTTCTCCATATACTCACCAGCATCTGCTGTCAGCTGAGTTTTTGATCTTAGCCATTCTGACTGGTGTTAGGTGGAATCTCAAGCTTGTTTTGATTTGCATTTCCCTGGTGACTAAGGATTTTTAACATATCTTTAAGTCTTTCTTGGCCATTCTAGTTGAAAATTTTTTGTTTAGCTCTGTACCCCATTTTTAAAAATAGAGTTATTTGGTTATCTGGAGTTAAACTTCTTGATATTAGTCCTCTATCAGATGTAGGATTGGTAAAGATCTTTTTCTAATCTGTTGGTAGCCATTTTGTTCTATTGACAGTGTCCTTTGCCTTACAGAAGCTTTGCAATTTTATGAGGTCCCATTTGTCGATATTTGATTTTAGAGCATAAGCCATGGTGTTCTGTTCAGAAACTTTCCCTTGTGCCCTGAAGCAATATCACCATGGCAGAAGGATACTCCTGGTCTCCTCAATAATATCTTCAAGAAACAAAAGCCATATACACAAGAATATTTTCTTTTATTCTCTCTCTCTCTGTCTCTCTATCTCTCTTTCTTTCTCTTTCTCTCTCCTGTTCCCCCTCCTCCCCTCCTCCCCTCCCTCCCTCCCTCCCTTCTTTCTTTCTTCCTTTCTTTCTTTCTTTCTTTCTTTCTTTCTTTCTTTCTTTCTTTCTTTCTTTCTTTCATAGCTTATGTTTTGTTTGCCAAGATCTCTCTTTTTACCTTTATTCTTTCTTCTTGTTCACTGTGCATTTCTCTCCTCCTAACATCTGCCAAGATCTCTAGCTTCTTTTTTATTTTTATTAACAATGCTGTATAATGTCCTTAATGCTTATAAAGTATGAAGTTTCCATTGAGTCTAAATGCTTTTTTTTTTTCTTTTAAAGGTAAGCTCCATTATTAAATTTTTACAAAACATATTTAGTTATAAATAGTATCCCTCAATTTTTAGTCATTAATGTTTATATTTCTTTTTTAAAATTGTTATCACTAATTATTTTATTTACATTTCAAATGTTGTTCCCCTTCCAGGTTCCCATTTTTCCAAGCCCCTTTTCATAGCCCCTCTATTTTGCCCCTAAGAAGTTGCTCTGCCACCCACCCACCCACTCCTACTTCACTCCTCTATCATCCTCCTTCACTGGGGCAACAAGCCTCCACATGACCAAACCTCTCCTCTCCCATTGATGCCAGATATGCAGCTACATATGCAGCTAGAGCCATGGGTCCCTCCATGCTTACTTTTTGGTTGGTGGTTTAGTCCCTGGAAGCTCTAAGGTGTCTGGAAGTTAATATTGTTCTTCCTGTGGGGTTGCAATCCCATTCAGCTCCTTCAATTCTTCCCCTAACTCTTTCATTGGTATCCCAGGGCTCAGTCCAATGGTTAGCTGTGAGTATCTGCATCAGTCTTTGTCAGGTGATAACAGAGCCTGTCAGAGGACAGTGGTAACAAGTTCCTGTCTACAAGGCTTCTTGGCTTCAACAATAATGTCAGGATTTGGTGTGTGCACAGGATGGATTCTAAGGTGGGGCATTCTCTGAATAGACTTTCCTTCAGTCTCTGCTGCATTTTTCCTGAATTTCCTTTTGACTAGAACAATTCTTGGTTATAATTTTGAGAAGAAAGGATGACCCAGTCCATCAACTAGGGGCCATGTGTATCTACTGGAAGTGGGCTGCTCAGATTCTATCGCCTCACCCTTAGGTATTTCTGTTAATCTCATCCACATTAGGTATTGGGAGCCTCTTTCATCCCTGGTGTCTGGAACTTTCTAGTAGTTTCACCCATCCCCAATCCCAGTCGCTACATATTTCTATTCATTCACATGGCCCGCAGGACTTCTCTCCTGTTTCTTCATATAGCTGGTTCTGCCACCCTTTTTTTCTTTGCCTCCCTCTCTTCTGTTCTACCAAAATCCCCCCATCCCTTTCCCTGCCATGAATATATTTTTCCTATTTTAAGTAGAATTGAAGTATATACAATTTGGCATTCCTTTTTGTTAAGCTTCATAAGGTCTGTGAGTTGTATCATGGGTATTCTGAGCTTTTGGACTAATAGTACTTACCAGGTAGTTTATCTCCTATGCTCATGAATCAGTAGAATTAACATAGTAAAAATAGCCATCTTTCCTAAAGCAATTTACAGATTCAATGCAATCCCCATTAAAACTCCAACTCAATTCTTCACAGTAATAGAAAGAGCAATTCTCAACTTCAATGAGAATTAAAAAAAAAAGAAAACTCAGGAAAAGGAAAAAATTCTTAACAATAAAGAACGTCTGGGGTAATCAGCATCCCTGACCTCAAGGCATACAACACATCAATACTGAGAAAAATCACATGGTATTGGTACAGAAATAGACATGTAGATCAATGGGATAGAATTGAAGACCCAGAAATAAACCCACACACCTATGGTCACTTAATCTTTGACAAAGAAGCTAAAACCATACAGTGACAAAAGAATGCATTTTCAACAAATGGTGCTGGTCTAATTGGAGGTCTGCATGTAGAAGAATGCAAATTGATCCACTTCTATTTCTTTGTACAAAGCTCAAGTCCAAGTGAATCGAGGATCTCCAAATAAAACCAGATACTCTGAAACTAATAGAAGAGAAAGTGAGAAAGATCTTCAAATACATTGGCATAGGGGAACTTTTTCTAAACATAACACTAATGGCTCAGGTTCTAAGATCAGCAATTGACAAATGGGACCCGATGAAACTGAAAAGCTTCTGTAAGGCAAAGAACACTATCAGTAGGACAAAACTGAAACCTACAGATTTGGAAAAGATCTTTACCAACCATACATCCAAAGAGGTCTAATATCCAATATATACAAAAAACTCAAGAAGATAGACTTCAGAAAACCAAAAATGGGGTACAGAAATAAACAAAGACTTCTTAACTGAGTAATATTGAATGGCCCAAAAGTACCTAAAAAAATATTCAACATTCTTAGTCACCAGGAAAATGCAAATCAAACCCTAAGATTCTACCTTACGCCAATCAGAATGGGTAAGATTAAATACTTAGGCAACAGTAATTGCTAGTGAGAATGAGGAGAAAGAGGAACATTCCTTCATTGCTTTTGGGATTACATGCTGGTCCAATTGCCTTGAAAATTAATCTGGCGGTTTCTCAGAAAATTGGAAATAATCCTACCTCAAGATCCAGCTACACCATTCCTGGACATGTACCCAAAAAACGATCCAAAATAATTCAAGGACACAAGCTCCACTATGCTCATAGAAGTGTTATTTATAATAGTCAGAAGCTGGAAAAAAACCAGATGTCCCTCAACAGAAGAATGGATACAGAAAAAGTGGTACATTTACACAATAGGATACTACTCAGTTATTAAAACAGATAAATTCACAATTTTTGCAGGTAAATTAATGGAACTAGAAAATATCCTGAGTGAAGTAACCCCAACACTTTGAGTCTGATTTAAAAATATTTATCAAGGGAAGTGTAAAGCTTCAGACTGAATATAGAGCCCTTGGATGCCAATAAAATACAAATAATAAGATACTATTGAAATAGAACATGTGTCCATTTTATCTTTGATGTCACCAGCCTTAGTGTAACTCGTTTCATGGAAAATGAGTTTGTGGTTAGAAAAGCCAGCAGAAGAATAGTTTTGAGATAATGAGAAATTTTCCACTTAGTAGAAATGGATGTGTTATAATTTCAAGATATAGCACCATTCATGAGGTAGCTAAGCAATTATGCACCTAAATGTTGGTTGAGTAATTTTGTGTCAGTATTAAATTATCGGAGGAATTTTTTTTTTGTTCCTCCAAGCTTCATTGTTTCTTGGCCTCTTATTGTCTTCACTTCAATGTGACCTTTTTCATGTATCATCACTAAGTCACTGAACACTTTATTATGTGCAATGAGTTTTCAGAAAAACATAATATTCTATCAACCATTAACCTGAAAGTTTGTATAGTCCTCTTGGAAACTATTCTACCTTTTCATTTCACTGCCAAGAATAAAACTAGAAACTACATTTACAAGATTTCTGAGATTTCTAGCATTCTGGATAAAAAATTGCCACTGTAGTTAGCTAAAGTAAATTTATAGTCAATGGATGCAGGCATTCCTCTTGATGTGCCATTGTGATTACTTATCTGCTGTAAGTTGTTGTGAGAAATTATCCATTACTGATTGTATATATGTACAAAAGATGATTTTTAGTATAATATGTAGTATTTAAATAAACATGTCTTAATTTTTTTCTGGTTCTGTGATAAAATACAGCAGCAAAATAAAAAACAAAAACTTAAAAGAAAAAGGTCTTATTTTTGCTCACAGCTCAAGAAACAATGCATTGGAGTAGAGATGTCTATGCACCAAGAGATTAAAATAGCCTGTTACTTTTACATGCTCACTCAGAGGAAAATACCAATGAAAGCCAACATGATACTCAGTTTTCTTTCTCAGTGTACACAGTCCATGATCAACATCAGGGTGTGGCTTCCCCAACAGTGGAAAAGTCTTCACATCACAATTAATATATCCAACATATTTTTCATAGTCCTGTCTTACAAGTGATTCTGTCAATAAATACTAACCACTACAACTTTATCTAGCACCCAAATACATAACTTTTAAATTATAAAAGCCTATCTTCAAAGGATTGTGATTGTTATACTATAAAATGCGTTCAATCTAACTTTAGACGTTACCATAGTCTTTAAAAGTCCAAAATCTCTGAACTATTTACACTTATAAAATAACAAATTAAGTACTTCTATTGTGTAATGATACATAGTAAACATTCTTATTACAAAAGGAAAATTTGGGACATAGCAAGAGTTGACCAAGATAAAGAACAAACTCCGGCAGAGAAAACATTAAATCTTGAACTTCATCTCCTGTGTTTTGGAATCATGAATTTGGCTGGGCTCTAAACGGTTTGAGGAGTACTACCCTTCCAGCTGTACCATCTGCAGCACACGTAGACTTTCTGCTTGGCCAGCTCAATTTTGTGGCTGCAGTTCTTGGCAAGTATTGCACTGTCCTTGTTCCAATATCCTGGGATTGCCACCGTGCTTAGCTTTTATCTTCACAGCATCATACAGTGTCCTCTCAGGATCCTTTTGCAGATATTCCAACCCTACCCTACAGTGGTTGTTCAGCTGCTCTCCATGACCCTTTTAATCTATCTTTCCCACCTTTAAAACTGTGACAGATGCACCTCAGGACTGTGGCATCAAGATAAACAAAGGAAATAATCTGCTGAGCAGAGAAAGGTTTTTGGGCTATCCTCACGTGGGCAGGATGCAGTAAATAGATTCACAGTTTCCCAGAAAACTGGAATACCTTCTTCACTTGGGCTCCATCAAATAATGAACAGAAGGATGAAAAAAAAAAGAAAAAAGCACTTTGCAAATATACAAATTTACATAAATGAATGTTGGGTTTATGTCAGATAAAGGATCATGATCTTTCTGGAGCAGGGCTCTTTGGGTTTTGCAGATCAGCTTAAAAGACCACTTTTACCCCCAGAAGTGCCTTTTTCCTTCATAATAAACTGTCTTTATTTTTATTTATATTCATATATTATTGGTGCAACCCTTTGTCTTGGACTAAAAGAGCCTTGAATCAGGTGCCCATGGAACTAAAATCCATGGTCAAGAACTAGCTATATTTTGCTTTGTCTTTCTCTTTATTCCCTTTTTATATGCTACCTCAAATACTAAGCATGCACTTCCTGACACTCTGGGCTTCCTCATTGTTTCTCAGAACTCTATGTCTAAATCAGAAATCACAGCTTTTTCTCTACATCCCTTCTTCCATAAACTGCCAAGATTTATAGCCTTCTTGCCCCTATTTCCTACTAAAATCTAATAAATTATCGTTGGGTTGCCTTTTGAGTCAATTAACCAAATTACTTTACTAATGAGGCTAAGATCCAAAAGCTTCCCAATGTTGTCTTAGTAACAAAATTGAAGTTACTTTAACCATGTTGCCAAGTTCTGCCTGGACCATAAGTATCAGTTTCTGTGTTGTGCACATACAGACATGATTTTCTAGGCAGTCACATTTGAAGGGATAGAAACCCCTACTATTCATGATTTTTTTCAATTAAATTTATATATAAACAAGGTGGAATCTTCAAGACAATTCTTCAGCCCTCAGGACACCTTCCTCCTTGCATCAGTGTAGCAAGTAGGTATTTTTTTGTTGTTGTTTGTTTGTTTTGGTTGGTTGTTGTTTTTTTTTTTTTATCAGTGCTGTTATTAACAACAATAGTTGCTATCTTGACCCAAATTGAGAACATTCTCTTGTCTTCAAATATTATGTACCAAATAAAGTAGTTCAATACCTTCATAGTCAGCTTTACTTAAGTTCTCAGAGCATGGAAAGGATATCAGATTCTTGACCAAAATACATCAATAGCCCTAACTTGGGACTTGATAGAGTCCTTGCTTCTCTCTGAAACCTCAGGATTCACACTTCCTTCACATTCCTCTCAGCCTTCTTGTCTTCAACCTCCCACAAGAATGATGCTCTACTGTGCCCTTTCCTCAGCCTGCCAGCCTGCCAGCCTGCCAGCATGAGCAGGCCCGAAAGCTCATTACCACAGGAGACCAAACAATAGGACATGGGATGGATTACATTGTGGGCCTTGGCACCCTGCTGTCTGTTACAAGAGCTAAGAAGAATGGACTGCCTGCTGAGCTAGCCTTGACACCTTCGTACTGCTATCTCCTCGCCCAGCCCCTGGGGGGTGGGGCTCCCCCTTTATATGTGAAAGCAAAATATTAAACTTCGGGCCTTGATCAGAATACATTGTCTTGGCCTCACATTTCTCTTGCCCTCCATTCCCCTTTCATTCTCAGCCTTCCTCTCAGGTGAACCCGGTTCCCATAGCCACTGGCAACTACACTCTACATTCTGCTTTTTTATGTTCACCGGCTTTTATAACAAAATCCAAAGATTTAAGATCATTCACATGACAGCCATACAGCTTTCCCAAAGGACAGAAGGACTCCACTGTTAATGCTCATCATTGCAGTGACCAAGCTGCTGGAAGCATTTTCTGTACTAATTATCTTCTGTTTCTATGATAAAATGCTATGACTAAAACAACTCAAGAAGGTTTGATTTGATTATGCTTCCACACAGATATGGTCCGTCATGGCATCGAAGCAAAGCATATTATTGGGAAGATACAGTGGCTGGAATAGAAAGCTGATTGCTCACACGGCATCCATGTTTAATAGTGAAATAAACATAAGAAACTGAGCTAAGTCAAGCTATTGAATTTAAAGATCCATTTCAGTGAGAACATCCTCCAGGAAGACTACATAAATTTCCCAAACACTGTCACCAACTGAGAACAAAGTATTCAAACATGAGATTTTCAGAAACATTTCACTTTCAAACCACAATTCTAATTTATTGCTCATAAAAAATCTTACTTTAATGGTAAGGTTACCTAAAAATTTCATAAAGTCATTGTTTTTAATAGCTGAGTACTCCGTTGTACAACTGTACCATATTTTCTGTATCCATTCCTCTGTTGAAGGACATCTGAGTTCTTTCCAGCTTCTGGCTATTATTGTGTGGTTCTATCATTATAAATAAGGCTTCTATGAACATAGTGGAGCATGTGTCTTTGCTATATGTTAGAACATCTTTTGGGTTTATGCTCAGAAGTGGTTTAGCTGGGTCCTCAGGTAATACTATGCCCAATTTTCTGAGGAACCACCAGATTGCTTTGCAGAGTGGCTGTACCTGGAACAAGAAAATATCATTCAGAGTGAGTTAACTCAATCACCAAAGAACACACATGGTATGTACTAACCGATAAGTGGATATTAGCCCAAATGCTCAAAATATGCAAGATAAAATTCACAAACCTCATGAATCTCAAGAAAGAAGAAGGCCAAAGTGTGGGTGTTTCAGTCCTTCTTTGAAGGGGGAACAAAATACTCACGGGAGGAAATTCAGAGACAAAGTGTGGAGCAGAGGCTGAAGGAAAGGCCATCCAGACACTGTCCCATCTGTGGATCCATCCCATATACAGTCATCAAACCAGAATGCTATTGTAGATGCCAAGAAGTGCTTGCTGACAGGAGCCTGAAAGAGCTATCTTCTGAGAGGCTCTGCCAGAGCTTGACAAATACAGAGGCAGATACTTACAGCCAACCATTGGACTAAGCACAGGGTCCCCAATAGAGGAGTTAGAAAAATGACTGAAGGAGCTGAAGGGGTTTGCAACCCCATAGGAAAAACAACATCAACCAACTGGATGCCCCAGAGATCTCAAGGACTAAACCACTAATCAAAAATAATTCATGGGGGGACCCATAGCTCCAGCCACATATGTAGCAGAGGATGTCCTTGTTGGGCATCAATGGGAGGAGAGGCCCTTGGTCTTGTGAAGGCTTGATACCCCAATGTAGGGGAATGCCAGGGTACAGAGGTGGGTGTGGGTGGGTAGGAGAGCACCCTCATAGAAGCACGGGGAGGAGGGATGGGATAAGGAGTTTCCTGCAGGGAAATTAGGAAAGGGAATTACATTTGAAATATAAATAAAGAAAATATCCAATAAAAATTTAAAAAATAGTAGGTTTACTTGGAATTTACTTTTGGCTATTTTTAAATGCACTTTATCCTCTCATTTGTGACCTCCACTGCACTTTCTGCCAAATATAAATATAAACAGAGACAACTTCTTTCTTTTGTCATGGTCTTCTAGCCATTGAAAAGTATGTTCTCCCTATCCTTCTTCCTCTCCTGGTCTACCTGTTTGTGTCAAGTTTCACACATAATTGCAAATATGTGATATTTGTTTTCTTATGTGTGTAGAGTGAAAAATTATAATGACCATTTTATAAAATATATACAGGCTCACTAGTTCCAAGAAAGCAGAACTGAATATAAGATTCCAGGCCTTTCACTGCCCTAGGATACATTCCTCAAGCCTCAGGGAAGAAAATCCACCTGTTGGTGGGGTAGGCCCAAAGCAGGAAGACACATTCCTGGTATCTCGAGCACTTATATCCCAGATTGTCAGTTGATTCTGACAGGAGGTGCCTTGGGAATTATGACAGACAGGCAAGAGTCGAGATCTGGTCTTTCAAATGCTTTACTTTCAATATTGGGTTCATATAAGAAAGTCACAGTGTCATATAATAGAGTCACAGCACACATGCAAAACCAAACTAGGGAGGCACATACTAAAGCTATGGCTGCTCCTATCCATATCACTCAGTCACTCATGAATACAACCTGTTCTTGGCTCAGGTTCAGGCTCGTACTTCTCTGTCACCTCTTTTGGCCTTGGCTGTGGCCTCAGCGAGTCTTGCTCCGCTGGCAATACCCAGTGCAGTGGGGTATTGGATGATCATTTGGGTCTCATCAGAGTCCAGACTGGCGTGGAGTCGGGGGCCTAGTCATGATGGACTCGAGAGTGGAGTTTCTCTGGGTTTTTAAGCTCACTTCCAACCAGGGAACGCCCTGGGGCTTCCCTATCTATCTATGGCACTCTTCACACACCACATATCTGGTTTCACTCTTTATCTAATAGTTAGGTTCTGTCCCTCTGGCCTTTTGCTAGGTCATCTAGCCTATGTTGGGTCCAGTCAGACCTCACAAGAATGCTCTTTACACCTGGCCACAAAGAAAGATACAAGACATCTGGGTGGTTCCAAGAACTAACTTTCCACAGATCTTGGTTACCCACCCCCTCCACTTTGAGGTCTTTTCCAGTGTTACAGCTTGCTGAGTTCAAAATTTATAAAACAACCAATCATGTGTAACCGTGCGAAAATACAACCAATCATGTGTAACCTCGCGAAAATTCCTTCCTTTCCCGACTCTTTACTATAAAAAGCTCCTTAGCGTACTACTCGGGGCCAAACTGTACTCCTGCACGAGTGTGCAGTTTGAAGGCTGGCTGCCAGCTCTCTTCCCTAATAAACCTCTGCTGATTGCATCCAGGTACAGTGTCTTGGAGTTTGTGGGTGTTCGAGACTTCCCGAGACTTGAGTAAGGGTCTCCCGAATTTGGGAGTCTTCAATGTAGACTTTTTTTTTTAACAATGTTTTTTTTTATTTAGAATAATGTTTTCTCATTTTAGCAATGCTCTTTCAAGTGACAGGACTTTTTGCTGTTGTTTTCTAAGGCTAGTTATCATTTCCATATTTATGTATGTATTTTACTTATGGATTCATGTGTTTGTGACTACCAAGATTTATAATGTGATTAAGATACCATGAATATCATAATATCATAGTAGCAGACGTGAGAGGGAAGACATGTCTTTGGAATGTTAACTTCAATTCTTTTGAGACAATATTCAGAAATAATATTCCTGGGTCCCATAGTAATTGATTTTATTTATTTTTTTTCAACAAAATATTATACTGTTTTTCATAGTCTCTGTGCTAATTTATACTACCATCCAATTTGAACTTCTGGTATTTTTGTTATTGGTGTTTGTTTGAGTATTTGTTTGCTTTTGTTCTGTTCTCATAAGCACCTGCTTCACAGTTTTAATAATAAACATTATTGCAGGGTTAGGAAGTCTATAATGTTTTTGACTCAATTTATATTTTCATGATGAATGATATCAGGCACTGCTATATAACTTTTAGTTATTTTTACGTCATTTTATTCTATCTTTTCTCCTCTGTTGCTTTGAAATTATCTTAGGAATGATTTTTTTTTTCTATTTGTTGGGAGCCGACTTTAAGCCAAAAGCGGCTAGAAAGCAGCTATCAGCTTTGCAGCCATCTTGAGCCATATACCCTGACATGAGACTTGGTTTTCAACAGCCCACAACAGCTGAAGCACACTCTGATATCCCACATAGCTTGTTTTGCTGTTAAGTGCTCCCAGCTGCAAGAAGCATGTGGTATCCATGCCTACAAGGCATGCGGTGCACGTGTTGTCCACGTGCTATCTCCGCCATACATGCCTGTAAGGTGCATGTGCTGTCCACGCCTGTAAGGCTTACGTCATATCCACACCTGCAAGGCACGTGGTATCCATGCGCCTACGAGGCACGTGGCAAAAGCCTATAAATACCCAGGATTTCCTTGTTGTGTGTGTGTGTGGGGGGTGTGGTGTAGTAGTAGTAGGTGTAGTGGTGTGTGTATGGTGGAGACAGTAAAGAAGACTCTATTACAGATCCTCTGGCTTGTCTCTATTCTTCGCGGCTCTTCCCCTTCTTTCCCCCACTCTCTCTCTTGCTAAACCCTGACCCGTGGACCGGAGCAGCAGCGCAGGCCAGGACGTTTTCGGCCCCCAAGCCAGGCAGAGTAAACAGGCCTTTTACAGTATGGAGCCAAGCGTGGGGCAGAAAGGTCTTTTACAGTTTGGCGCTTAAGAAAGGCAGCAAGAACGAGAGATCCAGTGAGGGACATTATTGGAAGAAGGGTCGACTGAAAAATCAGAAGGTGATCACGAATCTGCCGCTTCGAGAAAGGTAAGGAAAATGGGACAAGAAATTAGTCAACCTGAATTCAACTCTCTGTTTTGGCTTAAAATGGGACAAGAAATTAGTCAACCTGAATTTAACTCTCTGTTTTGGTTTGGTTGTTTGCTGCTCACATGTGTTAATTTTCTGCTTTTGTTCTTGAATGCTGTCTTTTATGTTCAAAATAAAAAGAAGTGTAAGTTAGAATCCAAAATGCAACCAAAGGTTGATGACAATTTGTCAGAGCCAGATTGTGCCGGCCTAGAGGAAGAGTTAGTTAAATATTATGACCCTGAAAGTCCCTCTCCCAGTGCACCTCCGCTTCCAGAGGCTCCCGCTGTGGAGACAGTGGTTGTAGATCCCAGAAAGGAGTTACAGGACAAAATTTCTACCCTTAAAGAACTAATAGAGTTAGAAAAAGAGTATCAGGACTTAAGTAATCAGCTACAAAAATTAAGGACAGGGAAGAGGTCTCAAGAGACTAACTGGGAAAATCCCCCGACTCCTTGTGTTCCTCAACCCGGAGTCCAAAGGCAGCCCCTATTCTCTAGCTTTAGTTCAGCTACAGATCAGCCAGAGGAAGGAAAGGCTGAGACTTTTCCTGTATCAGAGACCAGAGACGCCCAAGGGTTTGTTTGGAGACATCACACAGGGTTTAATTTTCAAATTATTAAAGAATTAAAAAATGCAGTATCTCAATACGGTGCCACCGCTCCCTTTACTCTTGCAATTTAGAGTCTGTTGCAGAGGAGTGGCTGACTCCTAGTGATTGGAATATGTTAGTGAGAGCAGTTCTTAGTGGTGGTGACTATCTAATTTGGAAAACAGAGTATCATGAAAATTGTAAAGAGACAGCTAGGAGAAACATTCAGGCAGGCAATGGTTGGTCCTTTGATGCTTTAGTAGGAGAAGGACAATTTGCTTCTAGTGATAACCAGATGCAATATGATCCAGGTTTACTTGCTCAAATTCAAAATGCAGCCATGAAGGCTTGGCGTAAACTCCCAGCAAGGGGAGAATTTGGTGCATCTTTAACAGCAGTCAGGCAAGGGCCTGATTGTGTCTGTAAGAGATTTTTTGGCAAGTAGAGACAGAAAAGTGTGTTTTAAATGTGGCAAGCCTAGACACTTTGCAAGAGATTGCAAGGCAGAAAATGAGTTAAGCCAGAGACAGCCCAGAAAACAGCCTGGGCTCTGCCCACATTGCAAACGTGGAAGGCATTGGGCTAGTGATTGTAGGTCTAAAAGAGATGCACAAGGTAACACCCTTTCCCATAATTAGGGAAACGGGAACAGGGGCCAGCTCCAGGCCCCGAACCGAAGCAAGCCAAAACAGGCTTATGGAGCAGTCAGTGTCATACCAGCAAACAACAATCACTTTCCGAACTCAGTCTAGCAACACAAGGAAGTGCAGGACTAGACCTCAGTTCTGCCACCCACACAGTATTAACCCCAGAAATAGGACCTCAGGCCTTACCCACTGGAGTGTTTGGACCGCTCTATCCAAATGTGTTTGGCCTGAGAGTGGGACCTGATACCAAAAAGAATTTTGCAACAGTCCTCTGAAAAGACCTGGAACCTGGAATGGGCCAGATCCAGTGCTTATCTGGGGAAGAGTTTCTATTTGCATATATTCCCAAACTGCAGATGCTAGTAGTAGGTGTAGTGGTGTGTGTATGGTGGAGACAGTAAAGAAGACGTTACTACAGATCCTCTGGCTTGTCTCTATTCTTGGCGGCTCTTCCCCTTCTTCCCCCCACTCTCTCTCTCTTGCTAAACCCGGACCTGCGGAACAGAGCAGACTTTTACAGTTAGTACAGGGCTTTTACAGTTTGATGCCTGACGTGGTGCTCAAGTAAGCAGGGCTTTTACATCTATTAGTGTGCTACTAGGAAGTACTGTGAACATCATTTTCTCTCTCTGGATCTCAGAGTCAACTCATTTACATTCATCATTAAGAATGATATTATATTTAGAGCATAATGCATGGTGTTTTTCTACTGAGTAAATACACCTATAGGTAATTTGTTGAAAGAATTTAATGTGAAAAGAATGTTGTCTTATTTTAGTTTATAATTTTAATTATCATCATGTGTGTGCATATTTGTGTTTATGTGTGTAATTGGGTGTATTTGTGTTTGTGTGTGGAGATCAAAGACAAGTTTGTGAACTTGATCTGTTTATAGGTTTGATCTTAAGAAATAAACTTCTGTCTCTCAGGCTTCAAGGCAAGTGCCTTTACAGATTGAGCATCCTTACCCACACAGGACACTGGTGATTTGTCAGCTTATGTTTGATTGTTTGAAAGGGTTTGGAAATGATTAATATTTAAATTTTGATATAACTCTGAGCATGGATGCCAGGTACTGAGATTTTCTTTGGAGACTATAATTGACCAGATTTCTTTCTTTATTTTTGATCTGTTCAAAAAATGTTATTTTTTTTATGATTCATGCTTTGTAAATTATAAATGTCTAAATATTTTAGTTATTTTAGTATTTTTCTGTATAATTTGTTGCCATCTTATTAATCTCATTATTCTTGACATCGATGCTGTATTAGGTTTAATATTTCTTTTATTTCTGATAGTATATTCCATTTGAATCTTCTGCTTTAATCTAGCTACAGTTTTATTTATTAAATTTATGCATTTAAGAATCCTTAACTTAGGTTTATAGTGTCTAAAATTTTGTGGTATCTATTTGCTAGTTTATAATATGATCAATAATTATTTCCCTTTACTCAGTTTGGATTTAATTTGCCATACTTAAGTTCTTTACTTGATATATTTTTCTTTTTTAAATACAGAAGAATACAACTACTTTCCTTACTGTTAGAACTGATTTTCCTTCTTCCTCTTTCTATTCACAGTGCCAAGATATAGTATCAATACAAATGGGCAATCAGAATTAAATGTCACATGTTCTCATTCATGTGGAAAACACTTTATAAAAGAACTATTCTCTAAATTATGTTTGCAAACTGCATTTTTTATATTTTATATCTTATTCAAACTATAATCAATCAGTAACTTATTTTGCCATAAATCTTAAAATATTGGCTAGCTTCTTACTATTAATTCTTGTTGAGTTTATTTTACTGCATAATTTAAATAAATGTACTAGTCTTAAATGTTCTGTTTATTTTATGCAACAATTTCCTCTTAGTAAATAGCTTGGTTTTTGTAGGAGTGTTGCATAAAATGTATCAACCTTTTTTTTTTAGGGAATCCAAATTGTAAGAATAAAATATATCATGAACTCACATGGAAGAATCACTGCTCGACAAGGAGGCTGGTAAAGAGATGACAATCAGTAGCATGTTGCTCATTGATTATATTAATATTCTTGGCTGGAGTGGTTCCTATAGAAACCAAATCATTTTTTTCTCAAAAGCAATTTTAGTCTCATGGTGAAATAAATGTCATTCATTGTGGATTATAATTCTCTTTGTATCGTAGGTAATATTTCAGGAATATAAAATGAGAGCTCACAAAAAATATTTTTGTAAAATGTGGTTTAATTATCATAAAAATTTTTAAAAAAACAAATAAGTATTGTTAGAATAACATACTTAAGTAAGAAGTTTTACTTTCCCAGTGATATTTTGTTCTGAAACATATCCTATTAGTAAAAGCTATGTGAAATGTTTGTTTATCTTATAAATTAGAATTCTTTACCATGCTCTATTATTCTTGGTTTATTCCAAAAAAACCTTATCAAATTAATGTTTTTTTTTCTATATTTGATGCTGCTAGAGAAATGAAGATTTTAAAGAAGAGATCAAACTTTTGTTTTTAATAATATTAAACATCTTACTATTGGATAGATATTAGCCATTATTATTTTGACATTCTGCAAACTTTTTTCATTAATACTGAATGCACAATAGAATATTTTCTATAAAAATAACATTTTTCAACTAGGGGCCATATCTATCTACTGATGGCCATATCTATCTACAGTTACATCTCCCCATTGGGCATTTTGGCTAATGCCATCTCAATTGTGTCCTGGTAATTTCTCACATTCCAGGTCTCTAGACCTTTCCAGAGGTTCCCCTGCCCCTAACAGGCACTGCTAGATATTTTGACCCATCTTCATAATTTTTAACCTAGAATTGTTCCTATCTAAAGGAAATGCAGGGCCAAAAATGGATCAGAGATTGAAAGATCACCCACTGACATGCCCAACTTGGGATAAATCCCATGCATGCAGACCAACCCCTGACAGTGTTACTGAAGCCATATTGTGCATGCAGACAGGAGGCTGGCAGGGTTGTCCTCTAAGAGACTCTGCCAGCAACTGACTGAGACAAATGCAGATAATTAAAGCCAAACATTTGACAGAGGTCAGGACCAATGTGGAAGAGTTAGAGGAAGGACTGAAGGAACTAAAGAGGATTGCAACCCCATAGGAAAAACAACAGTGTCTACTAACCTGGACCCCTCAGAGATCCCAGAGATTAAGCCAAAATCCAAGGAGCATACATGGGCTGGTTCATATATTCCTTGTATTAGATAGAGGACTGCCTTGAATGGACTCAGTGGAAGAGTCTTAATCCTATGGAAATTTGATGCTCCAGGGAAGAGGAATGCTGGTGTCAGTGAGGTGGGGGTGGGTGTTTGGGTAGGAGAGCACCATCTTAAAGGCAGAAGGGGTTAAGAGGTGAAGAACTCATGATGGGGGCATCAGGAAGGGGACAACTTTTGGAAAAGAAAAAAATAAAATAATGTAATAAATAAAAAAAAAACAACTCATATTTAAAAAGAAATAACATTTCTTAGTGTGAAAAGCAATTTCCTTTCCTTGGTCAAAGAAGTCCAATGGTCATCCAAAACACCATAGACTAGTGACTTTGCCATTGTTTGCCTCCCAGGACTTGAGGGTAATAACCTATTATTGAGTACACAAAAAGATTTGGACAATAGTCTTAGAGAAATCCAGCTTTAATAGATATGGAAGCGTACTCCTTGAGGACTAGCTCTATAGTATCCATAGGTTGTAAAGATACCATCATTGGATAGAAGCAGTCAACAGTACAAGCCAGTAATAAAGTCCCTGAACTACAGCATAATCACAGTGAGAAGATATACTCAAGCGTACAATAGTGGCACTTATATCTTAGAGGGAGCTAATAATTATATAATGGAACTTAAGGATCATTTGATAGAAGGGAATTCATGTGTGATAATGTTAACCTAGTCAAGTAACTGGTCCTGCATGCTGCAAAAAGAAGCTTCTTTCATTATGTCTGAGGACTACAATTATTTGTGGTTATTCATGTTTAGAATAAAGTTGTAATTATATTGATTTAGAAAATGGCCAGTAGTCCATGGCCTCATCAGACAGGAGTAGTTGGCAGAACTAGAAACACACATCTAGTGAATACACATAAAACAGTGTACTACGGTATAATCATACAATATTAACCTATAATCCCTATATCTAAGGCTCAAGAAACAACATGAAAAAGGATACAAAGAGATTATAGAAGACATAGGATCAGATTTTCTGAAGTAAGATAGTGTTGTCTATATATGATAGGGAGAAGCACTCATGAAATCTTAAAAGATTTGTCTAAAAAATGTAACAACAACAACAATAAAAGCTGACATTCTTACATCTGTGTTGGAAATTTTATGAGACCTCACCACTATGTGATAAGCTGCAAACAGTTAATGGTCATTGAGAGAGACAGAACCAGTCTTCCCCAGAAATAGACTCCTAATAGCTTATTGAATCCCAAGTGGTCAGTACTAAATACATGTATATATGAACAACACTTACTGGACTCAGCAGGTTGTATTTCTATATAGTATGGTGTACAGAATATATGTAAATGTGTGTATGTGTGTGTATATGTATGTATATGTATATGCACATATAACTAATCATAATATATAATTATATTAAATAATTATTATTTGAATATATCTTCAACTATATATAGTGTTTAATAAGTAATTACAGAAATTGAGGTCAAAATGTTGAGAGGGAGTGGAGAAACATGGGAGAAATTAGAGTGAAGAAGTGTTAGATGGATATGGTACAAATAGAGTATACAGATATAAAACTTTAAAAAATAAGAATAAATGTTTAAGAATGATTTACTTTTGTTTTTAAGTATGTCTATTTGAGCAGTCTGGTTGGTATGTCCATGAAAGCACAAGTACCTGTTGAAAGCTAAATACATCAGATGCCTCTGTAGATGGAGTGATAGAAGTGAATTGTAAGCTACCCCATGTGTTTGCTTGGAGTTGACCTTGGGTCTTACGAAAGGACAGTACATGTATTTAATCACTGGGACATTTTTTTCATCTCTATTACTTACTATGCCAAAGATGTTTGGGATTGTTATTTATACATGCATAAATGCATCCATGAATTTTAGAGCAATTGATAAAATGTAAAAACTAAGAAAATAAACTTTTAAAGCTCTTTGAAATATGTCTGAGACTATAATATAATGCAGCATACTTTAATAAGTTAAAAGACTATTATAGTCAGAGACAAGTTTGCTGTTTTATTTTGATTTGTTGTTGCCTGTCTCTTATTTAATTTATATTCTTGCAAATACTGCAATATCAAACTTGCATTATACAGCTATGAATTCTTAATTGGATACTAATAGAAATCAACTTGTTAGGAAACAGAATTTTAATGATAAATTTTGCTTCATTTGCAACCAGAAATGCTATCATTCCTAAAAACTAGTCTGAGCTACTATTTAATTTAAGATTTCCTTTGAATGTTAGGATATTCTTTCAGCATGTTATTTTGAATCATATAGAACCAGCCCAGTCACTAACATGTGTTTTATATTTGAGAAATTACTCAGGACTATCAATGATGTTTGTCTTTATTAAGTATCTAATTTTTCTTTTACTATAGTGTACTTACTGTCTGATTTTCTACTGGTGATCACATAATATCTATCAGAAAAGTAGTGATATTTTACACAGATTAATACTATCATAATATACTATTAACTCATTATTCATATATTCCAATTTATGTGATGCTTTATTGAGCACTTATAATGAATCACACACTATTTTGTCCACCTTGAAGGTCAGATGTCTAATCTATGGCACTTACTATCTGCTTGAGAAGACAGATATTAACAGTACAATGAAATAAAGCATTGTCATACCAATTAAAAGATATGGGGGAATAATAGGGAAAAGAAGCATAGTGGGATGAGGAACCGTAAGAAAGTCAGAGTAGCCTTCTATAGGATAAATTTGTCATTTGGGTAAATAAAGTAAAAGTTTGGGTCTATAGATTCCAAAGGAAAATATTCTGTAAGTAGAGACATCAGCATGAGACAATGAGCTTTTATGAGAATGTGTACACATTCAGAGGGAGAGAGACAGAGACAGAGACAGAGAGAGAAATGAAGAGAGAGATGGAGAAAGAGAGGGAGAGAGGGGGAGAGAGAGAGAGGAGAGGGAAGGGGGGAGGGGGAGGGAGGGGG
>JANHMN010000009.1:40087799-40126172 GCA_030674055.1 Rhabdomys pumilio
GGGGGAGAGGAGAGGAAGGAGGGGAGAGGGGAGAGCGGAGAGGGGAGAGGGGAGAGGGGAGAGGGGAGAGGGGAGAGGGGAGAGGGAGGAGGGGAGAGGGGAGAGGGGAGAGGGGAGAGAGAAGCTGTGGGAAGCCATGGCAAGTATTTATTCTTGGCAAACATTCACCCTTGGCTCTCCTATCTACTATTCCTCTTTCTGTTTACCTTCCATGAATCACTTGCTGCATTTTCAGTTCTCAGAACTTCAAACAAGGCCTCATAGCAACCCACCTTAGTAACCTTTCCTCCTGATCTTTAGATTTAGCCAACATCCTGCTAGATAGATGTTTTTAGAACCCCTGGTAACAGCAAAGCTTTGTGAGAATAATATAGTTTAGTTAGATCCCACAGCTGCAGCCAGCTTTCTCCACCTGCAAAGCTACTTTCCCTTCCTGCCCCTCCCCATATCCTGTTTTCAGAGTATATAACCTATGTGAACAATGAAAATTTTGCCAGCTTGATCAGACTTCTTGACTTGCTGTGCCTCCTTATTTTCTCATGCATCTCAGTCCTCTCCACAGGGTCTAAGGGTCTCACTTGATTGATCAGATGGACTGGACAAGAAGCACTGACATATTAAAGGGTGTGCATTGCTAGAAGATGAGGCCAAATAATTAAAATGGTATGATCAAATTTTCTTGCCCCACATATGTACAAAAACTCTTCTATATATAAGCTTTCAAAAATGCAAAAAAAAAAAAAAATCCCGATTTCACAGCTACTTGGTTCAATGACAAAAGCATCTTGAAGCTTGAGTTTTGAGTGTCTCTAAAACCACTCAATACTTGATTGTTTACTTTTTAATGTGTGTGTGTGTGTGTGTGTGTGTGTGTGTGTGCGTGTGTGTTGTACATGCATGTATCTGTGTGAAGGCCAGAATTAGATATTTGATAACTTCCTTTATCACTTCCTATTGTATGTTTTTAGACAAATGATGTAGTGCTCACAAAATTGGTAATACTATGTCTCTATTCATGTGTCTCTTACCTATATAATTACACCCAAGCTATAATTACAGGCAGGCTCACACTCAGGTTTTTATGTGAGTACTAGGCATTCAAACTCCTGTACTTATAGCATACACTTTACCAAATGAGCCATTTCCTAGATCCTATCTAACTCTATTTTTCATATAAGAATTTTGTAGTATTGTTAAAGCATAACTAACATCAGTAAAATTGCAAAGATCACATTACAGCACGCTAAATTGTTTAATCTATAAAAACTATAGAAAGTTAAAAAATTATTTTGTTAATATTTACTTGTTCATTTTTTAATCATTTTTATCTAAGAAAAGTAGAGAGAAAGTGACCTTTGGATAAACTGATAGGATCTAATAAACATTCTTTCTCAGTGTATTATAAAGAGCAGATGCTATTTAAGAAGACACTGGTTTTTAGGAAGTATACCTTGATTTCCAATCTGGGAAATTTTTGGAGTAAGGTCAGAGGCCCACATTTGGGCTACTGAAGAAGCATACAGGGATGCATGCATTATGACTGTAAAAAATTATCACTTTAAATATTTTTAGATTTGTTTACTAATATTATATGTATGAATTTTTAGACCTAAAATTTTATGCTTGCTGCCCACACAGGTAAGAAGTTTGTATTTAATCCTGGAACTGGAGTCATGTATGGTTGTGAATGACCCTGTAGGAACTGAGATTCTACTTTAATCCTCTGAAAGAGCAACAAGTGCTCTTAGCCACTGAGTCATTTTACTAGCCCTAAGTAATATCAGTGTTTAGAATAAATAAATTAAAAAGTAGCAATTAATTATCTTGCATTAGTTTCCAAGTTTAGGATATCTGATATGCTCAGAATCCACTTTATTCAACAATTAATATTGTATGTTTCCACTTGAAGAAAAAGGATGCTTTAGCTAAAAAAACATATTCAAATACCATTTCCCATCTCTTATTATTTCTATATTTATTTCTTAATACTTAAATATGAAACCAAATAATATTAAGTTGCTTAAATACCCATTGCTGTATCTGAAACCACTGATATTTGATTACTGCTGCCTGGAGAGCGGCCTGGTATGCCGTTTCTCACTGCTTCTGGTGATGGTACTGCAGCTGGTGTTTCACACTAAAGGCCATCTGGACAGTGACTATTCTACTGTCCATAACATTTATATAAAATTTTATGAACTTCCTGAGTAATTATCTAATGTAGTCATTTAATCTTTAAATGGACTAGGGTTTAAATATCCATGACAGATCTCATACATTTAAAAAAAGAAAAAAATAGCTGTGAGCTTATTATCAAAGTGATGACTGGCTTGGTCCCTTTTAAAATGGAGCACAGTTCCTTAAAATGACATGTGGAACGACAATGGTAATTTTATAAGAATCATATCATATGGGCTGCAAGCAGCTTCTTCCAAGCAGTAAGGGGCTCCACATTCAAGAAATATGTTAGAACTCTGGTGTAATGTTAATAGGTATATGAGGAATTAACTTGATTTTTCTTAAGGTTCTAATAATACATAAAAGGGGAGACTACATTAAGGATGTCTGTAAGTAAGGAGGATGCACAGAATGTAGGCAATTAAGATCTGGAGGCAAAAGTGAGGAAAGACCGCCCTGCTACACAAATGTAACTCCACTCAATGCATTCTCACATGTCATTGTGACTAAATACATTGTCATAGTGCTCTCTGTAAATTTTTGCAATTATTCATTTTATTTATTTTATTCAGATTCACTAATTAATTTTTAAAGTTAATCTTTATAACTCATGTCACAGCAGCCAAACTGAGAGATATTTAACCCAGACAGCTTTCTCCAGTATTCTTTGGCTTCCCTTACTTGACATTTTGCTAAATTTCTTACTTACTAATTTTAGTTGTACTTTAAAAATTCTTTAAAGAAAATTACTTCTAAAAATACTCTCTGAAAGAAATTATGTTAGAGTTTGCGGATATGAAGAGTGCCCTCTGCGTGGCTGGACCAATTGAGTTCAGTGCCCAGCACCCACATCAGCTGCTCAGAATTACCTGTAATTCCAGCTTTAGAGAAGCAAAAATCCTCTCCTTGTCTCTCAGGGAAGCCACCTGCATACACATGTACATGCTAACATGCAGACACACATATTAAAAAGGGAAAGTTTATACAAATAAATAGCTTCATATATCCTTAAATAGCTGTATCCTCTAGAGTTGTCTTTAAGACATTTTAATTCTTTTTACCTTTCTGGTGTCAAATATGACAGTAAAATATATTAATGTCAGGTCTATATTTAGTCTCTAGTAGGTTTCTAAAATTCTTATATGAAAAGACTACTGATGAAAATATCATATTTGTAAATATTGCTATAGCAAGATTTTATTAATGATCAGAATGCTAGGAAGGTTTATATTGAATTCTTATTTTTATTGCTTATTTCTCTCATTTATTTACTTTTTAAAGACTTTTCTAATTAAAGAAATAGATGATAAGTATGCACAAATTTTTAAGCTAATTAGGATTGAAGTTTTTTAATTAATAGTAAAGATATGAATGCTTAATAGTTCTTTTATAAATATTAAAATATCCTACTAATTTGGACATATATACTTTTCATATGAAAACTGTGCTTAATGGCTCCAAATCTTACATATATGTATATATTAATTTATTTATTCTTCTGTCATATATTTCATCCCAACCACAGTTTCTCCTCCTTCTCTTCTTTCTATTCCCTTCCCCATCTCCTCTTTCCCCAGATCCACTTCTCTGTTGTTTTTCAGAAAAGAGCAGGCATCTGAGGGACTTCGGGGGAATATGACATAACAGGTTAAAAATAAGGCTAGGCACATACCTTCATATCAAGGCTGGAAAAGGCAAACCCAAGAGAAGGAAAAAGGTTTCAAGATCAGAAAAATGAGTCAGAGACAATCACAATTTTACTCCTAGGAATCCTACAATAACACCAAGCTCCACATCTGTAACATATATGCAGAGGACCTATCTTAGATCCACACAGTCTCCTGATTTTCTCTTCAGTGCCTGTGAGCCCTTATTAATTAATTCAGTAAATCATGTTTTTATGGTGTCCTCTACCCCTCTAACTCTTAGAATTCTTATAATCACTCTTCTGCACAGTTCTCTGACTTCTGACTAATGTTTGGCTATGGCTTTTTGCATCTGTTCCCATCAGTTGCTAAATATCCTCTTGACTCTTGGACTAGGCTCCAGTCTATATGCACAGCAGAATATCATTAAGTTTCATTTCACTAGCCCCTATTTTTCAGTCATATTTCATTCTAACCTTTACTCTTGGCTATCCAAGCAGTATAAAGTTTGAGCACCCACTTATAGTATGGGTCTCAAGTTAGTTCTGTCTTTGGTTGGTACTTTCACAAGTTCTTTACCACATCTTTCAGGCAGGACAAACTTTAGGTTGAAGATTTTATGGCTATATTGATATCCCAATACCACCACTGGTATAGAAAACAGAAGCCAGGGAACAAAATATTCATTAAACAGTGACAAATCTAGAAATCAGCACCTAGCTTATAATCAACACCCAAAACTGGTGCCTAGACACCTGCATAAAAACACAACTGCCAACTAAATATGTCTCCACCAGATTTCAGCTATCTTACTACAGCAAGATAGCTGCAGCAGAAAATTACAACACAGATAAAACATAAGAAAAAGACCTTAAAACCAGCCATAATGAAGATGGTATGAGTTCTTTAAGAGAAAATGTATGAATAACTTAAAAAAACAGTTGAAGAGAACAAATGAAACTATTCAAGAGCTAAAAATAGGATTAGAAGCAATAAGGAAAACACTAACTCGAGGAATTTTAGAAATGAAAAATCTAGGTAAGTGAACAGGAGCTACAGACTCAAGCATCACCAACAAAATACAAGAGATGGAAGAGAAAAATCTTTAAATTTAGGTGTTAAAGACACAGTAAAAGAAATAGATGTATCAGTCAAAGAAAATGCTGAATATAAAACATTACTGGGGAGAACATCCAAAATAAGAATAATAGAAATACAGGAAAGTGAAGATTCCCAGTTCAAGGGGCTAGAAAATATTTTCAACAAAATTGTAGAAAAAATTAATGCTTAACCTAAAGAAAGAGATATCTATAAAGGTACAGGAGACTTACAGAGCACCAAATAGGTTGGACCAGAAAAAAAGTCTCTTTCCACATGATAACTGAAAGCTCGATTTGCAGAACAAAGAAAGAATATTAAAATTCTAAAGTGAAAAAAAGCAAATAACTTATAAAGGCACTGTTATTAGAATAACATCAACTCTTCAATTGATTCTTTAAAGGAAGAAGGGTCTGTACAATTGTCCTGCAGACTCTAAGAAAGTACACATGCCAGCCCAGACTATTGTATTCAGCAAAATCTTCAATCATACATGTAGAAAGAAAGATATTCCACAATAAAGTCAAACTTAAATAATATCCATTCACAAAGCCTATCCTACAGAAGGTCATAGAATAAAAACTCCAACTCAAGGATGTTATCCATTCTCATGAAAGCACAGGAAATAAATAATCATATACCAGTAAAGCCAAAAAAATGCACACACACACAACCACCACCACCACCACCACCACCACCACATACAACATAACCACCACCAACAAAACAGGAATTAACAATCATTGGTCAATTATTTCTATCAATATCCAAAAATTAAAAACCAAAAGAAAAGAAGCACATCTACACATGCATGCATAAAATATATATATATATATATATATATATATATATATATATATATATACACACACACACACGCACATGCACACGCACACGCACACACAGATATATATGTGTGTGTGTGCGTGTGCGTGTGTGTGTATTCTCATGGGGTATTTGTCAAAACTCATAAATTTATTTATTTATTTATTTATTTATTTTTTATTTATTATTTAGAAGTTGGGTATTGCATATACTTGTTACATTAAGACACACATCCTATGTTTAGTTTAAAATATTTACATTTATGTTAACCTTCTTTTCTTTTTTCATTGAAAATAGATCCTGTACTCATATAATATATCCTGACTATATTTATTCTCCTTTATCTCCTCCCAGTTACTCTCTACCTCCCCTATACTTTGGCTTTACTTGTGTTTGTGTCTTATTTTAAAAGAACAGGCTTCTAAGAGATAACCATCAAACATGACAAAATAAACTATAATACAATGAAAAGAAAACCACCATATTGATATTGAAGGAACCCAACAGGGAGCAAGTATACTAAGAGCAGGCACAAAAGCTACATGTACTTTTATGACTTTTGTTCCTACATCCATCATTTGCAATTTATTGAATAACAATTCAGATGATATATTATTTTAATGTGTGTTTACATTTCTACACTAATGCATATGTAATTTCTTGATGATCCGCAAATGGTTTGAGTGTGTCTTATGTGGTAGATGTGATTCATGTAGATAATTATATTATTTCTTGTTATTTTTAAAACACTGTATTATTTATAATTGATTTCATATAAATTTTTTAAAGCTATATGTTTAAAAATGTCTGTAGGAACCAGTGAGTTGTTGAATTTCCTTATAAAGGCTATACATTTGGGTTCAAGAGATGGTTTAATGGATAAATTGCTTGCTAGGAAAGAGTGAGGATGATAATTCAGATCCTCAGAAACCATGAAAAGCCTGTGCAGACATAGTAGCACCGATACATTCAGCAATAGAAAGACAGAAACATCCCCAGGATGTTACCTAATGGGATGAACTAGAATTTGAAGGTCTAGTTATAACAAGAGACCCTATTCAGTAAATAATGAGTAATGAAGAAAGACATCGCACATCAACTTTGGGTGTAGAAATACACATATAGTCAAAAGTACACACACACACAAACACACACACACACAGAGAGAGAGAGAGAGAGAGAGAGAGAGAGAGAGAGAGAGAGAGAGAAAACATGTAAATGTTAAAAAGTTATAAATTCATTTGATTGATATTCATAATCATCCATTATTGAATTTATACTAATTAAATTTCTACTAGCATGAAAACTAACAGTAGAAAGGGGGTGAATTATCAAAATTTCATAATCAGATAAGACCAAAATGTGTTTTTAGTAGCAAAGCTCATTGATAATCAAGTTGAACTCTTTGTGAATCAAGACTAATTCATATCTGATCTTATGTGAAAATTGTTAATCCAATCAATTTATTTTTCCAATTATACTATTGAAATTCATCATACTGATTTGCAAGAATAAATCACATATACCCACTTTGAAATATGTACCAATTAACACAATTAAATTATTTGAATTCTTTATTTATAAACAAAATAAACTTAACATGATCAATCCATTATTGTTTTTTACAATTGACAGTATGTTTATATAATTATTAAATCTTTACAAAAGTTTATTTTTGCTATTGATCTTGATCTCTATTATGTGATTTGGGAATGTTTCCTTTGGTATAAATATATTTTCTTCATCCTTAAAAATAATAACTATTTTTAACGAAAAATAGAACATTTATTGTTTACTTATGTACAGATAGATAGATAGATAGATAGATAGATATAGCCATATATAGATTTTTTTCTCCTATGTGATGTTGTAACAGGCAAAACGCACTTCATCCATTAAATCAATAACAATATAACACACATAAAGATATTCAAAGGAATATATTAAAGTAATTTTACCAATACAATTTAATTGTTAATGATTTTATTAGATGTATCTACCATCTGAAATTTTAATGTCTTCTTTATACAAAAAACTTTTATTTTTCTTCATTTATATTTCAGCTATATTGACATCAGGATATAAATGTATATTCAGATAACTCAAAGCAAATTTTCTTGCATGCTATAACTATGATAGTGCATTTTAAGATTTATTTTATAATCTAATTTTTTCCAAGAATATATCCATTTATTTGGAAATTTTGTGTCAAAAATATTTTTTATTTATTTTTATTGGATATTTTATGTGTTTACATTTTTAGTTAAAAAATATAAAAGCAAATAAGATAAAATAATGAGGCAACGTGTGCTTTTCCTCTTTTAAAAATTATAAAGCACAATTTGCGACAATGAGTCTTTCATACAAAGACACCAAACAAATTGAAACAGTTATTTGGTTAATTTAGTGTTAACCCAGCATTTTAAATGTAAGTATAAAAATATCATTTTAAATATCTGTTATTTCTCCAATGATTTGAAATGTGAACTCTGTAACATTTCTGCATTTTTGTTCTTCATATTTATGTACCAGAAATACTCTGTTTTAAATTTTGTAAATTTAATCACATTTATAGGTTCAATGACATTGACCCCTCACTTAAACTTCTATTCATTTTATAGCTCCATTTCTAGATCCATTAAATTTATATATTTTAAACTGGACTTGTCTAATTAAAATTCTGTATATCCCTTGAACTTTTTTGAATACATATATTTATATACATTATATATTACTATTAAAATATGCTAAGTTAGATAAGGTAAAATAACAGAATTTGTTATTCTACTCATTTGCTGAGTGTCTTGAGATCAGTCAAGGATAATCTTGGGTCTCAGGAAGTTGTAGTTCAGTTGCATATTATCTGCAATCCCAGTAAGAGGGCTGTTGGCTAATCTCTTTCCCACTGACTCTCAGCTGTAGCCTTCTGCTGCCTGCAAAATGGTTCTCTTGATAGTGACCCATAAAATACAACAGGCCATGTTACAGAGAGATTGTGACCCAAGTAAGAGTAGGGTACAGAGCTAAAGTCACATTATTTCTTGTAAATTTTAAGATTATAATATAATTATACAATACTTCCTTTCCTTTTCTCCCTATAAAACCACTCTGATATAACTTCTTGCTCTTTTTCAAATTCATGGCCACTTTTAATATAAAGTGTTACTATAAGTATTTTTGTATATGTATACAAAATTACAATCCTAAATCAAACGTACTCAGTCTATATAGTGTGTGCACATTTTCAGGGCTGAAAATTTGATATTAGACAAACAACTGGTATTGGACAAACCAAACATCCTCCATAGAGAAGACCATTTTTTACATTCTCAGCATTTATTAGCTCTTTGTCCATTTTTATATCAGGTGGAGGGCTCATATGAATTCCTATATTCATACTGACATGTCTCTTGGTATCACCATTCTTTAACAAAATATATTAGATGTAAAACAATGTGAATACCATAGTGTGTTCTTATTCATTCAGAGGTCATCATGGTATGGTGTAGAACTGAGGATCTATAAAACAAGGTCAAAAGGATCATGTGGAAGGAGATAGCTATTTTAGTCTGTTCTTAGATTGTATGTTTTTATGTCCTGCACTCAGAGACAATCCACTCACCTAATTATAAGACTCTAAAATATCGTATCCATCAGTTCAAAATCCAGAGTCAAATTTAAATACTAGAACAAATATGTGCAAGTCTTTCATTTTCTTAATGTTACTGGGGGTCAGTGTTGGTCAGGTGTTGGAAGCACAAAATAGCAGCAGAACTGAGACATAACAAGTTAGAAATGCCTTTCTATATTTCAGAAAACACACAAAGATTTTTTCTAGATTAGAAACCTTAGGTTTTTGATTAAAAAAATGGAAAAATATCACTATTTCTATAATATGGATATATATATACATATACATATACATCATATACATATACATATACATATACATCATATACATATACATATACATATACATATACATATACATATACATATACATATACATATACATATACATATATATATTAGACTTTGCCTGACATTTGACAAAAGATTTTGCCAACTTTGTCATGGTAGTAGCAAAGTATACCTTGACAAGATGTGGGTGACCATGCAGCCATTTTTCAATAACACTGTACACAGAATGTATTTTTCTTAACTATTTACACCATATACTTGATTCAGCTCATTACTTCGTTACATTACACCTAGGAAGTAGTTGATATTGGCTACTTATATACCTATTAGGTTAATCAAACACATTTGTTGAATAAAGAATAAAAACCTAAGCTCCAGTCCTAGTCATGTGTAATTTTCTATACATAATCATGAGTGTATTGCATTTTCATTTTTTTGCTCTAACTTGAATATTTTACCATATACCTAACTATTGAAAGTACTCATGTGGGTCTGATTGCAACATTGCCTTCTTGATGAAAACCACTTGGTGAAATTCACTTCTTGGTGAAAACCACATGTAACTCTTATTAACATGTCATTGATTAATCATCAGCACCCTGAGTAGCACATAATCTTTCTTTGACATATTTTGTAAATATCTATGACAAATTATTATATGTACTCCTGAAGAGTCAGTGTTTTGACATATTAAGCAACTACAAATTTGTGAAAATGAAAATTAATATTAAAGAGATCCAGTATTTCTTGCTTCTTGGTTTCAATGGTTCTGAACACTAGGCAGAATATATACCCTCTGTTTTTAGAAACTGCAAAGTAAATTTAAACTTAAAATTCAACATATAACAGTAATCCTGTTTCTTTTTCTAATAAATATTCAACACTATTTTTCAGGGCAATTCCTAGAAATTTATAAGTTGAGATTGATATTCACATAGTTGTTGGCCTATGTTGGATTTTGCAGTTAACAATTACACACATATGGAAAATATATTAAAGAACTCCCAGAGAGAACTTTTCCTAGCATTACCAGTGCCGTGTACTTCTTCAATTATGTTCTAAACTCCTTTCCAAACAAATATAGTAATAGTTGGCTTGCTTAGTGAGAAATTCTCATGTTAAATACATTTACATATTCAAAACCAAGAAAATAGAATTCAGCTACATTTTATATTGAATAAAAGAAACAATAGCTGAATGTTAGATACACAATGAAATTAATATGTATCTAAAATGGAATCATTTCTTTTACATCCACCTCAGACTTTAATTTCCTATTGTTACTACAGTACATAAATTGCTTTATTGAAATTATCACTTTGAATGTATGTAAACCATCAACAGTATAATGCTGACCGAAGAATGCCTTGTTGTGTTTCAGCCTGTTTTATCTAAAATCGGTGAAGACATGTCCTTTCCAGCTCAGGATTACACATGCAATCATTTTCCTGACATATGTACATTGCTATTTTTTTGTGATCAAGATACCTCAAATTCATTTGAGATTTCCTTTTTGTGATTCCAAAAATCCATTCTGAGAAAAATTAAAACATATTACTAAAGAGAAACCACAAGAAATATTATTTAAAATATTTAACTATTTCAATAATTTAATATTTATAAAAATACTGCATAAATAATATCTAATTCTACTTATTTTTATAGTATCATTATCAGTGAATTAAAACAATTTATATATCAGGTTTCATGCACTCTGGAAAAAAATATGTACATACACAGTCAGCCAAATGATTTATTAAGATTGCTTTTATTGCAAGTTCACTATAGCATAATATCTGAATAACCTTTTCTGTGTTTTGATGTATTTGTCAATGGGGAACCAGCACAAATTCCACTTTTAGCCTTTAATGTACAAGTCTATCTGAAGACCTCATATTTTAGAAAATATTCTCAATTGACTTTTCATTATTTAAATGCATTTTCATAAAAACTAAACTTCCATGTAACTGCAGAATGTTAGGATAAGTGATGTATACAGGAAACATTCACAAAAAGTATTAATATTATATATTATTATATTACTATTTTATATATCATGTATTGCATATGTATATTATAGGAATATATAATTGTTCCCATCAAATAAAAATTAATCAATAAATTAACGAAAAATCAGAATGAAAAAGTATCCCAAGTATGATATACTTGATTCTTATATTGCTTAAAATTTGTTACTCTTATTTTCCATTTAAAATTAGTTATTAACAGGAGATAAATTCAGTGTACTTAACAGTACATCAAGATGTATAATAAATTATCTGAGTCAAGAAGATAGGCCAGAAAATAACAATGGAAATAAAGAGACAGAAGTAAGTATTTGGAATACAAACATAGACAATTGTGTCAGATATTAAAAAAAATAAGAAAAGAGACATGAAGAATGTAGCTTCAGAGAAGATGCTGATAAGGAGGAATCAATCTGTCAATTGTAGAATATAATTACTTTTATGTCATAAAAACAGTGTAGGAGATCAGAAATTGATTCTCAAGAACATCCATCCAGAATACATTGACTTTATGAACACAGAGGCATCAATATTGTGTTCTGTAATCTCTACACACCTCATTTTTAGTGGTATTTATAGAAAAGAGACAGGACTGAGAACTACGGAGTCTTTTTCAGTCCCTCAGTTACATATTGTAACACAGTGATGCTGTTCATATACTCATAACCTTACCAATCGCAACAATTCACAAAGGTTCAGGAAGGAAAGGAAATGAATAATTTTGAGATTAAGATATAAAAAATTAATATATTAATAAATAAACAGTAGAACAAAAGCCTTATCTACAGTTACTGAATACATCCAAAAAAATTAATGCATGAGATCTAGAAAAATGCAATGCAAGCTTTTTTGTAAATATTTTGTTGTTGGATTCCAAATATTGTCTTAATTTAATGTTATATTATGACAAGCTTTAAACATAACATTTGGATAAAAGGTGACTTTTACAATCATAGTTTCTATGAATATTTTCAATCAATGGAAAGAAAGAGGAAGTTGTGGCTAAAAGGAAGCAGGGATTTGGAGGGAGTGTTCCTATGTTATATCTTTTACTTTCAGACGGTTTTCAGGTGGGAAGGAGTTGTGAAAGCTGTATGCTGAAAAAATGCACTAAAAAGGATAGAAAATATGAAAATAGAAAACGTAGAGTCAAAAATCATTTAGTTAAGTAAGTTTCTCAGAGTGTAGTCAGAATTAGGAACGCTACATCATTTTTCTCAATGGGAAAGGATGCTCTTGTTCTACAGTAAGGTTACAGGAAGGGGCCTGAGTGTGGAGCATTTCCTTCTTAGTAAGGAAACACAGTAGCGGCTCTTTACAGTGGTTTCCACTGTGAAGGAAGAAACCCTGCTTCTTATGAAGAAGAGAATTAATAATAAAAAAAAAGAAACACAGAGAGACAGTGAGAGAGAAAAGACAGGCAGATAGGTAGACAGACAGACAGACAGGCAGGCAGGCAGGCAGGCAGGCAGACAGGCAGACAGGCAGACAGGCAGACAGGCAGACAGGCAGACAGGCAGACAGGCAGACAGAAAAACAAAATGGAGACAGAAACAAATACACAGAATAAAGGTTCACATTTGTTACAATGAGTTCAATGAGATCCTATAAAATATGTTGACCAATGAAATGTTGAAGAATTGTCAAGGATGATTGATTAACAAATTGAGACTGAAAATTTCAAGTTTGGCCCAAGTGACTTGCAAAGTATAAATGGCATTATTGGTAAAATGTTAAGTAATAATTTGCTTGATACTTCAGAGTCTGTCAGTGCTAGGTGAATAAAGTAGTTGTACATTCAAACAAAATTATACTAAAAAAAAATATCGTTTAGGTAAAAAAAGAGTGCCAGATGGTAAGTTTAAAGAACATCTTAGGAGAAAGACTTAGAAAACTTGGGGATTTAGAAAGTCAATGATCAAGAAAAACAAACAATAGAGAGCATTAGAAATTTGGAAATTGTTTAAATGTCAAGTTCTTAAAATTTATCTCAAAAGTTCCAGATTATAATATGTTCATAAGTGAGACTAGAGGAAAGACACCTCTGGAAAAGTGTGACAGAAAGTTCACAGAGGTTGAGATGGCATTGATGTTCTTTAACTAGCTCATGTAGCTTATTCACATTTGCCTGAACACGAAGCCATCTAGGATGATGACATGTAAGCACACTGTCATGAGATTCCATATTCTCAAGTAACATAGACATATTCTCAAGTAACACAGACTAACGTTATGTGCTTGGGAAATTATATAGTCAGATGGATGAACTATGTGCCTAAAAAATCAGTCTCAAAATGGAAGTAAATTTAGCACCAGATTATCTGGAGTACTCAATATAGGACCAGTTCAGCTGGAATATTGAGTATAGGACCATATCAACTGGGTTAATGAGAGCCTAAGATAAATCAAGATTAGCAATCTTTAGAAGATGAAGAAAAACTCTCATCCAATCCACATAATTTAGTTCATACAAGGAATAGGGCTATGTTTTTAGAGAAGATACATATATGAAAACTGAAGGAAGGATTTTGTTATTTCATTAGTCTGTTTTATAATTTGAATAAATTAGGGCAGACCTATGGAAGTTGTTGATTGAGATATTCCTATAAAAATATAAGTTTGAAGAAGGAATGAAAAGTCCTTCAGTTACTGGTATTTATGAAAGTTACAAGTCAGAGCTGAGAGTCACATCTGAGAACACAATCAGAAATAAATGAGAAAGATGCACTTTTAGAACATGGCACAAACCTTCTGAGATCCATAGCTTAATATTCTCAATGTTAATATATATTTATTATATTTTATCCTTTACTTTTTATTAAGTGTATTATAGTTTTCATATCTTTCAACTGGAATGCCCGACTTACTAGTACAATTGTGTGACACATCTCTTTTAAGATGCGAGTACAGAATTTTCTACACTCTGTTGTAGCCAAAGCTAGTCATGTGCAACCAGGCACTGCAGCTACTGATCCTCAGCATCTACAATCCTACACATATGGGATTTCTCTACAACTGAGCTCCAGGGTAAAGGGGACCACAGCCCTTGGGAAAAACAGCACCTGTCTCTGTGATTCCTAAAACTGAGTTTTTAATTGTGGTTTTTTTTCACTCTAATAATTTCTAAAAGTGTTGTTCATTTTTGTTTCTTGGTAGTTTGAAGAGACCTAAAGGATGAGTACCCCTATAATCATTTCATCTAGGAAGCTGCTATTATCAAAGATTTAGTCCTGGGTTTTGAAAAGGGGCAAACCAAGATTAAGTGAATACATGGCTGGTTTTCTTAAGTAAAAACCTAAGTATCCTTATCTTGTCCTACATTTAGTAAAATCTTGTGTTGCTGTGTGATCTTAGGCAATAAGGATCTCATGCAAAATCAGATAGCCAGATGCAACAAATGTTTTTGTGCAACTAGAACTCTCTTTGATGTTTCATGATTTCTGCTTACTTTCACACACACACACACACACACACACACACGCACACACACACACACTCTCACATATCCACATACACACACACACACACACGCACACACACACACACTCACATATCCACATACACACACACACACACACACACACACACACACACACACACACACACGTGTTTATTTGTTTTTTGAGAGAGTTTTCCTGTATATCTCAGTCTGGTCTTGAATTCAAAGCAAGCACCTTGCTTCAGTCTCTTTAATGCTGAGAATGCAACCAAAACCAGACTTCTTTATTAACATTTAAACAAACTTATCTCTGAATACATTTATGCAGCAACATATTTCTAATTTATACATGTGAAATTTTGTACAGAAATGAAATTTTTGTTTTTCAAACATTCTGTAAGTAAATTTTCATCCATATTTCTGAAAATTAATCTCAATAAAACTCACTGGTTCTTATGGCATGGTGGGACATCTTTTGGGTATATTCCCAAATATGATATTGCTGGGTCTTCAGGTAGATCTCTTTCCAAATTTCTGATAAACCTTCAGATTGACTTCCATACTAGTTTGCAATCCCAGCAGCAATAGAGGAGTGTTCCTCTCTCTTCACATCCTCACCAACATGTGTTGTTACCTGAGGTTTTGATCTTAGCCATTCTGATTGGCGGAAACTCAGGGTCATTTAGCAATCTGTAGGTTGATGAATTGTCTTATTGACTATAACCTTTGTTTTACAGAAGCTTTCCAGTTTCATGAGGTCCCATTTATCAATTCTTGATCTTAAAATATAAACCATTGGAGTTCTGTTTAGGAAATATCCCCCTGTACCAATGAGTTCAAGGCTCTTTCCCACATTCTCATCTATAAGGTTCAGTGTATCTGGTTTTATGTTGATATCCTTGATCCACTTAGACTTGAGCTTTGTGGAAGTTGCCAAATATGGGTCTATTTTCAGTTTTCTACATACAAACTTCCAGTTAGATCAACACCATTTATTGAAGATGATTTTATTTATTTATTTATTTATTTATTTATTTATTTATTTATTTATTTTTTCGAGACAGGGTTTCTCTGTGTAGCCCTGGCTGTCTTGGAACTCACTCGGTAGACCAGGCTGGCCTGAACTCAGAACTCAGAAATCTGCCTGCCTCTGCCTCCCAAGTGCTCGGATTAAAGGCATGCGCCACCACCGCCCGGCTAGATTTTTTTTTTTCTACTGTGTATTTTTTTGGCTTCTTTGTCAAAGATCAAGTGTGCAAGTGTGTAGTTTTATTTCTGCGTCTTCAATTCTATTCCATTGATCAATGTGTCTATCTCTGTACCAATGCCTTCCAGTATTTATCACTATTGCTCTGTAGTAGAGCTTGAGGTAGGATGTTGATTCCCCAGCCAATCTTTTATTGTTAAGAATTGCTTTTGCTATTCTGGGTTTTTTGCCTTTCCAGATGAATTGGAGATTTTGCTTTTCCATATCTTTGAAGAATTGTGCTGGGATTTTTGATGGGGATTGCATCTATGTTCATAAAAGCCTTATTTGTCTTAGCCAGAAAGAAGCTGGCAACAACCCAGATGTTGTACTACAAAAGAATGGATACAGAAATCTGCCTAGACAGAGTAACCAGCCCTTAATAATTCTGCAGCACTAAAGTCTGTCTGATGAATTTGGGCCAGAAGGCTGAAAATTTGATGCTCCAACCTTTGGTAGTATAGGGGTTGTCCAGGTGTTCAGCAGTCTCTATAAATTGGCTAAGTTTTAGAAGCTATGCTTATTGCTTCCCATAACTTCAGTTAATTTAGTCATTCTGGATTTCTGACGGCACTGAAGACCTATAGACTCATAGCCAATCCAGGCTATGTACCTTGAGAGAAAAGATCTGAGTGGAGGGTTCTCAGCTGACATTCATTCTAAAGCCAAGAAAAAGCCAGGTTCAAAACTAAGTGTTCTAGTCAAGAGAGACGACAGAGGTTCTGGCTACTCAACAAAAGGATGGACTGGGTATTAAGACTATCTTGTACCTCACTGGTACAAATAGGAATAATTGTGCTCTAATTGTATTCTGAGAGAAAAGCTTTATTTTAACAGGAAGGGTAATATATAGGAGGAGCTAAGGGGAAAGGAGCACCAAGAGTAAAAGATGGAGTAAGGAGAGGAGAAGATGAAGTAGATGAGAAGCTAGGTAATGAGAGAGAAAAAGAGAGAGAAAGAGAGAGGGGGCATGGAGACAGAAGTTCACGTGTTTCCACTAGTTTATGATAGTTTACATAGCTAGATTGGGTATTAGGTTACACTTCTGATTGAGCATTACCATACTTACAAAGTCCTTGATTAACATTTAAAAAATTGTATAAAAGCCAAATGGAAAAGGGGGGGGGCACGGGATAGGGGTTTTCTGGGGAAGGGAAATGGGGAAAGGGATTGGCATCTGAAATGTAAATAAAATATCCAATAAAAAAATGGAAAAAAAAAGAATGGATACAGAAAATGTGGTTCATTTACACAATGGAATACTACTCAGCTATTAAGAATGAGGACATCCTGAATTTTCAGGCAAATGGATGGAACTAGAAAATATCATCCTGAGTGAGATAACTTTGTATGTACTCACTAACAAGTGGGTATTAGCCAAATAAAAGTACAGGATACCCAAGATACAATCTACAAGACTCAAAAAGTTCAACAAGTTGAAGGACCAAGTGAGGACCTCTCAGTCCCACTGGAGACGGAAAAGAAAGCAATCACAAGTGGGAGAAAGGGAGAGACCTATGAGAGAAATGGAACATGGAGGAGAGAGGAGAGCATGATCTGGTATTGAGTGGGGGAAAAAGACTGAAGCACTAAGGGACAGTAGAAAGAATGGAAACAGGCAACGTTGGGAGGTAGGAGCTAATGGGACTCTCCAGAATGTACCAGAGACCTGGGAGGTAAGATACTCCCAGGACTTAATGTGAGGAACCTTGGATGAAGCGCCCTGCAGTGGGGAGAGGGAACTTGTAGAGCTCACCTCCAGTAGAATGACAGAACATCAAGTGAGGGATGGGGTTGCTATCCCACAGTCACAACTCTGAACCATATTGTTCCTATCTCAAAGAACTGCAGAGATGAAAATGGAGAGAAACTTGAGGAAAAGGAGGTCCAGAGAAAGGCCCAAAGTGGGATTCAACTCAAGAGGAGGCTCAGAGGCCTGACACTATTACAGAGGCTACAAAAGGAACCTATCATGACTGCCCTGGGAAAGACCCAACAAGTAGTTGAAAGAGTCAGATGCAGATATTTGCACCCATGCAATGGACAGAAGTTGCTGACCCCTGTGGTTGAATTATGGAAAAGCTGGAAGAAGCTGAGGAGAAGAGCGAGATCTCTCAGAAACTGAATCATCAACGAGGCAGCATACACCAGCTCATATGTGGTCCCCATCACATATACAGCAGAGGACTGCCAGGCCTGGGTTCAGTCAGAGAAGATGCACCTAACCCTCAAGAGACTGGAAGTCTCAGGGAGATTCAAGGTCTGGTGGGGTGGCGGGTACATCATCATGGAGACAGGGGTGCACTGAGGATGTATGGATGTTGTCCAGTCAGAGGGTGGACTATAAGGGGAATAAAATCTGCAGTTTGAAATGAAAATGAGAAAATAATAATAATAATAATAATAATAATAATAATAAAATAAAACAAAAACAAACAAAAAACCTCACTGGTTCACCAATTTGAACTTCAGAGGTATTCATACCTTTCTTGATTGTTTTAAATATGGAGTGAGTAGAATTTTTTCATGTATGCCCAGAAATAATGCAACATAACTCCCTTATAACTACTAATTTAAAAAATGGACAGGCACATACTCATGATAAAGAAGACATATTTTAATATAGAGAAATCAGAATCAGTTTAAATACAGGATTTTCTTCTGTAATTGAAATAAATGCAAACTAAGGATGACTATGATATGCTGTGAAATGCTTTGGAATCTCTTCTTTTTTTTATAGTTCAAACATGAAAGATCTGATTCATAACAAATGCTGTGCTTTCAAATATCTAAACAATCTAAGTAATCTTGACAGTCAATATAACTTTATAAAATTCAGAGTTGGTAGGAGAAATAAAATATTGAGGGTTTGTTTGTTTGTTTGTTTGTGGAGCTGTGAATAATAGATATGTCTACTAGCATGCTAGGCACCCTTGTTACAAGTGAAGTATGTTCTCATCCCACACTATTTTTTCTTAACAAATTTTGAGCAACCTGAGCCATTACTAATCATTCTGCAAAATTTGTAAACTATGTATTTAATTATCAAAGCAGACCAGAAAAAGCCGCAGATATATTATGCTATGAGTAAGACATAGAATAAAATTGTTTGTAAGAAATCATTAAAAAATTCATTGGCATTTCTAAACATTTATAATAAAACAAGCTACTCCAATATCTTTCTCAAATACAAACACACACACACACACACACACACACACACACACATACACACACACACACAAAATCACACACACCTACATTTCAATTTCTGAACAAACCTTTTGCTAGAATATTTTTTCATTCAAGATATTTTTATGCCTATATTCTATTTTACTTTATTAATTTGTTTTGTCATATTATATTCCCACAATTATATATGAAGTTATATAACTGCTAGAAATACAGATCTTTCCTTTTGAATCTGTTTTTATTGTGTTACTTTTTAAAAGAGAATTATATCTAAGTATGCTAAAGCATTTTCAATAGAAAAAGGAACACAGCTGCTTAAATGTCAGCATACTATGTTGATGACAAAGAGAACTACAAATAGTTCCAGATATCTTTTTAATATAAATTACTAGAATTTCAAATCATAAACAAAGAGAATGTAGGATCACTTTTTAAAAGCAAGAGAAAATAGTAGTAGCCAGACTAGTAACTTTTAAATAAGATCTTCAAATACTGACAGCATGTGAAAATCATGAAGTAACAATTTAAAAATGCAGTTCATAGAGGAACAATATCAACTGGTATAATTTCTGTAGTGCCAACATCTCATAAGGATTATGAGTTCTTTTGAGAGCAGTATTCTATAATTGTTTCATTAAAATTATTTCAAAGAAAATAAAATATAGGATTTTATTGGCATATCAGAATAATTAGAGTACAATAAATCAAAAATCTCATTTCTCTTAACAAGGTATTATATATTGGTGTTGCTCTTTCTATGGTGTAGTCGTTCTTCACTTTTCTATAACTTTGTTAATTACTCTTTGAAATTTCTCATTGTCTTCATGGCCTAGAATAGATTTCACTATTTTCCTGGAGTTTTTCCAAACAGTCAGTATTTACTTAGTTCTGGGATGTGAATATAACATATATTTTCTTGTGGGTATCTTAGTAGAGGATATTTTAAGTAATGCCAGTTGTGTACTGCAGAATTTTTAGCAATGTTTAGATTTATTGCATTACAATATATATTTTAAATTATTTTCGTTTGTTTCTGTATACTGAACCAATGTGTTTGCAGGTAATGCATTATTTTGTGTGATTGAATTAAATTTCTTTTTGATGACATTTGAAGACACTTACATGAGTGTATGATGGTTACACAAAGATAAAAATGACTAGGTAAATGGCTCAGGAAGTAAAGTGCTTACTGCTCTGGTATGACGAACTTAATTCAATCCTAAAATTCACAAAACTGTGCCAAATTCTTATAATTTAAGCACCAACTTCTCTCGCTGAGTAGATGAGCTCCTTGTTCAGTGAAATTCGCTGTCTTAAACAATCAAACACATAAACAAAACTAAACAACAAACATCAAAGGCAGAAACATGACCAAAGAAGACATGTGACACAAATCCACATAAGATTATACTAAAAATGTAAAGCAATTGTTGTTTAAAAAAAATCTCAGTCATTCAATTAACCAATAAAGACTTGGGAGCAGGATGCTGGTGTGAGAGCTCAGAGAAGCAAATAAAGTATTTGACCTTCCTTCTTACTTCTTCCTTTCTTTGACATCACAAAAGGTAGTTCATGTTCTCCAAAACATCTCAAAAAACTCTCAAACTGAATGTCCCTCCCTCTACTTCCTGTATGTCTATCTGTCCTCTGACATACTCTTTCTCTATATTTTTTTCCACAGTCACTCCCTATGAACTGTTTTCTTTCTCCATCTTTTGAACTTGCTTGACTTTTTTTAAAATTCTATTTACAATAAACAGAAATCTCTTGTATCAATGATGTGTGCTAGAGTTGAGCCACAGGAAAATTAGAATCAGATATTTTCAGTAACCAACACAATCTTGGGATTCACAGTGTGATCAAAGATCCTGCAAGAACCAACATTTTCCAGTATAAAATTGGAAAATGTTGAATAAGTGTGTTGAAAACATATTTGTATAATAAAATCACATTCTCCATGTTGCACAGAAGAGTATAAGTTACATAATAAAACTATAGAAGAAAGAATGAGTGTCCAGGACTGATGAAGCTACTCAGCTGTTCAAGAAAATATCCAGTAAACTGAATGACTTAAATTCAATTTCTAGAAAACATGTACAGTGTAAATATAGAATCTACATTCTCAAATTGTTCTGTAACCTCTCCATACATTTCAACATATATTCACATACACAGACACAAACACAAACATTAACAGAAGTAATAAAATTGTAATATGAGACAACCAGTGAGAAAGAATTATATCCTTTTATATTTGTTTTAACCACTAAATATGGTTAAATATTTGTTAAAACCACTAAATATGTACTCAACATGACATAAATATCACATAATTTTGATAATTTTACTACTCTATTATTTTACATTTAGTACAGACTATATTTTATAATATATGTCATTGGCAAAATAATAAATTAAAATAAACATCAAGTGAGTAGTATAGTTCCACCGCTGGGTGGTTATAAATTGAATAGACAATGACCACTGCTGTGCTGGCATAACACAATAACCTGCCAACATAATTATAGACACTAAACTTCATTCTCTCAAAGATTGCCACCGACTGCCAATGTAAGAATAATCAATCATCAAATAAATAAATGACAAAAGTTCCATACCTATATCTACAAAAGGTTTCAGATTTGAATGCTGTAAAAACTGATATTTTTTGTTTTAAAAAGTTTAGACAACCTATTGCATCTACTTAGTAGTGCCCATACACACATGGCTGTATTGATATAGGGAACTTATCAGTGGCCACCATTCCAAAAATGTAAACCTGTGACAACAGCCAAGAAGTACCAATAGATCCTTAGAAAGAGGATCTGGAACCCCTATCATACATAATGAGCTTCTGGGACTCCATACTAAGAATTAAGGGAAATTAACTGGTTTCACCTTATGCTGTCATCCACAGATACTCTGAGTTTTTGTGTAAGCATGATATGTCCAGATGATAGCACTGCAAAGGATTCTTCTCTCCTCTCCTTATGCTGTGGGTTGGCCTGATACTGTTTGTATTACAATGTTAATTCTGCTTCCTCAAGAGGTTTTGCCCCAGATAAGCAATCCATCACGTACTCTGGTTGTCTCATGTGAAACTTATCCCCATTTTAAATTGTCAATAAAGTCTAGAGCCTGTGATTGGGCAGTAGAGAACAAAGGTGGAAATGGAAGTTTGAGAGGGGGAGCAGGTCAAGGGGAGACAAGGATGAGAGGGAGAAAAGAAAGAAGGAGGAAGTCATGATTGACCAGAGCCACCTAGCCAGGAGATACAATAAGTAGCAAGGTGTCTTCTAGGTGGAAAATAAGTTATTGTAGTGTTATATCTGCCAAATCTAGGCATATAGCTTAGGGTGTCAATATGGTCAATATACATTATATATTCAGAATTATAAAATAACATATTAAATAAGTTTTAAAACCAAGCAGAAAATTGTAAAATTAATATATATTAATTAACTAGTACAAGATGAAATCTTAGATAAGATCTATCTTAAATGTAATGAATACAAATGCACAAATGCACAAACACAAAGTGCACTTGAAAAAGTGTTTTTCAGTATGTTTTATTGATTGAATTTTGAGACAATATATAAATTAGAATGTCTGCTTTTGTGTGTATGAAATAGTTATTTAGAATCATAAAAAATTCTGTGGATTTAATCTGAGATTTACTGCCATGAAGCATGAGATGACCCAATATTTTAAAAGATGTAGGAAAAATTTAGTCCATTTCACAAAATCATTCACAAGATGAGTACCTTAATTAAGGCTGTTACTGCTGTGATGAAACACCATGACTAAAGCAACGTGATGAGAAAATGGTTTCTATGGCTTATGCTGTATCATCACTGTTCATAAATGAAGGAAGTCAGGACAGGACCTCAAACAGGGCAGTAGCTGGGAAGCAGGAGTTAATGCAGTTATCATGGAGGGGTTCTGCTTACCAGCTCACTCTCACAGCTGGTCCCTCCTTTTCAATTACTTTTATATAACCCAAGACTGGTGTAGTACCACTCACAGTGGGCTGGGCCTCCTTCATCAATCACAAATTAAGAAAAATGTCTACAAAATCACCTATACCCCACTCACATGGAGGCACATTTCTCTTTGACGGTGCTGCCTTGTGCCAAGTTGACATAGAAATCATTCATCAAATATGAGGTTGTGGAAAAAAGAAAGTCTAATGTTTTGTGACCAATGTGCCCAAACATTGTTAATACTTACCTGTCATTCCTTGTAATTATTGGATGCTTTTAGGTAATTGAGTCAAAGAAAAGAAGACTCTAGATATGTCAGCCCTCTGGTTACACACAGATTAGTAAGTAATGGAAATTCTCCATTCTGTATAACTTTTCATCAGGGTTTCCAGGCAAGTTGCCTATATCTATTATAACTTCAAATGTTCAGATGGGGTTCCTTCACTTTCTATCTTCCCTGCTTTATGAAGCTGAGTTCTGAATGGAAAGGGCATGTGTTCTAATGAAATTCTCCCCTGGGGCACATCAAGTCATTTTATACAATGACACACTAAGAAAGGCAATCTATGATGTGTGACTGACTCTAATGTGACTTTTCCATCATTTCATTTGTTTTCCATTAGCCAGAAAGAAAGACATAAGAACTACATAGAAATCTTTTTCTTGAACTCCGTAGGGGTTTTCTAGTATATTAGAATTCTGCTACAATGCAGTATTTCATAAAGCTTATGGAAAAGTGAACATTTAAAACCATTTTTTAACCTTCAATCTCTGTTTGCAATCTTAAAGCACTCATGAAAGTTGCTATATTTTTAATTCTGAATGCTTCTTAAACTGTTTTTTAAAGATAATTGCTTTGCTAAGATAGCAATCAGTGCTTTTAAGCATTTTTATTATCACACAATTTTTACAAACCATAATAGTTCAATTTAATTGAAATAAATATGGAGATAATGACCCTGATTATGAACATTAAATGACACTATTTTCAATCATATTTTTTGTTTGATTATCTAATAACTTATGTACTACTCACATGCAAATATGTTGTCATAAAAATGTCATAATCTGATGTAAGATAAGTGGACATTATATGTAACATCTTCAGTGTACACAGAGATTTTCTCTTTAGTGTTTTAACTTCATTGCATTCCTTTCTCAGTCCTAGGCTTCATACCAATCTTTTGCTGCTATTTTCATTATTATGAAGTCAGTTCTGTTACTCTACTTTTTCTCTGTCCTCTTCTTATCTTCTTGATATTTCTTCTTGTTATTTGTAATATACTCTATGGCTCAGCACATGAATTTGGTACAGTGGGTCATTTTGATTCTCAAAGTATTGAAAGGCTTTTTTAGAAAATGGAACATATAAATTGGCTTAAATGAATGTGATGTATATGGATAAAAGCACATTAGCTCTCTGTTCATTATAACAGAGAGTTATTGACTAAGGTGTTTTAAGTTTCATAGTATACCTGGCACTAAAAATACATATTAATACAAATATCAACATGAAAGAAAAAAATGAAGTTTAGATAGCAGAAATTATTTACTGTGTCCTTTAGTTATATATACATAACATATGACATATGCAGTATTTTAAAAGTCAATTATGCAAGTTGAAATTGCTTAATTACCATAAAATAAGGTTAGAAAGGTATAATTATTGAATTAGAGTTCAAAATGATTTGAATAGATTATCGAATTAATTTTAAAGAGTGTGCATGTAATAAAAATTGCAAGAGACAATATAATTTTATATTAAATACTGTTAGAATAATATTATATTTTATTGTACCAGTATCTGATAGAGGATATTTCACACAAAAATTAGACATGTGAGTCAAATTGTATATTTAAAAACAAGTAAAAGGAAGGAGTAATAGATTTGTGATAAAGAACTGCACAGTCACTAAAAAACTTAAGAGTAGTGTTCTGAGATACTTTTTCTGGGGAAATGTAAGTCTTTATTCTCACCAGATAGAGATAACAGTCCGAAACCAGTATAAAGTAGTAATTATACAAACGTCTAACATGTTCAGCAGGTGAGTTTATTGGAATAACTTAGAGGTGAGTGGGTAAGGGGTTTCTTACAGCAGCACTCAAAGGCAGCTAAATCACCAAAACTCTTATCTCAGTTTAGGTCAGAATTCAGGTGTATTCTTGGAGCTCCCTGCACATTTACAGACTAATCCTCTGGTCCAATTATTTCTCCCTATCAGTCCATATTGTTTATGTAAACTTGGGGAGGGGCTTTCTGAATTCTGTATTAAAAATGTGATTTCATCCATACTTCCTGTAGGCAAGCCTTGGGAGCATTTTTCAATTAATGGTTGCTGTGAAAGACACAATACACTGGATATTTTCATCTCTGGGCAGGTGGTTCTCAGCTGTGCAAAAATGTAGACTGGGAAAGCCATGAGGAGAAAGACATTAAGCAGCATTCTACAATGGCCTCTGCTTCAGTTCCCTCCCTGACTCTCTTCAGTGATAAAAAGTATAACTGGAGAGTCATAAGCTACAAGAATCCCTCTTCTACTCAAGATGTTTTGGGGTATGTAGTTTTATCATACCAACTATAGACTTAGCTATGTCAGCCACCTCATCAGAGCATCTTTAATATAGCAACATAATATATACAATTTCTTTTTGATATGTATGATAACAAATTTACAGACTTACTTTAATAAAGATATGTAAACATTTGGGCATGTGTGTGGTATCAGGTTCAAATACGGAGACCTGGGAGCATGACATAACATCTATCAGTTGGTGCATAGAACAGGAACTCAATCAATGGAGTAGATGATACTAAGTCAAAAAAAATAGGAACAGTAATATAGATTATTTTCTAGCACATACTTCAGTGTTTTGTTATTAGGTTCCAATTGTGTGTTGAGATGAAAGACAGAATGCGTGGAAGCTCAGAGATTGACATTTGGATTCTTCAGCCCATTGACACAACCATGAAGTAAATATTTCTGACTGGATATGAGACCCAAGCAAATGTCAACCAATATAGTTTCTGTCTTTTGAATTTTAAGAAAAATCTATGGATGTGTCACTTTGATACACTTTAGAAAGTATAGGTTGTTAGGTGGAATGTAATAGACTACTAAACCAGAAAAATTACTTCATAATAATCAGTATCGTTGAAAGTTTATAAAATAAATAAAGCGGAAGTACACAAAACAAAGCAGTAGTAGTGAAAGTTACTTTGTTTTCTATTCTGTTTCCTCTGAACAAAGAGAATTTGGTGTAAACCAACCTAATTAAGTGCTTTTCTTTAGAGAAGTTACCATAGTCATGGTCTATTTTCACTAAAAAATCCTAACCAAGACTGAAATTGGTAACAGCAGTTGGGGATATTCACCAAGGAAAGCTTCTATCAGAGACTAGAACCATCCTACAAGAATGAAGTGTTTGACATTAATAAACATAAGAAGATTTAGAGATCTGAAGAGCATTTTGACATCAGACATGAAGATGCAGATTTTCAAGTTTGCCCAGATAGTTTCTAGTCTTGCTTTGTTCCAGTATTTCCTCACTAATCTTCCTTTTAAAAGGATAGTGTATATTTTGTTGAGAATGTGTGTTCTGCTTTTTCAGTGATTTTAAAGGGGCTACAGTTAAGAAATTTCCTTTAAACCTTGTGCATTTAAACAGTGCTAATATTGTGATAGACTGTGGGAACATCTGAATTTGGACTTAATGTGTTTTGTATTATGATATGGCTACAATCCTGTGGGGGCCAAGGAATTATTCTTGTTAGGCCATCATAGGTCCATAAAGACTGGATTTATTCAGAGGTATATACAGTTGTGTTGGAGTAAGTGTGGCTTTATTGGAGGAAATATGCCACTCTGGTGTGGGATTTGAGACCTCAGAAACTCAAACCACATCTAGGTGTCTCACAGTTCTCTTCCTGGTATTTGCTGATCAAGATATAAGGCTCTCAGCTCCTTCTCCTGTCTGCCTGCATGTTGCCATGCTTCTAACAAGAATAATAACAGACTAAACTTCTGAACTACAAGCCAATCCCAATTAAATGCTTTCTTTACAAGAGTAGTAGTAGTGACTAACATACCTAATAATATATCTTCCATCTCTCTTACTTGAACCATATCATTTTTCTGTACATCCTTAGAAATATTCTCACTTCTTAACTACTTTCTTATGTGACTATCTAATCTTCCTGCACAGATTACCATACTATCTTACTTAGAGAGCATTAGATAGCAAAAGATTCTGTGCTTTCCATATTTGCCACAGGCAGTAAATATTTCTCCCCTCCTTTATTTATTGACTGTGTTTGTTTAGGTTTTATATTCATCAAAATGGGAACCTGTTCCTTAACAGTGGAACTACATTCACCAAATCCTATTTAATCTTATAATTTAGAAAGCCTTTATTATTAAGATGAAGAAATATATTTAATATACTTTATGATTTGGGGGATTTGGGCATGCTCACCCTATTTTTTTGTTAATGCTACCATTCCTAAAAAATTTACATGAATTTAAATATAAGTGTTTGTGTGCACATATGCTTTCAGATATACAGTATTTATTTTAACTTATTCTTGATTACATCTATACTCAATAGTATGCATCTTAATATTCTTACTATTGTTTTATGCTATTGGCATTATATATCAAAAACATGGATATCACATTTCTGAAAGATGGTATCTGTTCAGTACCAGGATCGTGAGTCCCTATATTGTTCATACAAAACTCTTGTTTTATTAAATGTTTCACTTTATAATGTTACATTGTATTTGAATGAGTACATTTTGCAAAGTTCCATGTTTAAATTTCTTTCTGAGAAATAACAGCATTTGAATTTTCTCTCTGGCTTTCTTTTTCAAAAGCAAGTAGTGTTATTTGTTTATTGCAGCATTAATTTATATCAACCCTTATGTGCTACAGAGTCAATAAGAAGGAGAATAGGCTTTCCACAATGACTGTTATATTCTCACATATTAGATCATATATTTTATTCTGTTTAGGGGAGTCAAGTATTTCTTCCTATATTTCTATTAATGAGACACCCTACAGTAACATTCCTATTTAACATGTTCCAAGATTTTTGGGATCCCAGACTTTAATTATAACTAATTTCTGTAGCTGAGAGCTACAAATTTAGAATAAAAGACACAGAAATATTGTCATAGTAAGTGCCTTCAGTCTGCTTCCTTATAGACTTCAGTAAGTCTAAGATAATTGAGACTGTTTGACATGTGTGGTGTTCTTAGAGAAAATCTTGATAGCATCAACCATGTGAAATCCCCAACCTTAACAAAGTGCTACAGGAGACACATGAATGGACACAGGGGTAACTACTCTGACAAAAGGAGGACTATGTGGATTTTCTATAGTCTGCCAAAAAATCTTGCCTTTTGTTATTTATGTGACCTTTCACAATCTAGGCTCTTCTTACCTTCAAATTTCTGCTCAAGGTTTCATTTTCAGTACATTCTAGTCATTTTGAAACACCTGCACTGTTATTTTATGTAGGACTGCTTGTTAAAAGAAACTCAAATATCTGAAATAAACCCTTGACCTTTTCCTTAGCCTTTCTCCAGGCTAGCTTCTAATTAGCCTCCTAATGTCAGCTTTCTGTACATGTCACCTTGTTGACTTGATCCTATTGTAACCTATAATTAGTTTGTTATACTCAGTTTTAGCAGATTTTACTGGTCTATTTTCAGATTATTTGTCTTGTGTGACTAGAAAAACAAAATAACGTGTTGGTTAGTAATTATGTAGCACTATACTGTAGGATTCAAAAAATATGACGAGCAAATGTATGGCTTAGGTTAAAAGAAAACAAGTTTTTATTTTCTTCATTTGAAGACTTCTTGAAATGATAATTAATAACAAATCAGTTAAAACTACATAGTACTTTTATAATGAGACTTGACAAAGACTAAAATGAACTATTTGTTATCGTAGAGTTCACATTTCTCTTATTGTACTACAATATATTATTCTCCTATAATTTACAATAAAGTAGCTTACTTTTATATGGAAATTGACAAAACAACTTGTAGAACTTTGAAATATTAAGCCTGGGACATTTACAAGGACAATGAAACCAAATCAGAAAGAGTTCATTTGCCAACACTTCTCAAATAAATATGTAGAGGAACTCCAGAGCAAAGGGATTGTTATTGGTGGCTGAATGCCTTGAGGGTTGCATGCATAATATGGTTTCAATAGCCTGCGCTGACATTCACACGACCTACAGTTTCCCTGTGAGTGCTTTATGTAAATGTGCTTACCATGCCTATGGTGTTTTGTTCTGTATTAGAGGTAGACACAGGAATTTTTCAATTACAAGTCTACAGTATGATAGACACAAGTTTTAAAGCAGTCTCAAGGACACATTTATTATAGTGTTTATATTACACATTTTTGTATTTCTTTATTTACTTTGTGATTTTATTTTTGTAATACTTCTCTTTAATAATTAGTTAGGTAAAAAGAGTATAATGAAAAGATAGCAATACTAAGCTCAGGAGAGCTGCTTTAAAGGCTTTTTTTTTCTTTTATCCTTGCTGGAGAACAGTACAATTTGGGGTCAACATTAGTGATCATGTGCCACTGCATTTACAATGTAATCGAAAACAATTTTAGATTTTAATAAACTCATCTCTAATTCATAGCTGCAGTTTCATTTTTTAAGCAAGATTTTATTTTAATTTTATTACAGACACACATGCACATACACAGAGTGAGAAAGAGAGAGAGAAGGAGAAAGACAGAGAGAGAGAGAGAGCGAGAGAGAGAGAGAGAGAGAGAGAGAGAGAGAGAGAGGAGTACAGACACACACATACCCTATCTCCACCACTACTATCACCACCACCACCAATAACAGGAATCAACAATAATCGGTCATTGCTTCCTCTCAAAATTAGTAATATCAACTCATCAATATATCTACAAGAGGCTGAGAATGGATGTAAAAGAATGACACATCCTTTTGTTAGATCAAAGAAACAGTAATTAACATCAAGGATAAATATGACCTCAGGATAAACTATTGGGAAAAGATATTCCAAGTTGGAATTCATAACTGACACTGGTTGGTTGACTAATGACCAGATATTAAATAGCCCAGGGAAAAACACAATACTACTGTTTAATAAAAATAGTAAGACTATATTCAGCCATCATTCAAGAAGCTGTCTCATTCAGTGAGTTAATATGTATCAAGTTTGAAATTTCTAGCAAAAGTAGTAGAGTGCCAGGGCAGGGTCTTTTTTTTTTTGGATATTTTATTTACATTTCAGATACCAATCCCTTTCCCCATTTCCCCTCCCTAGAAAACCCCTATCCCGTGCCCCATTTTTCCATTTGGCTTTTATACAATTTTTTAAAATGTTAATCAAGGGCTTTATAAGTATGGTAATGCTGAATCAGAAGTGTAACCTAATACCCAACCTAGCTATGTAAACTATATTTGACTAGTGGAGACACTGGAGATACGTGAACTTCTGCCTCCATGCCCCCCCCCCATCTCTCTCTCTCTCTCTCTCTCTCTCTCTCATTACCTAGCTTCTCATCTACTTCATCTTCTCCTCTCCTTACTCCATCTTTTCCTCTCGGTGCTCCTTCCCTCTTAGCTCCTCTTACATATTACTCTTCCTGTTAAAATAAAGCTTTTCTCTCAGACTACAATTAGAGCATAATTATTCCTATTTGTACCAGTGAGGTACAAGATAGTCATAATACCCAGTCCATCCTTTTGTTGACTAGCCAGAACCTCTGTCGTCTCTATTGACTAGAACAATTAGTTTTGAACCTGGCTTTTTCTTGGCTTTAGAATGAATGCCAGCTGAAAACCCTCCACTCAGATCTTTTCTCTCAAGGTAAACAGCCAGGATTGGCTATGAGTCTATAGGTCTTCAATGTCGTCAGAAATCCAGAATGACTAAATTAACTGAAGTTATGGGAAGCACTAAGCATAGCTTCTAAAACTTAGCCAATTTATAGAGACCGCTGAACACCTGGTCAACCCCTATACTACCGAACTTTGGAGCATCAAATCTTCAGCCTTCTGGCCCAAACTCATCTGACAGACTTTAGTGCTGCAGAATTATTAACGGCTGGTTACTCTGTCTAGGCAGATATAATCAGTCGACTATTCTGCAAATGTGTCCTTTTCTGGACAGTAATTTGTCTGTAGACAAAGAGAGACAATTCTTGCCTGGTGGTTGTCTCACCACAACTGGAGTAACTCCAAGGATGCTCAATTTCTTCTTAGAATCCAAGACAGGAAGCTGTCAGGAGCAGACAGGTCTCTAATCAAAATGAACATTAATATAGAAATATTTGTGATGTCAATTCTATGGATTTCTGACGTTTTGAAATCCAACTATCCATGTAAGGTAACATGGACTGTTGTCTGTTAACTCCTCTCAGCTATTTCTAAATAAAATATAGAAAACACCCTAACAATAAACTCAAAGTCATGAATTTGCTATAGTCCCTTAACTCACAGGCTAATCATCCCAAATCAGTTAAAAAAAGTTAAAGAAGGACTGGCTCTAAATGTTGTATTTCTAAATGTGTTATACAGGCACAATACCCATGAGAGTATCAATATTCATTTCATTTTCGTATCATAAGAAGCTTATCCCAATGAAAACCTTAAATTAGAAATCCAAGTGAATTTTGTACCATTTAAGAAATTATACCTTCATCTTGATACTAAATTATACAGATTTCTACCAATAGGTTATGGCTATGCCATAAATCCCAGCTAATCCTCCCTGTTCCAACAAAATCACTACTTTTCCCCAGAGAGACAGTCCCATCTTAACCACCTTAGTCCCCAAGCCCGGGGAATAGGGACGCTGACTCTTCTTTAACTTCTTCAAGCTGATTACGTACATTGAGATATTAGAAGAGGGGTGGGGGGAAGAGTAAATTGATAAGCTTCTGACGCTGTGTCTTCACTGCATCCAGATGGAATTCCCAGACACCAGAGGTTTGAATGGGTCTGCTCCTTTGCTTGATGAGTAGATACAGCAAGGCTATGTATTCTGCAATATACAATTCTCTAGACAATTTTTAGTATCAAGAAAAATAATTTTTTTTCCTAGAGGGCTGACTTTTTTTTTTTAAAAGATGTTGGTTCTAACAACTTCCCCCCCCCCCTTTATGTAGTTGGTTATAATATTTACATTTCAAGTTTTATCCTTTTATTCCATTTCTCCCACCACCCAGGAACCCCTTATCCCATCCCCTCTCCTTATATCCCTTCTATGAGGCTGTGCCCGCACCCACCCCACCCCCCACTACCCCCTCCTTACCTTCACATTCCTCCGCTTCTGTATTCATTTTTCATGGGACCAAGAATCTCCTCTCCCGCCTATGCCCAACAAGGCCGTCCTCCCCTACAGCTAGAGTTGTAGGTCCCTCCCTATGTGCTCCCAGGCTGGTGGTTTAGACCCTAGGAGGCTCTGGTTGTTTGGTATTGTTGCTTTCCTCTTGGGGTCACAAACCCTTTCTGCTCCCTCAGTCTTCTAAGTTCTCCCTTGGGAAACCCTTGATCATATCAGTGGTTAGCTGTGAGTATCGTCCTCTAAATGTGTCAGTCTCTGGCAGATCTCTAAGGAGACAGCTATAATATGTTCTTGACAGCACACATTTCCAGTCATCCACATCAGCGTCTAGCTTAGGTGACAGTACATGGGATGGATGTTCAGGTGGAATGGTCTCCTGATGGCTCCTCCTTCAGTTTCTGTCCCATGTTTTGTTTCCATAATTCCTCCCTTGAGTATTTTTGTTACTGATTCTAAGTAGAACTGAGGCATGCCCTCTTGGTCTTTCTTCTTCATGAGCTTCACGTGGTCTGTGGGTTGAATCTTCGCTATTCTAAGTTTTTGGACTAACATCCGCTTAACAGTGAGTACATACCATGTGTGTTCTTTTGTGATTGGGTTAACTCACTCAGGATGGTAATTTCTAGGTCTATCCATTTGACTATAAATTTCTCGAATTCATTATTTTTAATAGCTGAGTAATACTCCATTGTGTAGTTATACCACATTTTTTGTATCCATTCCTCCGTTGAGGGACATCTTGGTTCTTTCCAGCTTCTGGCTATTATAAATAAGGTTGCTATGAACATAGTGGAGCATATGTCCTTGTTATATATTGGAGCGTCTTCTGGGTATTTGTCCAGGAGTGGTATAGCTGGATCCTCAGGTAATTGCTATGTCCAGTTTTCTGAGGAACCACCAGACTGATTTCCAGAGTGGTTGTACCAGCTTGCAATCCCACCAACAGTGGAGGGGTGTTCATTTTTCTCTGCATCCTTGCCAGCATCTACTGTCACCTGAGTTTTTGATCTTAGCCATTCTGACTGGTGTGAGATGGTATCTCAGAGTTGTTTTGATTTGCATTTCCCTGATGAGTAAGGATGTTGAGCATTTCTTAAGGTGCTTCTCAGCCATTCGAATTTCCTCTGTTGAGAATTTTTGTTTAGCTTTGTTCCCCATTTTTTAATCGGTTTATATGGTTTTCTGAAGTATAATTTCTTGAGTTCTTTGTAAATGTTGGATATTAGCCCTCTATCGGATGTGGGATTCCTTAAGATCTTTTCCCAATCTGTTGGTTGCCATTTTGTCTTATTGACAATGTCCTTTGCCTTACAGAAGCTTTGCAGTTTTATGATGTCCCATTTCTCAGACTGAAAAATAAATTGGAGAAATGACATCCTTCACAGTAGTCACAAATAATATAAAATACCTTGGTGTGACTCTAATAAATCAAATAAAATATCTCTATGACAAGAACTTCAAGTCTCTGAAGAAGAAATTGAAGAAGACCTCAGAAGATGAAAAGATCTCCCATGCTCATGGATTGACAGGATTAATATAGTAGAAATGGCTGTCTTGTACAGATTCAATACAATCTCCATTAAAATTTTAACTCAATTTTTATTTAATTCAATAGAGTTTAAAAAAAAAAAGCAATTTTCAAATTCATTTGGAATAACAAAAAACCCAGGATAGTGAAAACTCTTCTCAACATTAAAAACAAAGAAACAAAAACACTTTGTGGGAAATCACTATTCCTGACTGCAAACTGTATTGTAGAACAATAGTGATAAAAACTGTATGATATCGGTACAGACAGGCAGGAAGATCAATGGAATAGAATTGAAGACCCAGAAATGGACCCACACTCCTTTGGTCACTTTATCTTTAACAAAGTACCTAAAACCATCCAGTGCAAAAAAAAAAAAAAAAAAAACCGACAGCTTTTCAACAGATAGTGCAGGTTCAACTGGAGGTCAACATATAGAAAAATGCAAATTGATCAGTTCATATCTCCTTGTACAAAGCTCAAGTCCAAGTAGATCTAGTACCTCTATATTAAATCAGATACACTGAAACTAATGGAAGAGAAATTGAGGAAAAGCTTCCAATACAAGGGAACAGGGAAAAATTTTATGAACAGAACACCAGTGACTTATGTTCTAGGATTAAGAATCAACAAATGAGACCTCATAAAATTGCAAAACTTTTATAAGGCAAAGGACATTTTCAATAGGTCAAAACAGCAACCAACAGATTGGGAAAAGATCTTTACCAGTCCTACATCTGATAGAGGGCTAATAACAAAATTATAAAATGAGCTCAAGAAGTTAGACTCCAGAAAATCAAATAGCCATTGCAATATTTAAATCAGGCTTAACAGTTACTTTCTCTAACATTATGTTATAAAAGTGTGGAAAACATCTTCTTTTATGGTTTTTAATATGTAGTTCATTATGACTACTATAGAACTCTCACCTCTCAGTGTTATCTTTTTCTATTTTTGTAATTTTGAGTCCATTGATTCAGTGCTTCTCTCTCTCTGCTCCATCTATCTTTTTCCTATAGCCTAATTTTCTCAGCCTCTCAGGACTATCACCTTTATCTTAGGTTCTAGAAATCTAGTGTTTCATCGAATATGTATAGTATTTGAAGTATAATTATATTTCTGTTCCAGGTAAATTTCAGTTATTGTAATGGTTTTCAGTTGCATGTGAGTTTTCAAATGACAGAATCTTCACATTATACATTCATTAAACATTTTTTCCATAAATTGATGTACACTTAAATAATCTTCATTTCTCCACTGTGTTAAAAACCATTGTAAGAAATATGAGAGTGGATATCTCTCTCTTTTTTTTTTAATACATATTCAATTTTCTTCATATGGTCAGTGGAAGATTTACGGGACTACATGGAAGTTCTGTTGTTACTTTTTACTTTTTTGATAATAATCCAGACTGTACTCTACAAGTCTGTACAGCTTTATGTTATCCCCGAGAGTGCAAGTCCTAACTTCTAGTATCACACTCACCAGCATACACCAACTCTCTCTTCTATGTGTTCAGAGCCTGTCTTCCAAGAGAAAGTTAATTCATCATTGCTCTTTACATCTGGATATTCATAATGCTTAGTGATGTAAAACACTGTTCTTGTACATGTTGATCATTTGAAAAATGTCTACTTGTACCAACTTCAAAAAATACAGGCTATTTTAGTTTTTAGTGTTCCTTATATCTCAGATACCAAATCTTTATAAGATATGGAGTTGCAAATACTATCATTTTTTGTCTTCACTCCTTTTACGTTTTTCTTTGCTGCACAGAATAAATGATGTGATTGCTGTGTGTTCTTAAAAATAAAAGAGAGTTCTTTAAAAATACCATTCAATTTATCTCATTCATTTTTGTTTTATGATCAAAAATATCTTGTGACAGTGTAAAATCTTGAATCATTCTTTCATTTTCTCCTAATAACTTTATATTTATTTAAATCTTATTGTTAATATGCCAATACTACTCAAAGCCAACTACATACTCAGTTTTATCACTGTCAATATATCAGTGACAATTCATTACATTTCTAGTAAATCAAACATAAAATGTAAATGGAACAAGAAAAAAATCTAAATGTCTTAAGTCACCTTGACAATAAAAGCAAACTAGTATCAGAAAATACCATGGCATAAAAATCGACAGCAAAAGAGAAACAGAATACACAATAAAGAAAAATTCATCTATTTCTCAACCATTGAATAATGTATAGTATTTGCCAGCAACACTAAACACACGTACTAGAGAAAAACTGACTTTTTAATAAATGAGACTGAGAAATTTACATGTCTTCTTACAGGAGAATAAAACTCAAACATGTACTCACAACAATTACAAAACCTCTTTGAATAAGTACTACTAATAATTCAATCTGGTAGTTTGGAGCAAAAATCTTCTTTGTCGCTAAAGAGTTAACTAGGAGTGCCTAAGGAATGAATACAGGAATGTTACTGAGAAGTGGGAACAGAATACACATCTGAATTAAATGGTAGGTTGGAATTAATAGAGAAGAAGGTAGGAGAAATCTCTGAGAAAAGCTACAAACCTGGGACAATGAAAATTCCCAGGAATCTAGGGATAACTAAGACTCCTAGCAATGGGGGAAATGGAGTTTGAAATGGCCATCTCCTGTAACCAGAAAAGACTTGAACTGGAGGAACTGGAACACCAACCCAGCTGTAAAAGCTTATGCTCACAATTTTTCCTGCAACAAAATATTCAGGAATAAAGATGGAGCAGAAATTGAGGGAGTGGATAACTAGTGACTGAGCTTGAGAGCCATGTCATGAGAGGAAACACAATCCTGACCCTGCTAATGATACTCTGCCATACTTCCAGACAAGTGCCTAGCATAAATGTCATCTGAGAGACTTCACCCTGCGACTGGTAGAAACAGACGTAAAGACCCATAGCCAATATTAGTTAGAGTTTTGGAAATCATCACAAGTAAAGGTACAGAATAAACTAACTTGGACCCATAGGGATTCACAAAGACTAAACCACCAACCAAAAAGCAAGCCTGGGACAGACCTAAGCCTTTGATACACATGTAACAGTTGTGTAGCCTTGTCCTCATGTCGGACTCCTAACAGCAGGAGTAGGAGTGATATCTGACTCTGTTGCTTGCCACTGAATCCCTTTTCCCTAATTGGGCTGCCTTGTCTATCCACAGTAGGTGAAGATGTGCCTAGTCGTACTCCAACTTGATATGCTAAGGCAGGTTGATATCCATGGGAAGCCTCCCTTTTTATGAACCTTTTCTGAGGAGAAAGAGTAGGTAGATGACATGGCAGGGAGGTGAAATGAGAGAGAGGGACAGCAAAGAGAGGAGATAAGGGAAGCTTCTATCAGGATGAAAATTTTTTTATTAATTAATAAAAAAGAGTTTTGTATCCTATTTTATGGCATATTTCTGAATAGGACACTACTTGGCTGTCTTCAGAAATTTCTTCAAAGCATCAGGAAATTAGATTATGATCACCAGTGTTTCAGGTTCATATTTCAGCCAAACTCACACTAGTCTTGACCAACAATTTTAAGAAATTTAACAAAACAGCAAAAAAAAAAAAGAAAGAAAGAAAGAAAGAAAGAAAGAAAGAAAGAAAGAAGGAAAGAAAGAAATAAAAAGAAACACACACAGCAGTGTGGCCTGGAGGTTTCACACACATAGATACAGCACTCAGTGTTACTGTCACCAAACAAGGAGTGCTTTCTACTAATAGATAGTCAGCTGGCTGGTTATAACAGCACAGGGATCCTAAGGCACAAGACATTCTCTGCTTAAGTATCTGCTTATTCTTAGGATATCTGGTCCTAAACAGTCAGCCCTAAACACATACACATACTAGCAACACTAAATGGGCTCCACCATAGTATATGCAGGCTGTGTGTGTGTGTGTGTGTGTGTGTGTGTGTGTGTGTGTGTGTGTGT
>JANHMN010000009.1:40126182-40199873 GCA_030674055.1 Rhabdomys pumilio
TGTGTGTGTGTGTGTGTGTGTGTGTGTGTGTGTGTGTGTGTGTGTGTCTGCCTGTGTGTGCCTGTGTGTGTGTATGTATGTATGTATGTATGTATGTATGTATGTATGCAAAAATATTGAAAGACAGGAAAAGACTAGGAGGAATTCAGGAAAAGGTGTGGAGATGATGTAAATACAGTTTGTAGTTATGTATAAAATTCCCTTCAAAATGATTTATATTTAAGAAAAATCTTTAAATGTCTGCCTTTTAAATTTCATCTGACAAGTGTGTATATCACTAACTGAGGGCTGCTGCAGCTTATAAAAATAAGAAACATTATTAAATAAAGTCTCTGTATGTGGTAACCATGGTGGGAGGGTTCTTTGTCTCCAATTGTGTACAAGTTTTCAATGTATGTTTCTACAAGAATTTTAATTACAGATAAATATTGACCCTGTTGTTCTTAACACTGAAATGACTTGGAGTCTGCCAACCTTCCCCTGCTATCTGTGCCATTGCTTGTCTCATATCTGCATTCAAAGTAGATTTGAACTGTATAGTTTGATGTTATTTCATTTTGGGACAATTTTATTTTGGGGTTTCTTTATATATTTCAAATTAAAGTTTTAATTTTTTGAGGAAACAAACCTGTTTAATTATTTTTGTCCATTTTTCCTCTAACCTCTATTACTTAATTTCTGTTGTTGTGATTAAAATACTACAACTAGAATCACTTTCTAGAAAGAAGGGCTTATATTTTTTGGCTTGTGGTTCCAAAGGCATAAGTGTTCATCCTCACAGAGGTCATGACAGCAATTTGTAGGCATAGCGGCAGGAACAGGGAGCAGAAATCACACATCAACCATTAAATAAAAAAAGTATGGAGAATTGGAAATAATATGAGGGTATATAATTGCAAAGCTCACCCTTAACACTGCACCTCATAAACGTTCTAAAACAGTACCTACTGCTTGGGAGCAAATTATAAAACACAGACTCACTCTTTCTTTCTCTCTTTCTTTCTTCTTTCTATTATTTTATTAATTTACATTTCAAATGTCTTGCTTCCTGTTATGCCTCATCCCATCAGCCCTCCCCAGAATTGTCTCATCCCATCAGCCCTCCCCTTTGCCTCTTAGAGGGTGCTCCTCCACTAACCCTTCACTTCTGGATCACCCCTCCAGCATCCCCCTTTGCTGGGGCAACAAACCTCCACTGAACCAAGCCTTCCATTGATGCCAGGCATTCCTCTGGTGAATGAGGACTAATGAGTAAGTATCGAAATACTTTCAGGTAGGTCACAATGTGGTTCTCTCTGATTAACCTTGCACTTCAATACTCCCTATTTATAGAGATACTTGCACATTTGTGTTCAGTATCACTCCATTATAGTAGCTTAGAAATGGAATCAATACAGATGCCCTTAAACTAATCAATGAAATATTGTTATACACACACAATGGAATATTAACTAACTGTTAAGAAAACTAAATTATGAGATTTTTCAGGTAAATAGATGGAACTGGAAAATATAGTGCATGAGATCACTCAAGTAGTACATGCTGTTTCTCATGTGCAGGCTCTTCATATCCTTTTCTGTTTTGTTTATTTTGTTTTGTGTGTTTAACATGAAGTACACAGGAAAGCTTGGGAGCTAGATACAAGCCATTATCAAAGGATAAATTTAGAGAAGGGTGATAATAGCTTATAGGTAAATGTTGGTAAATGTTTTACTGGAAGTAAAAGTAGCCAACCAAGTAGAAAAGTGAAAAGGACTGAAAAAGGTGTCCCATAGGCCAAGAGAGGCTTTGATGTTTCCTTTTGTTCTAAGACACTGGAGTTCTTGCCATGATCATGATCATGCCAATAACACTCACAGACCCTAGGTTTCCTGAATATCTTTCCTCTTTCTTGAAAATTACACGACTATAAATGCACTAACATAAGTCTGAGTCTTCTAGTCTATTCCTATTGTCAGTTTCATTAACTTATTCATTAATGAATGAATTATGAATTAATGAATTGCCAGTCATTTTATTATAGATCAATGTGAGTTCAGGTGTAACAATCATTTTAGTATTATTATTGTTGTTGTTTTATAATTAATAATTATATTTAATATTTTACTCAGGCATGCTTCTGGTACAGTCCCCTTTTTTTTCTTCTGAGAACAGAGCCTCAGATATGTCCAGGATGTGGTACCTCAGACTACACAATGCAGAAGTGACTCGGTGTCCTGGGGAGTTCTAGGCCTCCTCACCAGAGCAGATGCGTGGATTTATTTTTCCTAACATTTTTAAAGAGGAATATGTCTCATTCTAATCTTCAGGTCTATCAGAAATTACTCATTCTCCTTTCAAGCAACTGCAAACATCTCCCAAATTGTTTCAGCTCTCATAATGGCTCTGAGAAATAAAGAGTATAAGTAAAGAATATTTATGTTTTAAAGCAAATGATTGAGAGAGGAATTATCCTATGCTATATCTATAGCTTCAAATTGAGCTAATCTGTCAAGCAGTGAATGGATTTTCACTGGAATCCTGACTGGAACAAGGCAGAGATGGAAAAAATGAGAGACACAAATACTAAGAACGTGGGACTCAGTAAGAAGTATTGTCTCTGATATATCAACTCAACTATAGATCCCTAGGCATATTTATTTTTAACTTCCAACACCAGGGAGGGATATCTAGCCTCTCTGGGAGGCAGTCTCTTTTGTATACATCCTGGAATAGGAAGATGTCATTGATCCTTTCTGTGCATTCAGACAACTTTAGTCTTGCACACCAGGGGAGTCTTTGGCATCTCCTTCTGAGGCATTTGGGGACCTTGACATGCTAATGTAAACATACATATTGACTCAGGAGTCCACTACCCACTGAAGCTGTCTTTATTCTAGTACATATTTCATTTTATTGTTGTTGTTGAAAGTCAGACAACTCTAAATATGTGAACTTAAGTATAATTATTTTTGGATTTTATTGTTTTGTGGCATTTGTTTTCTCAGTTTTACTTTGCATATCAGTTAATTGTAGAGGAATTTTCTGCCCATAGTCTCTTGTATTCATTTATCCATCTCGTCACTCTAAAATATTTTATCCAGTTTTCTATGGAGGCATAGTTTGATGGAAAGTGTTTGTTTTAGTGTACTTCAATCATGGGAATATTTTATTTCCATTTTAATTATATCAGATAATTTAACTGAATATTATAGTAAAATATTTAAAATCCCTATATAGGGCTTATTCTCTGAATTAGTCCATTTATGTTCCTGGATGAAAGACACACATAGCCCTTATATTTTTAATATGTCTTAGGTAGCACAATAGCTGGGCAGCTCCCTAACCTCCTTGCTATTAGAATCTACTTTCCTATTGATAACTCCGAGTTTTCACTTACCACACACTATATTCCATCAGGACTGTTCTTAACACCAATTGGCCAGCCCACACAGCCACATTTTTATGGATCACTGATCCCATGGCAGCTTCTCCTTCTCCTTTCCTGCACATTCCTTTTTATCCTCATCCCAAGCCCAGGACACCTAAACTCTGTCTCTTCTGCCCAGCACTCTCTGTTCGCATTCTTATTTTCTAATCACGATTAACCTGGAACAGGGTCACTCAGTGTCTTATGTGGAGACTCTCTCATCTCTGGGGTACCAGGGCTGAGGGCCCAAAGTTAGCATTAGAATACAAGCAGCGTTAGGCCAACCCACTACTGGTTATAGCGTTCTGAGGTGACACATATACCCCTTTATGATTTAAAGTACATAGTTCCAAGCTCTTGCAAATTTTAAAGTTTCCACTGAGGAATTGGTTGGTGTTCTACTGAAATTGACTTTATACTCAGGTTGTGACTTTTTTCTTGCAGCTTTCAATTCTTTCTTTATTCTGTATATTTAATATTTTAACTACAGTATTGTATGGGGAATTTCCTTTTGTGTACTAAATGTTTGGTGTTCTCTGGGCCTTTTCTGCTTAAATTAACATTTCTTTCTCTAGCTTTGGTAAAATTTCTTCAATGAATTCACAGATCTATTTTATGCCTACTACAGAAAATATTTTTATCAACAATTCATAGATGTTGCCTTTATTGTGTAATAGCACTCCTGCATATTTTATTCATGAACTTTATTAAAATTTATGTTTATCTTTGGTTGAATGATCAAATTACTCTTCATTATCTTTGAGCTTTGACATTTCTTATTCCACATGATCCATTATGTTGTGAGGCTTTTCAGTGAGCTTTAAAACTGACTTAGTAGTATAGGTAATGTAAGAAAAAGTGGTATTTTAAAGTAGAGATCTTATTTATTTAACTTATTTAAATATTACTATTTATTTTACCTATCCTATTTTACTTAACATAATATATTTGCATGCATAAATGTATGAATATGTTGACCATCATTAATATAGATTTAATTTTAGTGTCATATGCATGTATAATTTCAAAATAAACAATTTCAGAAATACTAAGAATATTTTCTCATTTCTATGGGTGAAATTTCATAATGTAACTTTGATGCCTTTTTTTTCTTTGTATAATTAGGATGTGGAGTGGGAAAGTGTTGCCTGATTGGTGCTTGAGGATATTCTCTGAACCATTTGATAATCACTTGATAATGATAGTTTGAGGTAGCAGTTTAGAACAGCTGCACTGGACAGGCTAGACCAGCATTATTTCTGCTCTGCAGAACAAGCTGTTATGGCTCACAGAAAACCCTTCAATCTTTTCAAACTAGGGCAATTCACATGGAACAAGCCCAAAAGGAGAAATTAACTATGTAAAAGCTCCTCTCTTTGAGCTCCAGAGTGAAGAACTTGATACAAATAATGCCACTCATAGTTCATTATAAACTTGGTTTTATGTTTTCTGTCTAGCTAATGGTATGCTTATTTGCAGTCTTCTCATGTCCTTCCTTTTACAGGTAACTGTGATGTTACAAGTCACAAAGGGTTCCTCTTTAATTGAGATAAACACACCTTGCATGTAAATTAAATAATACACTAAAACTAGATGTTAATTGTCAATTTTTAAAACCTTGTATTTTAATCTATAAATCAAACTGTGAGGGCACAGTGCTTAGTAAATATTAAGAATTATATATAACATGTTAATAACATTGCTGACTAAACAGGACCAGAACAAAGACTCACCCTACTGGGAAAACAAAACAAAACAAAACAAAACAAAACTACTAAGAACTGCAGAGAACCAGAGGCTAGGGAAATAATGCTCCTTAGGAAAGAGCCCTTTAATTGATCAATTAAATACCTAGTAACAGATTGTTAGCTGTGAATACTGAAGTGGCTGAATTTTTTATGGATTTAAAAATGTATGTATATGTGTGTATGTGCAATTATAATAATTAAACAAAGCAAGTGGCCATATTTTAGAAAACAACAAAGGGGTAAGGTACATAAGAAGATTTGGAAATTGGAAATTGAAGGAGAAAAATATAGATTTTAATCTATCTATCTATCTATCTATCTATCTATCTATCTATCTATCTATCTATCATCTAGAATATTAACATTAAAAGCATGTTGTGAACTCCATAAGGACCTCAAGTAATTTATTTGCCCTATCAACACACATCAGCACATATTTTAGTGCACTACAAGAACCAAGTTGGAGATACATATATATAATTTGAAATTTACACTGGATCTAATTGTTCCAAAAGCTTCCAATCTCAAATAATCTTCTACTCTCCTCAATGATTATGAAATAGTATAGTTTAAAAAGTTAAGACTTCTCAGAGGATAGCCATGACAGGTTCCTGTCTGCAGCACAATATTGTCTGCAAATCTCAATAAGATTTGGATGTGATTCTGTGACAATATTTGTAACCTATTTTTTAAATTTCTCTTTTATTCATGAGGTAGTCTTTCTCTGTCTGTGTCTGTACATGAGATAGTCTTTCCCTGTTTGCATTTCTGTACAACTTATTCCCAGTACCCTTATCATTAGGTTATACTAGATGTCTCTTTAGTACGTTCTCTTTCCCATGTTTGCACATACTACCATTGTAGGTAACTTTAGCTATTATTTCCTTTATCCTTAGCATATTCATACTTTTTGCCTATCACATATTACTGTATATTTGATAAAGTCACTAAGAATATACTTAGGTAATAGTATATTATTCTGCTATTTATTTCTCTACTCATATAAATTTTCTTCTAGTCAATCATAATGGAAATAAATGGCAGTTCTTCTTTAAGCCTTTATAGACACTACTCACATAAGTTTCACCTCTATTTTTTTTCTAAATAGGATCTTATTTTTTTTTCACTATGGCTACTTGGACTACAAGACATAGCTGCTTTCAAAGACACCAAGCTTTGTCTTCCTGTACCTCTTAAATGCTTGCATTGAAAACCGCACACTAAAATATATGGCTGATATTTGAGATCTTGTTATTGTATAATTGTGGGCAAAGTCATGACCATCACTATTGTATTTTTATTTAAATAAAATTTAAGTCTAATTACTCTTTACCAAGTCTTTTCTCTGAAATAAATCTCTCCCTCTTCCCCGATAATGCTGTTACTTTCATTTCAAATGTGTGTGTGTGTGTGTGTGTGTGTGTGTGAGAGAGAGAGAGAGAGAGAGAGAGAGAGAGAGAGAGAGAATTTAGTTTCTACATATCAGAGAAAAGATTGTTTTTGTCATTCTGATTCTGTGTGATTCTGCAAGATCACCTATAGTTCCATGTTCCATGGCATAGTTTTATTTTAGTTTTATTTTTCTTTATAGAAGAGTGATGTTATATTTGTTACATAGAATTTCTCCATGTTTTCATCCTTCAATGGTTGTGTAGGCTGGTTCTACTACTTTTGTATTTTAATAGTATCATAATAAATATGGATGAGTCACTATCTCTGGAGAGCATTGAGGTATATGCCCAGAAGCAGTATAGTTATATCATGTGGTAGTTCTAATTTTAAGCCTCTAGTCTTAGAACTGTAACATCTAATTGAATTGTTATTTCAATGGTCCATGGAAATAACAAAAAACTCGGGTTACTGCTGAGATTGTTGGTTTGTCTCCATAAATGAATTCCTACTTCCACCCACCTATCTCACTGAATGCAGAGAAGTTAATATGTTACTAAACTCTAGTTTAGTAACCCTACAGACTAGTATTCATAGTACTAGAATGTACTCTGCATGCTACCAGGGAAGAAAAGATAAACAGAAATCTAGCATAAATCCTTAAATTTACAGTGGAGTCCTGATTACACTATATGCTGCTGCAATAGTGGCACAAAAGTTGTGGGAGTAACTACACACTATATTGTCCGGGTGGATTCCATGATTGATACTGGTCATGTACCTAAAAACATGGGACTGGATAGGCCATGGGGCTAGAAGAAAACCAAATATTGCCACTAGCTAAATCAACATAGAAATATAATGACTCCTAAGAGCACTCTGCTATATCCATAGATCACGGTCTTTTTCAGCCGTCATTAGAGAAGTTTCCAATTACAGTAGTTGAGAACAAACACAGAGACCCTCAATTGAACTATTTGCAGAAAGTGAGAGACTGTGGAACACCTATCAAACCACTTTCCTTAGGATACAGAAAACTTTTAAGAGAAGGCAGAAAGAATGGAAAGTCAGAGAGAATAAAGGCCACCAAGGACACAAGGCCTTCCTTGTGTGTATCAAATGTGTATCAGTACTGATACACACATGAATTCACAGAGATAGTGCATTATAAAGATGATGCCTATTTTATCACAGTGAATAGTCTTTTTGATATGTTCTTGGAATCAGTTTGTTAGAATTTCGTAAATATTTTTCAAATGTATATTCCAAAGTGATTTTGGTCTGCAATTATATTTTTTTTGTATTGGATATCTTATTTATTTACAATTCAAATGTTATCGACTTTTCGGGTTTCCTCCCCCCATAATTATATTTCTTTTTTGAATCTTTATTTGGTTTGGGTACCAAAGCAACTGTGATCTCCTAAAATGAATTGGGCAATGCTGCTTCTGATTATTTTTTTTTCTTTTCTTTTTTCTCTTTCTTTCTTTCTTTCCTTATTTATTTATTTATTTATTTAGGAATAATTTAAGAAGTGTTAACCCTAGCTCTGTTTTGAAAATCTGATAGAATTCTCTACTAAAACTATCTGACTTTGGAAATTTTGTGATTAATTCTCTGATTTTGATTTAAATTTAGTAGGTGGTATCTCTCCAGAAAAATATTCATTTTATTTTAGATTTTTCAATTTGATGGAGCACAGGCTTTTACAGTACATTATTATAGTTTTCTCGATTTCCTCAGTGCCTTTTGTTATGTCCCACTACTCATTTCTGATTTTGTTAATTTTCACATTCTTTCTGTACCTTTCATTAATTTTGAGTACAGATTTCTGTATCATGTTTCTTTTTTTTTTTTTTACTCAATGAATTCACATACAGAGGAGATATCTCAACATAATGAAGACATATACAGAAAGAATGCCAAGGGGCCAGTCTTGGCTTAGAGAGGTTTTAAAGAGAAAGGGGGGTTCCAAAGCTGTTCTGCTAGAGATATCTTTCTGGGTTGTGTTTCTCTCTCTCTCTCTCTCTCTCTCTCTCTCTCTCTCTCTCTCTCTCTGTATGTGTGTGTGTTCTGCTCAAGAAAACATTTCAGACTGAGACTGCTCTCTGTATTCTGTTCTGCTGGAGACAGCTTTCTGTTGCTATTCTAAAAACTCTGGGTAGTACATCTTTTATAGATTAAAAGCCTACTGTTTTTTAAATTTATTTACATATTAGTTCACTCATTACCCCAGGCTCTCTTTTGCTATCTCATGACACCAGCCCCTTAATTCTTAGAAAGAGACAGCAAGCACAATCACAGTCCTTAAGATATCTCAATAGGACCCTACCTTGAGCTTTCCATTCCTACTGTTCTCAGGCCTGGACCTAAACTGCCGCTGTCCAAGAGTGACCTAGATCTCAAGAATCTACCTGCCTTTGCAAGCATAAACAAACAAACAAACAAACAAACAAACAAAATTCTTAGTGGAGTGAGATTTTGCCTTGCAATCACTCCTCCCTAAATCTCTTTATCTCCTTCCTTAGTATCTTTCTTACAAGCTGGCTCCTAGTGTGGCTGCTCTGTTCCTTTAGATCTGTGAAGTTCCTTGTACAATTCATATTGCACCTTTATAATTTGCATAATTAAGAAATTATATATTTTCACACTCATGTTTTCAGCATTTCTTCCCATAACCTTAAGGGCTGTTCTGAAGGACACAGTGTTCTAGCATTTTGCTGAAACATAAGCATACCCTTGCCTACTGGACTCTTGATGTCACTGTTTATCATAGAATCATTAACATTGGCAGAGAAGACATTCCTTTGAAAAGAGGAACATGAAAAATCTGTACACTATTATATAAACAAGGCATATGCCCACAGCAAAACTCAACACTCCTGAAGGTCCAAGCCCTGCTGGGTCTGATTCAGGGGCAGGAAACCATGTCATTTTTTCTCTGTCTCTTACATGTCCAAGCTGGACTCAGCAGCATATATTTTAATTTAAATTATCAGTCTGATTATTTTTTGTTGTCTATTCAACTTGGGTGTTGCAGGACATTTGATCATACTGTGAACCCTAACATTTTACTTTCTAAACAATCCTGTTTCCAGTTGTGCTGTGACTCAGCTCTTAGCACAGACATTTACTCCCAACCAATGAAGGTAAACTTAATTTCTAGAAGGAAGCACTGACGTGTGAAAGAGATGTATAATTGAGTAGCAAAGTATTGAATCAGGGAAAGCTTTCACAGAATAAAATAGGCCCAACATTCAGGAGAAGAGTGATAAAATAGAACCTACATAAGAAGAACGATAGAAAAAGAGAAAGAAAAAGGAGTGTTTTACCAGGACAGTTATAAAGAGAGATTGCAGAAATAGAACAAGCTAGACACTTGTGAAGAGAAAGCAAGCTAGAAAATGAGAAGAAGCCAGAAAGCAAACGGCCAAAGTAAGGATGAGCCCAAGCAGAGAAGTTCAGAAGAAGCTGAGAAAAAGCCAGATGCAATCAGTCAGGTTGGAGAGGAGTTTGAATAAGAATAGCTGAACTGATCACCCAGCTTGAGATCAGAAAATACTGGGAAAGGGTAAAGTAATTTAGCAGTCAGTCTCAGATGCTAAAAGCTAACAGGGTTAGATCTACATTAGAAAACAGAGATAGTAAGTCTTGGGAGAAAATTCCAGCAGGTGAATAAAAGTTTCTTTTACACTTGGAACTTATTGTTCCTTTTTTTCAAGAACTTTCAGGTGTGCTATTTAGTTGTTAGTATGAGATTACTACAATTATTTTATGTAGGCAGTTGGCGTTTATCTTTCCGTGGTGGTGGTGGTGCTATCTATCTGTGTGAGTGTGTGTGCAGGAGTGTATGTGTGCTTTCGTTCATCTTGTTTTGCTGCTGTGAGATTATGTATTTCCTTTGTTTCCACAGGTGTAGTTAACCAGCTTGGAATTTTCTAACACCTCATGGTTAGGCTGGATCTTTCTACTTAGTACCACTTTCATTGTGTTCTTATGTTCGATAAGTTTGGGAATGCTGGCTATTTGTTTTTATTGAATTCTAAAAAGTCTTTAATTTCTTTCTTGGTTTCTGTTTGACTCATTTTTTTTTTAATTCAACAGAGAGTTGTTTAGTTTCCATAAATTTGTAAGCTTTCTGTTGTTTTGGTTGTTGCTATCCAACTTCAAATCTGTTGAGGTCTGATAGCCTACGTGGGGTTCTTTCAGTTTTCTTGTATCTGTTGAGACTTATTTTGTGTTTGAGTATGTGTCCAATTTTGGATATTGCTCCATGAAGTGCAAAGTAGAACATATTTTCCTTCTTCGTCTGGGTGAAAGATTCTCTAACTATCCCTTAGGTCAATGCCATCTTGGTGGAATATTCCTTCGATGGGTCCTTACTCATATTTTTTATTACTTTATGCTGGAAATCAAATTTGTTAGATATTAAAATGGGTATACCAGCTTGCTTCTCAGGTTCATTTGCTTAAAATGACCTTTTTTTTCACCTTTTTTCTTAGGTTATATTTATTCTTGATGTTGAGTTGTGATTCTTAGACACAGCAGAGCATACTTTCACATCCATTCTCTTAGTCTGTATCTTTTTATTTGGGAATTGTGAGCATTGGTATTGAAAGAGATCAATGGCCCATGATTATATATTTGTGTCATTTTGTTGTTGCTGTTGGTGGTAGTGGTGGTGGTGGTTCTCTACCTGTGTGAGTGTGTGTGCAAGAGTATATGTGTGCTTTTGTTCATTTTGTTTGGCTGATGTGAGATTATTTTCTTTGTTTCTACAGGTGTAGTTAACCAGCTTGTAATTTTCTAACACCTTTTGGTTAGGCTGGATTTCTATATCCCTATTCACCACCAATCCATATAGAAATCTATTTTGTTTCCACTTCCCAAGAAGATTCATGGGTCCTTCACCCCTTGAGCCTTCTTTGCTACTTAGCCATCCAAGATCTGTGGATTGTAATATTATTGTCCTTTACCTAATAGCTAATGTCCACCTACAAATGAGTATATAATACACCTCGCTTTCTGGGTCTGTGTTACCTCATTCAATATATATATTTTAAATTCCATCCATTTGATTGAAAATGTCATGATGCTGCTTTTATTTAAACAACTGAAGAGTATTCCATTGTGTAAATGCAGCACAAAACCTTTTTCCATTTTTCAGTTGAGGGGTATCTATACTAATAGAGCCACTATGACAATCAATATAGTGGTTCTTCAGAAAATTGAGAATCTTAAGACTCAGCTATACCATTATTGGGCATATACCCAAAGTATGTTCCATGCTACCACAAGAACACTTGTTCAACCATCTGTGGGCTTTATTCATATCAGAGACCAAAATACCTATACCTTTCTTTTATAGGATGAATCTCAAACTCCCTAGGGTACGTTGTGAAGATTCCTGGCTTACAGGGTGAAAATGTTCAGACTTTGAGATTCTGTAAGCTTAATTTACAGACACATGCTTGTGTTAGCCAGCATAAATTTCATACCTTAGAACAACTTTTGAATGCTTTCATAAATTCTAAATTGATTTTATTCACTTGCTATCAATATCTAGCTTTAATTTCCTTTTTACTGACATGTCAATAGAACTACTCTCTTATTCCCCCATTATTAGGAGACTTCATTAGGGTTATTGTACTACATTCCAGGAAACTTCTACTGCACTAGGTTGCTACATCACCCCTTAATCTCATCCATCTCTCTAAACACTTTCTTTCTCAGTCTTTCTCAACCCCATCCCTCCTGTTCCTATCTATATTCACCACTAATCCACACAAAACTATTTTCATATTATTTTGCCATTGAATTCTCAAATCTAATACATTCACTTGTTTTCATATCTTTCTCTTTCTACAGAGTAAAGTGAATAGAAACAGAAAGTAAGCAAATATTTGGTGTTAAGTTCCTTAATTGCCCTGCAGTGTATGAAGATGGTAAAATAGGCTCCTCTTGTGGCTATAACCTTCAAGTACTTTTCCCCTTAATAATTGGTTTTATCAAAGTTTCATCATATTATAGAAATATATAGCTCAGTAATGGAATGTTTACTTGGCATGCAGGAAGCCATAGGGTCAAACCCCACAACTATAAATAAAATTTCTGATCTTATTGGTACATCCTTATAATATCAGTTACTTCCTAAGATGAGGAATTAAGATATAATAAGATATAATAATCTATAAGAAGATTATGAGTTCAAGACCAGCTGGAAAAAGAAAGTAAATTCAAGGTAAGCATGAGTAAACTTTATGAGATTCTGAAAAACTTTAAAAAACTTGGGAAAAAGTTGGGTAGGATGAAAATATCATTCCGTAGTGAAGTTTTTGCCCAGAATGTCTAACCACTAATTTTAATCTTAATAATGCTTATGTACATATAAAAATATATATAGCCTAGTATTACAGTTGGTGAGAAAGAAGTTTGTCTCTGTTCTCTCTCAATATTTCATAGTTTATCCAAGTCAGTGTTTCAGATTAAAGTTCTTTATATTATAGAATATATTTAGCTTCACTTCATAAGACTTAAAAACATAATGTTGGTTCTGCTGTTGGATGTAGCTGCTTAGGCAGCCATTAACCTTCTAGATTTATGATCAATGGTTCCTGTGAGCAATTTTAGAGTGTAGTAATTATATTTAGATGACAGCATGTTTCAGGAGTAAAGTGCATTTTATTTATCCCCAAATTCCTCTTACATATTAATAAAGTGTTTGCTCAAACTTTCCATGTGTAATAATAGACTTAAAATGTGCAGTTGGGGAAAAAAATCTTACCTACCACTGCATTTAAACTCCTGCTATCTCTTGCTACAAAACAGTTAGAAGTTGCACTCCAGGAATAATACCTACAGGAGAGAGGTCAAATAATTTCTCTGGAGAGCAATAGGGCAGATGTCTTTAGAGCATTATAACATAAATGATGAGTTTGTACATTAGGATATTAAAGGATAACAGCCTCACCTGGAGACACACACACACACACACACACACACACACACAGAGAGAGAGAGAGAGAGAGAGAGAGAGAGATCACTCAGATAATTCCAGGAGATAAGGTAAGTGGTATGAATAGGAGTGAGTAGTAAAGTAGTAAGCTGCCTACCTGGACTGCAGCATTAGCTAAATAGTGACATGGATATTGGGAGCAGCACAGTTCACCCAGGATCTGCTATTGTTGTTTTGATGTTCCAGGCTTTCTCTATACTTCTGTTCTCTGAGCTGTACACTGAGGTCTTGATATGCTTGGTATAGCTGATGTCCTACCATTACTAATATACCCTTGTTTCATCTCCTGAGAACTCAACTCACTAGGATAAGGGAATTTTGGAGTTGTCCTCAGGACTACCATATGAAGCTTTGAGAGGTAGGATTATTAGGGTTTTTTTTTTTTTTTTTTTGAGCTGCACTTCAGAAATTTATTTTCCTTTTTAAGCCTGTGGTTATAAGGATGTAAAATGAGAAATAAAATCATGCTATCTCACAAATTTAAAAAGACTAATATAAAAAGACTTGTACAATATTTAGACTAAAATTTGTTGATACAATAAGCACTTAAGTATTAGTTTTCTTATATCTACCTTCATTCTTTCACTTATTGACATTTTTTTGTCAGATATTTGAATTTCAAATCTATCCAATGTCCTCAGTTTGACTTATTACTGGGGTTTGAGTAATTGTACCTACTGTGATGGCTATTCTTGGCTGTCAACTTTAAACCCAGATAGCTGGGTATACCTTTGAGGGAATTTTGTCTTCCTTAAATCATTTAAAGTTTAAAGATCCCCTTTTATCTGATGGTCAGTACATGTTAATCTGGCCCACACCTTCTAGTGACAACATTTATACATGATGGAAGAAGGACTCTCTCTCTCTCTCTCTCTCTCTCTCTCTCTCTCTCTCTCTCTTCTTGCTTGACTCTTTTGTTGACCTACTTCTTTGGAATTCTGCAGTGTACTAAAGAACAGCTGAGATATCCAGCCTTATAGACTGAACAACTGCTGGATTTATAGACTTTCTACTAGTACACAGCAGAGAAGCATTGTGAGACTAACTGAACCACAGCCTGTAAGCCACTCTAATAAATCATAAGTGATAGATAGATAGATAGATAGATAGATATAGATATAGATGATATAGATAGATATAGATATAGATATAGATATAGATATAGATATAGATATAGATATAGATATAGATGATATAAATATAGATAGATAAATAGATAGATGATTCCTCTGGAGGATGACTTTGTCCTTCCTTTTTTTAATTATCATCTATTTTCTTTTTCTATATGAAGGGAAATAATCTTTGTTTATTTAAGATAACATTCTTCTCAGGGGCCATAGTGAGATAATGAAAGGTCTTACGTTTTTCTATCTTTCAGAAACTGAATGAGACTCCATGATTCCTGAGCAAGAGGGAGATATAATCATATCACCTGGGTGAGTTGTGGAGCCTTGATATAGTGCTTATGAACAGAACACTCAATGACATCTGACCTTAGAGTCTGCAGCTAGCTCTGGCCTAGACTGGGTGACATGTTGTTATTAAGAAGAACTGATTCCAGCTGATGGCACCTCATATGGGGCCCAGACAGAGGACAGACAAATTCCTTGCTTCACCAAATGTAGTGAACCTTGTATGAGAAGAGTGCTACTAAGGCCAAAGAAATCCTAGCAGCTCAAGCCCAGCTCTTCTGGGTGTAATCAAGAGATTATTCATTTTTTTTTTTAATAAGGAAACAGACCCTCACTGGAAGTCAAACTTTTTTTTTCCATATTCAGACTAGGGCAGGGTACATGCAGATAAAGTGAAAAAATGAGGAATGTCCTTGGATATAAGCCAGCTTTTTAAATATGTTCACCAATCAGTAATTCTGTAATCACTTTTGCAAGAATATATTTCTAGTACAAAAATGTGTTTTAGCTTGTTTCTAAACTTACACATTTTAATCTAATAACTCTTGTTTAAGAACAACTAAAATAAAGTATTTTGTCCATTTCACAGTCTGAAATAAGACATAGTTTTCACATATCCAGTGTGAAATTATATGTAATATAAAAAGTTAATATCATGCACAAATCCAGTAGATAATGCCTTCTCTGGTTGTCTTACTTTTGTTCATTGTAAGAACTTGTGTATGAGTAGCTTTGTTTCCCTTCATTAGGATGCTCAGTATTTCTTCTCTACCAGAGCTTTGCAGTAAGTCAGTTACCACACCTCCTGGGTTTTGCTGCACCACTGTCATAGCTCCTTCAGTGCTTAATGAAGCTCAGGCATATTCATAAGCATTTGAAAGCAGTCCCACTTGCATTTCTTGTTCCGTATTTTTGAAGGGAAGTCTTGTCTTTAGGGTACAATTCTAATATTACCGGGATCTATCTTTGGTATTCCCTCAATGCCTTGCTCCCTATGAATTCAGATGAGAGAACAGTCTGTAGTGTTGAATGCAGATGAAGTTTTAACAGAATAATATGAGCCAATGTCAGTGGTTAGAATGGATGATGGCTAAAGGGACATTTGTGGAAGACATGCTCTCAAAGGCTGAGATTGGATTAGAGAATATTGTTTAAACTTCCATGGATAAACACATAAATCCTTTACTAAAACACATGCTTTGCTATTAAAGATGCCAATTGATCCTTTAGTAAAGGATCTTTTGTTTTGTTTGAATTTTTGTTTGTTGTGTGTTTTGTAGGGTGTGTGTGTATGTGTGTGTGTATACTTAGTCACCAAGGTAGAATCCTAGAAATGCATCCTCTTCAGCAGTGGGGTTAGCAAGCAGCTACTTGGCAGAGAACGATGGTGGTGTGCAGAAAAAAATAAGAAAACGTGGGATTTCAAGGAAATCACTTGGAAGCCATTAATAATGTAAGTCTCTGCAGAAAATACTTGGGGATGCCACTTAGGATACTTCTATGGTTCTACACCTAGAAAACAATGTCATACTTTTCAACTAATCATTTTGTACCTGATCATATTTTCATTCAGGTTACAATGGCCATTTTCTGAAATGTTCTTTCCTTAAATTTCTCTGTTTTCATTAAAATTGTTGCAGCAATGATTTGCTTGACTAGGAATTCAATGTGAGAAAAAAGTTCCTGAATTCACTCTGCTTCTGAGCACCTTCAGCAAATATCCTTATAAGATTTACTTTAGAAACTTGCATTGCTACTCTTAGGAGTTTTGCAGTGATAGGAGGTCCAAGGAATGTCACAAAGCTCACACAATACAACCGACCTCAGGGAAGAGATTTTTCTGAGACTGGAAATAAAGTGAAAGGCTGCCTTTGATCATGGAGTGGGGGGCAGAATAGACTGAGAGGGAGTGGAGAGAGAGACAGAGAGAGATACAGATAGAGCGACAAAGGGAGAGAGAGAGAGGCAGAGAGAGAGAGAGAGAGAGAGAGAAAGAGAGAGAGAGAGAGAGAGAGAGAGAGAGGGAGATTATGGAGAGGCTAATAAAGCATGTGTGTACCTGACCAAGACAAGAGTGTAAAACATTAAAATAACTTGTTACATTGGCCTTCAATAATGATCTGGCATATTGGCTCTGTCTTGCTGAAGGAGGGACCAGGTTCTGGAACCTGGGTAGTTCCTAACAACCACTTTAGAATTTCAGAGCTTTCTCAGAAAAACATCAGTTGATTATTGTATGATCACTGCTCATGAAAAGTAAAATTCTTTTTTATGACTACACTTTGTCCTATAAAAGAGTCAATGTACTTAAATATAATTCAGATAAATATTTAAATGAAGGTTATTGTTTTAAGGAAGGTTTGTAGAATCACAGGCTTAAAAGAATGTCAAAATGAGAGCCTTAAATTAATGGTAGCCATATCACACCTTGGTCTCTGAGAACCTGGTACTTGGTTCTCCAGGCTGAAGGTATCATTGATCAGTGCAGCTCCAGATTGGCTGAAGTCGGGCAGGTACATTCCCAATCTGGTGCTGGAAGCAATTAGCATTCCATAATGAATGTTTGGAAATACTGATTTCTGTTCCAAGTGAAGGAACCTGCATCACCAACAAAGGACAAATCATCTCTGGTAGCAAGACGGGAGGCCGGTGAGCAGGTAAGAATGAACTTCCCTCTTCTGTCTGGGCTGTTATCTGAATTCGGGGCAGTGGAGCTTGAGGGGAAGCTTGGTAAAGACAAGTTAAAAGCTACAAGCCCTGGAGATCTCGAAGGAATGGTAGGAGCTTTGCCTGCTTCTGGCAAAAGGCCCGAGTCATGTAGCAACAAGTCCAAAGAGGCATTTGTGGCCATCAGTCATGTGGAGGCAACACCCCCAAGTAGTTCCACATGTAGATAAGTCATCCCTGACATCTCAGACAAACAAAATAGAAAAAGAGACAGTACCATGAAGAGTTCAGCTTAGGAACTTTGGAACACTTGTCCCTCCAGAAGAGAGAGGCTAATTAACATTCCTCAGACCACAGGGGCTGGGGATTGATCTGATGGTGGGGGAGGCCCAGAGCACATAGACACATTTCACAGGATGGACCTTTGGCTACCTGCAGACAAGGGAAGTCCCTGCCACCACATTCCCTAAAGATCAATCAGTTTAAAAGTCATACAGTTCTGCCAATCATATTGTGACTAGCTGCTGTTTCTCTATGCTACCACCTGGAAACTGTATAAATATCCACCAAAGAAGCTGCCTGAGGTCATTGCCTTTCCTTTTGGATGCAGGATGGCCCCAGCATGCTGGAACAATAAAATTCTTGCTTTTGCATCGAGCTCTGCATTGTTCACTCAGGTGGTCCCAGGTAAGCTAAGGCTCCTCAGAATCTTACAACCACAGTCAAGTAGGCTCAAAACAGAGTTCTTCAAGCTAATGAGGTATTTAGAGGCCCAGAGGACATTGCCAATAATCTTCCTTTCCCAGACATTCATTATTTTCTGCAAAATGTATTTAATCTCAGGCCCACCTTGAAAGATATGGTATGGCTTTATTCATCCATTTTCTGGCATGACAATAAACTGTTTGGAACTATGGACTGGCTTTTCTCATAAAAGGCCTCTTTGTTCTCCCACTCAGAATCACCATCAAGCCTGCCACAGTCAAGTCAAGGATGATCCCTGTGGGACCAGCTGGAGCTCCCCTTTTTACTCCAGCCCCCATGGAGGCTACATGCTGTTCCCAGTCCACAGGTCCCCAATTCCATTCTCTGATCTCCCAGTAGTGCCTGGGTGTACAAGAGTCTGAAAAACCCATGGCTCCAGCCTCATAGCAGGCACAGAGACCCCTGAACCAGCTCTGGCTTTCTCATGTCTCATACTGCACTTTCCCAATTCTGAGGTGGTGTCTTGGTACTTCCCTACAGCCCAGCACACACCCCAGTAGGAGCTTGGATGGTGTAGGGTAACCATAGCCAAATTCCCATTGTTCTGCAAAGCAGCTTGACCCCTAGGCGGAACAGATGTGGGCACACAACCATACATCTGAAGGTGTCTGTTACAATCAGTGTGGCCATCCCATATCAGTCAAGGCAAACTATAACAAGTCTTTAGGTGAAGCTCTTTTCAAAGGTATAAATTATGGCCAGTTGGCATTAAGACAAACTGTCAAAAAGTTTCTACCTTTAGAGACAAAAAATGTTTTGAGAACAGACTATGGCCTCCAGGAGCACATTCGTAAGGAAAGCATGATTCTGGTGTAGGCCAGTCCACCACTTGGGAATCCACAAAGGCTCTTATCCTGGATCCCATTTTTTTTCTGATTGCTCAGTAGTGTATTTAAGCACACTTGTGAGGAAGAAAAAAAACTCACACGGGGCGGGAGAGAGTCAGGCAGGCGGGGACAAAGCCTCGAGGGGGGTGGGTCTCGAGGTGCTTCCCACACTGCCTCCAGCGGCAGATCCCATATTCACTCAGCTGCTGCAGCTGGTGGCTGCAGTTCAAGGTTCCAAAGTTCCAAAAGCTGGCAGTCTGGAGGCAGGTGCAGGAAGGCCCAGGCGACACATGGAGTTTTCCAAAGCTTTTATTGTTCATGGCTTGGTGAATAGGTGTAGATGGTATGCGCTTTCCCCAAAAAAGCCAGGCTCCCCTGACTTTTTATAGGGAGGGGGTAAAGGGGAGCCTTTAGCTACGCCCTTTCCCCCTCCCCCCTCCCTACACACACACACACACACACACACACACACACACACACACACCCGCCTTTAGGTAACTCATTAATATTTTAATCTCTGGAGGTGGAGACCTACTAATCACGCCCTCTATCTGTGTGATACGTGACCAAAGGGCACAAGTTAAATGAAGTTACCTCATCCAAGGCCAAACACACACTGTTCCCCGGCCACAGGTATGACTGCAAGGGTCTGTATGGTGGTTTTTTTCCCAAAAGAGGGTTCTGATCCATAGCTAGGAATAAGCCATGCTGAGAAGGATGACAACAATAGCAATGCTTCTTATGACCTGGATCCATCCTTAGAAGGCAAGAACAGGAAGTGGCCTATGAAACATTCTAGAGGCCTGAGCAGGGACTACAAGGCTGAGGCTGTGTGTATACTTATCCAAGTGTGCCTACCTGCTTGTGATTTTGTTAATTCCAAATGTAGTTAAGGTTGCAGACTAGGATAGCCATCACAATTCGCATGTATTACATTTCTTATTTCCTACAAAGCACAGAAACTCTTTCGTGCTAAATAGTTTTCAATGGTGCAAGCATTTATAATGTTAGTAACTTAATGAATGAAACACAACCATTGGTACTGAGTTAATATGATAATGAGGACAAGTATTTCCTGTTTCTATATATACTAATTGTTCATTGAAAGGTTTTAATTGTTTCATAAATCCCCACATTAGGTAAGATTTGTGAGGCGAAGTAAAAACAGAGCAAAACAATAACTGTTTAACAACTAAAATGTACATTTTCACGTATTTCTCCATTATGAATGTAAGTATGACTACATATTTATTTCTGTGTGTTTGTATGCATGTTTGTACACATACATGTTGCAGTTCCAATGGAAATGAGAACAGTATGTAAGATCCAGTGAATCTGAAATTATAGGCATTTGTGGTTTCTCTGACATGGGTACTTAGAAATAAACTCTAGTCTTGTGCGAGAGCCACATGAAATCTTAACCACAGAGCCCTGTCTCTAGCCCTTTATTGATAGTTTATTTCATTGAATGAAACACCTAGAATAACAACTTAAGGGACAGGCTAGGTTTCTGTTTCTGTTTTGTATTTCAGTTTCTACTGATTTCTATTGTGATTGGTTTCCAAGGGCACAGAATGTATCAGAATATATAATCAACTTGGAAACAGTAAAGCTTCCTAGTAACAGCAGAAACCTATGAGATAATTTTCTTCATAATAGCAGGCTAACCAGGTAAGAGTGTCCTAGGACTTAACATTTTACCTAAACCTTAACATTTATCAATCCTAACAAGTTACATATCCATTAAAGAATTAATCATTCAGTTTAGAGTCCCTCTGAACCACTCTTCTCTGAAAAGAGTAACACAGGCACACTTGGATGTGCCTTACTAAATTTCTAGGCATTGCTCAATCCAATCAATTTTAAAATTAAGATCAATTAGCATGCTAAACTTTCAAAAATTGCACCAGATTAAATTAATTATAAGAATGTGAAAGGAGAACTGGAAGTATAAACAAAAGATGGGTTTAACATTGTCAGTCTAATCTTTTTTATTGATATTCTATGTCAATTAGTCTATGAAAATGATAATTTTAAATATTAATCTAATAACTTAATTTTACATAATGATGTTTAAAATGGTAAAATTAACAATTTGTATATGTTTGTTTGTGTGTGTGTGTGTGTGTGTAATTGAATGATGTGCTAAGAATAAAATCCAGAAATTTGTGCAAGTCAGACAAGTACTCTGTCACTTAATTATACTCCACTCCCAGAAATCATCAGATTAATTTTCAAACAATATTTTAATTTACTTCTACACATTTGAGTTATGAGCTTGTTTATCCTTTTAGCATATTCTCATGTAAATGGACACCTTCATATCAGAAAATAAATTTAGATCAGTAGTAAGTTTATTATTGCCTACTTGTAATCTTATTTTAGTTCTTTTCTTTCTAAGATGCTAGCTAATTTGAAATTTATGTGCATGCATGTGGGGAGCCGACAGAAGGCGGCTATCACCTTTGCAGCCATCTTGAGCCATATACCCTGACAAGAGACTTGATTACATTAGCCTACAACAGCTGAGCACACTCTGATAACATCTTGTTTTAGATACCTAGGATCTTCCCTTGGGTGTGTGAAACTTAAAAGGTGTGATTTAGAGCTAAGACTTAAGGGTGTGACTTAGAGATCAGATTTAGAGATAAGACCTAAGGGCATGACTTAAAGGCATGATTTAGAAGTGAGACATATAAAAGGCGAGAGGCAGACAGAAGAGTACAGTACAACTTGGAACAGAGAATCAGACTCTTGAGATTAGACATTAGGCATTAGGTACTTGGAAGAAGAAACTTGGAACTTGGAGGTACTAAGGACTAGGAACTAAGGACTAGAAACTCAAGACTTGGGACTTGGAGTAGGAAGAGAGACTGAAGAATAAATGGGATTGAATCACACTCTGTCTTGTCTCCATTCCTTGTGTCTGTCCTCACTTTCTCTCTTACTGAACCCCGCCCTGCAGACCTGAGCAGCTTGGGGCAGTGCAGACTCTAACAACTTAGACCCCAAGGCTTTTGGCAGTGCGGATTCAAACACTGACAGAGTGGACCGACATTTTGGCCTTCCAATTGTATGCCAGCTCGGGCCGCAACACATTCATTTTAGGAAGTTGTAGATGAATCTGTTTTTACTCCATGATTAAACTTCATTTTGACATTTATATTAGAAAGTCTAAGTTTGATAATTCTACTTTAATACTGTCAATTACAAATAATAAATCCAGTGGAGTTTAAAGATTTCATTTGTATGAAATGAAGAACTATTTAAATGTGAAAATTTTTACTGTGACTACAATTTTCATATTATTCATAGAACGAGAGGCTGAGTTTCTCTTAGTATTTTGATATTCCAGCAAGTATTTTTTATTTGATTTTATGTGCATGGGCGGTTTGCCTACATGTATGTTTGTACATCATTTGCTTTTCTGTTTCCTGCAAAGGCCAGAAGAGCGTGTTGGATCTTTTGTAAATAAAATTACAGAGATTGTGACCTGACATGTGGGTGCCTGGAATTGAACCCATGTATTCTAGAATCATAAGAAGTTTTCATAATTGCTAGGACATCTTTTCAGTCTCCAACTTTTGAAGGGAGGAAAATCAAGTCATAAATGAGATAATGATCATTGCCAACTCAGAACTTATGTCGGACTGTCTCGACTCACCAGTTTCCAATAACAACATAGAGACATATTTATTTATGAATGCTTAGGAATTTTAGTTTGTTCTTGTTCCCAAGTAGCTCATAAAACTTAATTAACCTGTGTATTCTAATCAAAGTTCTGCCAGGTGGCTGGTTACCTCTCTTTCAGTCCCGGGAATTGCTCCTTCTATGTCTGGCTGGCAAATCTCCCACACCTGATACTTTCTCAGAGTTTCTATCTCTGCCTGGATGGTCTGCTTTTCCTCTCCTGCTTTGTTATTGGCCCCTAGCTCTTTATTGAACTAATCGGAAGGTGATATTTACAAACTATGATGAAGATGCTGGCAAACTTGAATAACAATACCAAATACCAGAATGGTAATTCAGCTCTCTGCTGGTACAGAAATCAACATTCAAATGATGCAAAGACAAACTTTACACAGTGCCCAAGATTACCCCAACAAGAACTGAGGTAGATTAAGTAGATTATTGTAATATTCACAAATATCAGTTTTTAGAACTTAGCTCACTGCAGGATTGTGCAAGATCTGCAAGATATTCTATATAATAAATTATTTTCCTTACCCAAAGGTATTTATTACCTTCACTGAAGAAAGTGCTAGATTGTTCTGAAATAATTTTTGATGTTCCTCATTGATATTCATACACTTAGACAAGCACATCAGTAACCTGATTTGATATTGACATTTGTTCTCAATGAAAATGTTTGTTCCTCATTTTAGAAGATAATATTCTCAAAATATCCACTCATTATTGATGTGTCTGTTGAGATTAGCTGAGTTGTATTTATTTTTAAAAATTAATTTTTTTCTCCTTATAAGGCCATCTAACCACTTTTTTGGTATTCTGATAATGCATTCAGGTTGCTACACAGCTGGTGTTAACAAGCTCCTGAATACTATAATAGAATATAAATTAAATGAGTTACTCATTTAATTAACTTGTGGATCTTTTAGAAATATCAATTTAACTTCACTCCTAAATGATCACTTCTCTCAGCATGTTCATATTTTCAAATTTTATTTGACAACAAAAGTACATAAAATTAACAAATGCTGAACTACATCAAATTAATGCATTATCATTTTTAACCATGTTACTTACAGTTACTTAGTCACCAAATCTCTGTAATCTCCCTTTCTGTTTAACAAAGGCATGAGAATAAGTTTCCTCAAATAAAAGGATAGACACACATACATAAGCACACACACACACACACACACACACACACACACACACACGCATACACACAGAATTTTTTGGAAAATCATGTTAGGTTTTAAAGGTGAGTTCTAATCAAACTGTAGTGGCTAAACAAAATGATGGAATTAAGTATATCTAAACAATTGTCTAGAATTTTCAAACAGATTGGACAGTTTTAAAAACAACAGACTAATATCCAGGAAATTATTACAGTAATAGCCTGATCTTGTTTTTCTTTTTTTTCACAGAATAAATAAATAAATAAGCAACGTGGGATAGTGGATGATGGTCAATACATAAAGGGAAGAAAGGAGTAAAAAATAAGTAGCATTAAGACTGTCAAGGAACCCTACCTTTTTATATTTATGTAAAACTATATTCATGCAGGACACAGTACTTATATTATTCAAAATGAATGTTATCTGAAGGCCCTCTTCAGGTGGTATAGCTTTTATGTTACCAGAAGTTTTATTTTAATTTTCCAAGGGAAGGAAACAATTAACACTTCTCTACAGTTTTAACACCTGAGAACAGTCATCATAAACAACATTGCAGAATATCCATAAACATGTAATAAGTTGTGCTAACACATTGGTCATTATCAACATCAGTCTAACTGCACTTAAGATTTATTCAACAGGAGGTAAATAATACCAGGTACTTGTCAACTTCCCAGGGCTGTTGAGGTCATTAATCTTAGAAAAGAATCTATTACCATTAGGTTGCTAGATAAATGTAGTTTCCTACTAAATTTTAAATCTTATCCTTATACACAACTATAAAGGTTCTGCTCTTTAAAGCAAATGAAGTCCATTTGAGAAAACCACAATTGGATAAAATGAAGATATCATTGGACCATATGGGAGCCCAGCCCCAGTCTATATATCTATATCACAGTTCCTGAATCCATTGCACAGGGAACATCCAGGAAAGAAAGCAGAAAAATTCCAAGAACAGAATACCAAGATGTGAAACAGTATCTCTAGAAACAGCTGCTTAAACAAGACTGAGAAACAGCAGCATCAATAAAAAAGATGAAATGAGGGCAGATCTCACAGGGTACTATCTATAAACAAGTAACTCCAAGTAACTAATGACTGTTACGAGAGGGAGGATTAGTGTCTCTGAAGATTTGGATTTTCATTGATTTACTAACACAAAGTAATTAGCCATGAAACTGCATAGACCCAAACAACAATCACCAAAAATTGGACTCAGAGTATTGTATTTATATATTTTTGCATAATTTACATATGTATAACCTTTAAAACAAAATGAAATAGATTATACTTTTGAAAGTAAGGGAGCTTGGTATGAATTGGAAGGACAGGGCTTGGAAAGTTCTATAGGGAAGAAAAGGAAGGGAAAGTACATAATCATATATATATATATACATATATATGTATATATATATGACATAATCATATATATATGACATAATCATATATACATGACATAATCATACACACACACACACATATATATATATATATATATATATATATATATATATATATATATATATAGTCTCTCATATGATACATCCTGACAACAGTTTCTCCTTCTTCCACTCCTCTTTGTCTGGAGTTCAAAGAAATTATTCATTGAACTATCCTTGAAACTCACAAGGAGGGACAAAAAAGTAGAAGAGTCTGAAAGAAATGAGGTTCAGTGACCATCCCAACTTGGGATTCAACTCAAGGAAAGGCTCCAAGGAGGATTGGCACTATTACTGATGTTATGTTATGCTTAAAGACAGGAGCCTAGCATGGCTGACTCCTGAGAGGCCCAAGAAGCAGCTGACTCAGGTAGATGCAGATACTTACACACAACAAATTGACTTAAGTGTGGACCCTGAAGTTGAATTAGAAGAAGGTTGGAAGAAACTGAGAAGGAGGATGACCCCATGGGAAGACCAGCAGTCTCAAATAACCTTGATTTCTGAGATCTTTTAGACACTGAGCCACCAACCATGCAGCATACACTAGCTGGTCCTAGGGCCTTGATACATATACATCAGAGGATTGCATGGTCTTGCATCAGTGACAGAAGATAACCCTAACCCTTGAGAGATTTGAGGTCCGAGGAAGTGGCTGGGCAGGGACCTAGGGAGCATCCTTTTTGACACAAAGGGCAGGAGGAATGGGAGGAGGAGTAACTGTGGGAGGGCAAACCAGGAGGAGAATAACGAATGGATGGTAAAAAAAAAAACATAATTGAAAAAATTAAGAAATATTAAATAAACTGAACAACCCTTTATAATGGGCCAGGGATCTGAACAGAGAATTTTTAAATGGAGATAAAGCAATGGCTAATAGTTATCTCAAAAATGTTTATAGTTCTTAACATTTAGGGAGAGGCAAATCAAAACAACTTTGAGATTTCATTTTATACAAGTCATATTAGAACAGCTAAGGAGAAATAGCAAGGACTGTGAAGAAAGCAAACCCTCATTCTCTGTTATTGGAATTGCAAACTGCTGAAGCTAGCATGTAAATCAGTATAAATAATTCTCAATGAGCTAAAATAAAATATATGACTCATTAAACTCTCTTTGACATATATCTATAAGACTTAACATCCTACTCCACAAGCTTTCCTCAGCAAAATTATTGCTGTTTTTTCACAGTAGCTAGAAAATGGACATGTTCTAAGTGTTCTAAAATGTCCATAAGTTGTCAAATGGATAACATGGTGCATATGCATAATAGATTACTATTTGCCCATAAAAAATGAAACTATGAACTTTACAGTTGAATAAATTTATGTAGGGAAGATTATCACTGAATCAAGTAACTAAAAGCAAGAAAAACATTTGATGTTGTAGCTCATCTGAGGCTCTTTGTTCCAAATCTTCAGATATGAATACATAGCCTGAAGTGACTGTAGAAACCAGGAAAGTAAAAAAGGGACTCTTCTTGGGATGCGCTGGGAAGCAACAGGAATTGCAGGGTACAAGGTATGTGTTTCATGAGTTAGAAAATAAAAGAGAGGATCTAATTAGGGAATGAGGAGAGGGATAAATACAGGAGAGAGGGTATCTGAAAAAGCTTATTAATATCATAATGTATCTACATAAAGATATCTGTAATTCATGTAATTCAGTAGACACATATAAATATAAAGTAGAAATAAAATTCTGTCTTCTATGCTGATAATTCTTTCTGTCCAAGAATATAAGACCATCAAATGAAAAACCCAACACAAGGCATGAAAAGGCCCTGTTTTGATTTGCTTAAGGCTTTTGAAGAGACTCCCAAAATATTATAGCCTATTTCTATTGTCCTTGAATGCCTGCCAGACTAAAAGTTAAACCCCCTATTGCAGAAGACATCATGAGCTTCAGTCACAGGGCAAGAGTTGCTGGAGATACAACCAGTCTGAAAGCCTATTCCTTAAGGACAAGTTTTCATAGTAGAGACAGCCCCATACACACTTCTAAAGGAAGAAAAGAACTAATAGTTTTATCCAGCTATTATGCCCATGAAACACAACAGTGGCCAGAATGAAATGATAAACACAATTGTATAGTAGTATCATGCATAACTTGGTGGTAACTCACAGTTTTATAATGAGACACAAGACTTTTTCAACAGGAGGGAAATGGTTCCTTGTACTAGAAACATAACCAACTATTTAGGCCTAGTGATGACATAGATCTTGGAGAAGAACATATAACCCGCTTACTAAACCAGCACAATCCCTAATTATCTTTTAAATATTTGTCCTGATAGCCAAAGATTAGTGTAGTCCTCATACATCATCAAGGAAATATATTTTTACAACAAATAGAAGCTATTACACATTCAATTAAAGTTCAGAGTAATGAATTCCTTGTCCAAAATGATATATTTCAATATGTTTAAAGCACAACTTCTTAAATTAGGCTTAGTGATTATTGTTGAGGAAGTGGTTGGAAGATATTAAGAGCCAGAGTATCAGGGAGTATGCCTAAGAATTTAAGAAGCTACACTCATAAATTCTCACAAACATGACTATCTAAACATGCACTTAATAAAGACAACACATGTAAACATGTGATCCTATACTGAGAGAAGCCTAAAAATCCTCAACACTAAAAATCAACCAACCAATCAATCAAACACACAAACAAAAAAAACATAATACCATAGGTAACTAAGGATGAAGAGAGAAGAGATAGGCTTCTCCAGAGAAGAGCACACTAACAGGTTATCAAATACCAAATAGTAATCTCTGAAAGCATAATTACAAATAGTATTATACAGTCTAAGTAGGTTGTCCTATGCATTTAGGAATGTGAACACACACACACACACACACACACACACACACACACATTTTATTATAATTTAAAAATCAGAGTATATACCTGAAACACATCAAGAAGTTGTATATTATAGAATTTGGAGGGAGGAAAGGGAATAGGGAACTGATGTAATTCTACAACAGTTTCAAAAATAAACACAATAACCAATATATAGTAGATGAATATGATTAAAAATACTGTTATATCTATGTAAAATTGTCAGAAAATTTAAATTTAATATTTCCTTTCATCTTGCACAATATTCTGGGTAAAGTAACACTTTCAAAAGATGTATATGCTTATCTCTCCAGCTACAGATATATTCTATATGCTTCTGGATAGTTAGGAAACTGACTTTGTATTTTTTCTTTAAACTACATCATAGTTGATATTTCCAGAGCCCATAATAATAATATTCCCAATAAGCATTTCTCTTAAAAGTCCCTGGATTCTTGGTTAATGCAGAGAGATATACTAGTAGATGTAGTCCATCTCTGGATGAGGAGAACATCTTTATTTGCTCTGAATTGTATTTTATTATACATGTTTGCTGGTTTAGAGAACATGTGCATTCATATCTGTTGTGGTAAATCTCCGATCCAAATAAGTCTGGTCAAGGAAAACACAAATCAATATTTATGATTATAAACTGCAAGCCTAGATTGGGAAGATTTACCATTGCACTACTCTAGTCCCCAGCTATGAGATCCCTTACAATTTGCGGTTTTTCTAGGACACGTTCTTCTCCTCCATTGTTCTTCCACTTCTGGCTCTTCCATCGCCTTTATAGCCTCTCTCCCATCAACTTCCTCTTCTGACTCCTCCCCTAAGCCTTTTTCTCCACCTCCCCTTCTACTACCCAATCACTGGCTCTAGTCTTTATTTTACAAATTCAGTTGGACAGAAGGTTCTCAAGATTCACTCCTCCTCCGCAGTCCCTCCCAGAAGTGGAACTACCATCAAAACAAGAGGCTGGGACTATGTACAACACATATCATATGACTAATGTAAGTTATAAGTCACTTTTTTACCCTTGCAACATATGACATAACATTTTAAGCCAAGAAGAAGTGTATTTATTAGACAAAAGAAAATAAAATAAGTGAGTTCTAGGATTCAAAAGACGCAGACTCCATATTATGGAATTGAGAGCATGTTTCATTTATTTTCTATTTACTTAAAGTTTAACATTTCTTATATTTTTCAACAGAAATCAGAGTTCACACTATGCCTGTAAATTATCCCATCATATCTAGGAAGGAAGCTCATGGACATGTCAGATGCATTCTGTAAGTTTATTTTAGCACCTCTTCTTTCATCTTTTGATTGTCTATTGTGCCATTAGTAATTATAATTTTAAATATATTTAGTTGGAATTACTATACATGTATTTGTATCATTTTTCAAAGCCAAAAGCAGTAAAAAAAATTACTGGCATCATTTTATGAGATTAAATAAAGAACAGCAAATACATATAACTACATTTTCCTTTCATAGCAGCTAATATATATAATTATGAATTATAACTTAGGAGGCTTAGAAAATATATAGCTACATTTTTCCAAATTGTATAAAATTTCCTTATACTTCAAAATAAGTTAGAACCTGAAAGAAGTAGAATATATTTTTTCTTTTGTTCACAAATAAAGCACATTTATGAATCTACTGGCTGTTAATTCTACTGATCACATTTCTAATTAGACAATAAAACTCTGTATAGACTCTTAAAAGACAATAAATTTATTCTTAAATTAGTAACATGAAAATATCAAAAATAGGCTATTTTCTTTACCATCAATTGTATGAAATATTTATAAATCATCATAATTGCACACGTTTGTAAGAATGCAAACATAGTGAAATACAGCCTTGAACAGGAGAACAATAAAACTATGCTTATACGAGTATATACATTTATTACTTCAAAAAGTCACTATTTCATGGGTAAAGATTGTGATGTTTCATGTGGAGAGACAGAGTATTCCTCTGTTCACTGGCCTGGATCTCATCTTCTTGTTTGCCCATTCTTGCCTAGAAGTGATGGTATTCTCCCTCAGACATCAACTGCTGGCATAGTCAATATGAACTATCAGGTTTAACAAGTGTATGTGCTTCAATTATTTTAATCTTTCAAACCAGTGCTCAGTGAATATTTGTTACTTTATTGCAAAACAAACTATCTATCGCTCTAAATATGGATTATATTTATGTATGCATGCATTTTAATGTAGACCCTCATAGGAATTTTAGGCAAATTACTCAATAAAAAACTTTTAAAAGCTCAAAACCAACCTCTACTAGATCTAAAACTAAAATATAAACAAAAAAAGCAACTTCATATAATACCGTAGACTCTCAAGTCTGTTCAACAATTACATGTGCTACCTACCAAGTGTAAATTGCCTTGTTAGTATGAATGATGGTTCACTTATAAAACCAATTGAGAATGAAAAGTGTGTTTCTTTATTATCAGTTAAAATAAAATGTGGTTTGCAAATTCTACTGCAGAGTGTAGAAAGTAATTCTAATGAAAATATAAAGTTACAGAAACAAACAAAGCCAAATAGAGCTCAGAACAGAAAGGTATCTCGTGACTCACTTCTATGCTGTGTGTCTTATCAAAAGGGTTGTAAAGAGAGTTGATAAAAAATGAGTGAAAGAAGAAATGGGATTAAGGAAGCATAAGATTTAGCTAAGAGACTCGAGGCAATTATTTTTTAAGAATAAAATCAAGCATTATGAAATATTTGTATAATACCTGAGATCTTGGAAATAAAATAGAAATTATTTAGAAACTATCTGTCTGTTGAAATTCACTATGTTTATATGTCTTAAAAGAATTCTCTTGAGCTTATGTGTGCAGTCTGTGCATGAAAACATGTATCTAGCTTATGTTTCCTCTTTTTGTGAAATTGATGCAGTTTGTGCTTGAATTCTAAGCATATAACTGTCAAAGCAACTGAATGAGCTTCTGCCTTCTCAATCTCATTATTTCTCACTGCTTGGATAAAACAGGTTAGGAATTAAGCAAATACACAGCTCTCCAGGCATGCTGATTGACCACAAACATCTATGCTGAGCTGCACATGACTAGAGAGAAACTTGTATTTCAATGAAATTGAGTTTTTAACATTAATGCCTTTACATTAGTAATATAATTCATCATATTTTTACCAACCTGGGATAAATATTTTTGCTTTTTTAAATCATGTTTAGCAAGTAGCTAAATTCCTGTTGTCTTAGACTGATTTTCAGGAGAGTGATCATTTTCAATATCAATCATCAAACATCTGTGTGCTTCTGAGACATATTATCTATCTGCTAAATGTAAATACACAGAGAATAAAAATTTTACTGAAATTGTGGTGTGCCTTTCATGACCTTAGAATAGTAAATTAAAACATGATCATGTTTACAGTTAGGAAGATAGATTTCCTTCCTTGTAAACATGAAGAGCTGAACTGTCTGTATAAAACTCATGTAAAGATATGCATGTGTTGGAGTGTACTTCCTTACAATTCTATCCTTGAGGAGACAGAGACAAAAGGATTTTTGATGCTTGTTGGCCAATCATCTCTACTTACTCAGGGGAGCTCCAGAGCAATGAGAGAATATGTTTCAGACAAAGAAGAAGGACTGCTTTTGAGAAATGACCTTTTAGCTGTATCTCTGGTCTTTGCTCACAGGTGTGTGAATTTGCATTCACACTTGTACACAAACTAGCAACTTTTATTGCTCATGTACACAGTCACATCAAATGCAATTAAATAATAAAATATTTAATAAATTATGTTAATATGTAAAGAGTTTGTACCAATAACAGAAACATTTAACATTTTATGTTAACCTTAGTTGCATATTATGCCATAATTAAAATATTTTAATTATTATCCATTTTGTTACTAAGTTATAGATTATGGCCAAACACTAGAAGTCAAGAAACCATATACAAGTATTCTCATTGCACAGTATGAGGCTCATGGCAAAATGTAACTGTCAGAAATGATCTGAAACATTTTAAAGGTGTCTTAGTTACCTCTCAATTTCTGTGACAAAACACCATGGCCAGGACACCTTATAAAAAATGTTGAATTATGCTTGCCTTTTCTAAGGAGTAGACTCCAAGATGGTAGAGCAAAGGCACCATGGCAGGAAAAATTTATAGTTGATCCACAGAGATGGGGAAGATTGTAAATGGCATTATTCTATGGAAACCTCAAAGTCTCTGGCCCCAAGTGACATATCTCTTCCAAAAATACCACACATCTAATTCGACCTAAATATGTGCTACCATACATATTTACTACAGATTCACACATATGGGCCTATCGGGGGGAGCATCCTCATTCAAACCACCAGAAGGTTTACAACCACTTAGAATTTGATAAAAAGACTCATCAGTACAAATTTGGAAAGTTAGATTTGAAGTGAATAAAGTATTCATTCCATAATCAAGCCAAGCTTTCTCCTGAGAGACCACAGCTTTATAGTTATTACAATATTTTAAGTACTGTATCAGGTCTTAGTAGTGAATGAGAAAAGTCTGAATGTAATAAGTATATGATGCCTCAAGAGTATTTTTTATTGCATGAGTATTTAGAATATCTATCTACTAAAATATGGAATACATGTACAGAAATTATAATTATTATAGGCAAACATGTCTTGAGATAACTAAGCATGCTTAAGACAAATAGAATACTGTTTATTAGTCAATATTGCATTCTAATAAAATAATAGAATGGCTCTTTGATATATATGTCATGTTTAGTAACCTATGTCAAGTTTTATTACCTTGTTTTATAAAAAAATAATTGCAAAATCTAAAACAATAATATTATCTAATGATGGCAGTGCATTTGAAAAGCAATTACTTAGCTCTTGCTTCAATAGTTTGAACTGCTTTTCATATTAGTATTTATTATGTATAGCTAGAGTATGTAAGAGCACTGATTAAGGAAAAAGATAAGTGTTAATGATTACAAAGTTTGCTTAAAATTTATTGCAAATTAAATAATAATATGCTGTTGAAGAACTTTTCTATTAAGGTACCAGTTCCTCATGACTGGATGGCTTTCTGAAGTCTCTGCAAAGTGGGTACTTCCTTTCTCATGGGAGCTTCCCTGTCTTTGCCTGTCTTGTCTGGACAGTGTCTCTGAATACAGGTAGTTGTCCTTGTTTGAAAAGTAACCTTTTGCAAAACTTTCTTAAAGACTGCATAACTCAGAACACACATTCCACTTTGGTTTCAGGCCAACATGGTAACTGTGTGCTATACTATAACCAATCAACCCTTCTTGTTCACTTAATGCTAAGACTAATTAGTCCTTTGCACCTATACCCTTAAAAAAGCCTTTATATATCCTACCCCTGATAAAATCAAACAGGCTCATCTCACTGCAGTAGGCAGTAGTCATTCCATCCATACTTGTGGTGGTCCAAACCCTTTTATCCATCTCTGTCACATTTCTCTCCTCAGGCTTGTGGCTGACAGCCTCTGAGAGAAAGCAGAGGACTCATATATCATAAAATTTGAGATAGAAAATTCTATAAATGTATCACATTTCTACTTCTGTAGTAAGTACAATGATACTGAAAAATTTGGATGATTTTATTTATAGCAGTTGTAGAATCTAATGAACCAGAGTATAACCATTCTGAGAGTCAGGGGTACACAGTATTAAATAGTACCTATCAGCAGGAGGATTGAAAGTTTATACAAAATATATTTTATAATTTAAAATTACTCACATTCAAAACATCAATACCCAACAACAAATGGAATATAAATTCATTCATGTAGATATAGTAAGAAACCTAGGAATTTTCATCAAAACTTTACCAGAAAAACAAGGTGATTCTCACTTTAATAAAATGTTTAAGTATAGCTAAGATACTTTAATCCCAAGGAATGTAGTCAGTCCCTTATTTATTAAGTCAATTAACTTCAGTTTAGGTTAATCTGGAGAGAAATGACAGTGGAAATCAGGAAATGTTGTAAACATCTCTCATGCAACTTACACACTGAGTACTAAAACATTTTATTTTATTTGATATATATATATATATATATATATATATATATATATATATATATATATATATATATATTGGATTGTTTTATTTATTTACATTTCAGGTGTCATCCCGTTCCCCATGCCCCCCCCCAAAAATCCCCTATCTCATCCCTCCTTCTCTTTTCCCCTTTTATACCATTTTAATTACATGCAAATTTGTAGGTTGAGGATCAAGCAATACAATAAATGCAAATAGTCAAGGGATAAGCAAGGCAATAAAAAAAGATCAGTGATCACCCCCTTTATCACTTTCTCTAATGGCTTATCAGGATGACCAAAATACCTGAGCCTACTTTCCTGTCCTAGCCCAAAATCATTTTCATGTCTGTAGCCTACTTCTTTGTTCTAACCTAAGATGTAGTTTCCTGCCTGAAATTTCTTTTTTTTGTTTTAGCCTAAGATTTACATTCCTACCTGAAATTACTTCTTTGTTCTAGCCTAATGTCAGATTCCTGCCTGAAGCCCACTTCCTTGTCTTTGGCCAGTGTCAGATTCCTGTCAAGTAGCCCATTTCCTTGTCCTTAACCAATGTCAGATTCTTGCCAGCTCCAAAAGCTCTCCACATCTCCCCCTTTTATATTTATAACAAGACTGAGCCTATCTTAGGTCATTCTGACAAGAATACCTTCCTTACCCTTTGTGGAATATGCATTATCAAAAGCAATGCATTTCTGTCTTAGGTTGGTAAGGCTGTATGAAAAATCTTACCCATCTTTGGCTTGCCAATCTGTTCAATTAATAACTCTGTCTGGGGGTCCATTTTTGGTTTCAAACCATGTACTTTGGCTGCCAACATGTTGATGTTGTTAAAGACAAGCTTTAACATGATGGACAGGAATAAAATTATTTCCAAGACAAAAAGGGTTAGCACAATCAAGTTATATATGCCATTTTTGAAGCTTGACCAAAATAGAAACACTGACCTCAGGCCATGAGTAATTTTATCAGCAGTATCTGCAACATTGATGCTAAGCAGAACATCATTCTTTAAATTCATAATCTCATTATGTAAGGTTAAAACATCCAGAGTGGTGTTAGGATTATGTCAAATATACTGCAAATGTCTTTAAACTTGTTTTCTAATAATAATGACTATCATTATAAATTTTAGAAGTAACACAAATCCAATGGAATTTGGCATGACCCTTGAGATGGCTGCTTACTGTTAAACTCTGAACCTCATTCCAGTAATTTCAATAGGATAAAGAGTATCAATCCATTGTTCCAAATACCTATCAAAATCCTCTTATATACTCAAAACATTAGAAACTTTTTTTTTGTTTGCTAAATGATTGACAAAAGTAACTGTCTTAAATTCTTGTTTCAAAACAATTGCAAAAGCAGTGGTGCTAGCAATTAATGTAATTAAAGCTGTTATACCAACAATAATAATGCCCACTACCCTCTTGCTTCTACTTAAAGCCTGACTCACATTATAAGTACTTGCAAACTTTTTTTCAGTATATAAAGGTTCTGTAATACTCAGGGCAATAAAACAAAAGCTGGTTGATAGACCTCTGTAAGAGACATGCCAGGTTTCAACACACTAACACAATTAGAAAGTATACAGTAAATGCAACTTACATTAAATAATAAAGAAAAAACAAAAGTAATTCTAACTTTATAACTAAAAGATCCTTAACATATGTACTAACACTTGTTTGAAATACAGATACTGTCCCAACTTTATCTCTTCCTAACATAACATCATAGAGAACTTCAGCTAACTTCTAAATATGTCTTTGAAAATGTCTAGAACCAGCCTTCTGAAGGTAAACTGTTATTTTCTATATTGGATTGATTTCTAGACCAGTGCAAGATTGAGTCTGAATAACTGGTCACATTTAAGAAAAATACAAGTGTGATTATAACTTCTGTTTTTTGATTCTCTTTTCCACAGTGTCTAAAAACTTGGGGCAAGGAAGCTTGTCCCATCTGGGATATAAGCAATCAAAGGTGGTTTTGGAACATATGTCCAATACAAATTCACAGTCACCACTGTCAGGGCAGTCAGCAAGCTCACAGGTCAGCATCATTCTTTGTCCTGGCATTGGCATGTCTCATCCATCACTCTGTCAGACACCATGCTCCTTTAGCATCCTGCAGAAAAAAAACAAAAAACACAAACATGCCCTCTTTTTTATAATAAATACCTGATTGTGATCATGCCCTATTCCAGTAAGTGGATCTTTTCCTTTCACCTAGGCATAAGTATGCCTAGTTGTAGGGTGCCATAGACACTCAGTAGAAAGTTCATTGGCATCCAAATTTAAAAAAAAAAAAATTAAAATAATAAGAACATGATTTAATTAAATTTGTGGTATATAGGGATATTCCTCCCCCCTTTTTATTTTATGAAGACATTGTTTTAATGTTCCATGGGCCTTTTCTACAGTTCCTTGTCCTTGAGGATTATGAGGAATCCTAGCAATCGGAGTAATATTAAATTGTTGAATAAAAGTCTCGAATACTTGACTGCCATAGCCATTTCCATTATAAAGAGAAGATAACAATCTATAACAAATATATAGAAAGATTTATATTTCCAGGATGGTGGCTACTTTTACATTTGCATATAGTGAGAAACTGTATTCAAATAGCATGATGTCGATGTCTATACTTATAATTATGTATTTATGATATGAGTAATGTGAAACATAAGCATACAAATGTGGCAAGTATGAATGTGGGCAACATATGTTCAATATTTGAATATAAACATAGCAATATTTTGTAACTCTAATGTAAAAGAAATTTAATCACTAGAGAATCCTATGTCATCTATGTATTGTTTTGTGCGTATTTTAGGTTGTTGTTGGTTTAATCTTGTCTGAAACATTGGATTTGATGATTTAGCAAAACCTGTCCCTTCCTGGACTGTAGATAGCCTCTGTGTCTTTTGTAAGAGGCAGGGAAAGGATCTGCGAAGAGATAAGAATGAAATATGGTTAAGCTCAATTTTGGTCCTGGTGCTGGCCCAGGACTTATAGAGTCTCACATCAGATCCTTTGTGCAACACTCAGAGATCAGGGTCTTGCTCAGTACCATTAGAAATGCTTTTTCCTGTAGCAGATGGAAACAAACACAGAGACCCACACTGAATAATGTGCAGATAGTGAGACACCTTGGAAATTTCAGCTCTAAGTGGAATATATTCAGCAAGTCCCTCTCCTCAGGTTTCAAGGAACACTAGAAGCAGAGGCTTAAAAGGTTTAAGAGAACCCTATGATCAGCTCAATGGTTAGCTGTGAGCATCTGCCTCTGTATACATCAGGCTCTGGCAGTCCTCTAAGAAGACAGCTGTATCAGGCTCTTGAGAAATGAGAGAGAAGACTGAAGGATCTGAAAGGGTGTGAGGCCCCATGGGGATAGCAACAATACCAACCAACCAGAGCTTCCAGGATCTAAACTACCAGCCTAGGAGCACATAGAGATGGACCCATGGCTCCAGCTGTGTATGAAAGGGAAAATGGCATTGTCAGGCATTTGTGGGAGAGGAAGTCCTTGATCCAGTGAAGGTTGGATGTCCCAGTGTGGGAAAATTTCTGAGTGGGAAGGTGGGAGTGGGTGGGTAGGTGGGGGCACATCCTCATAGAAGCAGGAAGAGGGGAGATGGGATAGGGGGGTTTCTGGGTGGGAGAAAATGGGGAAAGTAGATCACATCTGAGATATAAATAAAATATCCAATAAAAAAAGTGTAAGTGAACGAGGAGGTAGATAATACAAGTTAAAAAAAAGTTCTTGAAACACAACAGAACTGATACTCATATGAACCCCAGAACTGTGGCATTATGCACAGGGCCTGCATAGAACTGGACTTGAATTTTGTCAGCACCAAAAGTAGAACTAGAAACAATCCCAAATTTTTATGTTAGAAGGAATTATCAACTGATAACCACTCATTAGGGAAAACTTAGTTTTCTTTAAAGGAGTCTCACTAGATACAAAAACAAGTTTTGAATTCAATCCCCATTTCTAGCAGTGGATAGATAATAAAAAATGAACTCAATGACATATTCACAGTTTGTGTGTATTATTGCTCGCTTTCTTCTTTTCTTCCTTTCTTTCTTTTCTCCTTTCTTTCTTTCTTTCTTTCTTTCTTTCTTTCTTTCTTTCTTTCCATTTTCACCCTACAGATCTTATACTTACATATTGTTTCTGACTTTGTATTTAGAGGACTTTTGTGTGTGCCAATGTCTGTGTATATATGTCTATATGTGCTATGTTTTCTTTGGCTCTTTGTTTTTCTGTTAGTTGGGTTTTTTGTTGTTGTTTGTTTTTTGGGGGGGGGTGATTGGTCTATTCAGATTTGCTTATTGTTATTTTATCTTATTTTATTATTATTTTTTCTCCCCTTTTTCAGGTGCTCTATTGTTTTTTATAAGAAAACAGAAGAAAAGATCTGTTTTTGGTGGCTGGGTAAGAGAGGAGTATCAGGTAAGAAAGATAAATAGTAATAACAATATATTATATGAAAAATCTATCTTAACATGATGAAAAAGAAAAAATAAACAGAAAAAAATTAATTTGTTGATAATAAAGAGTATCTTTAAAATAAAGAAAAAAGCATACATGGTAAAAGACATGTATGACTTTAGGTAAAATTAATTATCAGAATTTAGACACATTAATTTTTCCTTCACTAAATTCATCATTATATTAATTTAATGAGAACAGGGTCTAATAATAAAGTCAATGCTAACCACGGAAATACGTCTCTAGATGCTATTTCCAGTCATTGTTTCATCAAATATGTTTATGCCCAGTCTCTTACTTTTTTTGTCCACATCGTATATGCACTGAAAATATATCACACTTGTGTATAGAAACCAATACTTATCACTAATATTGATGACCAGATGAGTAACATAATCCAAATGGCTATCATTGTTACCATTGGAGTTTCAATAAGCTGAAGAAAAATGCTTGCTTCCTGGGAAAAACATGGAGAGATATTTTAAAAATCTAGTAATGCATATCTACTTACATACAGATACCTGGTTGCATTCCAGCAATAATAAAATTAAAAATTTATATTTATATTGCATGATACTACTTAATAGATAAGGGAGACAACAGGATGTGGTAAAAATTAGGATGTAAGTTGATATAGAGCTTCATGCATATTTGTTATCTGATGGAAGATAGACACAGTGAAGAAAGATGGCCGAGTCAGTGATGACTCACACTCAGATTTCTGTTTTAAATGTGGTATTTGTATTTTATATAAAATTGCATTTTATTTCAATGAAAGAACACTGATTGCGATTGCTAGGTGACAAACAGGGGAAGAAGGAACCTCAGTTTAAAACATTGCCTCTACAGGATCAGCCTGAATCAGGTCATTGTAAAATTTTATTAATTGCTAACTGACATTTAAAAAGCCCAGTCAACTGTGGGCAGTTCCGTTTCTAAGCACACAGAGATTGGATATACAAAAGTGGCTGAACTTGGGACTGCAGTGAGTCTGTAGCCAGTGTTTCATCATGGGCTGGTCTCCACATTAGTTTCTGCCCCCAAATTCTTCCCTTGAGCTCCTGCTATAATTTATTTTAATGATTGACTGTTACCTGGGAATATAAGGTAAAACTATCACCTTTCACTTCATCTGCTTTTGATCAGATATTTGGCTCAACAATAAAAAACAAACTAAGATCTTGTGCCCCAGGAAAAATGATAAACTGAAAAAAAATGCCTCTAGCAATTTTTTTCCATGAAAATACTATTCAATGAGTAACCAGAAAGAAATCAAAGTAGCTTACATTATGCTCCAACTATGGAATTTAGTAGAGCACTCTTCCTGTGTGTATGAGCCATGAAGTATTCAGTGACATTAGTCCCATAAATCATAAGTTGTTTACTCTGTTTTTCTGATTAATTTGTATTAATCTGTCTGAGATGACAAAAACAAATACCAGAAAAAACTATATGTCTTCAACATCCTATAGTAATTTTTTACAGGTTTAAGGTATAAGGCTATACTGTAAGTTACTTTGTTTCTTTTTAAAGGCTGCTTTCTTTGTTAGAAGATGGTACCTTCTCAATGCATTCTCAAATGAGTCTTCTAGAGTTGGGAACTAAAATATTTCATAGACAGAATAAGGAGTTTCTTCCTCATTTCATTAAGAAATGTGGCCCAGCATGATTCAATTTCATGATGTGTTGTAAACCTTATTATCCTGCAGAGTCCAACTACAAAATAAAGACATTGAGGCATATTTACAAAACAGATGAGATTGTGAGGGCATAGACATGATTCATTATAAACAATTAGAAGTATAGGACTGGAGAGATTGCTCAGTGGGTAAGAATGCTAGCTATTCTTCCAAAGGTTCTGGGTTCTGTTCCCAGTACCTATAAGGCAGCTCACAACTATCTAAAATTCCAAATCCAAGAGTGAATATGACACTTTTACATAGAGGCAGAACACCAGTATACATAAAATAGAAATAAGTAAATAATAAAAATTATAAATAGATGTTTATGTTATATCCATGGGAGGTTATGTGTCATATCATAGAAGCACAGAAGTTACTTACTCATATTTGTGATTACCAACAAGGTGTTGTCATTTTTTCTGTTGACTGCAGAATTTAGTTGGTACCCAGGAAATCTCCAATGAGGTAAAACTATGCAGCAGTATCCACTCATTATATACAGGGAGGTGATGTGAGGGAGACAACAGACCCATCTTAAAAGCTGCAGTTGTACAACAATAAAAATAAGTGTGAGCATTCCTGAATAAAAAACTGTTTAATTCTGGGAATGGTACACTTTCCAATAGCTTTACCAATATCCTTAAAGTATTAATATATAAAATGGATTTATTTTATGATGGGATAATGATGAAATTTATTGAAGAAAATTTTACAGTAGAATTCTTCACAATCTATGAAAATTGACAAAGTAACTCTTGAGAAACTATTTACCCTACAGAAATGTATTTTTATTTATTTATTTGGATATGTGTCTTCTCATCTATCCCTCAGTATCATCCTGATAGTAGTTTCCAAGATAATTTCATTGTAAAAGTAACTTTTATATACCTGATGTAATTGTCATCTCAGAAGCTTACTGATGAATAAACTCACACTTTCTAGATAATTTTGAACCCTGGCTGGCTGGTTCAACTCAGCTGTTCTGGCTCAAACTCTTTAGATTCAATCTGATTTCTCTTAGCTTCTCCCTGAATTGATCTTCTTGGCCTGAAAGTAACTCTGGCAATTTGTTCTAATCTGGCTCCTTCTTATTCTCTGGTTTCAATTGATTCTGCCAAATTGCAATGAACTGCATTAATTCACAAATCAGTCCCATTATACTGCACTCACTGTATTCACTTCCAAGTAACTCACTCATTCTTTTTGCACTGCTCTTAAATAGCCACCTTTTCCTGTCTATTCTCATGATAGATGGACATATCCTATCTATGATTCATTTGTCTGACCCTCAATTAGATAATAGTGTTTGAGAATTAAAGTGTGTACTAGGGTATGTCTCTATGCCAGCCAGATCACACAACTTAGACAGTCTTTGGATGTGGTAAGAGCAGCCAATTTTCTAGATTAAAATCCTCTACACTTATTTTTCTTTCTAAGTACATATTCTTGTCTTTGACAAATAAAATTTGAGTTTGCTGAAAAGTACATAATTTCAAAATCATTAAAATATCATTAACATTAGACAAAAGGAAAGCATCCTTGTTATTAGATCCCATGGTAAAAATAATAAGCTTTAAACACATGAATGTTTAAATGTATAGCAACTCTAAACATTTAGCGACAGTGAGACTTTGCCTGAGCAATGAAAAGCACCAAAAGCCATTTTCAATACAAGAAAATAGTCAAGGTATTTGCACATTATCACTAATATTCATATTGATTAGACATTTTATTAACATATTAAATATTTTGGCTATATTTTTGGACCATTGTCAAAGTGTTACCCATGTACAGGAAAGTTGCATGAGGAGAGGCATATCAGTAGTCCAGGTAAGCATTCAGCTAGAACTGAAGAGATCAAAAAAATAAGCAAAAATATTGGGCAGGTTGTCATCCTAATTCTGAACACAAACCAGAAGAACTGATCATTACAGAACATTATGTCTTGTATTGAATGACAGGATGATATTAGCAACAAAATGAACACTTCTTTGGCTCAGCTTTCATCCTAAGAAGCTGGCAGAAATAGCTATGAGTTTCCATTATCTATAGTTTTTATATGGTGAGATAGACCAAGGCATCTACTATAAAAAATACTTGTCGGTTATTAAAGTAAGTAGACATTTATAATACATCTTAAAAATAGATTGCTGACATAGATATAAATCTATTAGTATTTAAAGAAACTGTTATGAACACATGCATTTTGATATGCTCTCAGAAATGAACTAGCTTTTAAAATTTTTATCTCTAAATTTATTAGTAGAGAATAAATTTAAATGAGTTATTCCTTTCAGTAAATGATACACAAATATTATTATAGACTGAGATTTTAGTCTGAACACTTATGAATTTCCTTACATTCCACATTTTTAAAAATAAAGGCAAGAAAAAGGGGAACTCCAGAAATGAATATCTAAACATACAATGTACATTTGCTGAAGAATCCATCATTCTGAGTCTGGTCATTCTGAATCAGCTGAGAAAATATAGAGCACAGTTGTATTCAATTTTAGCCTTAAGGTAACTCACTTACATTTTAAAGCACATTCTTCTTATTAATGGAAATGAGACAGACAACCTTTTGGTTAGACAGCTTGAAAAAGGTCAGAAAGGCTAGACTTTATGGAAATCAAATTTTAAAATTAAATTCAAAGAACAACAAAGAAGGAATTGACCAGCATGTACATTAGGACACTAGGATGGCAAATTAGAGCATTTAAAAGAAGCAAATTTAATACATGTCTCCACTAATAGAGATATTCTTTCTGAATGTACTATATTGTAAATATTTCAAAAGCTGAGAATCTATGGCCTTCTGTGTATTACTTAAACAATGCACAAAATACCTAGTCTAGCAGTCTATGTTGTCCTAGTTGGGTGAATTGCAAACAATTTAACATATATTCTGCAGAAAGAATTTGTTATAAGATATTAGTGGATAAAGTTTTTCACTGTTGAATAAAAATATGAGGTTAATTTCATGGGTTACGAGGAAATTATAATACAGGATTATTTTTTACTTTTCTGAAAAGTGTTATTATGAAAGGAGAAATTAATTCTTATTATATATGAGGAGTTAGTGCACAATACATGATCAAAGATTTATAGTAAAAATCTATGTAACTTTATTAAAATAACATGTTTTTTCCTAAGGCTGTGCCAAATACATGACATACTTCTTACATTTCTCCATCTATTTATCTGTTGGTATTTATTTATTTTGTATATTTTCTCCAATAATTTTTTTCAATTGATATTCAGATCATAGCTTCATTCCTCCATACCTCTTCAATTACAAATCTCTCCTCCCATTGCCTCATCCACTTCTACTCAGAGAGAGGGGATCTCTACCTTGGGTACCATCCCACCTTCTGACATCTGTTTCCAGCAGGTCTAGACATATCCTTTCTCACTGACACCCAATGAAGCAGTCCAGGTGTTTGGAAGCAAATCTAATGGCAGCAAAAAGAAACAGAAAGAAGCACCCACTCCACTTATTACCTAGTCCTTTGTGAAGGCTAAGCTGCACATTTGCTAAAAATGTGTAATGGGCCTAGGTACAGCCCTTGCATGCTCCGTGATCGGAGTCCAGTCTCCCTGAGCTTCATGGAACCCAGTTATTTGACTCTGTAGGTCTTCTTGTGGTGTCCTTGACCTCTCTGGCTTACTGAATTCTACTCCACACTCATCCACGAGACTCCTGAATTCATTTAATGTTTTCAAACTAAACATTTTCAGTCTTTTACAGTGATCATGAGAGTGGAAATTTGTCTTTGATATCATTATTTCAGGGTTTTCAAGCTAAATATCCAAAACTAGTATTCCAGCATGAAATGGTAGTTCTACTTTCTTTTTATTTATTTTTTGATATTTAGCAATTTTTTAAGTCATCCACATTAAAATCCATAAAAAGTTTTCAATTTATCAACATCAGAATTTGTAAAATATTTTCATAAATTAAGCATAAAATACTATCAAACGTAAACATACTGTCAGTCAAGAAATAGCGTAATGAAATGATAAAATGAAATGACCGTTCTCCAAAGAATATTGTTCATTCTCAAAGCAACAATAGATATTTTAAAACATGTTCAACATTGGCAGTTGTCAATAAAATGAAAATTAAATCTTCTTGGAGATACTTCCTCACTCGAGCAAGAATGGATATCATCACCAATCTGACAAGGCTCAGGAGTGACAGCTCAGTGGTTAAAAGTTGAGCATGACAGGAAACCAAAGTATGCTAGGGGTAAGAAAAACAATCTCCCTCAGGGAAAAAAATACCAATTGTTTATCCAATACTAAATAGCCTTGAAAATATTATGTGTACTGTACAGGTTGTTTTTATGTATTTATTAACTTGTACAAAATTTATTTCTATACACTTATGTGTATATAACAATAGTGAAAACAGAGGTTATGAATGTATAAGAAAACAGGAAGAATATATCAGAGAATTTGGAGGAAGAAAAAGGAATGGAGAAATGATGTAGTTATGATATAAAAATAAAAAAAAAGAAAACTACCACTTCTTATAGAACTCTTGAATTCAGTGTTACAACATACATGGTAGCTTACACTATTAGTCACTCAAAACCATAGATACCTGAATCACTCTTCTTCCCTCTTAGGCCACCATGAATAGGGTGCAAAGAAAATACATTCATAAATATGAAAAGATACACACACACACACACACACACACATACACACACACACACACAAACACACACACACACACATATATATATATATAAACCTTGGTTTTCCTGGAGTTATTATGTAGAATAGGGTGGCTATGAAGTAATAGATATCCAGCCAGCTACTTTTGCCTCCTGAGTGCTGTTACTAAACATTTGCACAACTGCATCCAAATTACATAATTTATTTTAAAAAGAAATCTAACAACAAATATTTGAGAACATGTAGAGATAAAGAAGGTCTTATTCCCCACTGAGAGGAGTGCAAACAAGTACAGTTATTTTAGTAATCAAAATGGAGATTTCTCAAAAGCAAACAATCAAACAAAAAGAAATACCGTATAGGCTAGATATTTACTCTAGAACATATACACAAACTCTGCATCATACCTCAAAGATACTTCTATATCCATATTTAGTGCTTCTATATTAACAATATTACATCTGGAATTAGTCAAGATGCCCATCAACAAATGTATCCATAATGAACATGGCATACATAGTTTATAATGGTAGCAGAAGAAAGAAGTATCTACGAAAATACATTTTATTTGAAAATGCCTTGATACTACTCATATGCTAATTGTAAAACATTAATAAAAATACAAATAATACATGATACTTACTATATTAGTCAAATGCTTCTAGCTTTTAAATAAAACATATTATAAATATCAGTAAATAAAAAGAATTGCTAGTAACTCCATTATCTACTGTTCAGTGTTGGTTTTGATTTGTCTTGCCTGTAGTCATGTACCTATACCAGACCACTCCACATTATACTCCAAAGCCCTCTATGTAATATTATACATGTGGTCTAAAAGTGGAGTATGAAAATATGAAAACTATTTGTGTAGGTCAGGGCTTTGCAAATCATATAATATTTTATCACACTAAGCTGAGCCAAGCATTGCAATCATAGCAAGTTAAATACAAAAGTGGAGCGGTTATGTAGCTGGTAAAGAGTAAAGAAAGAAAATAATTGTGTAAACAAAGAATCGATGACTCATGGGACATATACTAATTTCTAATTATTAAATAAATTGCTAATTCATTCATTAAGTCATAATTAACATGTTCAATAAAATGTCTTAAATACTTCCTCTGAAAGACAATGCACTGCATAAATAGAACAGCTCTTAACATCAGAGACTGATGAGTTTTCCTCAAAATTTGAGCACTAAATGTATAAATAATGGTTCCAAAATTTCTGGAAAGACATTGACTTCAATATTGTTTCTCATATCCTTAAAATACATGTTCTACTTATTTTAATTTACAGTGGATTCATTTTCAGATATTAGAAAATAGCATCCAATGGATGTATCTGTGTAGAAAGTGCTATTGGTATATAGCTGTGACAACATTATTTCTGTGGATTCATAGAATACATATTTCTCTATTTAATGTCTTTTAATAGATTGTGTTTAGAAGCCTATGAGTAGATTGGGCCTCATAGTGATTCATTAAATTAATTTATGTTGATTGTCTTTAAATTAATTAATTTTACAACTGAAATGTGAATAAACTTTATATTCATTCAGGGGCTCCTACAAGTCCAGCCAACAATGGGAAATGACAAGACAAAAACCACATTTACTGAATAAACTAATAGGAATAGTAGCCACAGCAAGTAAAATGTTCCATTCTGGGTAACATAATTTAATGTCAGACTCTGAGATTTTTAATATGCTTGATTGAAACTGTCTTACTGTCTCTGATGTCTTCAAAAGCTGGACCTTGTCTTGAGTTAACAATTAATGTGACATTTGGAATCTTGATATCTAGCCCTGCATTACCATCCAAAGTTTCTAAAAATTATTATCTTAGTGGGATTCAGGTATTGACTGAGGCCATTCTCTGGGTTACCTGGCTGACTTCTTAGAGATCATGTTTAGCAGAGCAACTTTGAGGTCATTTCAGCTTTTTCTTCTTTATGTAATTGTAAGGCATTTTCTAAACAGCTCATTAAACATGGGAAAGCTACACCTGGAGAAAATGTCCCTAACCATTAAGTGTGTACAATACAGACACATATCTAAATTCTCATGATCCCACTAGTAATCTTAAGGGACCATGATCATTATGTCTGTTGAAAGAAAATGCCAGTTACTAGTCTTATACAAATATACACTGCAAAAAATATTTTTGAAGTCAGGTAATAGTTACAGCCATTTAACTCCCAATTTCCATAGACAAAATTATTTTAATCTACTTTTGATTTATTTTTAAATGACTGGACTAATTCTCTATCAAACTTTTAAGAAGAAAATGAAAAAATGAATGGCCATAATCATAATTGTTTTTATTTCTTTTCTGAACACTCAGGTTGTCTAATAAACTAACAGTATAAATAATTTCTAAACTGTAATTTTGATATTATGTGTCCTTAAAATACAGATTTTTTTGAGAAAAGTTCACATTTTTAAGATAAAATTTTCTATTGTTTTGAATCTTGATTGAATTATTATGCTATGTTTACACTGACTATAAATATTTCACATCAGGAATTCACTTTGTCAACTCTAATTTTTACAACAAATTTATCAGAGATAAATAATGAGGACAGATGCTCCATTTCCCAGCAGCCTAAATATTGAATTTAGGGTTGGCACTGATTAAGCTGCCCCCATCCTTCCTGACATGTCAGGGAATGTCATCATTATGAAAGTTTTTAGGAAACCATATTTTGATATTTCTTGGGTGCAGCTTCCCTGTTATGTTTATAAGACATGATCTTGCATCAAGTATCCTGGTCCTTTGGCTTTTACAATTTTTGTAGTTCATCTCTCTTGTTGTTTCTTGAACCTTAGTTGTGGGGCTTGTGTTGTAGGTGTATCAGTTATGGATATATAACTGAAAGTAAAATAGTCTCTGCATTCTGTCCAGCTGTAGATCTCAGTAGAAGCCATAGCCCCCTACAAATAAAGCTTCTTTGATGAGGTGTAAGAGATATACTTATCTGTGTGTATAAAAACGAGCATTGAGAATGCAGTTCAGAGTACTGGCAATTAACTTTAATACCAGAATTCAAATGTCAAAAGATGGTGGATTTTGGAATTTGAGGACAGCTTGATCAACAGAGAGATTTCCAGTCTTACCAAGTTTATATAGTCTTAGCCAGTTTCATATAAAATAAAATATGTATATAATTAGAAATTTTATTGGTTTAGAAAAATGGCAGTAGTAGATTCTGCAGTAATTTATAATCATTCTATTCTCCCTGTTTATAGGAATTCCTCCTATTGAAAAAGATAGATGCAATAAATCAGCTTCTGAGAATATATTTCAAGGCCAACAAGAACCGGTTTCTTCAGAAAAAGCCCTCTGATATGTTAATCAATCAAAAAAACATCATCCCTAAACATATGCACATACCTGCAATATCATATAAATTCAGTGTTGCATATGTGTATACATGTGTATAAGATCGATGATCATAGAAGTCATAAAGTTCAAAGGATATGAGGTGAACACCTAGTATTGGAGGTGGGAATGAAAATGATGTATGAAAGTAGCATATGAAATTAAAATAAATAAATTTCTAGAGTTGTGGGTTTTTTTTTGTGAAGTATGTTACTCTCTAATGAAAGAAAGCAAAAGCAAACTAAACCAAAATATCTACCTCATAGTTTCATATATATATATATATATATATATATATATATATATATATATATATATATATATATATACATATTCCCCAAGGAAGTGTGCATTAAAGAGCTAAATTCTGAGCTGGTAGTGACATTGAGGGGAAAACCACCTTATCTAGTTAAAAAGGAGATAACATATAATCTGAAGATTAATTCATTTCTCATCTTATATATGAATGGATGGGGCTAGTTTAATTGAAGTTGACCACAGAGGTAGACACTGGAAAGTGTTATGTCCTACCACACCATCCATATTCTTTCTTAGCTGCCAACAGTGAGTGAGTTTATTTGTTTTTCTTTGTCATGCTTTTTGACCATAATGATTTTTTCCCTACAAGCCCAGAATCAAAACCAGTGATCATGTATAGAAATCTTTGAAACTGTAAATATTGATAGGTTCTTTCTCCTTAAGTTGCTCACATCTGTTGATTTGTTGGGACTTTGGAAGCTGACCAACACAAGCTGTGTTCTGAAAATCTGAGAAAAAAAGAGGCCTTCTAATCTCTCCTCCTAATCACAATGGAGACATTTTCTTGGCTCTGTTACTGTGTATTTGTTTCTAGTTATTCTTTAAGAACAGAAAGACAGGCAGGTGAGGTAGCTCAGAGGATATATGCAGTTACCACCATGCCTGGGGTCCTAGTTTGATCCCCAAGTCACACATGATTTTAGAAGGTGAGAACCAAACTGAGACCTGCAAGTAGTCATACAACTGACTCACATGTATCTTTGTAAACACATTTGTGTATACATATGCAGACATATACAAAATACAAGTGAAAATACATTTTTTCAAAAGAGTAAAAATAAAAATAAAAAAAACAGGTAAATTTTTATAAAAGAAAAATAAGCATCATATTTAGTCCACCAATAACTCAAATTTAAAAACAAACAAAAAACATAGTATTAATTTGAACAAGTAATATTGTGATGAAAACATAAATATTAAATTTTATAATTTATGGTTTTCTACCAATGGCATAATCTATGGTATTTTATAAAAAAAATTTATGAGTGTGTGTGTGTGTATGTGTGTGTGTGCATGTGTGTGTGTGCATGTGTGTGTGTGTGTGTGTCTTTGTGTTACAAACTAGAAACACAGAAAGAATCAGTAAAAGCTATAATCACCTTAAGATCTCCACGTTAAAATCTCCTAGTCCTTGTGAGGCTAGTCATGCCCCACGAGACAAGAAAATATTTCTATCAGGTGTAGTTGATATAGCTCTGACAGTCCATAAATTAAAACTAGCAGGTAGAAAGGAATAAAAAGGACAAAAGGAAATAAAACTCAGGGGTACATATATAAATACTCTATGAGCATCAAAGAACTAGGGTGATCTGTCTTTGAATGACAGCACTCCATGGAGGATTAAATGACTTAATACAAAAAAAAAGAAAGAAAGATGTGTTTGCGTTATAATATTCTCGTGATTTATTCTGAGTGGAACTCAAAATGAGCTTGAAACCATACACAAATACCATTTTCTGCACAATGAAACTTCACATTGCCTTTCTTTTAAAGAAGCTGCTATTAATATGGAATCTTTTCTGAATTTAATATAATTTAATTTTTCAAAATGTTTCTCTCTTTGTGTAGTTATATGTGTTCATGTCATGCCACCAGTGCAGCAATCAAAGGACAACTTTCAGAAGTCATCTCTCTTCTTCAACTAAGTAGATTCTATGGATGGGTCATTAATTTAATGGTATGTATCTCTACCAAATGTACCAAGTCACTGGCCTTGGTTTTAATTTTAATATTTTAAGAGTGTGATTTGAAAGATAGCGTTTCATAATTTCTACTTTCATATAAATAACCTTTGTGTTGATATCACAAAGAGAATCTCATGAATCTCAGAACATATCTATTCAAATGCTAAGTTCCCAGGAAAGATTTTATAAAACATGCACATAAATTAACATGTGCATATGCTTATGTTACATTTTACTAATTCCAGTCTTCACATAGCTATGTTAAATCTTTGAGAGGTAAAAACCCTCACTTCAGTTTATAAAAATAATACCATGGAAAATCAGAAGCAGTAAATTTTAGCAAGTAAGTGAGAGTGAATTTTATAGTATATTTTTTCAAAACTGTTTATTAAATTGCTTTTTTTATCTAGGTAAATAAACTTTGAGAAATATATAAGATTTTTTATGAAGTTTTATAGATGCTATATTTAGTATTTTAAAATATGATACTGCTATTTGCAGTTACTTTTGATGTAGTAGGTTCACAGATTAATTATCACTTAGAAGCTAGAGTGAGAATCCACTATTAGAAAAAGAGGAAGAAAAATCAGGTAGGATTGTTCTAAGTTTTCATTTAAATGATATAATTAAAAAAAATCGAACCATATTTCTTTGTATATTCATATTCTAATTTTGGAATTCTCAAGAGAAGCCGATTTGTCTACTGTGGATTTTATTAATTAAAAAAAAATGAAGATATAAATTATTTTCTGTTCAACTTTCTTCCATTTTTCCTCGTGGCTGACTGTTTTTGTTAGTTGAGCAAAACATAATAAAAATGCAAACCTTTCAAATATGCGTATCAATACTAAACATGGGGGTTCTGCCCCACCTCATTTACATATTCTTAAGGAATGTTCTAGGAAGAAGCCAACTGAGGTTTATAAATATGTTTAAGTACCTTTCTCCAGCTAGTATATCTTAAAGAATTTCATCATGGACTAATGAAATCACTATCTTATTTATTGCGGTTGTCATTATTTTTCAAAAAGTACTTTTAAAAAAATACCCTCATAATAAACTTCTGGGATTACTTCCTTGTGATTGGTATGGGGAATTTCTCAAGGAAATCTGAGCTTATGGAATTTTGTGCTGTATCATACTAATTGATGAGACTTATAATGTCAGGCTTCCCATGAATGTGACAAATCCTGGTGGCATTCCCATATTCCACCACCATGAAGGAAGAAGAAAATAATGTAATTATTGTATTCTATGTGATTAAATTTCTCAGTAAGTCTACTCACGTAAAATATCTAAAACTCATGACAACACTGATCTGATAAGAAAGTAAGGAAGGTAGTCACATTAGGGGTAAACTACAAAACAAAGATAACTGGGAATGGGAAACAGTTAATCTCTCCCACAACCTAGTTAATGACCAGAAATCTATCTTTTTTATTTGAAATGCACAAAATGATCTTATTATATACTCAAGGTCTACTCTCCAAATGTGATATACTTTACTCAAGGTCTATTCCAAAACGCCATGTGGTAATGTTTTCAGCTAAATGCTCAAAATTTTTGAATTGGATTCAACCTTATTTTTATGATGCTTAATTCTCTCTTCCTATGATACATAGTGCCAAATGAATATTTTTTTCTCTAAAGGAATAGGTAAAGAATAAATGCATCTGGAAATACCTAATTGGAAACACGCACATGTAAAATGGAAGATGCAGAGTGCATAGTCATTAACATTCATCAAATTTAATTAAGCAGAAATAAATGAACATTCGTTTCTTTAGCAAATGATAGATTGCCTTGTTAAGCCAATATGGCACTGTCCACTTTTGCTTCATGCATTTTTCCATATTCTTTCTGGTTCACATCTATATTTTCAGAATGATTATACCTTTTGTCTGAATGTCTGAAGATCAACTTTGAGGACTCTGTCTCAAGTCCCCAGAACCATCATATTTGATATCGAGATGATTTAGTTTTGATGGCTGGCAGGAAGTGTTGAATGATAGTATGTCACTGTTTATACCTGTAGACATTTTACAGATTAATTGATTTAGTAAGCACTAAGTATTAATAAACAAGTAACCTCAGGCACACTCACAGTGGAGAGTAATAAGAATTTTATACCCACTATGAAGTGAATATATGTTTTGAGATATCTGTGGAACAAAGTACTTATAATCCAAATTTTTTGTTTAATTATCTAGATTCTAATTTGATAATGGATTCTTCTGATGGTGCATAAGTATCTCTAGGAATTCATTATAATTATTGTGGATTTTTAAAGTCCTCAAATACCACTACAATCTATAAAACATGCTGATTTAAAGTAATAAAATACAAATGAAAGAACAGCAATTATCAGTCCTTTCAATGGTGTTTTAAGAACTTTATGTAGAAACATATTATTTCTTTCCTTAGGGAAATATGTGGCATTGTTACCGAATGTCATTCTTACTGGTGAGGTTTTGCTTTTGTTTTTATTTGTTAAAGCATACATAGATTTATTCAGATAAAGATGTTTTCAGTAGAAAATTATCATACGTATATTATCATTTAATTTGATATTGTTCCATGGCTCTTTATTATTTCAATGTCCATACAGATCTCTATCTTCCTACAGGAACAGGAAGCCATTTTAAAATTTAACACTAGATTCTGCATATGAAAGAAAGCATGAATGATATTATTTCTGGGCCTAGTCCTCAAAAAAAAAGGTAGTGAAACAATTCTGAGTAAGCAAAGAACTGATAAAGGTCTCAAATTGTACTGGCAAGCTATAGTTATAAAACCAACATAGTACTGGCAACAAAACCAGAAACTCCAATCAGTAGAATCAATTTAGCTACCACCACATAAATACACACCTATGGACACATGAGATTTTTTTTTTTTAACCAAAGCTAGAAATACACGCTGGAAAAGAGAGCAGCATCAACAAATGGTTCTTGTCAACCTGATGGCTGCATGTAGAAGAATCAAAATACTACTAAACAAATGTTACTGTTGCACCAAAGGAACGTAGCTCTAAAATGGCTTCTAATGATATTCTGGTATACTCATATAATAGTACCTTGCTCAATCATCATCAGAGAAGCTTCCTTCTGGAGAAGATGAGAGCAAATACAGAGATTCATAGCCAGACATCATGCAAACAGTGAGAGACTCAGAGACACTTAGCTTTAAATGGGAATTCTGCCTCAAATCCCTGACTTTAGGGCTCAAGAAACCCTGGAGAAAAGGAAGCTAAAAGAGAGTAAGAGCCAGAGAGTTCAAGAAAACAAGGTTCTCTAAATCACCGTGGCTGCCCCACATAGAAACTTACAGAGAATGAGGATGAGGCTGCATGCAAGAGGCCTGCACAGATATGTAACAAATGATGTCCTAGAGCACATGAGCCTGTCTTTAACCTAGAAGAAATCTACAAGTGGAAACCAATTACAACTGGAACTTTAGTTTTTTTTCTAAAGATGTCTCACTGGGTAAACAATTCTTAAAGGTAAGGTTGCTTGCTCAGCAGTAAATAGTAAACATAAACCAAACTCAATGGTATCTTTGGAGGATCCCTGTTTTATAATGTAATATCAGGTCACTCTACATATAGTTTATAAAATGTTATAATTTATTTACAATTTTGCTCTGTTATGAATATATTATTTTATTTTACTCTTTTAGCCTACAAGTTCTTCATATTCCTATGGCTTTCTCTTTAGAGGTTTCATGAGTTTCCAGAGTGTGCCAGCAATGAAGTTCTGTGTCCATATTTTAACTTGAGCCTTTCCTTGTGATCTTTCCCTTCTTTTGTTTGGTCTTATTTTGTTGTATTTTGTTTTATATTATTGTATTATTTTATTGTTATTTCTTTGTAGCCTGTTTGTTTTCTAATGAGAGTTTGAAACAGGGTGGATCCAGATAGGAGAGGAGGTGGGTAGACTACGGCAGGAAATGAGGTAGGTGAAGCTGTATTTAGGATATATTATGTGAGAAAGGAATCAATTTTCAATTCAAAAGGGGAGGCATAGAACATCAAAACTATATGTGGTGAAAAAATAGCCTTGTAAATTAATTTGATAGAAAAAAATAGCGGAAGACTGAAACTGGAGTTGCTTTCACCATGTACAAAGCCATTTAAAAATCAATAGAAGACGTTAATGGGGGACCTGAAAATTTGATCCTAGTAGAAAAGAACAAGAAGAATTGCTCTACAGATGAGGATATGCAGAAACTTTCTAAACATGAACAATAATTCAGGAACTAAAAACTGAGAAGTGAGACAGCACAAAAACAAGAATTTTCCTCACAGCAAGCAATGGAGTTAATAGAATTCTCACATGGGAAGAAGTCTTTTCTAGCTTTTATCTGATAAGGGATTTATATCTAGAATCTATAAGTAACAACAACAAAAAAGTTAAAAAAAAAAAACTAAGCCGTGAATGGGCAAATTGAACAGACAGTTTTAAAATGAAATAGAAATGTCAATAAACACATGGAAAGCTCAATGTGCTGCCAAAAGTTTTGATTTCATTTTTCAATAATGTAAACAACGACCAGGCTTTTTGCAGCTTGTCTTACTCAAATGCATACTTTTTAAAAGTTACCTAATATGAAATTACTAAATTAATACAACACATTGTTTTAGCGTATTATTTCATTTTGAATTAAACAACACATTTATTTCTTACATTTTACAGACTATAAATAGGACTATAGCATTAGTGATTTTGGTGTTTTCTCAGGCCTCACATTGATCTTGTTCTTTTTTTATTGAAAATAGATTCTACTCACGTATAAAACATTAAGAACACAATTTCCTCCCACTCCACTCATTCTAGGTATCCTTACCCGCACTTTTCTCCTGATTCTTGGTCCTTCTTTTGCCCATCAAAGAAGAGTAGGCCTCCAAGAGACAACAAAGCACAACAACAACAAAAACAAACAAACAATTAAACAAGGCAAAAGCCCTCACACTGAGGCTAGACAAGGCAATCCAATAGGAGAAAATAGTCCCAATAACAATCAAAAGAGTCAAATACACATTTGCTCTCATAGATATAAGTCTCAAAAAGTGGCAAGGTAATAGCCACAATATAGAAGACCTGGTACAGACAGCTGAAATCAGATGTTTGCCTCTTCAGTCACTATGAGTCCACATATACTCTGGCTAGAATATGTTATACATGTGTCAGAATAGGTGAGATCAATAGCTCAAGTGACAGCTTATGCTGGCAAGGACGTAGAGCAAAAGAACAAGAACATTCCTCCATTACTAGTGAGACAATAAGCATGCATAGTCACTATGGAAATCAATGTGATAGTTCCTCAGAAAATTAGGAATTGATATGCCTCAAGACTTAGCTAAATCACTCTTTAGCATGTAACTAGTGGACACTCAGTCCCACCAGTAGGACACTTGCCCAACTTTGTTTATTGGAGTTTTATTTGTAATAGAGAGAAACTGGAAACAACCTAGGTGTCCTCAACAGAAGAATAGATAAAAAAAATATGATTCATATATATAATAGAGTATTACTCTACTGTTAAGAAAAATAACATCATGAAATTTGCAGGCATATAATAGATGGAACAAGAAAAACCTTATCCTGAGCAACATAATCTAGAAAGACAAATATGGTATATACTTATTAGTGGATATAAGCCATTAAAATGGTAATCAAGGTGCAATCAGTAAACTCAGGGAGATTAGGTAAAGAGGTGGTATCTGAGGGCAGGAGTGGGGCCTAATGCTTAGATCTCCATTGGCATGAAAAAAAAATAGAATAAATTTCCTAGTAGCCTAGGCATCTGAGGATATAAGAGCAGGAGACTTCAAGGCAGTGAAGAGATGGGATGAAGGGAGAAAGTGTGGTACAAGATGGCTAGAATTGTGGGAAATTTGTGGGCATTCTCGAAACCTTGTGCATTAAAAACTTCTTGGTACTTAGGATATTCTTGGAAGATTATCCTAATGAGAACTCCAAGTAATGGGAAATGTAAAATCTGAACTGGCCATCTCTTGTAAACAGGCAAGGTTCCAAGTAGTGAGACTGGGTTGCATTTGATTGAGTTGTTGCCTGGTGGGAGAGGTCCCCTGGAAATCCTCAAACAACACACAATGTATAATTTTATACAGTGCAGCCAATATATTGAAATCACATTCGTCATAGTAAAATTACATGTGGCTATAAGTGATCCAATGGAGCATATAAGAAAATCTGAAGTTGATAAGATTGTATCAGTCAATTAAAAGCCCAGCAACTGTCTATCCTGGACTCATGTCCTAAATATCCTGAGAAAGATTGTACCAATCTGCCTTCCTGTTATTCATGGTACCAACCTTATTCTTCCCACCATAATTTTTATAAAAACAGGTCTACAGTTTGTAAATTTTGTTTCAATGTAATGAATGAAGGTAAAAATCATAGCAATTTGTTTAGTTTTGAAGAGCATTGGGTGTAATGAATATAATTTCTAAGCAGTGATTAGGTACCAGAATATAATTTTCTAAAATCAATGTTATTGTGTTCCAGATGATGGAATTTTAGGAGACTCCAGAATTATTTCTCACCTTATGATTATCCATGACCCAAACATTCCCAAGATAATATGCCTTGGGCAGCTGTGGTTTATCTCAGTCAGTCTTAGGCTTCATCACTGTATACACTGCATCTAACAAACCATGCATATCAGACAATACATAAAGCAAATTAGTCTCAGAGAGACAAACAAACCTTTATTTTATAAAGCATAAATATCTTTTGCAATGGTGTTTCTGTGCTAGCCTTGAAATAAATATTTTAGAAAATATTATTCTTAATGCTCAGCCTCTCCAAAGGGCATTTCATCGCAGGCCATATACTTTAGTGGACCCCTGGATGGCATTTTATTTAAAACGATAAATTGATAACAATAGTTATTTGCATGAGTATTGTAATAAGTTTGAAATCATTGGTGGGAAATTTAGGCTGTCTCTTGTCCTTAGAATGTGAAAAAATTATCAGTGACCTTAAAACAGCACTTGAAGTTCTAGCTAGACTAATAAAAATAAACAAACAAACAAACAAGTAAACAAACAAATAAATAAATAAAGGACATCAAGGGGACATGAATTGGAAATGAACAAGTCAAAATATCAACATCCACAGATCATATGATCTATATACAACACCAAATATTCTGCCAGAGTACTCCTAGAGCTGGTAAACACCATCAGCACTGTGTCTGGATACAAAATTAACTAAAAAAAAATTAGTGGCCCTCCAATATACAAATGAGAAATGGGCTAAAAATGAACTTAGAGAAACCACACACTTCACAATAGCCAAAAATAATATAAAGCATTTTGATATATAATGAACTCAAGAAATTAGAAATCACGAAAGAAAATAACCTGATTTAAAGATGAGGCACAGTTATAAACAGTCAGTTCTTGACAAAGGAATCTTGAGTGGCCAAGAAGGACTTAAAGAATTATTCAACATGATTGGCTACCAGAAAAATGAAAATGAAAGCAACTCTGAGATTCCCTTATAGTTTTTTAAAATGGCTAAGATCAAAAACTCAAGTGACAGCTCATGATGGTGTAGATTTGGAACAAGGAGAATAATCATCCTTTGCTGGTGGGAGTATATACTTGTACAGCTATTTTGGAAATCAATTTGATGATTTCTCAAAGATATTTGGAATAGATTTCCTCAAGACTCAGCTATAACACTCCTGAACATATATTCAAAAGATGCTCTACCATACTATAAATACACTTGCTCTGTTATGTTCAGAGCAGCTTATTCAGAAAGTGGAAACAACCAAATGTAGATGTTTCTCAATCAAAGCATGAATGAATAAAATGTGGCATATTTAAACAATGGAATATTACTCATCTATTAACACTATGGCATTATGAAATTTTCAGGCAAATGAATGGAAATAGACCTGATCATCTTGCGTGAGATAACCCATACACAGAAAGATGAACATTACATATGATCATTCGTAAGTGAATATTAGCTGTAAATGAAAACCAAACTACAATCCATAGTCTCAAAGAAACTAAGTAAAAAGAGGTCTGAAGGATAGATATTTTGAATCTCAATGAGAAGGGAAAGTAGAATAGACATTGTGGGTAGATGGTCATAGGGACTCTGTGGAGCTATCTACATAATAGGTGGGGATTTGAACAGGAGGGATTAAATTTGGGAGGGAGTGATGAAGATAGAACATACTGGAAGAGATAACTAAAATGGGAGGGTTACATCTCTGACATGAGCTTTAAACAAAGAAATGAAAATGGGTAATATAAGCTACCAGGAATCTATGAGGCTGACCCTTGTTAAGATATGTAGTAGTGGAGCGTGTAGAGCCTAAAGTAGCATCTCAGATAGCCAGGCAAGACTTTCCATTGAGAGATTGAAGACACCAAGCAAGCCACAAAACTTTTGACCTAAATTTGTACTGCCTTCAAAATGACCAGGGGTAATACTGAATCAGAAATTGAGTGGGTAAACTAATAGTGACTGCTCCGGTTTAGACTCATGCCATGAGAGAAAGCACACCTCTGACTCTGCTGTACATATAGACAGGAGCCTCACATAATCATCAGCAGAGGGGCTTCACCCAACAGCTGGTTTAAACAGAGCAAGAGATTCATAGCCAAACAGTAAATGGTCTTGCAAATCCTTTAGAAGAGGGGAGAAAGGATTCTAAGAGCCAGGGAAATTAAGGACACCTCAAGAAAACCTGAAGAATCAACTAACCTTGGCATATAGGACCCCACAGAGACTGAACACCAACCAGGGAGCCTGTGTGGGACTGACTTAGAACCTCTGCATATTATGTTACTGTCATGTATCTTGGTCTTCATGTCAGACTCTTAACAGTGAGAACATGACTTGTCTCTCACTCTGTTGCCTGCCTTTAGGACGCTTTCTTCCTTCTCTGCTGCCTCCTGTTGCTTCAATAGGAGAAAATGTGATTATTCTTACTGCAACTTGATAAGCCAGGTCTGGTTGATATCCATGGTAATTATTTTTTTTCTGAAGAGAAAAGGTGGAGGAATAGATAGTGGGTTGGGGAGGTGAAATGGGAAAAGACTAGAGAGGAGAAACTGTAGTTGGGATATAAAACAAACAAATACATAAAAACACAAATAAATGAAAACAGCTAAAATGTAAAATTTTAGTATTTCTTACTTTATAAAAAATTCCCCCAATATTTCTGGGATAAGAGTTACAGCTGAATTCTTTATGCATATGCAATTTTAAATGTTTGAAATAACTCAGGTACTTATTTGGAATTTGCTTTTGTATTGCAAGCATCTAGGCAAGATGCTTTTCAAATACTACCAGTGTCTTTGGTAGAAGTTGGTCAAATAGACACAAACTCTCAGTTATATATTAGGATGTATAAGTGTTGGAGAAAATGGTTATTCCATAAATAATAATGAGGTTATAAATAATTTCAGACAGTATTCCTCTTTGTTACATTTCACTGTCAAAATGGAATATTTTGGTGAGAAATAATATTGGTTTTGTTCATCTGTATTTCTATACCAGTTATGTTATTGAATTAATTTTTCATTTTGCTTTTTCTCTGTGTATTTTTTTAAACAAATGCTTGTTTTCTAGTACATCATTTATATCTTTTTCTGCAATTCAGATAGAGGATACATACATTTGTGTGCAAATATGTTGTTGCATTTATTTGTGCTTGCACATGTAGAGGACAAAACAGGAGATTGAATTTTGTCCTTATATCTCCTGAATCTGGAGCTAGCTGATTTCATCTAAGTGGTTATGCCAAACAGTCCCATCTATTCTCAGGTCTGTTTTTTAACACTGGAAGGGAAATTACAGTAATGGGGTCATGCCAATTTTTATAATATGGACACTGAGTATCCAAATTGAAGTTCTAATTCCTGCATTGCATATAAATTTATCTACTAAGCTATGTTCTTAATTCACAATGGATCATTTTATATGTGAAAAAATATTTTTGTTGATTTTTGTGTTCCAAATAGATTCTCTAAATTTACAGTTAACTTATGTATATCTTTGACCTATAAATTATGTTTATTTTTATATTTAAAAATAGAATAACTTTAGAACTTAAATATTTCCCATTTAAGAAATACTCTGTTATAGTGAAATATATACATTACTTTCTAAAAATTAGTTGTGTGAAAGATGTGCAATTATTGTTCTCTTATATTTGTGTGGTAATTTTCAACAAAAATATTGAGATATCTGTTCATCAACTTGAAAGTTCTACCCAAATTTTCAAATCGGTTTGGAACTAATTTTCTGCCATTTATTTAGTATTACTAACTTTTTTACTTTTTAGCAGTCAAATGGCTTTCTGCTTACTGTAATTTTTATTATATTTTCCTATATCATAAGGCAATTTTCTCTCCAAAGTCTCCTTTTAAAATCTTATTGTGTTACTTTTTTTACTCTTTGAATTTTTGCATAAATTGTACAATAACGTTATGAAATGCTATTGCATAATAGCCATTAAATTGCAAATCAACAAAATTTTATTTCAGCAGTAAAAGGAACTTTAAAATGCCAGATGAACATAATAAATCACAATAAATAGTATATTCTAATCCATAAACCACCTACCATTTTTAAATTACTCTGAAAAGTATTTATGGTATCCACATATATAATTCAGTATGATTATATACACTTATCCCTATTCTTTATTATTGTATCTAACTACTGGTGACCTACTTGCTCCCAATTTTTTCTCTCTTATTTGTGTTTTAGGGCCTGTGCACCTAGTTACATATCTGACTGTAAATGATTGCAGCAGACATATCCAGGAAAGAGTGTTTTACAACAATTCTCTGTATACATACTCTTCTAGAATTTTTATAATTTTTTATAGTGAGCACTTACCAATCAAATACTCTCAGATCGTTGACCAATTATGAGTTTCTATTTTGACTACTACCCACTGCAGAAAGAACCTACTTGTCTCAACAAGTCGAGAGTAGGATTTATCAATGAGCTGAGACGTACATATTTAGAAGGCAGTTGAACTACATCTCTACTAAAATAAGATGCCTCTAAGTGATCTTCACTCTGTTGGCTGATAGTCACTTGGTTGGCCTTGACTCGGCAGAGATCCCAGAAGTATAAGTCTTCAAAATAAATATAATAGAATACATAGTTTTGAAATTAATTTATTGTAATGAACTCACAATTAAACATATCAGAAAGATAGATTACGGTATGATCACTGCTTAAGAAAACTACTTGCCTGGTTCCAAATGTTATAGAGCTCAGTTAACTTTTATACAGTTTATATAGGTAATTCTGAAACTAGTATGGCATTAACATTTATAAAGATGACCAAGAGAGGGTAATATTAGGTGATGACAAAGAATGTAATGCAAGCATAATCAATCACAAAATGAATATAAATGAATTATTTTTCTTTTTTTAAATCTGTAACAGTTTTTTTCTTTTTGTATTAGATAAGTTCATAAAACTGTAATTGAGAGTAAAAGGTGTAAAATTCTAAACTTTCTTTCTGATCTGAAAATGTAATCACATAGCTGTTAGAAGAAGAATAAGGACAACTCCAGGGACATTTTTGGGCACTACATTTACATTATTTTCCCATGTCTGTGGTAAATGTGAGTTGACCAGAACCCTGATAGCCAAATTAAACTAAACTTGGTCATGTGATTTTTCAATTCCTCCTTCCCTGGTCTTCTATATCTTAGCAACCTCTGTTAGGCTTGCATCTGAAAAGAATATTAGGTATGCTCTAAAGCATAGCTTTTCAGAATTAGCACTAATGACTTTTGGGCTAAATAATTTCTTGTGGTAGAAGGCTGATCTGCTTATTACAGGCAATTGATCATCAACCCTGGCCTCTACTCTCTAGACCCTGATAGTTCTTGCCCCTGTTTTAGGAACCAATAATATTTCCAGACATGAACAAATGTTCCCTTTGAAAAAATTTTGGTTCCAATTGTGAAACACTGTTCTAGAATTCTTTGGAAATGGAACTATAAGATATATGCAATTTACTAATTTACTTTATGGCTCAATGCTTCTGTATAATTAATTATAACTTTGCACTATAGATACTCTTTTTCCTCAGCCCCATGATTAGAATCTCTGGGAATAACTGTTTTCCCATTAAAGTAGGTATATGTCTAGACCATTGAACATATATTGATTAGATAATAATGGATTTTGTGTTTAATGTTTCTATGTTTTGGTTGCTGTACATCAGTAGCATGAAAATATTAATTTGTAACTTTATCACAAAGACCAAGTTTGAGCTATAAAGATTAAAGCACTAGAATTTGTGTTTGTGTTGCAATCTGAAAATGTATAATGTGTATTTCATATAATTTTATAGATATTTATAATATAGTCTACATGCCATGAAATTAAACTCAGCATGTTTCTCTCAGCTAAGTTAAAAAGTAATGAACACTATGATTAAGATGCAGAGTTGTAAAAAAAAAAAACAATTCAAGAGTAATGGTGCTTGAAAAATACTTATAGATAGATGTATTAGGGTGGGTAAGGTCTGGTCTAGATGATTGTATTTTACTGAAAGTGAACATTTTGTTTTATGCAATATATTTTGATCACAGTTTCTTTTCTTCATCTCCTTCCACCTCGTTGTCAGCTTTCTAATCTTACAACTCAACATCATTTCTCTCACTCTGTAGAAAATAAAAAAATGAAAAATTGAAAACAATAAAAAGCATAACTAGCACATATCCACAGGCTTTATGATGTTGTTTTACCAGAATTTCTCCATTTAGTTTTAGTCTGAATTATATGTGTGCTATGAGAGTGAGATACTAAGTCACCCACTACAACAGTGAGAGGTAATAAATATGTGATTTTTAGCTGTCATTGTGTTTCCTTTATAAAGGTGTACTTTTGTTTAGTGAATAAATATTTGGAATTTTAATATTGGTGTTTTTCCCTTTATGAGTATGCAGTGTCCTTCCCTATCTCCTCTGGTTAACTTTAGTTTGAAGTTTATTGTGTCATGTATTTAAATGGTTTTGTCTTATTGTTTCTTGGTCACATTCACTTTGAAAATATTTTTCTCTATTTTTAACTATAGATGACGTCTATCTGTACAAGAAGGCATGGTACACTACATTTCTTGAATGCTACAGGAAAAATTACAATTTTATTTCCCAAGATGAAGTGGTAACATGAGCCGAGCCTCTGGACTCTATTAACTGAATTGTTACAAGCTGGTTTCAACTCAATTGAACTACACTCATTGAACATTGTGCTGTGTTACTCTTAATTTCTTAATGTCTGAGATTCTCTCTTCTACTTCTTGTAAATTTTCACTGTGCCTGACATATGAAGTTTTGCTTGACTTCCTGTATTTATTTGTCATTTTCCTCATATCTTTAGTTTTAGTCATTAAATTTCTACTTTGATATTTTGAACTGTTTCCATTATTTAATTCCACTCTGTGCTTTCGCATACTTGACTGGGGATTTATTTATACCCTCTTTAAATTCTTGGATATATTCAATATGGCTATTTTGAAATCCTTGTCATGTGCTTTAGCTATATTTTTGCTTCTCAGGACATAGTGTAGTTGAGTTATTATAATCTGGTTGGGACATATTGTCTTGCCTGGTAATGTTTGCCTTTTGTGCCAATGTCTAGGCAGCTGGATACAGCACTATCTAAGTTGGTGTGTCATTGCTGTGAAGAGACACCACAAGAAAACCTACCCTCATAAAAAGACAGTATTTAATTGGAGTTGATTTACAGTTTTAGACGTAAAGTTCATTATCATCATGGCAGGTAGATGTCAAAATGCAGGCAGCAATGGTCCCAGAGTCATTTTTCCATTAATACATGAATACATATGAATTTAGAAAACTAAGTAAGTTTTTGAGTTGTTCTTTGTTTTCTTTCCTGATAATATACTATGATAATATGCTCTTAACAAATATCACAAAGAAAAGCGTTGATTTATCTCACAATTCCAAGTTCTAGACCATCTTTGTAGGAGTTTGGTTGGATCCAGGTGCTCACTCTTGCACAAGCAGAAAAACCTGCTGTGCCCTTACTATCCCATACCCCAAGCTCCATGAAAAACTATGAACAGAGGCATAGTGCCAAACGCTTAGTTCCATGTTTCTGGCAGCTAGTACAACCCAGCAGTCTGCTCAAATGCCCATCCAGGGGCTCGATTCTGACCATTTTGGATCAATCCCAGATCTTCAGTGATACATTACCCCTTGCCCAGGACCTGTAAAATCACCTTGCCTTAACTGGAGCATTTGATTTCCCTGCCCCCATTATTTGGGACCAGTGAACCTTTCTGGGAACTGCATCCAATAAACTGGTATGTGTTTACTTTTTAACTGACCTGATCTGGCCCAATGTCAGAGAAAACCTATTAGTAGGAAAGTCAAAACAACAGTAAGTAAAGCAGCTAGTTACATCCACAGTCAAGAGCATAGATGAATGGATGCAGGCACATTAGTGATCAACTCCCTTTCTCCACTCTTACACAGTCAATGCTCAGCACATAAAATAGTACCAGTCATCTAACTCAGGAAACTCAGTTAAAGAAGTATCTCTGAGGCACCTTTACTAGCCAACATAATCTAGATAATTCTTCACTGATATATTCACTAGATTCTATTATGATGTCAGTTAAAATTAAACATCGCAATTACACTTATTTTTTTGGTGTTTATGGTATTGTTCTCATGTGTGGGCATGTGCGTGTGTGTGTGTGTGTGTGTGTGTGTGTGTGTGTGTATGTTTGTGTTCAAGAAAGGGTTTCTCTGTTTAGCCCTTACTGTCCTAGAACTAGCTTTGTAAATCATTTAAAGCATTAAACTTACAAAGATCTGCTTGCCTGTCACATTCATTAAAGGCGTGCATGACAATTTCCAACTCCATCAATATTCCTTAAAGGAACATGACTACGCTATATCTGAATTGCTAGAAACTTCAGGAATGAGAGGTAGAGAAAGTTGTCATTGATCACAGCTACCTAAATACATACATGAGAGCAATACTAATCCTCACATATACAATGTGACATTGGGTATAGAAAAAAATTCATGGGCCCCTCGTTACCACACACAATGCTTTATGAACTCTATATTAACCAACTTATCTGTTTCTATATTATTCCTTTATACATGTTAACTCATATACTTCCTGTTTTGATATAATTACAGACCTATAGACATTGGACATGTAATAAGCAGGAAAGATTATTAATTGTACTTAATGTTAAGTGACTACCAATTATCATGTCTTATAAAAACAGAGGACAATAATACAATTAGACTGTTTACAGAGGAATTGTATTATTATTCTCACACATTACCATTTAATAATCACTATATTTCTCCTTTAACCTAGATTCAGCATTAAAAAATACTATTGATATTTTATCACTGAAAATATATGGGAAATATTAGAGCATATAAATTTGAGAATATATTCTCAATAGAGTTCTCAAAAGATTCACCCATATTGCTGAATTATATCTAGAATTCATATTATTTTTTGCTAAAAATTTACTTGCTGAAAGATGTATGAATTGTTTCTAGTTCCTTAACATTGTGAATAAAATTACTGTTCATATTTGTGTTGAAAGTTTTATACATATTTAATTTTATTACTCTAGAATAAATATGCAAGAGTAGAATTTTGTACTGTGTGGCAGTATTTCATTTGACTGTTTTTAAATATTTGACATTTTTAGAGGCAATTGAAGAGTGGTATTTTTAAATATTTTATTTAACAAAATTCTTTTAATATATATGTTAGTGATGTCTCACTGCTTTAAATCGAAATTTCCCTAGGCACTAATGAAGCTGAACTCATTCCCCATACTTAGTTATTGTATATAATATTCGCTTTGGATCAATAACTCACAAACAATTGGTATATATCTACTGTTTTATATATGTAAAATTTGCTATAATATAACTAATAATTCAGCAACACCTCAAAAATTTAATGATCTTTGACTTTTGTATTTAATATAATATAGCTTAAAGTATATGTGTGTATATGAGAATCTTTTTGCTTACTGAGAGATATTAAGTATTATATTATCAGAATAATTTGTTTCAGGCAATTAGAATATAAATCACGTAATCAGGTATTTCATGGTTCAAATCCTAATGATGAACCTTACCTTACTAGCCTACCACTGCTGCCTTAACTTCAAATTTGAAGAAGTAAAATAAGATATCTAAATTAAACAAAATAATATAAATATAATAAAGATCTATTAGAAGGCATAGCTCTAAAATAAAATCTGATAATTATTAATTTATTACCTAGTCAATGTTTTTATTATTTACTTATTATATGTTCTTGTTAGGATTAATTTTTCCAAGTCTGAGTGATGAGAATATGTTAAGTCTTATGGGAAAAAAGATGAAGACAATTAGAAAAAGCCATAGTATTCAACAACATCTTATGGCTATGGAAAAATAAAACATAAACTTGCATGAATAATTCCATATAAATTAAATCAAGTTAAAAGTAAAGATCATAACAGCCCCTGCATTTGAAGTATCTTCTTAAGTCTGTGTGCAAGAGATGATGTGGTATACCAAAAGAAACCATGTTGGCAGTGATCTCCTTGGGTAATTATCTCAGATTCTTGTTTCATTTCACATAAAAAATAGTTCTGACTATCTAAGTCTTCTAAAGATTTTCTTAGAGCATCTTACATAGAAGAAATCTTGTACTCAGCTGCAATTATAAAATCCCTGAGAGCTGTTCTGAACTGGCAAGACAGCTCCTACAGGCAGTCAGGCATAATCAGCAGAGGGCCACCTACTGCTAAGCACTATTTAAAAAAATGACAAAGTGAAATATTTTTACTTATTTTTACATTTCTTGCTATACAGAGAAGCAAAATACATAAATGCTATTTTTTCCCTCCATTTGTAGAGATAAAACATTACAAATTTGATTAGATCAGATATTATTTTATACAGATCAAATCTCTTCAAACCAACTTGAGTACTTATTATTCAAATAATACAACATTAAATCATTTATATAACTATGCACCATTACATCTTGTGTTTTACTGTATTTGTTACTTATAATGTATATCTAGAGAAGCACTAGAAATAGGCTTATATAATATTGTATAAATGTCAGTAATGCATAATCTTAATAGGTTATATAATGAGTCATAGCTGCTATTCTCAAGGACTCACATGTTGCTTTGAATTTTAAGCATGGAGATTAGCTAATGTTTAACTCTAACATAACATACATATGCTTCAGACACATATTTATCATTTCTACAAAATTAATGCACTAATTTTATGAGAAGGAACTTGTAACGTATTATTCAACATTTTCTAAGTTAGAGTAAAACTATGCTCGGTATTATTATGCAAAGCTAATTCAGATGCAATTTTGTAGACATATTCATGACATAATAAATGAACTTATTTACACATATAATAGCATGCTAAAATATGCAATAGTCAGACTTTGATTTACTGATATTAGTGCCATTTTGTAAAAAAACATATTTAGTAAAAAATGTATAGCACTGCATTCAACCACTATTTTCACCTTAAATGTGTCTTAGAGCTACTTGGTGTACAATGAACATTTAACTTAATTCAAAGAGACTTTCTATGAACATTTATATAATTTTCACAAAACAATAAATTCAAAATAGTCTTGAAGTAGAAATTATTACTTAGTTTTACTATGAACTAGGCAGTCTACAACACATACATGGTTTCAAGATGCACACCCCTGCTTAAAATTAGAAATGAGAACTTACTCTCCAATTTTATTCTACAGAATATGCTCAATACTTAATACATAGTCTGAAATTTAAAGTGCTTTCAAATATATTATGAAGTCAAAGTAGGCTGTGCTTAGAAATATTGTATAGCTTTTGTTTTGTACCTAACTTGATAGAATATTTTGTTTGGGTTTAAATATTTATATCTCTCAGCTTTTAGAGACTATAAGCCATATAAAATATAAAATATGAAAAATGTAAATCAATATGTTATATTGGATGCTTAATTGGAAATATATTCATATTGCTTGGCTATATTTTTATTAGTTGCAGCATATTTATTCCCTTTAGAACGTGTTATAATGACTATAATTAGAAGTAACACATTGTCTATTTAAGAATTGGATGCTTGCAGTTAACCATTGAACTGATCGAGGGGTTCCCAATGGAAGAATTAGAGAGATGACTGAAGCTACTGAAGTGTTTTGCAGCCCCATGGGAAGAGAGACAATACCAACCAATCAGAGCTCTGAGCTAAACCACCAGCTTGGGAATACACATGGAGGGACCCATGGCTCCTGCTGTACATATAGTGGAGGATGGCTTTGTCAGGCATTGGTGAGAAAGGAAGTCCTTGGTCCTGTGAAGGTTGGATGCCCCAGTATGAGGGAATTCAAGGGCAAGGGGGTGGAAGTGGGTGGGTAGGTAGGGGCACACCCTCATAGAAGCAGGAGGAGTGGGATGGGATAGGGGGTTTCTGGAAGAGGGGAATGGGAAAAGAGGATAACATCTGAAACGTAAATAAAATATCCAATAATTAAAAAAAGAAGGATAATTTAGTGTCATCTACCTAAGCAAATTTAGAAAATATGGTTGGAGTATCCACAAACACAGAAGCCATGATAATACTAAAAGCCATTTCTTCAGGTTCTTTCTTTTCTTTTTTTCTTAATTTGGATAACTGGGCTTTAGTTTTGTATTCTCTATGTTTAAGCGTTATATCTCCATGCTCTTATAGCTTTTAAATCTGCATCTGCTTATTTGATTGATTTATATTTTCAAATAATCATTCTACCACCTTTGATTACAGAGAAATTATTGCATCTGTATTTAGCTCAGCTCAAAGCTCATTTTACATGGCACAGTCTCTCTATAGAAATGGAGCAGAGATGCTGTGATCTACAAGAATTATGGCTCAGCTCCCAGTTCTTGATGTTGTACTATTTGTTCACAAAATCCCACCAATTTTCTATGATAGCCACATCTCTGGAAGAAATCAAAGATGATTGCTAGGTTCTTGAAAAATCAGCAGCCTTGTGCATTTACATCTACTGAATATCATTTTATGTAAATAAAGGCTATAATCATTTTTGTAATTTTTACACTGTATCTATCTTTATATACCTAGTTTAAGTGGAGTGTGTGTGTGTGTGTGTGTGTGTGTGTGTGTGTGTATAAATAAGAAAAGAAGAGAAAGTTAGAATATAAAGTTTTGTACAGTCAAAACTGTCCTGTTTCTACTTTTTTTGTTGTTATTGTTGTTGTTGTTGATTTGTTTGTTTTATTTTCTACTCATGACTGGTCTCAACTTCCCAAGTTTTGTCATTATAAATATAAATTTGAGGGAATAGTAGAAATTTGGTTATTTTAATGTTAAAATGAAACAAGAAGTGAATTTTCACAAAAAATTAGAAATTATATTAAGAATTGTTATCCATTATATGTTGGAGCATCTTTTGTGTATATGCCCAGCAGGCTTATAGCTAGGTCTTCATGTAGAACTATTTCCAATTTCTGAGGAACTGCCAGATTGTTTTCCAAAGTGGTTTTACCAGCTTGAAAAACCACCACCAATAGAGGAGTGTTCCTCTTTCTCTACATCTTCACTAGCATTGGCTATCACCTGAGGTTTTGATCTTAGCCATTCTGATTGGTGTGAGGTAGACTCTCAGGGTCCAATATCTCTAACTTTGTTAAATAAATCCCTATTGTAAATTGTTCAATCTTCACAAAATAGCACATGATGATACCATTTAGCACATGGAAGTCAGAGAATATAAAATAGTTGACTCATAAAAGTTTCTAATTTTACAAACTGAGTATTTATGCAAATATTGAGAATATGTCATCAGGAGGAAACTGTCCAGAATGGTCTTATATCATTACTTCATTATTCATCGATAATATGCCTTGTTCACATTTTTCAGCTCATATAATTCAGTAGAAAAGAAGATGTTCTCAAAACCTCAGAATTTAGGTGGAAAACAAAAGTTTATGGTTTTAATATCATTCTCCTTATAATTTTACATTGAAGTATATACACAAAGACTTTATTATTAATATTAAGACAGTAGAATTGGAAAAACATTAAGATTTTGAGGTATCTAGATTGTTATTAGACCATCATTTTGGCACTTTTATATTCTGAATTCAGCACCTTAAAAAAGGCAAGAGAAATGAGAAAAACATAAGAAGACAATGCTCACATATTTCCCTGTCAACAAGACATATGTGACATGAAGAAGGAAATAAAACTGAGCATATGTTATAAGGGCTAAGTAGAAAGAGCAAGTGGGTAGGGGCGAGGATAGGAGAAGACACATTTATTAACTATACATTGTCCAAACATTTTATACTATCTAAAACATATAATTTTAAATTTTTAAACAATTTTAAAATCAAGAGAATACTTTGTCAAGAATATTTATAAATTTCTCATCAAACAGATGAAGAATCAGCTATTGGGATAAATATTTCTAAAAGGTTGAATAAGTGGTTAATTTAAAAGAAAGTTCATGTTATCCCAGAAACATCAAGCCCATTTGTTAGTAAAGATTTGATAGCTTGTAGTGTGGAGGGCATAAATCAAGTCATATTGAGATATAGAGAAGAATCGAAGACTTGTTAGGATATGCAGAAAAGAAAAAGCAAGGCCGTAATATAGCATATGAAAGAGACATCTAGAAAAATGTGTGGAACTTATAGAGGGCTCAAACCAAATGGCCATGAGCATTGGGCTATGGTGGACATTTTCAAGACTGGTGTGAAATTACAAAGAATTTTATTTTCTAATTTATTATAGAGTATTTTGTATGCTGACTGCTTTCTCTTATAAGGACTTTATTGAATAACTGTATCAGTTGACACATTAATGAAACCTCTGTCCTGCCTGTTCTTAACTAATGGATTGGATGTTGAGCAACACAGAGTAGTGATAGGGGAACACAGGAGGGATTTACTTTTGATGAAAGTGTTGATAGGATCTTATCAAAGAACTTATTTTGTTGACCCTAACAGACAGAACAGCACTCACACCATAAACAGATTCTATCAACTGACATTCAGATAGGGCTTCCAATGTTTATGGGGTACTCCCTTTATTTAAGGTTGCTTTTGACTTGTTGGTTGCTTTCAGCACAATACAAAACTATTCACACACTTTTCTTTTGATTCGGAGACATGATAGTATACAAAAATAAGGAGTAACATGTGAATTGTATTGGGTTGTAGATGTTGTTTACGTGAAAAATCTAAGGTTGAGGTCAACTGCATTGCCATGTTAATGGTAAAATTTAAGAATGCTAAATACAAAGTGGAATAATAGTTAAAGACATACTGCTGAAAATGTTTGAAGGTTAGCCCGTCATAGTCATATCACAGTCCATAAAGCCCCATTCCATATTCTTAAGTGATTTCAACTTATTTTCTTAACTTGACTAAAAAGTTGGGAGAACAATAAGTCTCTTTGAAGCCAAAACATATTTTCAGGGAAATCTTAAAATCCACTAAATAACAAATTCAAAGAAAACCACATGATCACTTCATTAGATGCTGAGAAAGCATTTGACAAAATTCAACGCCCCTTCATAATAAAAGTCTTTGAAAGATCAGCAATTCAAGGCCTATATGTAACCATAGTAAAAGCAACATAAAATAAACCAGTAGCCAACATCAAACTAAATGAGGGGAACCTTGAAGAAATCCTATAAAAAATCAGGGATTAGATAAGGCTGTCCACTCTCTCCTTACCTATTCAATATAGTACTCAAAGTCCTATCCAGAGCAATTAGACAAGAAAAGAATGCTGAAGGGATACAAATTGGAAAAGAAGAACTCAAAATTTCACTATTTGCAGGTGATATGAAAATATATTTAAGTGACTCCAAAACTTCTACCAGAGAACTCCTAAACCTGAAAAGCAATGTCAGCAAAGTGGCTGGATATAAAATTAACTCAAACAAATTAGTAGTCTTCCTCTACTAACAGAATAAACAGGCTGAGAGAGAAATTAGGGAAACGACACCCTTCACAATAGTCACACAAAATATAAAACAACTTGGTGTGAATTTAACCAAGCAAGTGAAAGATCTGTATGACAAGAACTTCAAGTCGCTGAAGAAAAAAAAATGAAGAAGACCTCAGAAGATGCAAAGATTTTCCTTGCTTATGGATTGGCAGGGATAATGTAGTAAAAATGGCCATCTTGCTGAAAGCAATCTACAGATTCAATGCAATCCCCATCATAATTCCAACTCAATTCTTCATAAAGTTAGAAAGAGCAATTCTCAAATTCATTTGGAATAACAAAATAACTCAGGATAGCGAAAATTATTCTCATAGTTCCCTATTTCATTTTAGTTCTCTGTGTTAATTTGCACTTTTATACTTTATTTATTTTGTTTTTTCATTTAGTGCATATATTTTCTAACAATAACAATAACAATTGTGACTATGTTCATCTGCATATATTTTATAATAGCCTGTTCATTATTAATCCATATTTCTAACCCATATAATTTACAAATTATTCATAATTTATGTCTTATTTTCTTTTGACCCTTCTCTTCCTCTTATTTATTACTTTCTTAATGTCCTTGCCTCTGAATAGTTAGAAACTCTGTTTACCCAACTGTGTCCTAGTATTTTTGTATGACCATGATAAAGGAACATTAAGGAAAATATATATGTATCTCTTATCAGTTACTGAAACCAGTTTGGCTGTGAATTGGCTCTAAAGACATGGTTTTGCTTACTATACACTTTTCCTCCCTTTATAATTAATGTAGGACAACCAAAAAAAGCAAAACAAAGAAAGAAACTCTAATAAGACTTACATATTTATGTTATTAAATTCAGAGTCCATAAATAAAAAAATGTGTGCTTTTTAAACATATGTCTGTCATCTCTCTCTCTCTCTCTCTCTCTCTCTCTCTCTCTCTCTCTCTCTCT